>OX344838.1:37907336-38608336 GCA_947037095.2 Nycteola revayana | reverse complement strand
AAAGCGCATTTTTCCAGCACATTCGCTTAACACCGTATCAGCAATTTCAGTTCAATATCGGAAAGTATTCAGATTGGAAAAAGTCGAAGAGTCTGAAGCTAAAATTCTCATGACCGGAGATAGTCGTTTTATTATTTTACCGATATCAGCACTACCTGGAGTTAACGCCTTACTGCAGTCAACGCTTAATGTAAAACTTCAAAGATTACACTGTGGGATAAAAAGCAATGAGAGAAAGAAAACGGAACTGTCTCTTTTACATCATTATCAACCCGTATGGCAATATGGGCCACCCTCGTGGGGGATTTTGCTAGGCAGGCGAGTTGGTGACCGCAGTTATCAATATGTTGTAATACACAGGAAAACGCTTATGGCCATTCCGTAGTGCATGATTGATATAAATATTATAATAATCGCGACCAACACATTTACGTGCTTATCAAGGCCCGGAGGGCGAGTCCCTTAACAAACCTGGCCCGGAAATAAATTTTAGATTTTGTACAATGATTTCTTGTTCGGCGCGGGTAGCAAACTCACGACTGAGCTTTTTTTCTGCTACGAGACGGAAGTTGTCATATAATAACATTATTTTATTCATCCGTAAATCTATTCGCATTCATTTATTAGTAAAATTGTTTTACTTTGGTCCAAAACAAAGGACCAAAGTAAAACAATTTTTGGATTTGTCTAAAATAGCAGCAATCGTTAAGTACCACCAGCGTACTTGCAAAACTTTTTGTAGTACTTACAAAAAGATATACATATAAATCACAAAATCGGAAAAACCTACGCAAAAATAATGTAGTAGCCGTGCAAGAAATATATGATGAATTCCGCTAGGTCCAATTTGTTATAATTCTGTTGGCTGTCCGAAATGTCCAACACAAGTTACCTGCAACGAAAAAAGGTTCAGATAACCTTTCGACGCAAGACAATCTAAAAGTAGCAAATCTTCAAAAAGTCACGAGCGGTATCTAGTTTACGAAACGTAATCCCCTACTCCGTGACCTTCATCACAAACCAAACAAGGGCCCGTAAAAACCTTGGGTACTTGTCATTCAAAAACGCAGTGTATTGCGACTCGTCTTGGGGGTAGCAGTTACAGACCATGGCTTCACTGTCAGCAAGGGATGCGTACAGAATTCGCAATTTTATTTGATTTCCGATTTAAATTCCACCGTGCTGCGTGTGTTTTGATGTTGGGAAAACTCGATATTATTTCCGCGTTAAGTTTGTTGGGATAAATAAGATAGAGGGTAGGTTTGTTTATATTTATAATTTTGATAAAGACTATAAACTCACTTCTTTGGATACATTTTTAAACATACAATCTAGTCATGAAAAAAAAATAGGTTCATAGCTAGCGGATATATTCTTCTTCACAGATACAAAATATGTGTTATAAACCCTTTACGTTCATGAAAAATAACACTTCTTAACTATATACTTTGAATAATTTCTTAATCACACATTTTGGCTATTCTTTATTCAAGGAAATCATTATGTTAGTTCTAATATAACGAGGGCTGTGGTAACCGTCCCTTTTTATTGATTCAGCCAAGACCACAATGAACGAGTACTCAAACCACCAAGTCAGCTAACTAAGAAATTACATTACAAGATTGGTTTTCAAAATCAAATTAAGTTTCACAGGTACCAAGCAGTTTCATAGTCTCCGATATAACAACGTGAAACATAATTAAGTAGGTCAATAATCTTTGATTTGCTTAACGGCATCGCAAAAGTTTTCCAATCAACAAAACGTGTATATCTGTGTATTCAGGAAGACATCCAAATTCCACCCCAAACACAGAAGATTGATAGGAACATCAGAAAGGGCAAATTAAGGCTTCACCGAGCAATATTTAAAATTTATTTGCGTCTACGATGCAAATTATGAAATAGAGAGGGGGTCGGTTTTTATTTCCTTCCCTTTAATCTAATAGGGGAATCTTTTGTTAATGCAGTAAGATCGAAAACTGTTGACATTCCATTCCGCGGTATGTTGGATTTCGTCATCATCGATATTCTAAGGAGCTAATTCCGTGAAATTTTATTTGCCTTGAAATAATGGAGGTTCTTAAGATTTCCAATTTCCTTTTATCTGTTTGATATTTTCAGTCGGCGATTCGCTTAGATCGACATTTTTTAAGAATATGAATTTCACCTTACGATTTATTTTATATCGACTAAATTGATGTCTGCCTAATAAAGTCAATCATTTATCTTGGCTCGTAAAGCCAAATGTTTGCATCTTTGAGCAAATCACATGTCTCATTTTAACTCGCTTTAATATTATGTTTGTGGTTACGGTGACAAATAAACTTATCTGTTTTGTAATTAAGCTGGATTTTCATATCAAGAGTTCATGTATTTTTAGTTATGTGATGATAAGTGTCAGTCACATATTTACCAGGGTTTATTTAAATTATTATGCTCGTACCTACACTAAAATCATGATTTTTTTGATGTTGCTAATAGTCCGCGACATAATTTATTTTAGTTATACAATTGATCTATGTTTATGCTTTCCAATAACATTCAAAATTGCTGATAAAAAATGACTTGGCACATGTGTTAGGGGCGCCCGTTTCTACAACCTAGATTATCTTGTATTACATGGCACTAGAACTCATTTTACCATGTACAGTAGAATTCGGCTATAACGACGGCCAAGGGACCTACGATATTACGACGTTCTAACCGGAAGACGTACTAAAAGAACATACAATTTCAATTTTAGTTTTTATTTATAAAAATAATTAAATACTGAACTATAATTAAATATTGTGCCGTGTGGTTTCCGGCTTAGAATAGACCACCCCATGTCTTCCCATGGGTGTCGTAAAAGGCGACTAAGGGACATATGGCTGATGGATGGGCAGCAGCATCTATTAGCTCAAGGCTTACATCTTACTGCGATCACCAATCCGTCTGCCAAGCGTGGTGATTATGGCAATATCCCTCAACGATCCTGGCTTGCCAAGGTCTTTTAAGAGGAGGCCCATGTTCAGCAGTGGACGTTAACGGGCTGTTGATGATGACTGAACTATAATAATAACTATATAATGTTTATAAAATTAAATAATAATATGTATGTGATTATAAGAGACAAAAAACATGAAATCAAAATATTTATTTCACAATGTGCACCTAATGCACCTATACATTATGAAATATGAAAACTACTTTTTATTTTTAAACACGTGTTTCATCGTCGTCGTTGTAACATGTCATTTTTGTAGAATTCCGTCGTTAAAAGCGGTCAGTCGTTATAAGCGGAGTCGTAATAAACGGATGAACTCTCATAGAGGCTGTTAATAAAACCAAACATATGCCTATACTTACGTCGCTATAAACGGTTGTTTGTTATATACGAAGTCGTACTAAACGGATTCTACTGTACATTTTATATCTGTTTTTGCTTTTATGTCCTTGAACGATTAATAATATTTATTGCTTTTTTTTGTAGATTTTTTTTATTGTAGAAATGTAGAACTTTAGCCTTCATAGCCATGATATGCGTATCTCATAAGATCTATTCAATAAAGTTCCTCGAGAGCTCCGAACGCCGTTAATCCATTACTAAGTTTGTTAATAATTACTCCGATCGATGACTACAAATGTAGTGTTCGTACAAATTTAACCTAAAATACTATCAATATTTAAACGATATGGTAAGAATACAGTACTAACAAAGCAATTGTATACAA
The DNA here is from genome assembly GCA_947037095.2 of Nycteola revayana. Classification (NCBI taxonomy): domain Eukaryota; kingdom Metazoa; phylum Arthropoda; class Insecta; order Lepidoptera; family Nolidae; genus Nycteola; species Nycteola revayana. The sequence goes on along the minus strand of OX344838.1, from coordinate 38,604,623 downwards.
TTCGTAAGTTACTATTAATGCAGTTTATACTTATGTGCGATGTAATAGTGGAGACCCCACGGGACCGGCCGCTCTCAACCTCTCTAATATTGCTTCCTGTCCTTGTTATTGGGAATATCTTCTATCTATTACGTAATGTTGACTTGTCAAATAGTACCATGAATAAATCGTTTGGCTTTACTTTTTATTGTCATTTTATCATAAATTACTTCGGATTTAGCATTCAAGGCATAGGAAGTACTTGATTTTTAATACTTTTTATATAAAGTCCAGTTTGACTCATATGTATAGTTTTTGGCGATTTCTCGACCACGGTCTTGGCTCCAACCGAGAGCCTTCTTTAAGGAGCGAGCTGTATGCGCCTCGGTGTCGCGAGGGTTTTTATACTTAATTTCTACTTGCTTTTTTTTCTTATTTCTAGGTGTATTTACTTATCTAACGTATATAAATACGTGGGAATTGAAACATAAAACCCTTTATCTTATTACTAAAGTATGTAACTGGTGTCCCCGTAGGAATTTCATAATTAAATATAGCCTTCCTAAATAAGGGCTATCTAATACTGAAATAATTTTTCAAATTAGTCCAATAGTTATTGAGTATAGCGCGTTCATAAACTATTTATACAGGGTGCCCAAAAAGTCGTGGGTCAAACGAAACAGGGAGATAAAGGAGGGAATTTCCAACAAAAAATCTTTCTCCAGCATGGCCATAACTTCACTGCACGAAAAGATATGAATTATTTTAGTTTTTTCAATGAAACTACCGAGTTTTTTTACAATTTAATCAGTAAAATATTAGTATAGATATTCAACTAAGTACCTACTTATCATGCGGTAATTGCATAAGCTACAAAAATCATAAATAAGTTAGTGGACACTTATGTCATGTGTCTATTTCATTTTCGACTAATCTCACATGAGCGTATTTCATTACAATATTCGTAGCTGCCCACTGCAGTCAATTCGATGATATCTTTCGGAAAATAGGATTTCGTTTGACTTCGCCCCAGACAATTAAAAGATTTGGATAAGACGATACAGGGGACTTTCATTATGGACCTTTGGGGAACTGGGATATAATGTGTTTTGGACAATGAAACTGAACGCAATTCCTTTTGGGGTCATTTTGTAGATTTTGTTTGTACTCCAATGAATCCAATTCATTCAATACAAAATGCAATATGATCTTAACCAATGTGAAGTTTCATCCAATCCAATTTAAGAAAAAAATTTAAAGATTAATAATGTAATATAAGTAAATACATTTTAATTAACGTTACATATTAAGCTACTAGGGAACTGGTAAGTATAAGGAGCTCAAGCTTAAACAAAGGCTATTTTAATTCACCATAGTTTTGATAATTATAAAGAAAATTTATTTAAAATAATAAAGCGTTACCTATTGTAATAATACTTTATGCCTTTTTAGCACTTCAATCTAAATTTAAGTTTAAATTAAGAACCATTGATGTTTGAATTTAGAATTTTACGTTAGGAACGAAAATATAATAAATTACAAAATCAATTAATTTAAATTCCCGAACAAAGGCTAGATGGCAGCACTGAGACAATAAGGTGAACTTGTGCCCAGTAATCTGAACAACGATCACTGACCTCCTAACACCGGTTAATACCACAGACTATTTGAACTTCAATGTATATTTTTTTAACTTTCACATAAAGTTCGCAAAAAGTAGATACCGTAAGCCAAATTTATTACCTTATATTATGAACGGAAACGATGTTATGAAAAAACGCACGCCTAATAAAATCACAATATTTTTTTAAATGTAAAATTTGTTTCTGAATCACAATCTAACTTAACTAACATTTTAATAAAACTAGGCATCGCCGCCCGACTCTCCTTGACATATCACCCGACTCTATGCAATTGTACATGTGTCCCCTAGAGTAGCCCTGAATACTCTAGGGGACATACATTTAAGTAAAATTATCATCACTCATACTTTATTTAAATTTCAGCACAATCAAAATAATTCTCAAGCTTTCTACAAAACTGTACTTCAAAAATGATTCCCACTTTCTACAAAATAGTTTCAAACACCTTAACATCAGTGGTTGACTCGTGACGAGCCGTCGTGATGCGCCGTTTGACGACCGTCATGTCAGCGGAGCATCCATTATAATCTTACATACTAAAAACATTGTTGTGTTGTGAAAGTATTGTATTACTACGTCCCGCGGTTTTGTCAGCGTTATTCTGCTCCGGTGGGTCGGAGCGTGATTTTTTGTGGCCTATATACAGGGTTTTTTTTAAATTAACATCCTTTCAGGGGGTGAAAGTACTGACCGTCCTAACTCTGGTTTTTAGCGTTTTTTAGGGTTCCGTAGCCAAATGGAAAAAAACGGAACCCTTATAGATTCGTCATGTCTGTCTGTCTGTCTGTCTGTCTGTCCGTCCGTATGTCACAGCCACTTTTTTTCCGAAACTATATGAACTATAATGGTGAAACTTGGTTAGTAGATGTATTTTGTGAACCGCATTAAGATTTTCACACAAAAATAGAAAAAAAACAATAAATTTTGGGGTTCCCCATACATAGAACTGAAACTCAAAAATTTTTTTTTCATCGAACCCATACATGTGTGGTATCTATGAATAGGTCTTCAAAAATGATGTTGAGGTTTCTAATGTCATTTTTTTCTAAACTGAATAGTTTGCGCGAGAGACACTTCCAAAGTGGTAAAATGTGTGTCCCCCCCCTGTATCTTCTAAAATAAGAGAATGATAAAACTCAAAAAAATATATGATGTACATAACCATGCAAACTTCCACCGAAAATTGGTTTGAAGTAGATCAAGTAAGTAGTTTTTTTAATACGTCATAAACCGTAAACCGCAATTTACCTTTCATTCAATCAACTATTATTAACATCGATCAGAGTTACAACGAACTACAAGAACGTTTATACTATGTTACTTGTTGTATTCTTGATATCAAAAATAGGTAGGCACTTGCAACTAGTAGGTACGGAACCCTTCGTGCGAGAGTCCGACTCGCACTTGGCCGGTTTTTTTCTATTAGTTTTATTAGATGCATATTTAATGATTCGAAATATCGGTTACAATGGATTAAAATAGTATTAATCTATTGATTGATTTACTATTATTAGGATTTGTCGTTAGTAAATTAGAGCCTAGGGAGCGTTTATTACTATTAAAATCATGCTGTACTATTTATAGTGAATTCGTTGAAATATATTCCGAAAATAATTTGGTTAAATTTATTTTGTTTTGTGATTCAGTTCATAAAATAACCTAAATGGAAATTTTGTCTGAATCATTAAACAAATGAAGTATAACTTTAATTTTAAATTAAATATATAATTGGTGCGACCTCGAACTAAAAAGCATTAAATTTAGTTGAACTATAAAAGCAATATATAAGTATTATACTCACTGAGTCACGATATGAAATAAAGAAACTATTCATATTATGCACTTTAACTTGGTAGTTATAAAGTTGTATTCACCTTGGCCCAGTTTTTCCACACAACCTCATATTATTTATAAAAGAAACGTTTAAGGCGAAAGCACAACATGAAGTTATGTTATGCCCGTGTTGGTTGGCTCTGGTTTATTTTTATAGCAGAACTTGTGCCAATTTTATTTTGCTGTAGTAATTAGGTGTAGGTGGAACCTACGTATAGGTTTCGTATTACTGCGAAACATACATGTTACAAATACTTGGTTAAAAAGAAAGAATAATTCTATGTAAGTTGGTACCTCGCCTTTAAATTATGGCCCAATATATTTTTTATTGTTTTAAAAATGAAATAAAAATAAAAATATTAAAATATTGGATAAAATTAATTTGACCCGCACGCAAAGAATGCGACAGCGGTAATTTTACTAATTGATCGCAAAACGTCAAAAACGACTCATTTTCATTTCAACGCGAATTTTTTTTAAGTTTTCTTAGCAACCAATAAATTCAATTGCAGCTATAGTTGCTACCAATTGCTATGGAAATGCGATCTTTTGAGATTACTAAAAGATGGAAAAACATCTGCTGTCGTGTTGCTTTGGCAGAATAAATAATTGAACTACGAGACACTCATTCATAACATTTCATAGTTCGTAATTTTTTATATTTCTATTCACATTAATATACCATTAATTAATATTTTTTTCCATAAATTAGTATAATGCAATAGCTAGTTTTGAATTCAATTTGTTCAAATAATTAAATTAGTATAAATTATGTCCGGACTAAAATATGGACACTTTCATACACTTGTGACGTTCTTAATAGCGATAACATCTACCAAAACATATCCACTTTTACCCAATGTACCCTAGAAGGCACATACAAAGCAATAAACCTGACGGTACCATAAGAGCCGTACACAATACGCGAGGAGTTATAAATGTTAATATTATGCAATTACCCGCCTCTCCCCGATGGGATACCTACCGAGAATACCCCGACTTCCCCTAATTCTGAACAAGTTTGTTTTACACCTGTGTTAGCGTTGAATTTTCGTGAAAATATGTTAATTTTCGATGACAAATTTTGAAGGATATATCAATGTGTGGTGCGTGATCTATGAGTGTGCCTACTTCAGTGTGGTAAGGAATTTGGTAGTCTACTTTCTTAAAGAAGTATTTAACGATATTTTTATACTTTTATTAATCGATTGTGAAATTAGTATGAAATTCAATTGGTGTATATCCTATCTATCCTATCCTAATATTATACACGCGGAAGTTTCTAAGTATGGAGGGATGGATGGATGTTTGTTACTCTTTCACGCCAAAACTACTGAACGGAATTGGCTGAAATAGGTTGTTTTGCACTGTGATAGGTTATATGCTGGATTAACATATAGGCTACAAACCATCACGCTCCGACCCACTGGAGCTGAGTAACGCGGGTAAAACCGCAGCAAATTTTTTATAAGAATCAAAATAGAATTGTATGGTTTCTGGCGGAATAGATCACTCCCATGTCTTTCTATGGGTGTCGTAAAAGGGCAACTAAGAGACTTATATCTAATGGATGAGTAGCAGCATCTATCAGCTAAAGGATAGTCACCATCTTAGGGAGCGTTCAAGTATTACGTAACGCAATTTGGAGGGGGGGGGGTCTCGTAAAACGTTACGATGCGTTACAGGTGCGGGTGGGGGTCATTCTTACAACTCGTTACGTAACATTGTTTTCTAAAAAATTAGGGAATTAAAACTCCCAAACCAAAAGCAAAAACAATTAAAAGAAGCCAAAAATTTATAAAAAATAAACAAAACATGCACGTTTTGACAATTAAAATTCTCTTGTTTTATTTAGTAGATTAAAACTATACCAAGTGTAAAAACTATTACATAAATTTTTTACGACTTTACGGTAAAAACGATCACTTGAGTGTTACGTAACGTTTAGAGACGGGGAGGTGGGGTCCAGAAAAACGTTACGGTGCGATACAAGGGGGGAGGGGGGGGGTCAAAAATCTTCAAAAATTGCTTTACGTAATACTTGAATGCTCCCTTACTGGGATATTTTACATTAAACCTTGACTTGACTACCAATTCTTCTTACAAGTTGTAGGTACGTATAATACCTATATCGGCTTATATTCGAACGGGTTAAAAGTACTACGTATTCACCCTTCTGCACTTGTTATGTAAAAGGGTGTGAATATTTGATGGTAATGATTTTGATGGTACATCAACGGAATATGATAAATAAAATACTTAAGTTTGCTTGCGTTTAGAGAATAAACAAGTATGGAAGGCGCTTATTTATTATTTACTAGCGGCCCGCCCCGGCTTCGCACGGGTGGACTTTTATACCCTACCCCTGCCCTACCCTACCCCTACCCTACCCCTACCCTACCCCTACCCTACCCCTACCCCTACCCTACCCCTACCCTACCCTACCCCTACCCTACCCCTACTCTACCCCTACCCTACCCTACCCCTACCCTACCCCTATCGACAAATCCAACGAAACATAAACCATGAAAATTGATCCAGCCGATCTCGAGTTATAAGTGTTGTAACAAACCCGTCTTTGTTTTATATATATAGATATGATATGAATATTTTAATTCGTAATATCTTTTGAATGGAAAGTCCAATTTAAATAATTTAAAAACTATTTTATAGGTAGTTAAATAGTCTTGACCATAAAATAATTTATTTGGATAAGGATTAATATAAACACATAAATAGCATGGTTTGAATTTGGTAAGCATTTTCATTAATGTTTAAAATGAAAAAAGTTGTTGTAGTGACATAACTACGATAGTTGGACATATGCTACCGCGGAGTTTTTTGTAGACATTATGATGTTCTTCAATATTGTTGTACATTATTTTGTTCTATCGCTAATAGTTTCGGCAGCGCATTCGACGAAAGACATTTTAAGACTCATTTTTCTACACCTTCGGTTACATTGTTCAAATTTTACCAAGGATCCCTAATTTTTTTCAAAATGAAATGTAGCCTATGTCAAATTGGAAAAATGTAGCATTCTATTGGTGAAAGAATTTTTTAAATCGGCCCAGTACTTTTTGAGCCTATTCATTACAAACATACAAACATACAAAAATAGGTACAAATCTTTCCTCTTTATAATATTAGTGTAGATTATACGTAGTTGATGTACCTATATCATTTAGGTCAAAGCAAATATCTATATATTTGTGTGCGTCCCCGAAGGATTTAAGAAAGACTTGATAGTATTCACGTGTAATATAAAAAAGGTACCCGTTTTCGTTTGTATTTTCATCTTCGGTTTTATTTTAGCTCAAGGATTTTGCTAGGTTTAGCATCAATCAATCAGACTTAGATCTCTGTCCACTGCTGGATATAGGCTTTCCCTAATTTGTGCCGTAACACCCGGTCTTACACCCTCCGTATCCACATCTCTAGTGTACCTACTTCTGCTACCCCGCTCAGGTAATCGGTCCATCCTGCCGGGGGATATTTGGCGAGATGGTTGAGCATGATTTTAACAACTATATCTTCTTTATCTTACCTTCTGTCCCTCAAAACGTTTAAGCTAATCCCATATTGGCCGTGCGCGTCGCTCGTGGGAACGACACTGAAAACGCGAGCACCGAACATATCATCGCCGTCACCGGCTACCCCGCTGTCGCGGCGTCTGCAGTCACAACCATACATAAATAAAAAATTGAACCCTACAAGTAGTTCCAAAGTTCAGATTAACCCTTCCGTTTTATCATATTACGTCCACTACTGAACAACGGCCTGCCTCGAATAGGGTTTGCCATTGTCACCACGCATACCTGAAGGATTGGTGATCGCGGCGATATATAGTATATACAACAACTGACAATTGGGACCAACGAATTCAAAAATAATGGAATGTATGTTTTATCGTATTTATCAAAACTTTGTTAAGCGTGGTTTATCTTAATATATTTTATCTTCCCCGCCTTGTATTCCGAAATATCTAATTAAGTACATTTCCTTGTTAATTAATTACATACACAGGTAGGTTTAGCTTACCTACTCCATCATCATTTATCACAAAATTAACTTTGTGCATTTACAAAACAATATGCAGACTACTGAAAATACATTTGTGTTATTTTTGTTTGTTTAAATATGAATAATACCTTTATTTTTGTGTAAGGCTAAGATGATATGAACCAAGATCAGGTTAACACACTTTAATTATTTTTTTACTATAACTAGTTAAGCCGCTGGTCCTGATTGTTATATCATCATCTATAACAATTATACTAGGAAATATAACATGATCGCCAAACTAGTGTTGCCTATCGATAGTCGACTATCGATATACTATCGATAGTCTATCGACTATCTACTCTACTATCTACTATCTACTACTACTAATATCGATAGTATCGATATTAGTGATAGAATCGATACTATCGAGGACCAATGTGTGTTTAGGAGCAATACTATCGATAGTATCGATAGTATTGCTCCTAAACATGGGTTGGTCTTCGATAGTATCGATAGCTTTACAAACTATCGATAGTATTGATAGTTTTGATCATTTAATGCAACGATAATATCGATAGTATTACTTTAAAAATATCGATACTATCGATACTATTGCTTCCAATCAATAGTATTAGTTAATTTGTGATATCGATAGTATCGATACTATCGATAGCACTATCGATATTGTTACTATTTTTCGAGGTCACCTATCGATAGTTGGGCAACTCTACGCCAAACCTCCTGCCAAGCCTGGTGACTATGTCAAAAACCCAAATAAACGTGGCTCATGTTCGGCAATGGACGTTACACGGGCTGATGAACGGACTCAAATTTATATTTATCGTTACGTCCATATCTAAACTACATATATAATAACCCATGTATATTTCAAAACAAAAATATCAAAGTAAATAAATGTTGTAACTTCGGTATTAAAATATGTTTTTTTTTTCTTTCTTCGAATTCCTAAATAATTTGGCAGAAAAAAATGTGTAACATGATCGGATAGTCGATTGCGTATTTACCTAAACTTAAAGGAAACATATAACATATAGTGGCTAAAATACCGGTATGTACCTAAGTATACCAATTTTAAACCCGGATTTAAAAAATCATTTATCATTATTGGATTTATATATTTATGTGAAATGCTTCATCAAAATGAAGGTAAAAAATATGCATTCGATAATTCGATATCTAGTCATAACCCATAAGTAAACAAACTCTATAAGCGTATTTCCCTAGAAAACGTCAACGTAGCAATTAGCCAATCCAAACACGTACCAATTCCATTACAATTGTATAATTACAAGACACAAGAATTGTAAGGCAAAATTCAATAGACAGTTTGACAAGTAAATTACGATCGACACACCGGTAACACGCCTTTGTAGCAATCAAACAGTCGGTTGTCTCGCAAACGAAACATTTGTTCATTAGCATCACTCCAACGATCCTTTCGGCATATATGCTCACTTTGATGCACCGACTGTATCTATGTTAGGTATAGTCGGCAATATAGGTCAGGTAGCTGACGGTGTTATCATTACTGACAAATAATTGAAACTAACCGAGAATAAAATTGAAAATTTTTGTATTAATTAGCAAGGTTTGTAACTGATAAGGCGGCAGCGTTCTTTGAGCGTGTGAAAAATGTGAGCGTCGAGCTTTCATTCACCCGCTACCCGCTCCGGCGTTTGGGGTTAGCCTTTAATATCAAAATACAAACCGATCAAGACAAGATACGAAAAGTAGCTAAATTGTATGGAGCTTTACAATTTTCGATATTTTAGAATCGACTTATTTTTCCGACTGTACATATCTACGAGTATATTGAATCCAATATGAAAAGTAAACATTTCTGAAAGCTATTAAAAGAACAGCGTTTTGAGTTAGTTTCATGATTTTCTTCAAACTTAAATTGAAGTCGAACGATCGACAATTATTATGGTCCCGAGTTGGAAGAGATATCTTCTCGTTCGTATTTAGAACAATCTTCGTAGCCTAGTTGTAAGAGTCAAGTTTAATTGTCATTGATCTACGTCTGGTTGGTTGAGGTGCCTTCGGAAAACTTTAGACTCAAACAATGATTTACCATGTATGAAACAAGAGTGCTTTGTATCAGCATAATAGCAAGCAGTCTATTTTCAAGTTTTATTGCTTCTAAAAAGAAAAATAAATCATTCTAAATATATGCAAAGATGGATGAAAGAAGAGTTGCAAAGGAAGTATATGGAATAAGTGAATAGGAAAAGGACGCCCAAGGCGCAAATATGTCGAACAAATTGGCGACGTATTAAAAGAGAGCCAAATAAAAAGTGTCTATAGCCGGCGAACATGCTTGAAGAGACTGATGAATGTGGAAGCAGCACAAGAAGTGTGCTAGGACCGAAACAGGTGGCGTTTCTTTGTCTCTGCCTACCCATATGGAAGAATGGCGTTACGATATGTATGTAATATCAGCCGTAGGACGTCCACTGCTGGACATCATAAGTCAGGACATATTTCTTCGACCCTTCTTCAACAAAAAGCACATTCCTTCAGCAGTTTACCCAGTTCTTCTAAATCACCAAATAACATTGAAACACCTTAGGTGTGAATCAAACAATATCTCTCAAACAATTCACATTCACAGAAGATGCACAACTGCAATTAACTAATTAGAAAGACGACGCCTCCAAAGATTACGTTCGCTGAGTAATTTGTACAAGTTTAAGATTTTGCTGTTTGCATACACGACGCTGTTATGCAAATTTTCGTTTGTACTGAATTCTCGTGTTAAGATTTATTGGTGAAACGTTTACGTATTTGTGCTGTGTTTCCTTAATCATCTTAAGCTGAAGATCTAATATTGGTCTACAGGATTTAGTTAGAATACAATTTTGTTAGCAATCCGTAGAATGCCATTGAAAAATCCTTTTTTTTAGGCGACTCTTATTGAAACTTGATTCAAGATATTCGGTATACGAATTACTTAATAGTCATAAAACAAAATGCAGTCTTTGTTGGTAACTAGTTGAAGAAACTTATTTGGGTCTAATATCCTCTCATTTTAATGAAATACTCATAAATATCACTAATTTTGTATATATGGTGGTGACATGATCGAAAGAATATTATTAAAACTGGTGCATTAAATTTCCAAGTAAAACTTAACTTTAAAAAAAATAATTAAAGAATGTATTAAAATAAATTAAATATTGGAAATAAACTGTTAAGTATTAGGTTTAGTACTATGTTATAATTAACAAACAAAGTCGGTGACTTTCAATAAAACATTTAAAAAAAAAACATTTTTTCTATTAAATTTTAAATCTTTATTTTTTATCGACGGGATTAATTATACTAGGTTCCCATTTTTTTGATCAGCGATAAACTTACTGATTTTTTATTTTTTAAATCACGCCCACCCCTTCAAAAGCACAGATCAATTTCGAAGTGCATGGTATTCATTTTTTCAATCAACCGCATCGTTAATCAAAATAAGGGTGCGTTGAGGGTTAAAATTATTTAATCCTACAGTTCAATAACCTTAGAAATTTGTACATAAAAAATACTTAGAAAGTGATAATATCAAGAATAATAATTGTAAGTTAGAAATACTTACCAATGGATAAAAATAAATTATAAGCTATAGGGTGACTGGTAATTAGTGACCGATACCTAAACACATGATTGTGCTCATGATAACAAACAACTTTTACTATGGCATCAAAGCTGAAATCGCGAAAAAAAAATCAGCTGCTCCTTACCATGTTGACGAGTTATGTGAACATGAATGTATGGAACAGCTGATTTCTTTTCACAATTTCAGGTTTGGTGCCATAGTAAAAGTTGTTTGTTATCATGAGCACAATCGTGTGTTTAGGTATCGGTCACTAATTACCAGTCACCCTATATACATATTGACAACATACTGTGTTTTTGCAATGTAGTTTTTTTTTATGAAGACATTAAGCTTTCTCTTACAATTTGTCATAACAATTAAAAAAATATGTCTATCGTATACCAGGGAATTTGCCTCAGCGTTATCTATGTACATACATGAAACTTGATGCTATTTAATAATCCCTACTTATTATTAAATATTATAAATGTGGATGTAAGTTTGATTGTTACGCTTTCACGCGAAAACTACTTAAACGATCATCATGAATTTTTCTACACATATTCTTGGAGATATAAGAAGTAACATAGGTTACTATTAATAGCTGCAACCTCCTTAGCGTAGCGGTATTTGGCTCGCTTTAAATCTCGGAGGTCGTGGGTTCGATCCCCACGCCGGACAGGAAATCTTTTTGTAAATTCTAAGATTTCTTTCCGGGTCTGGTTGGTTGAGGGACTACTCCGTGCCTCGGAGAGCACGTAATGCCGTCGGTCCCGATTGTTATAACATCATCTATAATAATCGTATATGTATGTCAAGGAACGGGCAACAGCGTTTCCTTGTGTGGTACAACATAATACTGCGGTCACCAATCCGCCTGCCAAGCGTGGTGACTATGGCATTTACCCTCCCCCGGGAGGAGACCCATGTCCAATAGTGGACGTTATTCGGGCTGACGATGATGATAAATGGCTGCAAAGCAAGCGAAACCGCGGGTGAAAGCTAGTATTTTTATAATTCTAAGACTCGCTTTAATAATATTATTTTTCTATATAATCATATTTTTCTTTTCATTTCAGGTAAGATAGCCTCTCTACCTTCGCACTCACTCACCGCAAACCCTCAGGTAGTAATAAAAATAATCATTTCATCAATACTTCCCCGACCAATAATTTTGTTTATTATACTTTCGTGATGAAAAACTGCATTTACTTAGGGGATGGGCTATAAACAGAGGGTAGCCAGTGCGCCCTAGCGAGTAGAAAAAATCAAATTAGTTCCTACGGTAGGCATAACTTATTCGGTATCTCTTTGGATTATATTCTCTTTGTAAGTTAACGATATATGATTTATGGCCATCGTTATTGTTTTAATGTTTTTAATTATAATACCTACTTATTCTCATTTTTTTATTTGTATCCTTGATAAGAAAAAGTTCGATTAATTTAATCTATTAGCTGATTTCGATGATTAGACGACCACAAACATATTATATACTATACTAATATTATAAACGCGAAAGTTTGTAAGTACGGATGGATGGATGGATGTTTGTTACTCTTTCACGCCAAAACTATCGAACGGAATTGGCTGAAATTTTACACAGGGATAGGTTATACGCTGGAATAATATATAGGCTACACAACATCACACTCCGACCCACTGGAGCAGAGTAACGCGTATTATATCAATATTATGTAAACAAACAAAATACTTATTCCTATCAAACTAGTATTATTTCATGTAGCAGATAATTACAGACTTGTCTGCACGACCGACCTACGGTAGAATATTATATTTTCTTTAAAGCTACCTCACCAATAGACTTATAAAAATACAAGCGAAATTACACCTTATATTTCGAAAAATAGGGCTCATAATTGCATGTTTTAACAGTGGTATGTACTTATAACATTGAATATTTACCGCAACGTATATTTAACTACTTATTGAGCTCTGACACTTGACTACCTTTAAATATAAATCCGTATAATAGATATTATAGGTATTTCTATGTCAATACAACCTGTTTATTATCGTTGCATTATTACTAATATTATAAACGCGAATGTTTATGAGTATCGATGGATGGAAGTTTGTTACTCTTTCATGCAAAAACTGCTAAAGGGATATGACTGAAAGTTTGCACGCGGATAGTTTATAAGCTGAATTAACATGTAAGCTTTAAAACGTGACGCTCCGACCCACTGGAGCAGAGTAACGGGGGTAAAACAGCGAGACGTAGCTAGTATAACATAAATATTTAATGGACGGACCCCTGTCCTCGGTCCCTGATTAATTATCTGTTTAATTATTAATGATGGTTGGTCTAGCGGTAATTTATTAAGCCATAACTGGCTATCGCTAGTATGGTTTATCGGTTATATCGGATCGGACAAGGAAGAAGGATCGTTTTACTAGAAAAAATATCTCGAGAGAAGAGAAACTCTCGTATGCAAGAACAACATCATAATATTCACTGTATATAGTACTTTTTTTTTAATTGCCAACCGTGGCTATTAAAGGTGCTTGCGGCTCATCTATTAGTAAGCGATGCCGCTGCTCATGGACATCCGATGCCCTCGTAGACCCGAAGTCCGAGAGGCCCGCGAACAGTAAAGTACAGCGACAGTTGCACAAGCCCCCTAAAATACTTAAAGTCATAATGCCTCAATCTCATCACCAGCGACCGCCCCGAGCCTAGGTCCAAGCCCCACAAGGGACGCCCTCTTGCGCAGGTCACTTAGTTTGTAGTTTATAAACCATTTATTAAGGCTGGAGCCCTGCTCGCCTTTATACAGTCTTTATACCGTAGTTACGTCCGAAAAAAAAGCTGCTCATGGACTTGAGCAGTGGTATACCTACACAGCCTGTCAGGCCGCTGCCTATCGTAATCGTATTTATATACATCGATTTATGCTCTACATGACTATATGTACATCTATAAGTAAAGTTAAGTACTTATTAACTCTAAAGCGCTTAAAATTTATGACTTAATTTAAGCGATCAATGTAGTTTCCCTTCACCCTAAGCTTTTAAAGTGACAATTAACCAACAAAAACACTATCGTGACATACAGACATAAATAACCACCAACTTGTAGTTAAAAATATACAAATGATAATCAAGAAAAATCATGATAGGGCAATATTTTTCTACTAGCGTTCAACCCCCTTTTTTGGTAGGTTAGGTAGGCAGAACGGAAGTGGTTGGTCGGCCACGACAATTTATGGCCCCAAGGGTTGATGTCGGGGGTGTAAATTGGTTAATAGAAGGGTTCGACGTTGTTAACGTATAGACTGATATCTAATCCCGGCTAAAAAGACGTTTAAAACGTAATGGTGACTGAATTATTTGTAGTTTAACGTGAATGTTGGAATTTAATAGCGTGGGGATTTTTGTGTGATAGTAGTAACTTGAAATTATTGGTTTTTTAGGGGAGCTCGGTTCGTTTTTTTAACAATTAATTGCAATTATATGGTGCTTTAAAATGTATGCCACCCTTTTAAAAGGTGATGTGTTGTGATTACGTTAGTAACGAAACGTTTGTTTTAATATAAAGATTAATTAATCTATAGATGCTAATACATAAAGGTAAAGAGTTTGTTTATTTAGTTGAACGCACTAGTCTCAAGAACTACTGATCCGATTTGGAAAGGTCTTTCGGTGGGCGATTTGGAAAGGTCTAACTGGGCTATCTTAGCCCATTTATTGAGTAACGCTATAGGATTTTTTTATAATAAAATTCCTACAGGAATACCTTGCTAGTAACCCAAATGAAACCGCGCGCGGACTCTTTATATTATATTTCAAAAACTTCTTTTTTACTTTAATATTATCACATTAGTTATATAATACACTAGCTTCCCGCGCGCGGTTTTACTTAAACATACAACTTTTACATAATTAAATATAGCTTATATTACTCGACAAATGGACTTACTAATACTGAAAAAAAAATCATATTGGTTCAGTAGTTTCTTCAATTAGCGTATACAAACAAACAAACAAACTCTTCAGCTTTAAATATTAGTAAAGATACCTAATACAAGCGACATGTTAGGATCCTTTCACTCCGCGATACATTGAGACGCACCTACGGCTACCATACATATTGACAATGTTACTATAATAATATGTATATTTTTATGGAACAATAAAATTTATTATTCCACAGAAATTTCGTTACTCTTGTAATAGGTATACGTGACACTGTCTCTTAACAATGCTTATCGTTACTAATATTATAAAGGCGAAAAATTGTATGTATGGATGGATGTTTTGTTACTCTTTCACGTAGAAACTACTGAACGGATTTGGCTGAAAGTTTGCACAGACATAGTTTATAAGCTGGATTAAGATATAGGCTACAAAATATCACGACCCGAACCATTGGAGCAGCGTGACGCGGGTAAAACCGTGGTGCGCAGCTAGTTTCGTATACAACTCATAAAAATATACTACCGCTGAAGCCCTGCTCTACGAAATAAAGCATGAACAACAGAATTTTTCATTCTCTCATAAAATAAACAGCAAAATCAGCATCTTACAAAGCGATTGTATCAAAACGAAAATAGATTGTCATATGTAACCAGATAACCGGGAGCACAAAAGATGGCAAATTCCGATAAGGGCCGATAGAGGGCGATAGTACACTCGGAAGTTACGTCTGGGCTCCTAGCGGAAACGCTTTGTCCCTAAGGATTTAGGGATAACCATATGAGAGGCGATAAAATGTCTGCTTTAACGTTTAAATTGAGCCTTACTGCTAATATGTTTAGAGGATAAGCGCTAATTTATTTTATACTGATTATACTGGCTAAGGATATATGAATACTTTTTTGAACGGTGGTTCTGGTGTGGTTATCGCCTCCTAGTCTTTCCCATGTGAATATCTTCATAGTAAAGCCTATGTTTAATTTTAATATTATTTGGAAACAACACATATTAAGCACATAATTATAAGTTCGAAGTATATAGAATACATTATTCAATCATAGTTATATACTAGCGGCCCGCCCCGGCTTCGCACGGGTGGACTTTTATACCCTACCCCTGCCCTACCCTACCCTACTCCTACCCTACCCCTACCCTACCCTACCCCTCCCTACCCTACCCCTACCCTACCCCTACCCTACCCCTACCCCTACCCTACCCTACCCCTACCCTACCCTACCCCTACCCTACCCCTACCATACCCCTACCCTACCCCTACCCTACCCCTACCCTACCCCTACCCTATCCCTACCCTACCCTACCCTACCCCTACCCAAAAGTATCCTATGTCCTTTTCCCAGTTCTTAGCTACCTCCCTACCAATTTTCAGCCAAATCGGTTCAGCCGTTCTTGAGTTATAAATAGTGTAACTAACACGACTTTCTTTTATAGGTATACTAGCTGACCCGGCAGACTTCGTACTGCCTCAATCGATACATAAAAGACCTAAACATTTGTATAAAATAAACTGGGCCGTAGAGACTTCGTTTATGCGGTACTCCTACCCCTACCCTATACTACCCCTACCCTACACTACCCCTACCCTACACTACCCCTACCCTACACTACCCCTACCCTACACTATCCCTACCCTACACTACCCCTACCCTACACTACAACTACCCTACACTACAACTACCCTACACTACCCCTACCCTACACTACCCCTACCCTACACTACCCCTACCCTACACTACCCCTACCCTACACTACCCCTACCCTACACTACCCCTACCCTACACTACCCCTACCCTACCCCTACCCTATACTACCCCTACCCTACACTACCCCTACCCTACACTACCCCTACCCTACACTACCCCTACCCTACACTACCCCTACCCTACACTACAACTACCCTACACTACAACTACCCTACACTACCCCTACCCTACACTACCCCTACCCTACACTACCCCTACCCTACACTACCCCTACCCTACACTACACCTACCCCTAATCTACCCCTACCCTACCCTACACCTACCCTAAAAAATCTTGGCAAAAAAAATCAAGTTTTTAATTAACAAAATAAAGCTCAAATTGACTCTACATTTTAGTTAGAAAACGTTTGTATGGGAAAAAGAAAAAGGCTGTTTTAAGGGGTTTTCAGGCAATTGTTCGATTTTTTCTCGCCGTAAAAACCATCCTTGAACTTCCACGAACATTAAAAAAAAAGAATTGGCCAAATTGGTCCAGGCTTTGTAGAGTTATGCGCTTACGTTAGTTAGTTTGCGATTCATTTTTATATTATAGATATAGATAATCATCAGCCCGTATGACGTCCACTGCTGAACATGGGCCTCCTCCCGGGGGAGGGTATTTGCTATAGTCACGAATTGGTAAATAATTACAATTCTTATTGGCTATAGATTTTTTTGTGGGTTACTTTATTTTATTTAAAGTAAGCATGTTTTTATTCACCGACCATTTTTGGACTAAAAGCGAGACTGAAAATGAAAAATCCACATATATACGTATTCATTTTATATGCATTCAAATTAAAAAGAAACGAACACAATTTTAAAGTTACTGTAAAAATAAAAATAGTAAAAGGAAGGTAAAAAGGCTTATACGAATTGAAAACATTTTTCGTTTTTATTTTTTTATTAATCAAATGCCTAATACATTTACAAGCCTTAGCTACTGAATGATTATGGTGAAATTCGGTACAGAGATAGTAGGAAAGGGAAAATACAAAGGCGAATTATTTTATTGTCATGAAAAAATAACCCGGCGGGCTAAATTCGTTCATCATCATCATCATCCCGTACATCGTCCACTGCTGAACATGGGCCTTCTCCCGAGAGAGGGTTTTTGCCATAGTCACCACGCTTGGCAGGCGGATTGGTGACCGCTGTATTATGTTGTAATACACATGGAAACGCTGCTGCCCGTTCCGTGGTGTACGCTTGTTATAGATGATGTTATAACAATCGGGACCAACGGCTTAACGTGCTTTCCGAGGCACGAAGAGTCCCTCAACCAACCACACACAGAATTTACACAAAGATTTATTGTCCGGTGTGGATATCGAACCCACGATCGCCGAGACTTAAGCGACCCAAATACCGCTACGTTACGGAGGTTGTCGTTCATTCATATAGAAATAATAATGAAATACGTAGCGATTATCATATCACAAATACCTACCATACGAATATCTATAAAGTCGTACTTAATTAAAACTTGGTCCAATATATTAATTAATCATTAAGTACTAGCGCAAAGTTCTCAAAACTCATTCCGCGGTAGTCGGGTTCGATTCCGGAACAGAACGAATTGTCTTTTGAATTAATATGTAAATGTCCCGCCGCTGCTGCGGTAGAAAATAGTTGAATGCCAAGTTTTGTTACTTAAATAAGGTCTGCTATGAATTTGTTTTGTGTATGAAATGCAATTTTGTTTCAAATGCAGTCGATTGAAACGTATAAAATTGAACGTTACATTTGGATATTAATAAATGAAAATTGCAAAATGATACTTTGGGAATTAGTTTCTAGAAATATTAACAACAATAAAATTAACTAATCAATCAGCTTTGTTACAAGTTAGTTTCATTTTAAAAGAGCTGCGCCCCGCGATTTTACCCGCGTTACTCTGCTCCTGTGGGTTGGAGCGTGATTTTTTGTAACCTATATGTTAATCGAGCTTATTAACTATCCCCGTGCAAAGTTTCAGCCAGATCCACTCAGTAGTTTTTGTGTGAAAGAGTAACAAACATCCATCCATACTTACAAACTTTCGCGTTTATAATATTTTATAATATTAGTAGGATAAGCTACTGTTAGTTGTATATATGTATTTAATTCATTAATATAAATTTTATTTCATAAATAAACCGTGACGAGATTGTATAGACTAATCAGATATAGTTATCATTGCCGTCTTCATGATGGAATCTTTTTTAGGGCATAAGGTCCCGTACCCGGGTCGTGGGGCTTTTAGGACCGGGACCGGGATTCCACCTATAAATTAAATATTTATTTTTCAGTAGTATTTTGGGACCACAAATAAAAAAAAGTAAAGTATGCCTTACGAAAGTACGGTCAACCAAAAAATTTTGAATAAGTATAAAAAAATTTTAGTTAAATGATAATTTGTCTTTTATTTCTAAAATCACAGCTTTCTATTGGAATAAAAAAATGTAGGTACTTATTAAGAAATATAATTACTATACTATATAAATATGATAATATGTTTAAAAATGAAATACAACAGTTCAATTAAAAACATAAATTAAATTTAGGTAGGAGATTGTTATGTGCAATGTGTAGATGTAAGGGATAAAAACTGTTGTATTTCATTTTTGAACATTATTATCATATCTATATAGTATCTATAGTAATTATATTTCTTAATAAGTAGCTACATATTTTTTCATTCCAATAGAAAGTTGTGATTCTAGCAATAAAAGACAATTTATCATTTAATAAAAATAGTTTTATTTATACTTATTCAAAATTTTTTGGGTGACCGTACTTTCGTAAGACATATTTTAATCTATATTAGTGGTCCCAAAATACTACTGAAAAATAAATATTTAATTTATAGGTGGAATCCGGGACCGCGGTCCCGGTCCTAAAAGTCCCACGACCCCCGTACCCGAAGGGTAAAAACCGGCCCTTATGATACATACGACGAATGATTATGACGTATAGTGTCACATCTGACCCTATGCTTCTGAGCTCTTATTATACTTTTATAAATCTGATGTAACCAATGATTAAACGCATATTGAATATAACTTCTTATGCTCCTGATCCCATCATTTAGGTCGGGTCTCGTCGCAATTCTGCGCCAAGTCATGCGATCTTGGGTTGTCGTTTCTGGCAATTGGGCTTTCTTGAGGTCTCTCTCTATATTTTTCCACTTATTGAATATAACAGTTACAAAATATTTAAAATTCACTTCATTTCTCATCATCATCATCAACAGCCCGTTTACGTTCACTGCTGAACATGGGCCTCTTCTTAACAGACCTTGGCAAGCCAGGATCGTAGAGGGATATTGCCATAATCACCACGCTTGTCAGACGGATTGGTGATCGCAGTAAGATGTAAACCTTGAGCTAATAGATGCTGCTGCCCATCCATCAGCCATATGTCCCTTAGTCGCCTTTTACGACACCCATGGGAAGACATGGGGTTCCTTTTGCATTCATTTCTCATAAAGACATTAAATTAATCACAAAATTAAATTCAGTACACATTTAATCCCACATCCGTCATCTTCGCGATTTTGACAGGATGTGTTTACAAACTGCCTTCGACATTCACCTGTATTTACTTCCCCCTAACCCCCTTCCCCGCGTCTCATCCCCACCCGAACCCTCTGTCAATTCAATACGAAAATCCAATTTCTTTTACGTTACAACTTGGCTCATTTTGTTTCATCGCAGAATCGAAAGTTGGCCGGTAGAGGATTTCTATTGAGCGGATGAGACAGCCCTGGAGCTATTACCTCTTTGGTCCCTTATTATTGACTAAAATCAATGTATAAGATGGCTCTATTCGGAGACAGCGGTAGGGTTGCGTCACGTATCAATAATTAGTATGTTTTGTTTTGTTTCCTCTTTTTTTGAAATGTTTTGAACCCTTTATGGAAAAGTTTACCTTATACTATATTTCAAAATTGAGATTAATAATATTCGACCACCGGCAGCATTCGAACCTGCATCTTAGGTAAAGCCCCTAATGCCTTAACCAATTAGGCTACGGTGGAACCACAGCCGGTCATCGAAATTTATTAATCTCTTTGTAACACGTCTCTAAGAGGGACGTTAGTGCCATCTATCGGTAACGATCCGCATTACTTCAATAAATATTGTTTCCCCTTGTTGAGTTTTACTACAATTAAACTATGGCAAGTTCAGGTTACCTGAACTTGGTTCAGTTCAACACAATTCGATTATAAAGTAATCATCATTAGCCTGAACATGGGCCTCCTCTCGAGTAAGGGTTTCTGCCATAGTCTTGTTTGGAAGGCAGTTTGGTGGCCCGTTCCCTGGTATACAATTGTTTTAAATAATGTTACAACAATCGAGACGACTAACCATGCTTTCTGAAAAACGGAGGGTCCTTCATGCAAGAAATCTTAGATTTTACCCAAAAAATTCTTGTCTCCACGCTGAGAAAGGGATCAAACCTACGATCTTCGAGACTTAAAGCAAGACTAATATCGCTACACATCGGATGTTGTCGACACAGATTCAAATTCCGATTCAATGATAATTTTAAAAATAAAGATGTCAGATCTATCACAACGCTAATATAGCTTATATCCAAAAAATATAAAAATTCGTTCAGCTGTTTTAAATTATAGTATACTAGCTCCTCCCCGCAGTTTTACCCGCGTTACTCTGCTCCAGTGGGTCGGAGCGTGATATTTTGTAGCCTATATGTTAATCCAGCGTATAACCTATCCCGGTGCAAAATTTCCGCCAATTCCATTCAGTAGTTTTGGTGTGAAAGAGTAACAAACATCCATCCCTCCATCGATCCATGCTTACAAACTTTTGCTTTTATAATATTAGTACGATTACTATTTCCTGTACATAGGTATTATCAATATGAATAAAATGTAGGTAATAGTGAGAACACCTATTAAAGCTAATTTAAAATTGAGCTCGCAAAAAATCTATCTACTAGTATTAGTGACCCTTTATAATTTCAAACTGAATGAACTGCGGTTAGCACATCGCACGTAATTAATGAAATAGTACAAATAAAATTGAAACACATCAGTTAAATACCTAACTAGCATGCTACTCTATACCTGACGAGCAGCAAATATCACACGCGTAATTCTTCTTCTTCTTAGAGTGTCGATGACAACTTAAATCTTCTTCTTCTTAAATTAACTTAGTTAATTCGACCGCGCTATTTGTGGCGTCCATCAAGTCCTGTTGCGAACAGGTGACAGGACAAACAGGACAGGACACCAAATGAGCCATGGACTGCACCGCTCCACACACACAGTCTAGGTTTGGGTTTCCCGAGAGTCCTGATCATATTTTCCTTGCTCTGGCCAACCTGAGTCCGAAGTCGATTTAGACACCAGATTGGCCATGGTAATCTATATCCAGCCGATAGACTCTCCGAAACCGGGACAAAGGGATCCGGAAGCGTTGTTGGAAACTAATCATCATCCCGTTATTACTCTTAATTTCAGCATCTACTAGTGAAATTCCCGTCATAAGGTGTGAATTTTTAAAAAATGTCGTAGGTACGCTAAACTTGTGTTTTTATCCTCACAACTCCCAATCCTACGGGAGCTATTAATCACAAAATATAGTCTGTTATTCCTAGTTAATGTTCTTGCTTAATAACGAAAGGTATTTTGAATAAAATTTTCAATTTCCCACGCGTTCGCGAAGGAACTTTATAATTGAAGCTTATGTTACTTCTAGCGTAATTCGCGATTTTTTTTAATCGATCCATTATTTTCAGAACCTATTCAATACAAACAAACAACCAAATATTTCCTCATTATAATATTAGTATAGACAAACATCCTTACTAATATTATAAACCCAATTAAAAATACAAAATATCTAGTGTTAATTCCGCTAAAAATGTGTCTATATCCTCCGCCCTCCCGCCCGCAAAAATTATGCACATGCAGGAAGGAAAAATAAAACGTGCAAAAACACAATCACCAGCCGAAGACCCGACACGTGTTTCGCTCCTCCATTGAGCATCATCAGGGCGATGTTAACCACTCGAAAGATATTGCGCAAAAAAAAAAACAATTTTAACTTTCGCGTTTATAATAATTTAATTTAATTATTAACGCAAAAGTTTGTGAGTATAGATGGATGGATGTTTGTTACTCTTTCAAGCAAAAACTACTGAATGGATTTGGCTGAAACTTTGCACGGGTATAGTTAATAAGCTCGATTAACATATAGGCTACAAAAAATAACGCTCCGACCCACTGGAGCAGAGTAACGTGGGTAAAACTGCGGAGCGCATTTAAAAATAAAACAAGGTTAAAGCGCTTTTCGCCTTTATGCCCATTGAAGTAGCAAAAGCTTCGTGGCAAAAAAATACCAAAATACTAATCTTTGTAATGTAAGTACAAGTAGGAAATCGACTTTCTATAGCTACTTTCACAGTAAAACTTTGAAGGAACACACTTTAGGCACCCCACCTTAGCAAATTGAGAGGGTTATACTGCGAATTTGAATTTGTATAATGATGTTTTTGGATAATACAAGCTCTGAATAAGCGCGGAACAAGATGGGTTCTATTGATCGCCTTCAAAGCATTTGTGATTCAATTCTGCGTTGAGTAAATTACTATTTCAAATGGAAAATATTATGTTTTTTTTGTAATGGCGAATGAATATGTATGTCAGCTGAGCCCGCGGTTTTATTTTCTGGCGAATATGTGTAGTTCGCCACAAAGCTATTGCTACTTCATCGAGTATAAAAGCGAGCAGGGCTCCAGCCTCATTAAATGGTTTAAAACAAACAAAGTAAGCTGCGAGAGGGCGTCCCCTGTGCAACATGGACCGCGACTTAGGGCGGGGAGATTTTAAATGATAACTTTTAATATTACAGGGAGTATTGTGCAACTATCAGTTTTACCAACCTTGGATTACTGCTGTACTATAATCTAGAAAAAAGACTGAATTGGAGCAAAATTTTAGCTCAATACTTTTAGTAATACATTCGCGAGAACGAGTAGATAAATACATCCTATACAATATGTTATTTTTATTTATAAATTAATAACATCCGATGCCCTCGTAGACCCGAAGTCTGAAAGGCCCGCGAACTGTCAAGTAGAGCGACAGTTGCACAGAACCCCCTAATATACTAAAAGTCATAATGCCTCAATCTCATCGCCAGCGGCCGCCCTGAGCCGAGGTCCAATCCCCACAGGGACCGCCCTCTTGCACAGGTTGCTTAGTTTGTAGTTTTTTAAACCATTTATTAAGGCTGGAGCTCTGCTCGCTTTTATGCCCGGTGAAGTAGCAAAAGCCTCGTGGCTAACTACGTATGTCCGTTCGAAAAAACAAGTTGATTTATAAGTTTGAAGGAGAAATCGATGATGCATTTTAGTGTTAAGAAAAACCAACTCACGTTTACTGTACTGTATTCGTAGTGAAATTTACTCAACCTCAACCTGTTACATAAAGTGTATTAAATAATGTCTGTGGATTCATTATATTAGTAGAATGCCCCCATAGGTACTACAAGATACCTAAGTTTCCGGGTTCGATACCTGGATCATGAAAATATTAGTAATATTAGTTAGTTATACTATCGGACTTTTCACTCACACATATTGTATTGAAAGAGATGACTTATCCTTGCAAATTACACTAGTAACTTTTAATACTGTGATTACCATAATAAGAAATCAGGTAAAATAACATACTGGAACCCATGATCACACCATCGTATAGGACAAGGAAACTATCCTTTGCGTTGAACTTAAGCCTTCGGCAATGTCTGGCCATTTGTATACACGC
The DNA here is from genome assembly GCA_947037095.2 of Nycteola revayana. Lineage (NCBI taxonomy): Eukaryota > Metazoa > Arthropoda > Insecta > Lepidoptera > Nolidae > Nycteola > Nycteola revayana. The sequence continues at coordinate 38,580,077 of OX344838.1, read as the reverse complement.
TACGTTTCTTTTGTGCAAACTGAAGAGCATAAACGACATAATTACAAGATGCAAATTCTTCAAAAATGAACTTTAATCAGTTAACTTACGATTCATATGTGTGCCGGTATTCGGTTTAATTCGTATTAAAAATGCCAAATATAAGTGGAGTAATTACTGCTGCTGTGATTACTGACAGAGTTTATTTTTCCGTGGGAATCTATTTACTTAATTTATGATACCGTAGCTTTCTAATAGTGTAATAAGTTTTGTATTCAACATTCGAATATTTAGTTTTAAACAAAAATACAATTTCCGTGTTCGCATTAAGTCTCGGACGTCGAGAGTTTGACCCCCACGCCGGACAATAAATCTTTGTGTAAAATCTAATATTTCTTTACACGTCTGAATGGTTAAAGAATTTTAGATGCAGGTTCGAATCCTCTCGGTGGTCTTAATTGAAATTTAGTAAGCGGCCGAATTTTCCCTAAAGTATTTAAAAAAATAGATTGCATTTTTTTAATATTAGAATTGCGGCCCATCCTGACTTCGCACGGGTAGACTTTTATAGCCTATCATACACAAGGATAACGTAGCATTCTAATGGTGAAAGAATAATCGAAATCCGTTCAGTAGTTTTTGAGTTTATTCGAAAGAAACATACAAAAATATAAAAATTCAATAATTTTCTTTTTTAAAATATGAATAGAGTTTTAACAACGACTTAAACGTCACGGTGTATGTGAAGACTATAGATAGAAAAACACACATTCTTCCAGTAAACAATACTGTAAAGCTATGTGACATGGCTTTGTCTCAATTGTCCACAAGTTTATTTCACTAAAGCGTACCAACTGTTTGCATTGTACAGACATTTTGAAGAATTTTCCCCTTATCTTACATATTGTGTTTGCTTAACTTTGATTGTAAGAGTGCACGTATACTATATATTTATATATATATGTTTAAAGAGTAAACATTTGCGGGACTTTGCAAAGTCAACGACAAACAAATAAGTACGTACACATTATTCATATTGGAAGGGTTTAGTGTGCAACAATTTTGGGTGGTATTGGCGCTCCTTTTTTATTCCTCGGAGCGCTCCTTTTAGTAGCGCCTCCTGATAGTAATTAAAAATAATAAAATTTTATCCTTGAAGCTCACCCAAGGTTTTCTTCAATTTAATATTTTTAATTACTATCGGGTGGCGCTACTAAAAGGAGCGCTCCGAGGAATAAAAAGGAGTGCTTCATTAGAAGCGCCTCAAAATTAAAACTTTACATGAGATGGATTGAGGTAATTTACCTGGTCAGGAATTAAAAGTGATAAAAACTGTTTTTCCTAGTGTATCATTTTTGTTGTCCCAATTTTATTTATCTGTTCAAAAGTAATAAATAGAATAGAAGCGGCCCTAGCCCAATGGCTACGGCCGGCGTCGGACTTATGATCGCCGGTTCGATCCTCACCCATTGCACTACTGACGTGGAATCACTCGTAACACAAGCATTTTAGTTTAGCACGGGGTGTTAACAAGCATAGTAATGACGGCTAAACTCTACAAGTAATTAAAAATAAATTGACAACTTAAAGATTGATTAGGAAACAGCAAAAGAAACCCCTAATAATAACCTTGGTATAAAACTCCTTCTTCTAAAAAACTCGGAACTATGGACGTTATACGGGCTGATGGTGATGATGATGATGATGATATATAACCTGGATTAAGATATGGACTGTAAAATTGCGGCATAACTAGCTTTTTTTATCATTTCTAATATTATTAGAAATATGTTGTACCTAACGATTTACCTTTTCAAAAAAATATAATGGTCAATTCCATTTTAACAGTTCCATCATTACTGAACTCAGGACTAGCAACCTTCAATAGTAACAAAAACTTGTCGCCCAGTAGGTAGCCATACAGAAAAACGGTACGAAACTCCTTATCGCAATTTTAACGAAGCCTGCTTCCGACAGATTCAAGAGGGGCTAGAGAGGTCGAGGGGGGAGGTGAATCCTGCGTTCGACACTAGTTCAGACCATTCGTCTAACGATTCACCCGTTCCAGGTTTAAACATTTCTTTTTAAACGATCTTAAGATTTTCTTCTTTGGATTAAAGGCGCGAATAATGTTGATAGGTGTGTAACTGACGTTTATGTACTGGTTAAAAGTTCATACAATTTTTTTTTTTTTTTTTCGAGCAGCAAAGGTTTGGTTTTATTATATGACATTAAAAATTAAGGTAGAATATGATATATTTTCTCAATTTATTTATGTTCTCTGTGTAGCACGTTTGTGGATATCTATGCAATGTCAGCCAGCTGTAAATAGTCACACACATCAATTATAGTAAAAAAAAAATGGTCAATCCGAAATTGCTTTTGTTATTTTCTTATTATTATGGTAATTATTTAATATGATGTTAAATGTTTAATTTATTTATATTGTTAGTGGGGCAAAATGCTTGTTATTTTAAATGTAGATTTTCACAAAGACTGAAGAAATATTGATTAGAGAGAAGAGTATGAAAGCATTTCAAAATAAATACAATATTCAAATTACTGTCTTTCAATTAGGTGAATTGTTTGACTAGGTGTTCTATGTAACGATTAACTCGAGAGATATTCTTAAATGAAACTATTTATCTTTATAACAGTTATGCAGGATAAATATCTTGATTAGAAACGTTCCATTCATGATTATCTTTATATACGACAAGATTGTTATATTAATTTAGTCCAAATTCTAAACAAAAATCTTGGTTTTGCTAAATAAATAACGAATGTTACTTACTTAATGATTTCATTCGTTTTAGAACAGATTTGTTTGTGATATTTTGATGTTACGACTACGACACGACTGGCTCCGTAGATTTATACGATTTTGCTTAACATTGTCATCAAATGTATTTTTTTATTTTTATTTTATACAACTATATTAAAATATTCGTGCTGCTTTTTTTAGACAGTATATAATACAAATATTTCTTTTTTATAATCCTACTTGTATTATAAATACAAAAGTTTGTATGTGTTACTCTTTCACGCAAAAACTACTGAATGGATTTGACTGAAAGTTTGCACGTGAATAGTTTATAAGATGGATTAACATATAGGCTACAATATATCAAGCTCTGACCCACTGGAGCAGAGTGATGTGGGTAAAATCAAAGTGCCAATTACTAACATATATGCTATACCTATTTCAAATAAAATGAAATATAAACCAAACGTAAGAGCTAGTGACTATTTTTTGGTTTTTAATTATAATTACTTATATGCCTCCAATCCTGGTGACTGGTAATTAGTGACCGATACCTAAACACATGATTGTGCTCATGATAACAAACAACTTTTACTATGGCACCAAACCTGAAATCGCGAAAAGAAATCAGCTGTTCCATACATTCATGTGCACATAACTCGTCAACATGGTAGGGAGCGGCTGATTTTTATTTCGCGATTTCAGGTTTGGTGCCATAGTAAAAGTTGTTTGTTATCATGAGCACAATCATGTGTTTAGGTATCGGTCACTAATTACCAGTCACCCTATATAATAACTTAATTTTTTTCTGAATCTCAGTCGTTTTTAATATAAGTCTATATTTCTAATTTTTATGGTGAACCTATTAAGGTTTTATATTGGCAACATATTTAGAATTTAGCACCAATAAACTTATCCAATACTACGGTGAGGTGCTGCCAAAATATATGCTGTCCTTTTAACAGGTCCTTTTAACATTAGAGGAAAAAAAATCTTTGAAAAAATAAAATGTATTTTTCTGAACCAATATTTATATTCATATTTCTTTTGGATTAAGTTATCCCTTAATATCTACTAGTTGTGCTGGCTGAACCTTCCTGTCTATCACCGAATGAGGGAGTCCTTTATTGGGCATATTTTATGTATTATAGAGTAGACATACATGACACATACAGGTCTTTCTTTCTCCATCCCTCTTCTCCTTGTACATTCGGTCTCCTTGTACATTTGCGCCAGATAACTCTGTTCTGGCTTGTCTGTTCACCCAGATTCTCGCTCTGTAACTCTTTCCGCAGGTACAGAATAAAATAAATGAAGGTACAAGTACAAGCGGTCTTATCACAATATATCGTAGCCCAATAGCTAAACCGTTAGTCTAGGTATTATGTGGTCGCCGGTTCGATGCCTTTCCATTCGACTACCGACGTGAACGCACACGTAACGCATTTTAGCTTAGCACGAGGGGTTAACAAAAATCTTAAAAAAATATATTTACGTTATTATATATATAGTGTTCTCTTCCAGCCAACCGTTGGATGGAGTAAAGCATTATGACAAGTAAAACCGATGTTGTTAGTGCATTCTATTTATTCAATGTAATTATATGTTTAGTTAAGAAAACTTAGGTGAAACAAAATTATTATTTCAAAGAAATTTCTTCAACATTATCATTATATCAAAAAATACATGATACTATACCGTTAAACGGATGGCATATATTTTTGAAGCGCCTTAAATAAGCAGTCGTCGCGTGTAAACCCCAAGGGCAGATACCGAGCCCGAAATAAAATTAAAGAAAGAAAAGAAAAGAAAAAAGTTACAAAGCAACAATGGTTTGCGCGGCGACAAAACACATTGCCAGTATTAAAGGAGTTTCTAGAACATTTTTTTGTTTCTAGTAAAGGAATATAAAACGTCTCAAAAACGGAAAAATTACACTCCTTCTTATCTTAAATTTATTTATCACTACATAGTATAAAACTAAGTCGCTTTCTCTGTCCCTTTATCCCTATGTATGCTTAAATCTTTAAAACTACGCACCGGATTTTGATGCGGTTTTTTTTAATAGATAGAGGGATTCAAGCGGAAGGTTTATATGTATAATACATCAGCATTGTACCCGTGCGGAGCCGGGGCGGGTCGCTAGTATATAATATAACCCAAATATGTCCCCATGTTACTTCTCCAAGAATATTATGTACAAAGTTACATGATGATCGTTTAAGTAGTTTTGAGTTTTTAATCCGAAAGTTAGTAATAATGTATCGATGTATGTTTGTTACTCTTTCACGCAAAAATACTGAATGGATTTGACTGAAAGGTTGCAAGCTTATAGTTTATAAGCTTGGCTCGCTTATATCTCGGAGGTCGTGGGTTCGACCCCCTCGCCGGACAAGAAATCTTTGTGTAAATTCTAAGATTTCTTGGTCGGTCTAGATGGTTGAGGGACTACCCTCCGTGCCTCGGAAAGCACGTTAAGTCGTTGGTCCCGATTGTTATAACATCATCTATAACAATCCTATACCAGGGAACGGGCAGCAGCGTTTCCCTGTGTGTTACAACATAAAACTGCAGTCACCAACCCGCCTGCCAAGCGTGGTGACTATGGCACAAACCCTCGGGAGGCCCATGTTTAGCAGTGGACGTTAAACGGGCTCATGATGATTAACATATAGGCTACTAAACATCACGCTGCAACTCACTGGAGCAGATAGTAACGCGGATAAAACTGCGGGGCGCAGATAGTATGTTTATATGAGATTGTTTTAACATAATCGGCGTCCGGTCGCTATCGCTAAACCAGTATGGCCGCTACCTAAGAATTAGATTTGATCATTTTTAAGTGCATTTAGAGGAAAACGTTGCATCCCTGTAACAACGCCTTCTGTTATTGCATAATAGCCGTAATTACTTAGTTTCAACTACTATTGTCCTATATTAAACAAAGTGTTTTGTTTAATTAAGTAATTCTAATCATTTTGTTTAAGACCGTTCGATTTCTAAATTCACTAAATAAATGTTTTTTTTAAGACATCTCTAACCTTAGGGTCTTTCATCCCTGTGTCACAAGGGACTTTACTCAATTCTCGGACACAAAGCACACCCAGACTTAAAACTACCGTATGTGGTTCACACTAATAAATTGTCCCGGGTGGGAATCAAACCCAGAACATAATATAAACGCAAATTGTTAGCAATTTGATCATGAAATAAGAAGATAAAAATTATTCTTGGAAAATGTGTATGCATTTAAAAATGATAGGTTTAATTATTTTTTAACTTATTTCAATTAAAAGCTTAATACAGAGGCATATATTATAAATTAAATTTAAAGCAACAATTATGTCTATAAACCTAAACCTAAGAAGGATAAGGACGTATATACTATTATCCTTCAGAAGCATTTGGTCGTAAGTGCCAGTTTAAAATAAAGGCACATACGACGAATGTTTCTGACGTATAATTGCACATCTGACCTTATGCTTCTGAGAACTAGAAATAATAATATTAATCCCATTCAGAAATATATACAATATATAAAAAAATTCTGAATCAAAAAACGAAATTTTGAAATTGGAATTATTTAAAAAGTTTTTATCGTACGACGATATTTATGTCTCAAATTTATATCGAATAATATATTTTTTCTTAACGGCACTTTAAAAGATTACTCAGTACAAAAAGAAAAACTAAAAAACTTTTATAACAAATTCTGTTCGAAAATTACAAGCCAATTCTTTAAAACTTGATACAGATTTACTTTGTTTTGGTCGCAGACGTTAGAATTTCATTTTTGTTATTTAGATGTAATTTATGTTTTTAACAAATTTATATTTTTTGATTTAACTTTAGTATAAAATTAGTTACAAATCGAATGGAAGTGACTAATTGGAGGCACTGAGGTAATAAGTTACCCCTGAATTCCGGTCTTGTGGATTCGAACCTTACCCAGAATGACTATTTTATCTTTTGTTTTTAAATAGTTTGAGAGTATATCTTTTAAAGAAAGTTTCTGCTATCTGCCGAGGCACTGAATCTGGTGATAAGCAACCTACAAAATGTTTGTATGTAAACATTTTAACAAGACCTTGTTTTTGGTGGGATAAAGAATTATACTAACCTTGGCCCATATATATAGGGTGACTGGTAATTAGTGACCGATACCTAAACACATCATTGTGCACATGATAACAAACAACTTTTACTATGGCAATAAAACTGAAATCGCGAAAAAAAAATCAGCTGCTCCCTACCATGTTGACGAGTTATGTGAACATGAATGTATAGAACAGCTGATTTTTTTTTGCGATTTCTGGGTTGGTGCTATAGTAAAAGTTGTTTGTTATCATGAGCACAATCATGTGTTGAGGTTTCGGTCACTAATTACCAGTCACCCTATATACATAGCATATAGCCTCGTCACACAATACAAACAGCTTCAAATAATAGCTGTTTTCCGTATCTCCCTGTTTTCAATTTTCCCAATGTGTCTTCATTGGCGAATTGAAAATACAGAGGCGAAACTTCTGGAAAGCGAAGATTAGTGTGTGATACATCAAACCCGTGGTACAACGCGCACCAACAATGCGCCGACCGCAAAGGAATCCTTTGTGTATTGCCACTAAGGGTATTAGTTTTTCCAAATCCAATTTCGAATGGTCCACTTTTTGCCCGTACGGAATTCAGAGAATTTGTAGCAAAGATTCGGTACGTTAGTCAACTTTGTTGGGTTTTGAACTGACCTGAATATAAGAAATGTTTTTTTTTTTTTTGTGGTGACATAAATAAAAGTTTGAGAGATCTTGTATCGATTTCAGGAAAAACGGTGCTGTTAAGAATTCTGTAGTATTTATATAATTCCTTATTTGAATATATTTACAAAAGGAATTAAAGAAGAAATTACATTTAAAAAAAAACGAAAAGAGTTCGCATCAGGTGTCATGTAGCCGTGGTCTATAATAATATATTAAATGAAATGAGAATACATTATGAGTTAATCAATGTAATGTATTTTTATGATAAATAATATTATCTTATCAAAGAGAAAAATGTATTAACAAAGAAAAATAGTATTTATAAAGTACTGGCTTCCAGTGCACGTGGTTCGCCAACGTGGCTTCTATTTTCAAAGGGATTTCATAATTAAATATAAGCCTATGTTACTCATCGACAAAGAAGTTTCTAAGTATCCAATGTTACTGCTGGATTAAGTAACCCAATGGTGAAAGATTTTTGTAATAGGTCCAGTAGTGCCGCAGCCAATGCAATCAAATACATAAAAGCCAATCACCAACATACGGTTTTTAGAAAACCCTTAATATTTAACTATAAAGAGTCTCAACAAGTGTTTAATTCGACAATAAATCACCATTATACATACACATTACTACTAATAACAAGTGTGCATTATACCTATGATTATTATTATCCACAACTTTTCCTTAAAACAAAAGCCAGTTAGTTATTGTACAGGATACGAGCCGGAGGAGGGAATTCACCAGTAAAAGACGCGTAAAACACTATCACGATATTATATTCAACAAATTCACATCTTCATCTCCAAATAAAAGTATATCTCCATTTTTTTCTAGTAACAATGACAAACTTATCAAATTCCGATTTCAAGAATAATAAAAAACTATATGCAAAAGGCCGGTACAAAATTATTATATAAAAGAGGTTGGTCGGTCCGCAACAGTTATTATTTCTTAACTTACATCCGTGGCTTACGAAAGCCGCTACAAAGTACAAATAAAAATCAATTGAACTAACAATCTCCCCAACGATACATTTGTCTCATTTCTTTTGAAGTTCACTGGTAGTTTCTAACTTTTCTAAAACGATGTCCAGGTAAAGAATTTCCCATTAAAAAAAGGACACCGATTCGGCTGTAAACAATTCACTCCAAGTTCTTTATTGGTTTTATCAAGCGCGTGTGTCAAATTCTCGTCTTTTTCTTTGGACTTTCTTTCTTTATAAAGGAACGGACAAGATTCTTTTAAAAGTCTTCTTTAGTTGAAGTTTGTGTCCCCTGAAGTTGGTAGTTTAGATGTATTTTTATTTTAGAGATATGCTTGCTATTTTTTGTTAGTTCGTTGCTTATAAAGGCTGTTAACAAGATGTCTAATTAATGTTAACGTAGGAAAAGTTTGACTACAAAATATATTCAGTTCAATAAAGGCTTCTTGCAGAACTTGATAAATAAAATTACAGTTTACATTATTTTCTTCTCCATGAGCATTTTTCTTTGTCGCTTATACAGGGTGTAACGGAAAGGATATATACATAGAACGAGCAAGGCTTTTTTGGATGATAACAAACGATATGGCAAGGGTTATTTAATCCTATCTCTACAAGTCCGGGAATTCATAGATACAAGAAACCAAACTTTTCAAATTGAAATAAATACATCACTAGCACTCAATCAGCTGATCGATGTCAACGAACTATTTGCAAGTAAAAATAAACCTCTTACTCCTGGTATTTTTGAATAAAGGGTTCCGCATTTTTATTTTATGTTTTGAAAAATAATACTGACTTTTCGAGTATTTTATTTTGAGTTGAAACCCTTGCCATATCGTTTGTTATGATCCAAAGAAGCCTTGCTCTTTCTATGTATATACCCTTTCCGTTACACCTTGTATATTTCTAGAGCTCAAAAGCATAAGGTCGGATGTGTCATTATACGTCAGACATATTCGTCGTATGTGCCTTTAACGTTAACTGGCGCTTACGACCAAATGCTTCGGAAGCTAATAGCACATCAATCCTTTTGCTTCTGAGGTCTTTTAGATTTATCCACGCATGAGACCCGGAAATCATTATAAGAGGTAGAATATACCTTTAGTACAGCTCGACTGGATAAGTGCTTCCACCTAACAAAATACTACAGCCAAATTAAATTTGAATAATTGTGTGTTCATGTAACGTCGCCAGAGCTTATGAGGAGAAGGGGAAAGTGCCAGCAGGATAAGGTTGGCTAGTACTGTACATATCTGATGTACTGGCACTAGTTATCCTTATATTTGGATCCCCATACTTAACAACGGGTGGATAGGAGACACTTGTCAGGAATTTAAAAAATATGTTTTATGACGATTTTCCTTGACTCGGAAATCAAACAGACGATCGAGCTACTACACAGAGACCACTCTATCCGACCCGCCGGAGAAGAGAGCGCCCGCGAACGCGACGCGTCCCCCCTGTCCTCCTGACCCTTAGTTTGAAAAGAACCATCCGATGCCCTCGTAGACCCGAAGTCCGAGAGGTCCGTGAACTGTCAAATAGAGCGACAGTTGCACAAAACTCCCCTAAAATACTAAAAGTCATAATCCCTCAATCTCATCGCCAGCGAGCCCTGAGCCGAGGTCCAAGCCCCACAGGGGCGCCCTCTTGCGCAGGTTGCTTAGTTTGTAGTTTTTACCATTGTTGGTAAAGTGTTGTACCATTTATTAAGGCTGGAGCTCTGCTCGCCTTTATGCCCGGTGAAGTAGCAAAAGCCTCGTGGCAAATACGTAAGAACATCCATTAAAAAAAAAAGACTTTCGAGCCGTATACCGCAAAGACACGAAGGTGTAGTCACTAGTTACTATACATTCTAATAAATCTAGATCTCAGAAGCATTTGGTCTCGGTCACCGTAGCCTAGTTGGTAGTGCTCCTGCCTACGAAGCTGGTGATCCTGGGTTCGAATCCCGGTAAGTGCAAATATTTGTGTGATGAGCACGAATATTTGTTTCTGAGTCATGGATGTTTTCTATGTATTTTAAGTATTTATCTATCTATATAAGTATGTATATCGTCGCCTGGTACCCATAGTACAAGCTTTGCTTAGTTTGGGGCTAGGATGATCTGTGTGACATTGTCCCTAGATATTATTATTATTGTTTGGTCGTAAGTGCCAGTTAACGAAAAGCACATACGACTAATGTTTCTGACGTATAATGGTACATCCGACGTTATGCTTCTGAACACATGTATTCTTAGTACCTGTTTGCAATTTCCAAAGCGTCACCAGTTATAGTGGATTATTGGAATTATGTTCGATAAATGGCTATGGGTTAGTCCCCTGACATAGTGGTACTAACACAATTGTCCACAAACTAGACTGGGGCAATAATATTGCATAAACTAATCCTCGGAGTAGTGAAGATGTTAGTTCTACAATAACCTAGTATTGTAATCCCTTTTACAATAAGTGAAGACCTTTCAATTAGACAAAAAGTACTTGAAAGATACACTGTGGTAAAAAATGTTGTAGGTACTTTAATGAAATAATGAATATATTCAGCGCTTAGGTATATAGGGCGACTGGTAATTAGTGACCGATACCTAAACACCTGATTGTGCTTATGATAACAAACAAATTTTACTATGGGACCAAACCTGAAATCGCGAAAAGAAATCAGCTGTTCCATACATTTATGTTCACATAACTCGTCCACATAGTAGGGAGCAGCTGATTTTTTTTTCGCGATTTCAGATTTGGTCCCATAGTAAAATTTGTTTGTTATCATGAGCACAATCATGTGTTTAGGTATCGGTCACTAATTAGAAAATTCTTTTAGGGACGACTTTAGGCATATACACATAAATATCACTCGAATTTAAAAAAAGAATCCACATAAATATGCCACTTTAATTTTCTAGATTTAAACATTGCTCTCTCCTTCACACATACGCTGGAAGAGCGAAACATATATACAGCTTACACATTGCAATACGCCGTCGAATGAACGGGATCGTATAAAAATCCTTTTGCAGCATTCATTAGTTGATTGATGGGATCGATCTGTTGAATCTTCGAATTAATGTGTACAGGATTGTGAATGTGAAATCAGGGCACACATTTGTCAGTGTTGGTTTTTCGTATTCAGATGAAAAGCCTTTAAAGCAAAGTATTTATGAGAATCAAGCTTAACTTTTGTATGTTTACATTAGCAATAATTATGTTTGAGTTTTACGTAATGCTTGTAGCATTTATAAATATTACGAACTAGCGGCCCGCCCCGGCTTCGCACGGATGGAAATTTATATCCTACCCCTACCCTTATCCTACCCTACCCCTAGACTTTTATACCCTACCCCTACCCTATCCCTACCCTACCCCTATCCTATCCCTACCCTACCCCTGGACTTTTATACCCTACCCCTACCCTACCCTACCCTATTCCTACCCTACCCCTACCCTAACCCTACCCTACCCCTACCCTACACCTACCCTTACACCTACCCTACACCTACCCTTACACCTACTTAACCCCTACCTACCCTTTTTTTCTTTGCGTTTAAACCTTCTCTGTGTTAAAGCGATGATTACTGCCAAATTTCATCAAAATCGGTCCAGCCATTCGCGAGTTTTAGCGAGACTAACGAACAGCAATTGATTTTTATAATATAGATAAACTAGTTTTTTTTTCTCAATGTAGTATTTTTTTGAACATAGGTAGTTAGCCACGAGGCTTTCGCTACTTTACCGGGCATAAAGGTGAGTAGAGCTCTAGCCTAATTCTATGGTTTATTAACAACAAAATAAGCAACCTGCGCAAGAAGGCAGGTCCCCTGTGGCACTCGGCTCAGGGCGGTCACTGGCGGGGCCCAATTTTAACGAAGTAAGATTATAACTTTGATCTAGGGGGTTCCTAGGGGTTTTGTCTAAGGTTAACAACATTACTCAGTATAATAAAGTTAACAGGAATAAGTGTCCCGAGTTTGGTTCGAGTCCAGAACACTCAGAAGCAACTCCAGGAAACGCCGGCAGGCGTCAAACCAATGCGTAGGAAGTGCCTGATGGCCGCCGCACTAATCAGCGGACTCACAGTAGCAACCGGGAGGTTTTAGGGGGCTCTCCCTCGTGGTATGATGAGCATACCTACCATTGCTAAAGGAGATGGATAGTCCAAGATAATCTCTCGGCTGGCACGAAGATGCTGAAGAAAAAAAAAAGTATCAGAAGCAACTGCCGTTACCAATAAGCCATTAGTTTGTTAATCATACTTTTACAGTTAAATACAGATTTTATCATAGATTTATTTTATTAAATCATTCACAAAATAATTCAACAATTTCCCTAAATTTAATATAGGTACAGGTAGGTACACAATACTTTTAATTAAAATGCACAGTTTAACTTATGTGGTGAATAAAGTTATAATTAACGGAACCCCAATGTGGGTTTGAAATGATTAGGGATTTGACGGACGAATCAATTAGCTCTCAAAAGATTGGCGTACCTTCTTCGAATATGAAAAAAATATTAAATTGCTTTTAATAAACCTTTACAGAATAATGCAACTGTCGAAAAAGAAACTTTGTTTTTTATCCGATCTATACTATTATATAGGGTGACTGGTAATTAGTGACCGATACCTAAACACATGATTGTGCTCATGATAACAAACAACTTTTACTATGGCACCAATACTGAAATCGCGAAAAAAAAATCAGCTGCTCCCTACCATGTTGACGAGTTATGTGAACATGAATGTATGGAACAGCTGATTTCTTTTCGCGATTTCAGGTTTGGTGCCATAGTAAAAGTTGTTTGTTATCATGAGCACAATCATGTGTTTAGGTATCGGTCACTAATTACCAGTCACCCTATATAAAGCTGAAAAGTTTATTTGTTGGCTTAAACGCGGTAATCTCAGGAATTACTGTTCCGATAAAAAAAAAATGCAGTGTCAGATAGACCATTTATTGAAGAAGGATATAGACTTTATTTCATGATGAGGTTCTCACCGGAACGGGAATTTCGCGGGTGAAACCGCGCTCTTGAAGCTCTCTTCAATTAAATTTATTTGCAATCTATTTATAGACTAGGCATTATTAATTAATTGTGTTTTTCTTTCTGTTTCAGGTAATACATAGTTATATGGTGTTACGTTTTCCGTTTTATTAACGTAAGTAAATTTAACTTTGTTTAGACCATTTTACGTCGGTAGAAGCATCATTTAGAAATCACCATTTTGTGTATCACTGTAAACAAAAGTCACTGCGCTTGACAGGCGGATAGGTCAAGTTGTCAAGTGACTTACAAAAACTCTTCGGAGGAAGCTGAAGTCCAGTAGTGGTAGTCCACTATTGGACTTAGACCTACATGAGTCAGTACTGATAACATTTCGTAACACTTCATTAAATGATGACATCATTATTGAAATAACACTTTGTAACACATTTTATAATTATAAAGCATAGTATTCCGATATGCGTTGCTTGTTTAGTAAGCCATATTGGAGTGGCGGATACAGAAATTGACCGATTTAATTACAGAACGCTACTATCAAATGATGATTAATTAATGGATGTACCATAATAAGATCAAGTTACGGCTCCAGCTTCTAATAGCTTCAAAAAGTACTCATTTAACAAATTTATAAGCTTCTACTTTGGCTTAAATATGTACTAGCAACCCGCCCTGGCTTCGCACGGGTGTAATGCTGATGTATCATACATATTAACCATCCTCTTGTATCACTCTCTCTATTAAAAAAAACCGCATCAAAATCCGTTGCGTAGTATTAAAGATCTAAGCATACATAGGGACGGACAAACAGCGGCAAGCGACTTTTTTTTATACTATGTAGTGATGTATTAAAATTTGTACATAATACAAAAAAGCTGTAATTTTAACGCGTTATTGATACTCGACAATTCAGGGTACACATTCACATATGTTTGTGTGTTAAGCGACTAGGGCCGTTGGACTTGTGATCTTGTGGTCGCCGGGTCGATCCCCACCCATTGCACTACCGACGTGAACTCACTTGTCACACAAGCATTTTAGCTTAGGACGAGGGGTTAACAAGAATACTAGTAGACTTCAAAACTCTTCTAGTAATATTGAATATCCCATCAAAAACATTAATGTGAAATGAGAGCCAAGTTCAATATTATTATATATGCCTTGGTTGTTGACTTCAACGACAAAAGAAGTGTTTATGCCCGATGAAGTAGCAAAAGCCTCAGGGCTAACTACATATGTCCGCCCGAAAAAAAGATCGGGATCTAAATGGGTGCCACTGCCAAGTTCAATGGTCAGTCCTGAAATTTATTTATAACAACATAAAATATATAAACTTTCGCGTATCACAATTATAATTTATAGCACACAGGTATTAACGCGATAAAATTACCTTTTTATATTACCCGACGTTTCGATCAAGTTACATTGATCGTGGTCGCGGGCAGACAATGCGACCACGATCAATGTAACTTGCTCTTCTTACTTAGCTAGTTATTGGCTTGACACACTACCGCGTGTCTAGATATATATATATATATATATATATATGACAACCCCAGAATGGTACCTAAGCCTGTTACTTACAATCTACTGCAACGATATTAAATTAAAATCCGAAAAATAATTCTAATAATTCTAAAAAACAACTTATTCTTCATTACAGCTAAAATAAAAAGTAAAAATAAAGACGAATAATTAAACACAATTTCATAATATAGTTAATTAAAGAAAGATAATTAACTACACGTCATCTGTTTCTCTTCAGACGTGTAATTAACGTAAAATCATAAAAGGAAAAAAATATGAAGATACAAATTGGGTCGGACCTGATTAATAATGAACCACCCAACATTGTTCCGTAAGTGTTCTTAATTAATCTTTCTTCAACGTTTTCACAATAACACCAATAAATTTCCACGATAAACTTCATTTATTATACCAATTCCGAGTTCTGTGGAGCAAGAAGTTTGTGTATGTCTTTAGGGTTCCGTAACCGAAGGCTAAAAACGGGACCTTATTATTAAGACTTCACCAGACTGTATCTCAAGAACTGCGTTAGCTAGACAGTTGTAATTTTCACAGATAATGTATTTCTGTTGCCGCTATAACAACAAATCATCATCATCATCAGCCCGTATAACGTCCACTGCTGAACATGGGCCTCCTCCTGAGGGAGGGTATTTGCCATAGTCACCACGCTTGGCAGGCGGGTTGGTGACCGCAGTATTATGTTGTACAACACAAGGAAAGGCTGCTGCCCGTTCCTTGATATACGATTATTATAGGTGAAGTTATAATAATCGGGACCAACGGCTTAACGTGCTTTCCGAGGCACGGAGGGTAGTCCCTCAACCAACCAGACCCGGTAAGAAATCTTAGAATTTACACAAAAAAATCTTGTCCGGAGTGGGGATCGAACCGATTTAAAGCGAGAAAACTTAAATGATTAGTTAAGGGGGGCTCCCACACAACAAACTCGATGTTTTATTGCCCTTTTCTGCTCGATATCAATAACGCCAGGCTCTTGAAAATAGTACGGAACCCATTGTGAGTGAGTCCGACTCACACTTGGCCGGTTTTTTTATACAATATTTTTGTACAGAGCACTGTGCACATTATCTGAAACCACGGAAAAAACGTACTGCCACTTATCATGTCAAAATATTTGTTGTGAATTTTAGCGCAGTTGTTGAAACAGACTGGATACTGTTGGCGAAATTAAATTGTACGACTGTATTTTTACAAACAGTTTTGTTTCCGATTGTCCGTGGAGGTTTAGGGTTGCTAGACTCGATAGTGATAAGTTATTATTTTTATTTTTTAAATGCACATAATATTTTTATTCCAGGAAAAATAGTGGTTATTTTATCTTCATTTTTGCTTGTCAAATGTCGTATCTTCACCAGCCGTTTCATGTCCACTGCTGAACATGGGCCTCGCGATTTTCACCACGCTTGGTAGGCTGATGGTGATAGCAGTAAGATGGTAACTAACCTTAACCAGATAGATGCTGCTGCAGTGTGTATAATACTTTAAAATCGTTACTTTTATTACAAAAGTTTTTGAAGTTTTTTTTTTTTTTTGTAAAAATGGTGACATTCTGGTTTAAACTTCATAATTAAATAAAGCTTTTATTACCTACTCATGGATAGTTTGCCTTACTTCTACGCTGTACCTACATAAATAGGTAACACAGGTTCATTAATTATGAAGTCCCCATTATAACGAAAATTACTATCATATAAGTTCGATGACTCTCAATGGTTATATTGTTTTTTTTTTTATCGGTTCAGTAATTCCTGAGTCTATTCAAAGCAAACAAACTACTAAATCTCTTCTCTTTACCTATAATAATATTAATACAGATAACAACGAATACTTTCATCTACAAATTGGCCATTCATATTATTATATATGAATAGGGATTATCATGAAACAGTCAAAGGTTATAAACGCACTGTCTTTTATTCCTATAAAGAAACAAGAGAACGACTTGAGTGTTCTAAGTTTGAAAAATGGCCAAGGCTCTCTGTATACAGCCAACCAGCCAGTCACAATTGTTCCACGTTTTCACCAGAATTTACTCTAAAATCGACCAAAATGGCTCGCAAGTCCCACCACTATTAAAGCACTATAATTCCCTACAGCTCACCTGATTTATATCTATAGCTGTGCGCTTAAAATGCCACTTACACCAACCACATGCAAATCACGACGGAGATTCTTTCGGGTCCCAAGGCTTCCATAAACCATGTCCAGTAAATTAACTTGCAATAAATTAGTCACCCCTAGGTTTAAGGGCCTCAGGTGGTTTGGTACCCGCATAAATTGTGACCTCTTTGGGCCATTTCAATTGTTGATTAACTAGTAGGAAATTAAAAGGAATATGTATGTAATTTACTAAGTGACTAAAGTATTGTCCGCTAATTCTACTAATATTATAAACGCGAAAGTTTGTAAGTATGGATGGATGGAAGTTTGTTACTCTTTCACGTAAAAACTACTGAATGGATTTGTCTGAAAGTTTGCACGCCGATAGTTTATAAGCTGGATTAACATATAGGCTACAAAATATCCCGCTCCGACCCACTGGAGCGGGTAAAACGCGGGGCGCAGTTAGTCAGTTATAAGATAGTTAAATAGAAACATACAGTGTTTGTATTTACAAAAGTAACATGAAAAAAAAAATCAGAAGTTTTTTTTATTTCTAATTAGTCAAATGACTGGTCTTGAACTTATGTCAAGAGGCATAGGAGTTGAAATAGAAGGTCAGTAAGTGCCAATACTATATAATGATGTACAGCACTATACACCCCCCGGCCCACCTCCCCTCACTGACAACCTCCGTAGCGTAGCAGTATTTGGCTCGCTTTAAATATCGGAGGTCGTGGGTTCGATCCCCACGCTGGACATGAAATCTTTGTGTAAATTCTAAGATTTCTTTCCGGTTGGTTGAGGGACTTGGGATATTGCGATAATCACCACGCTTGGCAGGTGGATTGGTGACCACAGTAAGATGGTATCTAACCTCGGGCTGAAAGATGCTGCTTCCCATCCATCAGCTGTATATCCCTTAGTCACCACTTAGGACACCCATGGGAAGACATTGGGTGGTCTACACACGGTAACGCTCGAAGGAAAAAATGTCCAACCAGAGAATATAATTAATAGAATCAGGCGTTACTTTGCGGAAATCTATAATCATCTGATTATATTGCAGACGGGAGGGCGGTGCAAAAATAGCATTACAGCATATAGACACATTTTTAGCGGAATTAACACTAGATATTTTGTCTTTTTAAATCAGATGTCCAACTTGAGGTTAACTTAATAATTACAGCACTGGCTCAGTGTTCCATTAACGACGTTTCTACTAAAGCAGGGATTATTACACGAATTTATCACACACTCGCCATAATTATATCGCAACTCAGGCAATTACAGAAACCGCTAACCCTCAATTGAAGAGCACATTTCAAACAATAATCTTAACACTTTCGCTGCCGCACATTTCCAAAGGTCGTTAGGAATACCTACGGATAAGGGTGGAACGAGACAGAAGTTCAAAGTCGAGAACTGAATTAATAGGGTTATAGTGGCAATAAATACGGCAAGCGCTAGTTTGTGGTCGCTTGCGGTTGGATAAATCAAGGGAGGACGCCGCAAGATGTCCTGTACCCATCCGTTTGTGCAGTATGGTGGCCTAAGGAGACTATTATCTATCTATATATATAAAAGAAAGTCGTGTTTGTTACAACACTTATAACTCGAGAACGGCTGGACCGATTGCCATGGTTTTTGATTTGTTGGATTTGTTTCCGTCCCGAATAGCAGAATACATTTCAAAAACAAAAGAAAGTCGTGTTAGTTACACTATTTATAACTCAAGAACTGCTGAACCGATTTGGCTGAAAATTGGTAGGGAGGTAGCTAAGAACTGGGAGAAGGACATAGGATACTTTTGGGTAGGGGTAGGGTAGGGTAGGGTAGGGTAGGGGTAGGGTAGGTTTAGGGTAGGGGTAGGGGTAGGTTTAGGGTAGGGGTAGGGTAGGAGTAGGGTAGGGTTAGGGAAGGGGTAGGGTAGGGCAGGGGTAGGGTATAAAAGTCCACCCGTGCGAAGCCGGGGCGGGCCGCTAGTATCGTATAAATATACGTTTTAGAAGCGTTATTGTAGTGATGTTGCTGCGGAAACTAATTATTCGATGCATTGTTTATATTTTGTATAATGTTACGGGTAATAGCCGAAGTGCGGCTATACCTAGTTTTAGCCGGCTACAATTAACTAGGTGCAGCCGACCACATGCGGTTAAACATTGTCTGTGTGCCTCATAAGAAAGCCCAAGCTCGGTCAGCGACCTATGGAAAGAACTATGCTCGGCGTTTCCCTGCGTGATCGAATCACAAAAGAAGAGATCCGCAGGAGAACGAAGGTCACTGACATAGCTCAACAGATTAGCAAGTTGAAGTGGCAATGGGCACGAAACATAGCTCGAAGAACTGACGGCCGATGGAGCAGAAACGTTCTCGAGTAGATACCACGAACTAGCAAGCGCAGCGTAGGACCACCGCCTGCACGATGGACCGACGACCTCATAAAGGTCGCGGAGAGTCGGTGGATGCAGGCCGCTAGCGATCGTTTCAGCTAAAAATCGATGGGGGAGGCCTACGTTCAGCAGTGGACTACAACAGGCTGATGATGATGATGATACACATTGTTTTATACTATTTCATACATTCGTTGTGACAATATAACGGTTGTAGCAATTTAGAACAATTGCACACGTTATAAGTAGATCACGTGATAAATATTTCATCACCATCAAGGCATAATGCCTTGATGGTGATGAAACCCAAAATACATGCTTACAATTCGATAAGGTATCGTACTCAAAAACTGCTGAACGGATTTCGATAATTCTGTCACCATTAAAATGCTACTTTATTCCTGAGTAACATCTACACTAATATTATAAAGAGGAAAGATTTGTACCTATTTTTGTATGTTTGTAATGAATAGGCTCAAAAAGTACTGGGCCGATTTCAAAAATTCTTTCACCATTCGAAAGCTACATTATCCACGAGTAACATAGGCTAAATTTTATTTTGGAAAAAGATAGGGTTCCGTAAGATATTTGGGTTTTTCTGACACAAGGTGTAAAAAATCAACCAGAAAAGTTACTTATTTTGCGTACGCTGCCTAAACTATAAAAGATAGAACCATAAAATGTTCTAATTAATTGTAGATCTTATAAATATCTACAAAAAAGTCCGCGACACACTATACCTATCTATGTCGAGTGAGGCACAACAACCATTTTTTTATTTAGAAATCTTGAATTTTTTTTGGACTACATTTAAACGCGTTTATTTTACTCATGCTATTAATCCTTATCAAAATAAATTATTTCATCACTAAGTACAGTTTATGTAGATAATATTTGGTCTTTAAATGATTAAAATTGGACGTTTGGTTTTGAAGTTATGGCGAAATTAAAATATTACGATTTCTGCTGCACGGCCCGTTGCGAAGTCTAATAATTTTCGTGCGATTTTTTTAGATTTCGTTCTTAAAACTACACCTACGCAAAAGTTCTTCTCAGAGCTAATCAACAGTTCTTCTCAGAGCTAAACAACAGTTCTTTTCAGAGCTTTGAAAATGCCGAAAATGCCTAATCCCTAAAATGCCTATTAATTACATCATTAATTATATTTTCATCATTAACAACTTTAACATCCACAGAAAGACAATCTGTGCAGCCTGCGGATAATGACTGCGTTGTCGATGTTTATGTCGGTGTCTGTGAATTGACCTGGGAATCATTTTGCTGACCGTGTCTTTCCTGGGTAGGCTTTTTGCAGCGGTAACCGATATCCGCACGGAGCCGCGGGCGACCGCTATCACTACATCACTACATATTATAAACAAAGTCCCCTGCCGCGTCTGTCTGTCTGTTCGCGATAAACTCAAAAACTACTACATCGATTTTCATGCGGATGTTACCAATCGATAGAACGATTCTTCCGGAAGGTTTACGTATATGATTTGTTTAGTTTATGTGTACATTTGACTAATATATATTGATATTTGTCAGAGGTGTCGGTAAACATTAAGCCATTTGGGAGCTTTCAACGAAAACGCTGCCTAAACCCTATGAGATATAACAAAACAATGTATGGTGGCAAATATTCTTCTCTTTTAGATCTACAAAAAAGTCTGCGATAGCATATGTCTATCTTTCAAGGTTAACTTGCTATATCCATTATATCTTAGAAAAATGATAATTTCTAATGCGGTAATTGTAAAGCTAATCAGACGGATTCAGTATTTATCCTTATCATTTTAAATGAGTTAATATTCTTAAGCATTTCATGCAGATTATTTTACCCCTACACTATATACTTTTAATGAATAACTTAGAAGTTATCGCAAATAACAGCGCGTGTTTTAGGTAGGCCTAATGCGATTATGCGCGCTCGATCCTTAAGAATTATAGGGCAAATTTTTTGTTTTGTGTTCGTTGTAACTATGATGGATAGATACTTGAATACCTATTTTTTTAGTGTTTGTTGTATTGTTAGTCCTGAAGAGTATAGGTATTTCATACGATAAAAGTATACCCACCTACTTATTTCACTGAGTTTTAGTAGGTCATCATCATCATCAGCACGTATATCGTCCACTGCTGAACATGGGCCTCCTCCCGAGGGAGGGTATTGCCATAGTCACCACGTTTGGCAGGCGGGTTGGTGACCGCAGAATTATGTTGTAACACACAAGGAAACGCTGCTGCCCCTTCCTTGATATACGATTATAATAGATGATTTTATAACAATCGGGACCAACGGCTTAACGTGCTTTCCGAGGCACGGAGGGTAGTCCCTCAACCAACAAGACCCGGAAAGAAATCTTACAATTTACACAAAGATTTCATGTCCGGTGTGGGGATCAAACCCACGACCTACGAGATTTAAAGCGAGCCAATTACCGCTACGCTACGGAGGTAGGCCGAATGCGATTATGCGCGCTCGATCCTTAAGAATTATAGGGCAATTTTTTTGTTTTGTGTTCGTTGTAACTATGATGGATAGATACTTGAATACCTATTTATTTAGTGTTTGTTGTATTGTTAGTCCTGAAGAGTATAGGTATTTCATACGATAAAAGTATACCCACCTACTTATTTCACTGAGTTTTAGTAGGTATCTATATTATTATTATTATTTGTTTCTGTTTGTTTTGACCAAATTTCGCCCGTTTGTTAGAGGTTTAAAGACATTATGTAGTATAATTATCAGTATTGTACCCGTGCGAAGCCGGGGCGGGTCGCTAGTATATTATAAAAGTCCACCCGTGCGAAGGCGGTTATTTTCTGTATTATTCATGTGATTGATTTTTTTTTTGTCTTGAAAGCTTACTATACTACTTTGTATACAGGGTTATTTGTAAAACACCGGTAACCTCTCAGGACTATATTACTAACATCATAAACAACAACTTTTGTTCTACGACTTTTTACAAAACATAATACATTTACCAAAAACAAACCTTCAATATTTCGTTGTCCTATCTACCACATTTCAATTCTGTATTCCCCGCTCCCCTCGCTATTGTCGGTACTATCGCTTTCTTTTACTTCGCATAGACTTCGTAACATTTAGAGCGTTGAATTTAAATATTTTTATTTTTGTGTGTAAATCTGATAAATTAAAATATGATGAATTTTTAAAAGTCATAGAACAAAACATGTTGATTATGATGTTAGTAACGTAGTCCTGAGAGGTGTTTTACAAATAACCCTGTATACCTACAATGAAATTTAGCCTAAGCTTCAAGACCTGTACATTAAGCATTATGACTCCCAACCACAGTAATTTGCTTGTAATTAAAGTAAAAACTAGTAAATATTAATTACATTCCCTTATAAATTCTATCCATTAGCCAGAACCACCCCTGAACTAGACACAACAGGTATAAATCAATTTCCAAATTATACAAAGTGACGCGCCTGCGAACTCAAAAAACGCGATTCGAAATGATTCAGAAACACGATTATTAAGTGACAATTATTTATTAGCAAGACGTCAGGAGTTTCCTTTAGTCGCGGATGTGGCCGCAGCCATATTCAATTTGATTCATTGGACTAATGCGGACCGTCACGCGAATGACCGGCCGAAATCGACGTACCCGAAAGATAAGCGGCCAGACCTGCGACTTTTAGTCGCAATATTTTTTTGTTTTTATAAAGATAATTCCCGCACTAGGGAAATGAATGCCGTGTGGTATCCGGCTTAGAATAGACCACCCCATGTCTTCCCATGGGTGTCGTGAAAGGCGACTAAGGGATATATGGCTGATGGATGGGCAGCAGCATCTATTAGCTCAAGGTTTACATCTTACTGCGATCACCAATCCGTCTGCCAAGCGTGGTGATTATGGCAATATCCCTCTACGATCCTGGCTTGCCAAGGTCTGTTAAGAGGAGGCCCATGTTCAGCAGTGGACGTTGTACGGGCTGATGATGATGATGATGATTTTTATTTGTGTTGTTATGTTGGTGTGCAATAAAGAGTATCTTATCTTATCTTATCACAATAAAATTAAAAT
Organism: Nycteola revayana; assembly: GCA_947037095.2. NCBI lineage: Eukaryota > Metazoa > Arthropoda > Insecta > Lepidoptera > Nolidae > Nycteola > Nycteola revayana. The sequence goes on along the minus strand of OX344838.1, from coordinate 38,556,486 downwards.
CAATCAATGTCGTACGTCTACAACTAATTGATTTACAACAAAAATGTCCGCAGCATAGACCATTCTCGACTACCAATTTGGCGATGCCTTTATAGTAGGTTTGATTTTACTACAGTCTGACCTTCTTATTTTATGGACGTGCCCTCTAATGCCCTTATGCCTTTCGTTGGGCACGCTTTATGATACCAGAGTAAGCCTATTAATTCTGCCACAGTTTAAGCTTATTTTTGGAGGGAATAACTATTGCGTATTAAATTCAGAAACATTTTGTGTATCTTGATTGTATTTTTTGGAATACATGGCATTTAAATATCATTTGTTTGATTTAGACTTATAAGTTTTTATTGTGACAAATATTTATTATATTAAATACACTAAGTATGTAAATACCTATTAAGTCGGAAACATATGATTAAAACGCCACGACACCCGACGACTCGCCACGCGTGTTGAGTCGAATCAAATGTATTGTTTTCTATAGACCAGAATCACACTATGAACACCCGACACGATGCCACGCGTGTACTGATGCACAGGTGTTGACACGTGGCGTGGCGTGGCGTTTTAATAATGTGTTTTCGCCTTTATTAAATTATTACTTAAATATATAAATTTAATTATCATAAAGTAGGTACCAACTTGTCCTTATACATTACCTACTCGGAGGGAAGGGAGGTTCATGCCTCGCAGTGGGGCAATAGGCGTGACGACAGTATCAAAAAATTTAAGATTTAATGTTTTTAGGGGAAAGTACATATAAAAAGAAATTATTACACTTATTTATTTTTATATATAACCTTGAGATTAATGTGATTTTTAATAAAATAAAAGATTAAAATACTGCAATCGGCCATTTTGACTGAAACACCAATCACGGCGCATGACATCACGATATTGTAACCATCAAAGAGAATTTAACCACTACGTTAGGTTTGGCGGACTCAATGATATTTTTTACAATAGCGTGACGTCATAGCCGACGCCATGACACTTGGGGCCTTTTTTCGCGCGCTATTTAAAATTTAATAGAAATATGGCTTTAACTTTAACTTAAATTTAAATTTATTACCGAAATATTGTGTTTTTCGTACTTAGAAAATGACTACCCACGTTGCGCAAGAGGATTTCAAAATCTTGCCTCATGCCTATTATAATACAGCTCTAAATAAATAAATAGGTATAAATAGCCCTGAAGAGTTTTTCATTGAATTGTTACAAAAAATACTTCAGATTTTAATTTTTTTGTACAATTAAACCTAAATATAATGTAGGTATAAACGCAGGTGAAGGCCCCATTACTAAGTTAACGGTTGCCATAGAAGACATGATAACCATAGACAAAATTTTGACGCTACGTTTAACATTTATGGTTATAACAAACGGGACCAACGACTTAACGTGCTTTTTGAGGCACGTAGGGCTATCGAAAAAACAAACTTACTTACTTTATTAAATGAGTTTTTTTCAAAATATATTTCAGCGTGTTTTATATTTTAATGTTATATTATTTTTAATTAATAAATTGGTAAAATAAAATTAAAATTTCTTCACTAAAGTAATCACTACACTAGAGCTCAGAAGTATACCAAAGGTCGGATGTGATACGTCAGAAATATTCGTCGTATGTGCTTTTATCTACCTGGCACTTATGACCAAATGCTTCTGGAGATAATACACACAGCCGGTGTGTGTATTATGTATTATCAATTAGAGGAACAGAAAAAATATGAAATTAAGTAACCTTTTTTTCTTATATGACTGGCTGGTTATGATATTTTTTTGTTGTTATGACTTGTTTGAAAATGGAACATAGACGACAGTCATTTTTTTTCGTAGGTTCTAATTTCCCGCTAATTCGATGTTGTCGTCTTTTCAGCAGTTTGGTATTTATTTTGTATTATTGTTAAATTACATCCGTAGTACATTCATCCTAATGTTTCTCGGTCTAAATATATTAGCATTTTATATAAAGTATAGATTTATGAATAAATATTGTAATCTTTGGTCAGATCCGATGCATAATCGAGTCATAAAAACCGGCCATATTGCCGATGATGATATAGATCAAAATAATAACAATATTTTTAGTTTTGTTGTTGTAGCGGCAATCTGAAAAAACTGTCTAGCTATCGCGGTTCTTTAAATACAACCTGGTGACAGACAGACATACAGACAGCGAAATCTTAGTAATAGGGTCCCGTTTTTACCCTTTGGATACGGAACCTTAAAAACAGTTATGACAGCCAAATATTTACTTCCATTTGAGCCTATCATAATTTATAACAGTAGGTAACAGGTGCTACTAATGATTTTATAATATTGCATTCGGAATACATTCAAAACTAAAATCTGCTGAAAATGTCAATGTTTTTGTTACATATCTGCTTCAGTTAAATCACAATGATTAAAATACAATTTATTGTAATCCCTACTAATATTATAAATGAGAACGTAGCTCTGTCTGTCCGTCTATCTGCTAGAATTTAAACCACAAAGGAGCATACGTCTCAGTTTGACACATGATCATCATAATTAGTGTGTTTTAACTCCACAGTTAAAATGAGCCTCCTTTATTGAGAGTTATACTATAGTCACCACGCTTGGCAGGCGGGTTGGTGACCGCAGCAGTATGTTTACACAGCGAATTGCTGTTGCCTGTGCACTAGTAAATGATGATACAAACAGCTGGACCAACAGCTTAACGTGCTTTTCAGGGCACATAGGGTATATCTTAAATTAAAAAAAACCTTTTTAAAATTTGCAATCGCACTTCTCTCTAAAAAAAACTTCAAAAGATTGTAACTTACAGTATTTTAATAAAACTGATTTGTTTTTTTTTTTATTTCTATAAGTAAATAGAAGGCAGCGTAATAAAATAAATTAATACAGCTATCGCTTGCCCAACTGTGTTTCTTCAAACGGAAAAAGAGCGGTTTTCCATTAAGTAAACTCTTCAAGACCCAAGTGCCATCCCAAAAGGACAACCGAACTTTCATTTCAACGTTTTAATTCCAACGAAACCTTTGACAGCGTTAAATATGGCCTTTATTGCTTTCGTAATAAAGATTTAAGTAATGTTACAATGTGAGTTTTCCAGCTGCAGGCACTGTGTATTAATTTGCTGTGTAGCTATAGCGTTGGGGTGAGCACAGTGTCGCGTTGTGTCTCTGTGTCGAGGCTTCAAATAGGTCAATGTAGTGACAGGATATTACGAAGCCACCATGTCAGACGCATCCGCGTTTAGTCGTTGGTTAAATGAGAAATAGCAGAATAACAGAACACTGCTGTCGCATTGCTTTTAATTCAAAAGTTTGTAGTTTCGGAGCAATCTGTTGCGATTGGTGAATTTGTGACTGCGTCGCTATAGTTTGGATTTATGAGGTGCGGTGTAGAATGCATAAGTGTTTCTGGAACTTTTAACTCAAATACAGAACTAATAGGAACGGTATTGTTTATATATATATTAGTATTTCAGATTTCATAATTAATTACTCCTCTGAATTTTATGAATGTGTGAAAGAGATAATTATAGACCGAGGCCTGACCACCTCTATGACTTTATAAGTCTTAGAGGTGTTTGCAATTAATTCGGTATGGGTCTGGTTGTTTGAGGAAACTACGCTCCGTGCCTCGGAATGTACAGTCAACAAAATATATAGGTTTACACATTGTGAAATGCTTTTTAAATTTATATATCCACGTTTAGGAGAATAGTGTTATGTGTATTTGCACTTAGTTAGCAGCAACTCTTCGCCGATAAAGAATTACCAGCTGTCGTGCAGACAGAAATATATTTTTTACATTAAATCATACAGAAGGTACCTAACCTATCTCTTTTGTCGACGGTACCTTGAGCCGTTGATCTCGGTCTATTACCAGATAACGCACAGCAGTGATTACCTATAGTTAGGTATAGTATACGTAAGACTACGTTCACCAACCCATCCACGTGATCCGTGATGACAATGGTAAGCCGCCTTAAAGGGAGACCACTGTTCAGAAGAGGATGTAATACGCGGTGTTGATGATGATTTAAATTTTATATACTACTTACATTATTCGCCAAAAACAGTATAGGTATAGTACCCTACTCGACCAGTCCAATGGACATAATAAACTTAATGCGCCTTAAATCTACATCGCTTTTCTTATACACAGTATCTTACCATTGGGCTGTACAAGCCCATAAAGAGAGGTAAAATATACGATAAGTTCATTACGCAAATGTACTGTTCAAATTACAATGGAACTTGTTAAATAATTACTAATTTTGGGCAAACATCGCACAAATTCAGTTCTCAACAAGGCTCATTGTAATGGCAATTTATATACACTCTCACACGAGTAAATTCACTTTAATTCGTACAAGAAACAGCTGCGATTAATCTCTTGCTGCTTAGTTTGGGAAGCTTTATGATAGCAGTGTTATTACGTAAAAATGTTATGTATTTGCAATTGTATCAATGCTCATCGGTGAAATTGATGTAAGTTTTGGTTATCAAAATGCTGCTACACCGTGATTTTTACTTTTTCTTAATTGGCAGGACAAATTTTTACCAGTATTAGTTTTTAACGTAGCATTACAATTAAAATTTACATATATATGTTTAACAATAATATAGGGTGACTGGTAATTAGTGACCGACACCTAAACACACCCTACCATGTTGACTAGTTATGTGAACATGAATGTATGGAACAGCTGATTTTTTTTCGCGATTTCAGGGTGGGTGCCATAGTAAAAGTTGTTTGTTATCATGAGCACAATCATGTGTTTAGGTATCGGTCACTAATTACCAGTCACCTTATATAAGCGACGTTTACAAAAAATGTGAGATGTGATTAGCAGATAGTTCGAGAAAAAAAAAGTTTTTCGACTACATTTACTAACACTTTACATAAATCAAAATATAACCATACTTTTAGAAATTAATTGCAACAAACAAGATTTTTGATAGCGAATAGTTAATTTTGATTTGCAAGTTTTTGCTTTTCAACAAAGGCAAATCTCGCTCTTGTAAAATTAATCTCTGTGTCTACTTTACAAACTCTAAATTCATGGTTACAAAGCACATCCACAGCAATTATTTGAGATTCCACAAAATATTTTTTTAGGTAGAAATCGAACCCAGATCACCAGGTCATAGAAGCAACTACCGCAACCACTAAGTCACCCGCATTACTTACGCTTGGTTTATATTTACGGTTAATTTTGTTAACACGGCGGTATTTACAATACTTTTACTAATTTCCTTAAGCTTAAAAGTCAGTAATTCCTTGGTAATCATTGGTAGCAGTGGGGAGACGCGCCCGGAACAAACATCTTAGTCCGCCGTTATCTGCACAATACTTTTCGCGTGAGCGAAAGATTAATGTCTCACAATTTTGCCCCAGTTTACCCTCATGCGGTATTCCAGGTGCAAGTTACAAGCGACGAGTATTGCGTACATATAATAGTAAATTAAAATTGTACTATTTAACGTCTTGATTTTACATAAAGGATCTCTTAAGAAGCGGCTGTAGGGCGTCGGACTTGTGATCATCTGGTTGCCGGTTCAATCCCCACCCATTGCACTACGGGCGTGAACCCACTCGGAACACAAATATTTTACCTTAACACTCGTGCTAAGTTTAACAAGAATACTAGTAGTGACTCTACTAGTAATCTTTACAACAAAATCACTATGTTAAAGCCAAGTATAAGAAAACTTCGTGTACTTAACGTTACTTAACTTTGTAATATACCGATTAGTGTTAATTGTTTAAAGAATGTCCTTTCAAAATTTGTTTAAGCCATGATACCTGTATGTCACCTTCTTTCCTAAGCAACTATTGCACACTACACGCATTTTTTAAATTTTTAACGTAAGTTTGTTATTTTACAGTGAGGGCTTTGAACGCTTTTGAAACGAATTATAATTTAAATTGAAAAATAATTACATGGTAGCTGCAGTGGGGTAGATAAATAAAGTTGCTAACTCATTGGTGAGATGAGTTTTTACCCTTTCCCTTGCCAGATTGCAAAGCTAATCGTATCCCGCGTGTTATAAGTGTCCATGGGCTAGGAAGACCTTTTACCATCGAGCGACAGTGCGATTGCATAAAAAAGGCAATCGCTATTACGGAGCTGCTACCACGCGATCCATCGCAAAGGTATAAACAAAATGGTCAGCGCTTTCCTGACCCATTTAATCAATTACACTGCCGGCTACTCGACTACCGAGCAAATCAATGGCGTAATATATAAAAAAATAGGTTGCTATAGCGACGTAGCCACAGAAATTGTAGCTGAAATTGTAAACATCATAACTGCCAACCAATGATGCATCGTATCGTGTACAATAAATAAATTCGCTAAAGCTTTTGTCTTGTGTCTTTAACTAAAAGCGAAGTAGAAACGCCTGTTAAATTAATTGTAGCGCTTATGTCGCTAGCATACCCCGATTCTCTTTGAAAAATCATCCCTCATTGGTTTTTGGAGTGAGATTTATAACTTTAGAAACTACTCACTGTAGTGGTTTAGCGGTTGATGAGGCAATATCGGATACATTGTAATTAATGAGGATTAAATATGTAAAGGAAAGTTCGATTTCTATACTTACAATGTATTTTATATGGAGGAATAATTTTATGCTATTATCATTTATTTGATTTATTAAAGTAGTAATTTTATTACGGTTTGTAAGTACCATTATGATAAAATACTTCTAGTAAATATTTAATTGTACATACCAAATATTAAGACGTAAGTGGGAAGTGTATGTAATAACCTTTTTTAATTTCATGTTTGATAGTATTTTCATACATAAGTTAGCGAACACAGCGTGTACAACTAAATTACTTATTATTAAAGAGCTATAAGATATTGTCATCCAATCTAGACAAAAAAAGATTCTAAAGCCAATTGATTAATTAAGTTCTTAAAACTAATTAATAACAAACCCTCAACCTCAACCCTAGCTTAACAAAACTACGTCCTACCAAACGTAAAACTAAACTGCGAAGGTCAACCCAGGTCCGGGGTCGACCATAAAGAAGATTAAAAGTGGGGACCATTATCATTGGGGACGAAGGACCAGTGGTTCAGTATATCAAGCCAATTACTCCGAAGGCTTACATGTGAACTAAAAGTTCAGCAGTTCATTAACTCGCTATCGGTAACCCAATTTTGGAGTTATGCTCTTAATATTTTGGTTGTAATGTAGAGAGGAATATTAAAAGTTTATTATTTTAGTACCTAGTTTCCGTTCCCGTGTGAACTTTATGAAATATAGCCAATAGGCTTCCTCGATGAATGGGATCGGACCAGTAATTCCTGAGAGTGGGCTTAAGGAAACAAACAAACAAATTATCCAGCTTTATAATAAAAGTATAGATGAATCATCATCATCATCATCAACAGCCCGTTTACGTCCACTGCTGAACATGGGCCTCCTCTTTACAGATCTTGGCAAGCCAGGATCGTTGAGGGATATTGCCATAATCACCACGCTTGGCAGACGGATTGGTGATCGCAGTAAGATGTAAACCTTGAGCTAATAGATGCTGCTGCCCATCCATCAGCCATATGTCCCTTAGTCGCCTTTTACGACACCCATGGGAGGACATGGGGTGGTCTATTCTAAGCCGGAAACCACACGGAACATAGATAGAGACAAATAGATGAATGAATTGCATAAATCAACTTTAAATTTAACTTTATGATTTGGAATAGAAAGTTCTATTCAATTTCTTTTAGAATTAAATGTTCTTTCTTTGTTGTTTGAAAGTATTTGTTCAATTATTCTTGCGTTAGAAACCAACGGTATTTATCTTACAAATCAAAATATTATTTTCCTACTATCTTCTAGATCTAATGATCTTGCTAACTGCTATATGCTAAAGTATTTTAAGGTAGTAGAACGAGCAACAAACCAATAAGTATTTTTCCCCAGTGTAGCAACTCAATATGCTTTAAAGCGCCATTTTCAGCCTCTCATAAAGTTTTTAAATAAGAAGCAATCTCGTTTAACAAAGATTTAGGAATAACGCAACAAAACATTTTCCTGTTAAAACTTATTTCAGAACTTAACCTTGCTTTCGGCAGCGGTAACAATATTACCTACAGTAAAGCATAAAATCAGTAATAGTAGAGGAGACGTGGAAGATCTACCTTCACCCATCTTCTAACCAGATGAGACATACTTTTTGTCAAATATTATTCATTAACAAACACACCTATGATAACTTGCTTTTTAAAAAGTGTTCATGACTATTCGTTACCCCATTTCAGCAAAATATTTAAAAAAAAAAGACTATTTTTCACTGAATTATTTTTAATCAACTTTTTTTCGTCACTCTTTTGATAACCAAATGAATTTCATCTCAATATATAAATAAGATGTAATGTAATAATACAAAAAGTGTAATAGAAGTAAGAGTTATGGTCAGAAGGTTCAAAATTACTAGTGGTAACGAATACTCACTAAAATCAAATGTAAAAGAGCATGCTCACTCGGTCAGGCAGAGTGCAGCTGTGCAATGACTTTCTCTAAATTGATTAAATTTAATTAAATGAAAATTAGCCATTAACACTTTTTGGTAGGCAAGTTATCATAGCCATGTTTGTTAATGAATAATATATTATAAAAATAAAGTCTCATCTGGTTATCAAATGGGTGAAGGTTGATCTTCCTCGGCTCTTAGACTATAAGTAAGTAAAGTAGCTATAAATTTTCGTCCGCTCACCCGACTACCCAGATAACGACTCCCTTAAAACTCCATTGTGAATTTCTATCTAGATTTATTTAAATAGGCGAACCTTTGATTGCGATGCGAGGTAAGCTTGTTACGTCATAACAACCATGACGGGGGATCCACCCACCACCTTAATACAACGCAGTAAAGTTTAAAATCAGATTTTGCAAACGCATAACGACCGTGGCACTCCAATACTAACCCTTTCTCTCTAAGGATGAAAGGTTTTTGAATGATTGTTTTTTTTTTCATGGCGACTGCCTCGATTACCGTTTGATATGATAATTCATGTAATAGGATGAGAGGGTGTGTGTTCGTGGGCGCGCATTTTTGTGGCTAATTTCTGAGACCATTTTTATGTCAATTGGGTGCCGATACGACGTTTGATACTGGCCCAAACTCGAATGAATGGTAATGAGGGTTATTTAGTTGAATTATATACACATACAATTTTGTTGAAAAAGTAAGCTTTTCTTACGCAGTTTTTTCTTAAATATAAACTGTATCATTGAATGGTTTGAACATTATCTTTGGTATTATTGTTGACTAGCTAAACTAACTTACAGGAATACGTTATTTATTTATTTTTTTGTTGTATAGTCTGCAAAACTACCGGTTTTATTTAATATATACTACCTACTATAAAATTCTCGCAAACAACGATAAAAAACTGCCATCAGAATTCGCTGGACAAATTAGAAGTCAGTGTACCGTAAAAATAAACAACGGACCGCGTTTAATTGTAAATTGAATTAAATTCGTTCGAAAATCAACTTAGGTGCTTCTACTTTGGGGCCCTCGGGTTAATGACGTCACGAAATACGTTGCCGGAACTCTTGACAGTTTTTTGATTAACTGGAAAAATTTGCGACTTCCCGTAATTAATGGTGATGTTGCTTTGGATTTTAACAGGTAATTGACCGTAGGGGATTTTAAATGTGTGGAAAGTTAAAAGTAAATATTTCATAACATCAGCCACCAAAAGTGAATTTTAATGAGCTTCCTGAATATGAGCCAATGTTTTTGACAGATAATTTTTCACGATTACAGACAGAACTTCCATATACCGTATATGGCAAAAGCGCTTGTTGTTTATCTTTAATAAACTTTGTTATTCTGTCTCAGTATTACGCTTTCTTTAAAGCCTTTTCTCGCATACAAACTGCAACATCTATCTCTATCAAAGACTTCATTGGAATTCATGGAGAATCACTTATTGTTATAACACAGAACACTCCGTCATACAATATTATTGCTCGAGATGGCGGGCCCTCTAATCTGTAATAAGAAGATTTCACCTAAGATTAGTCTTCGTTTTTTTTCAAATCGATGACTAAACAAAATATTTAATCCATACGTACCTACCTCATTTAGCAAATAAATCGTCCATATCATAATTGGACTCCCAAAACCGCTGCTACATTAAAATCATTTGCTGAAATTGAAGATATTCCACGACTTAATAAGTACGCCGAAATATTCTGGATATCAGCAAAACTGTTCGCGATGGCCTGACTTCTTAATGAAATTTTCGTATTACGACTTGCCGTGTCGTCTGTCTCGTTCTTGTTCGTACAATCGTCTGTAGTGCTTACTCTTTCGTCATGTAAAGGTGCAGTTGAGAGTTTTATGCGAAATTTATTCATAACTGTGTAATTTATCCGCGCCAAGTAAAACGCTTGGTAATGTAGGGGGTGAGTGGGGGTTATAATGTTTTCGTCTATTATTATTCGCTTGTTCAGCTTTAATCTAGAAGACTTTGTTATCTTTTCCGCTTTGTATATCTTGAATAGTTTTAAAAGTTTCAATTTTCTTCAGACTTAGTTGTTGCTACGTATATTCTAATGACAATTTCGAGATAGTTTTGTAACGCGATTCACCATTTAGCCTACAAATATACCTTTTAAAGGACGTCTTTTTCAGTTGTTACTTCCCTTTATTCCAATTTCATTACTAAGGGCTCTCATAACCAAGATTTAATCCTTTTTACTTGAATATTCATTTCTAAATTCAGCTTTGAAAAAAGTTGTCGTTTTCGGTAACTGAAGTCGCCTTAAAAATTGTACTGAAAAGCGTCTCCTTCCAAAACATTTAGGCTGCCGACCATTATATTGACACGGTGCGGTAACCCTGCAAAGCGTGTCCTTTTGAAAATTATCGCAAGGTTGACAGTATGTCGAGTCTTTCGGAGCCAGTCGCCTATGAATGTATAATGATCACCTCCAAGACAGCTTAAAAGAGTCTGTGTAAACGTTCACTAACGATTATAAGATTTTTTTTTCCTATTTTTTTGGAGATTGCAGATGTACTCTCTACCTGGAGCTGTTGCCTATTTTTGACATAAAAAACAATGAAATGAGGTTACTTAAAATACAGGTTAGTAGATACAGTAGGTTTCAGTAGCCAATTTGGTTCAGCAACATTCATAATTTATTGTACTGAATACATTTCTTTAAATAGTTCTGGAAAATGTACATTTCTAGTTTCAACTTTTTGCTTCACTCCCTACATTTAAAAGACTCACTTGGATAAATAAACCACTCCCGCAACATCGCAATACAGTTCAATTTACTTCGTGTGGGAGCACAATGACTTCAAATTCATCTACCTTAACTAGACTCGCGGCGCTAGCGGGCTGATATATGTAAATTAAATATCTAACTCCATATACTTTTAAAGCGTTGCTAAATTGAAACGTTCTCTCTCCAAGACCTCTCTAAATATAAGCTGGGTGTGCCTCTGCAGGCAGGTAATGGGAGCTTTCGTTTTGATTTTCCGGTGCTGTAAAACCCTGATTTTTGCTTTTAGAGTTAGATAATTACCTACTTATATCTCAAATGAGGTAATGGTATTCTGCGATATATTTCAACAGCTACATAATGCATGATTTTGAACGCCACGGTGAAGGTGAAAAGAATTCTTAATGGATGATTTTACGGATTTGGAAAACTCATATTAGCTATCAATAGGGCAGCATCATACCTCAAGCTTTACTGGCCCTAAAAGGTATCTTACGAAGTTTACTAAGTAAGCGTTTTTTTAGCACTGCTCGCCTTCTTTCCAGGTAAAGCTTCGCGACTATACACGACATGTCCGTCCAAAAAAAGAAAATTTATGGTAGAGAACAGGAGGCTTATCCTATACTATGGCTTTGATAAAATGTCTTCGCTACCCAACGTTTACTATGCATACAAAAAGTATGGTATATGTATAAGAATACGTCAATTTATTAAGTTAATCTAGCTTAATACAATAACATAGAAAATGTGTTACTATAACCCTACAGTAATTTATATTTCTATCGAAGTCAGAGTCTCCGGAACTCACCTCAAGAGTTAATATTTAGCATTCAAGTGTGTTAAAGTGAAGCGTGCAAACCAAGAAATAGCCAAATGTTAATGCTATGAACGTCCTCCAGCCCACCTAGGGGACACAGGACATTAACTCAAGCAATTCACCTGCCGTGAAGAACGCGACAGACCTGACTTAATTTCAAAGATTATAACTTGTAACAAAGTATAACAACTTCATAAAATAATGCCGTTAAACCTGTGGCAATATAATTATGGAGTTGCGTGCCGTGACTTAACGATATAAAAACTATAATGATAAAAATGGCTACCTACCGAACTAGCTAACAAGATCGAAACAAGTACTTAGGTTTAGTAATTTATGTATATTATACCTTAGGGAGATTGTGTAAATAAAAACTATTTGTTTTGTAAAGGACAAGCCAATCTAGAAAGTAAATTCATTAACGAAGAGTAAGAAATAGATTATTTTCAATATACTATTTACAACCATCGTGGCGTGGCGGTATAAGGGCCGCCTTAGGTTGTCACCAATCCACCTGCCGAGTGTGGTGACTATGGCAAAACGCCCTTCAAGGGAAGCAGAGTCCAGCAGTAGACGTTGTACAGCCCGATGATGTTGTTGACTCACTGAGTCATTTAATAATTTACAAATTTTATCCTTTACTAATTTTCGGATCAAACATTTATAAACCTATTATGATTATTTGGAACAAAATTACATTTCTATCATCTTAAATAACCAAGATTCACCAAATCCATTATAACTATTAAGTTCTGTTGCTTAAAACCTAACCTTAGAGATGTCAAACGATCCCTTATTAATTCAATATTCACTCATTTTCACTTTGTGCCACTATTTGACATAAAGTGAAAATGTTCATGACATCCAAATCCATACCAAATTGTTTCATTTTTTTTTGTTATTAATTTATTACAAACATATTATTTAAATTTAAAAAAAAATGATATGTTTCAAAATTGAGATTAATAAATTTCGACCACCGGCAGGATTCGAGTCTGCTTCATAGGTTTAGCCCCTAATGCGTTAACCAATTAGGCTACGGTGGAACCATAACCGGTCGTCGAAATTTATCATCACCTTTATAACACGTCTCTTAGGGGGACGTTAAGGCATTAGTGGCTAAACCTAAGATGCAGGTTCGAATCCTGCCGGTGGTCGAATTTTATTAATCTCAATTTTGAAACATAGTATATGGTGAACTTTTTCGTAAACTATTCAAAAATATATAAAAAACATGTTTGAATGTCTGTGTAAGTAGGTACGTGTATCAAAACCTACCCGTATATCAATCCGGAGGCACGGATAGTTTCCAAACTAATACGGATTGAAACGCTACTTAGTTAAACTAGAAACTTTGATACCATTATAGTATCCCAGTCCTCACTAAAATTTAACTAGATAATAATTTTCGAAGCATTTTCATCGTTAATTAAATTGAGTTGGAAGTTAAATGGAAGGATATGAGAAATTGCTAATTGTTCGTGCAACCTTTATTTACGCACTATAAAGGGAATATTTAGGTTAACTGTTTTAGTAGATGTGTAAATACCGTAGTTGTGTAAAAATATGTAAAAATATGTGTGGTCACGGATAGACTCACAAAATAGTGTGAGTCTATCCGTGACCACGACTGGTGTAACCCATGTCAAAACGTCGGATTATTAAAAATGTAATAATTTGCCTTAAAATCGTACCGCGATTGAGACCCGCGTATACTTTTAATTATGTACTATTTTAGTGCCATGTGGTTTCCGGCTTAGAATATACCATTTAGATTACTACCCATGGGTGTCATAAGAGGCGACTCAGGGACATATACTTGATGGATGGGCAGTAATTATCTATCAGCTCAAGGTTTCTTATCATCTTACTGTGATCGCCAAATGGTGATTATAGCAATGTCCGATCGATCCTGGGTTGCCAAGGTCTGTTAAGGAGAGCCTCATGTTCAACTGTGGACGTAATCGGGCTGATGATGAAATTATATTTTTTTTTTTCCTTTTCTTTAGTAATGCTTAATATAGACGACTTACATGAAAAATTATTGATTTTCCCAAGTTGATTCTTAAAAATAGTTCTTTTGAAGTCTTGTGCATCGATAGTACTGCTAAAATGAAACCCTTTTGATGATGAAGCCACGGAAAAACAATAAATAAGTAATAAGTAGTTTTCGTAATCCTAACCTACTTAGCATCCACTACTCCCCTACAAAATATATCGTAGTAGGGTAACACAACCAAAATCCTGTACAATCAATTACAGAACATAATACCCTAGCTTTTGATGTCTATTAATGATTACTATAGGGTAAAAGTACGTGTGCCGCGTCACCTATAATCCGCTTAATCTGCCAACGCCTCGAGCTATGAACGCCGCTGTACGTGGCGGTTGATATAGCGGTTAAATATACGATTTTTTATGACATATCATACGTTTTTTTTGGGATTTTGTTCAGTTGACTGGAAATTTGTAAATAGAGAACATATCACATTAATCAATTACGCTATTGTTGTTTGATGTCAGAGATTCGAGGCTGACCTAAGTTAAAAATTATACAAAATTGTCTCATTCTGTAATAACTTAAAATCTTTGTTTGATATGGTATATGGTAATACTCTTAATGTAGCTATGATTTACCTTTGATTATTCCTTATTAGGAACATGGTGTGATGTTAGGTACAAATCTATAATGATATGTAAAGCTGATGACTTTGTTTGGACGCGATAATCTCAAGAACTAGAAGTCCGATTTGAAAAATTCTTACAGTATTAGATAGTCCATTTATCGAGGAAGGCTATGGGCTATATTTAATCATGAGGTTTCTACGGGAACAAGAATTACGCGGGTGAAACCGCGTGCAGGAATCTAGTAATGAATATGTAATTAATATCACACATCAATTATTTATATCTTTGTTTATTGGCTGAAGTCTAACTAACTGACCACTTGCGAATGTGTGTATAATTGATTAGTGTTACATAACACGTAGGAATTAATTTAACCCTCGCGCGCCCGCTGCAACTGGGACCATGGATAGCCCAGAGCGTCCGCGAACGAAGCACGTATTCACATCGCGTTGTACACTAACAAACCCAAATTCTATTACCAAATTAGAGAATGTCTTGCCACGAATTGGTACTAAGTTTATTTGCTAGAAAACCGTTTTAATGAAACTTTGTTTTAAGATTAAATTTAAACGGTCGTTCGGAGTGTACAACCTTTCGTGCTTGGTATCGGCGAATGTCGTTAAAATAAATTAATTGTAAAAACTTTACTTTTTCAACACAACGTGTACTGATTAAATTCTTTTATGGTTTTTTTATAGTCTTAAGCTCCTGCAACATTGAGCTTTATGATAAGTACTTAGTATGGATTGATACTATAATAGCCTAATTTAAATTTATTTACTCAACAAAGCCACTCACCAGTAAACTAAATATTAAAAAATAGTTAAGTTAACTAGCTTCCGCGCGCGATTTCACCTGCGTAACTCCCGTTCCCGTAAGAACTCCCTAATAAAATATATACCCTGTAGCCTTTCTCGGCTATCTAACATTGAAATAATTGTTCAAATCAGATCAGTGGTTTCTTAGATTGGCCTGTTCACACAAGCAAAGAAACTCTTCAGCTTTATATACTATAAGTATATAAGTAGATAAAGCCATTTTAAGGACTACGAATCTCTAATTATAATAATGTCATAATAAAAATATGTGTAGAACTCAAATTTTAATATTTAATTCCCATTTTAAAATTCAATTCCCATATCAACATCGATTCCTAAAGCGTTATCATAATTATACGATTCCCATCAAATTTTGTGAATATGATGTTGTAACTACAAACTAGCACAGTAACAGCCGCGTTAACGAATATTGTATGCCCATTAGCCTACTGTTGCCAAACAAAATACCTCAGTATAAACATTTCAGTTACAATAACACGCTACAAAAAATAAAAACAGGGTCAAATATTCGTTTATAAAGGGGAGGCTCGACCGAAAAGGATAAACATGTTAAAGGGTACTGTTGGCTCCGCTATCCACAAAGACAACACTTATGATTGTTCACGACGGGCGTTGGGGGGTTAAGAGGAGGCAGGGAATAAAAGGGCGATCGAAAATTTTTGCAAACACTCTTCATGTGAGGTAAGTCGTCCGCTTTTGTTCGAGAGCCTCTAAGAATTTATGTTATTCTTTTTTTATTTAAACACAGACATTGATGTTTCAGTTTATGGCGGGGGACGATTGCATTACGACGATCGCACGACTGAATGACATCTAATTTTTTTTTATTAGATCATGTCGATGTATTGTTTGTTTTTTTTTTTTCTCCATAAATTTGTTTTCGCCGAGTTGAATGAACGGTAAATGGTAAAGCGTAGACGTTGAAAACTAAATAGTCGTGGATTTACTGCGTTTATGTTTTCTTTTTTTTTTTTGCTGATTTAGTTTTAGATTATTTGTCAAATCGGATCGGAGTTGTTATTATATCTTCGTAAATGACATGTAATTGATTATTTTTTCTTTTTTTTTATAACTTTAACTTTACTGCGATCTGCTGTCTCCTCGATGGGTCAGTCAGCAGTGTGTTGGTTGGTGCAATTGTTGACGCGCTCAGCATATGACATGCCGCGTCACAGCCATATTATAACTTCATCTATATTAAGATTTTAACTCAAATGGTACCTACTTTAAATTTTACTTACTTAATCAGCTCATTTACGTCCACTGCTTTACGTCCTCTTGCAAACTAAGGTTGTTGAGTGGTATTCCCATAATCTCCATGCTTGGCAAATGGATTGGTAGCCTTTAGCTGATAGATGTCTGTCATCCTCATCCATCAGCTCGTGAATGGGGTTATTGCTTGGGAGGGCTCTCCTGGGCTTCCAAGGGGTGTGTGAGGTCACTATCACAGCACTGTTATAAATAAAAGTTGGCACTTTTTAAGATAATATTTTACAACAAATTACAATGATCTCTCGCTTCAACTCTTGCATATTCACCAGATCAAATCTATATATCAAATATTAATATTATTTCGCCGTAATAAAATTATTAATAATTATTTAATCTGACTCCGACTGACATTCTTGTTGAAGTCCTTTGTTACTTTTTAAATATTAAAATCCTTATTAATTCGTATATCGCAACAGGCCTGTACATCATAATAGCCAATGTAGTGAGGGATTAAAACATCAACCTCACTACAGTAGAAACAATTGACAATAATTTTCATCAAGTTATAAATAATTTCAAGAGCCATCACCTTTACGAACATTTTTATTGAAAAATGAATATTTAATTTCAATATATCATCGTAATAAAGTCTTAATTTAAAGCGTAGAGCACACAGCGCGGCTTAATCTCCTGAATTTATAACAAGTATACAACAATTAAGTAAATTAACGACCACTCGACCATTTTACATGGCGGCTCTGCGCCGTTTCACCAAAATATCCCCCATCACTGGTTTTTACCGATGAATTTTTAACAAATTAATTTATTACTTCATTAAACTTTAATTACTAGCTGTGTGCTTATTAATTTACATTTGTTTTAAATGTGCGTTCGGTGCGTTTTGTTAATCAGACCCAATGGCTTCATTATCGGATATGTTTTTATAGTTAAATTTATGCGTAAATACCTATCAAAGGTAATAACGGCAATATTTATTAAAATATTGGACTTTTAATGGAAATAGTTTTGTAATAAATGTTAAGTTATATCAAAACGTGAGGATTTGATAATATTATTTTAATCTGGCTGTAGTACAAGGCATCGACAGGCAAAACAGTGCAATATTCTGTGGATTCTTCCAAATTTTGCTTATTGTGTAAGCAAAATTTGGAAGAACCTGGACCTTGTCTAAATAATATACGAACGCAATTAAATATATTTTCCTAGTATTGGAAATATCACAAATTAAAAACGTTATTAGTAAAGGCTATGATAATTTTTATTGGGCGAAAAAGGCTTGAATGAGGTAAAAATAGGTTATGACAGTTTGTATGGATGTTTGTCATTACGCTCCACGGGGACAAAAGTCTTGGCCAAAAGCCTCAAGATCAAAAAAAAAGTAAACAAACAAAATAAACTTTCGCCAAAGAGATGAAACGCCAATGTATTATTATTATTTTTTTTTTATTTTTTATTTATACAATATTCATACCTTTTTAAGATATGTTTACTTGCCTCAATAAGTTAACATAGTTCAGATTTTACTTTCTTATATCTACAGAACCTTTATATATAATTTTACTTGAAACGGCTGATCGAATACAAACACAGTGTGTGCGTTTCGCCTTAAAAAAACATCGCGACTGACTTAAGAGGTGCTCGATGCACTCCTTGCGGATGCAAAGAAAACGTTCATTGATGGCTTTGTTAAGAAAAACTGTTTGTTTGTGGAACATCGCCGGCATTGTATGTTGCCACACGCGATGTTAACGGAGTACTTTTAGTTTTTTTATTTGTAACCCTTGACAAGGAAAGGGGTGGTGAAAAATTGTCTGCTTGTGGCATTGTCACTCTGCGATGGATAAAATTGAAAAATATAATACGCACGACAATTTTTAGCAATTTTATTCGATTTTTGACAACCTTCGTAGCGTAGCGGTATTTATCTTGCTTTAAATCTCGAAGATCGTGGGTTTGATCCCTACGCCGGACATGAAAACTTTGTGTAATATATAAGATTTCTTTCCGGGTCTGGATGGTTGATTGACTACCCTCCGTGCCTCGGAAAGCACGTTAAGCCGTTGGTCCCGATTGTTATAACTTTATCTATAACAATCGTATGCCAGGGAAAGGGCAGCAGCGTTTCCTTGTGTGTTACAACATAATACTGCGCTCATCAACCCGCCTACCAAGCGTGGTGACTATGGCAAAAACCTCCGTTGAGAGGAGGCCCATGTTCAGCAGTAGACCTAATACGGGCTGATGATGATGATGATAATTCGATTTTTAAGATAACTCTCGCACTATGACATAAGTCCTGGTAATATCTCCCGCGGCTTAATTTACGGACACAAAGTAAAACCAAACTTAGAACAACTACATACATGTGGTTTATACAAATGAGCTGTCCCGGGTGGATATTGAAACTAGATCACTTCCATCTCTAAAACATAGAAGCAACAACAGTAAAAAAACTATCTCTCTTTATATGTTACTTCATTACTTCATGTTTCTCCATTTACCACTATTATTGTTCCCAGCAGCACTGAAATTTCTTCCAGCAGACCTGCGATAGGGAAAAACAAAAAGATTTTCCCTATCGCGGGTCTGCTGGAAAAAAAATCTTTAGAAATAAGCAGTACCTAGGTACCTTTGTGCTACCTTTCTTTTATTTTTATAAATTATTTTTTTATGTTATGTGTGTACATAAATAAAATAAATAAATATTTTTTTTGACAATACAATACAATTTTTTTTTTTTTTTTAATTAAATATGGTCTTACGATTGACCATAATCTCGCTTGATAGAAGGCGAAGATAAGGCCTAAGATGATAGACGCATGCCTAGAAAGTGTCTGTTCACTAGTTCTAAGTAGTTATAATTTTTTGTATAAAAATACTTAGTATGCCTGCCTGTATATATATATATAGCTGCATATCAACCAGTGAACAGTGTTATATACAAATAAAAAAAATAAACATTCCAATATTTTTGTCACCACAATAATTCTTTATTTTTACATATCGGTCATCGCGAGTTTATTTTAGCTTTGTTGATATTTGCTCGGGATGGGACGGTATTTGTCACTTCATTTCACTGAGACCCTCTCAAATAAGTCATATCGACTGGCAAAATTATTATATTTGTTGATATAACATTTTGATGTATAAAATATATAAATGCCAGCTATAAACATAAATAGAAACAATTAAAAAAAAATAGATTACTAGCAGACTTTTTGCAGTCTACTACTATTCTTGTTTACCCCTCTTGCTAAGCTAAAATGCTTGTGTTACGAGTGGCTTCACATCGGTAGTGCAACGGGCAGGGATCGAACCAGCGACCACAAGATCACAAGTCAAACGCCCTAGCTATTGGGCTACGGCCGTTTCGCTTCACTAGTCGATGTGTATATTACTAACTTCTCCTGCGTAACTCCCTTTCACATAACAACTTCATAATTGAATATAGTCTATAGTCTTTATTGTTTAATGTGCTATTTAACGCTGAGAGCAATTAAAAATCGGGCCAGTAGTTTATGAGATTATCTATATCAAGCAAACAAACAAACTCTTCAGCTTTATATAGTATAGTATAGATTATTATAATATATTATACCTACCAGCTTTACTCTACTTTTATAGAAGCTTGATTTTCATCTATCTATTTATAATAATGTAGTTTTTAAATATGTAACTTACTAATTGTACCTATTTCTTGTTTCAGGTAATTGTCCTATCTATGGTCTTACAGTTCGCTATTTATGAATTGGCGTAAGTAAATCATCCTTACTAATATTATAAACGTGAAATTTTGTGAGTATGGATGTATGGAGGCTTGTTACTATTTCACGCCAAAACTACCTAATGAATTTGGCTGAAACTTTGCACGGGCATAGGTAATAGGCTCGATTAACATCACACTGGAGCAGAGCAACGCGGGTAAAGCCGCGGGGCGCAGTTTCCAGCTTAGAATAGACCGCCACATGTTTTCCCATAGGTACATGGTGAATGGGCAGCAGCATCTATTAACTCAATGTTACTGCGATCATCAAACCGCCTTTTTTATTTTGTCCGGGGGGAAATTCATTTACACATTCCTACCGCCGCTGCAGCGTATTCGCGCGCTGGCGGTGGGATATGTGGGACTCGCCCTCTCCATAGCGTGGTTTGCTAAACTCATACCACGAGGAGAGGACCCTACACCACTAAAACCCCCCGGACACTCCTTCGATCCGCCGTTGACGGGGGCCGGGTACGCATAAGCAATCCGACCCATCATAAACCCATGGGTGGTGATTAGTGCAATATCCCTCTACGACTCTGGTTTGTCAAGGTTTGCAATAAGGAGGCCCATGTTCAGCTGTAAACGTTCACAGACTGTTGAATATATATTATAATTTACTAGCTTCTACTTTACTAGCTTCCCGCGCGCGGTTTCACCCGCGTAACTCCCGTTCCCGTGGGAGCTTCATACAAAAATATAGCCTATGTCATTCAGGGTGAATGTAGCTTTCCAATGGTGAAAGAATTTTTGAAATCGGCACAGTTGCTTTTTTCTTTTTTTTTTTCTATATGGTCTTACGTTTGACCATAATCTCGCTTGATGGAAGGCGAAGATAAGGCCTAAGATGATACACGCTTGCCTAGATAGTGTCTGTTCACTTTAGTCTTAAATATTTATTACAAACATACACACACACAAAAATACAAATATTTCCTCTTTATAATATTAGTATAGAAGTATAGATTTGAATCCATAGAACGAATTAGTAATATAAAAAACGATTGGTTCTTATAAAAAACGAATAATATGTAAACAAAATATGGTTGGTTTCAGAACATTTATCTTCATTACGAACAACGAAATAAAATACCATTTACCATTTATTTATAAACATTAATTAATTTAATTTTGATCACTTTACAATATGGAAGTGTGAAATATTATCGAATATTACCGTTAATATAATTTAAGTAAATATTAATATTTTATATCCCAATTAACTTTTGATGTGGAATGTCACGTTATTCAATTTTGTTTCACACTTTTATTTGATCCGACTTACTTTTTAGGGTTCCGTAACCGAAGGGTGAAAACGGGACCCTATTACTAAGACTTCGCTGTCTGTATGTCTGTAACCAGGCTGTATCCCAAGAACCGCGATAGGTAGACAATTGAAATTTTCACAGATAATGTGTATATCTCGCTATAAAAACCAATACTAAAAATAAAATAAAATAAATATTTAAGGGGGGCTCGCATACAACAAACTTTTTTTTGACCTTTTTTGCTCGATATCAATAACGGCAATAACAGGTAGACGCTCGAAAATGGTACGGAACCCTTCGTTCGCGAGTCCGTCTCACACTTGACCAGTTTTTATATTAACCTCTGACTACTGCCGGGGAGAAAGAGGCGTAATATTTCGACTTAACCAACCTTCGCCTACTCTTTCTTTGGAAAATGTGTGTCGTTCTCTTGATTCTATTAATAGACCCTATTAATAAAATTTTCAAGCGTCTACCTGTTATTTTCATTATTAACATCGAGTAAAAAGGGCCATAAAAAAGTTTGTTGTATGGGAGCTCCCCTTAAATATTTATCAGACTACCCAGTTCTAGAATTGTAAAGCATATTAGTAGATAGACCGATGTACAGACCAGAGCATGTTCTTGACCGTTGTAATATGAAATTAATTACTGCCTTGTACGTTCTATATACGTGTTATGTTAATGAACCATGTTATAGCCTAATAACTCTTCGGATAATACGATAATCCTTTAATTGTAAATATAAATTCTAGGTGTTAAGATGAGCAGTTTCTATTTCGTATACGTTTACGGAGAAAATGCGAAGGAATATATTATTATGTTATATAACAGAAAATTCTCCTATGTGGAATATTTTGTTATTTTAAAATGCATGTTTTCCTAGATTATGTTTTTCTAGAAATTATTACGGTTACTGTAATATTACATTAGACTAGATTCCCGCGCGCGGTTTCACCCGCGTAACTCCCGTTCCCGTGGGAACTTCATAATTAAATATAGCCTATATTAATCAGTGATAATGTAGCATTCAAATGGTTTTTTAATCGGTCCCGTACTTTTTGAGCCAATTCGTTACAAACATACTTACATACAAATCTTTCCTCTTTATAATATTATTATTATAGATATTGATAACATTTAGTGTAACGTACGAAGTTTGTTTACACTATTTTCACAAACGTGTGTATTCGCCTCATATTTTTTTCAGTGACTTTTGGCTGTGACATCCATTCGACGCTCATTTGCTAAAACATCCCCCTTTTTAGGTCACCCACATAGCCTTACATACGTATAGAAAAGAAATCAGTTCATAGTATTGAACGTAGCTTTGAAAAGAAAAAGAAAAATTTTATAGAAAGACCTAAACTAATGGCAAAAATAAAAAAATATATATTATTTATTCACTTTAAAATCATCTATACTAATACCTAAACCTTAATAGTTTGTTTGTTGTCTTTACCGCGCTAATCTCTGGAACTACTGGTCTAATTTGAAAAATTCTTTCAGTTTTAGATAGCCCATTTATCAAGGAAGGCTATAGGCTACATTTAATTATGAAGTTTCTACGAAAAATGTAGTTAAGCCGTGCGAACCATGCCTGGAAAGTTAATAACTGTATATAGCTTACGTCTCCTTGTGAACCATGTGTTCAAAATATCCTCAGCAGAAAGGCCTGATATAAAAAGTCATTCCTTAGTCTTGACTTAATCATCTAGTTTAGAAATTTACTACCTACATATATCTTTACTAACAAATGTAGTCGCGTAGTAATATTAACAAATGTAGTCGTTTCATAAGACTATCTAGTACGTGGTGATGAATATAGCAAGTTTGTCTACGTCAGAAAAAAAAAGTCAGGAAGGCAGTCCGCAACGGAAATAAGCTCCCCACCGCACACCCCTCGCGGCGATTGGCAGACGCGGACGTCGAAAATGGAATAGAAGCATTTTCAAACTACCGACCTAATTCAAATAAAACGTAGAAAGGTGGAATTTCTACGCTATTCTTCGATTTTAAAAATGGTTCGCTACTCAATCGGTTGTCTCAGGAATTTCTTTGTAATTTTATATTTTATTAACTATCAACTTTATTTGTTTCAATGTAATCATTCTAAATAGTATCATTTGCAAATTATAGTGTATTTAAATAATAAATTTATTTTATTACAGACAAAGAAAACTAGTACTAAGTTTTCAGACTCGAAGAGTTTGAAAGATGTAGACGATTAATTTTACATTGATAATGTAATCACAATAAATGATTGGTTTAAACGGACTTGTTATTATGTTGTAGTCTGTCTGAAGTGCCGCGTTGATTAATTTAATTAACACTAGCTTCACACGCGGTTTCTCTCGCGTAGCTCTCGTTCCCGTGGAAACTTTATAATTAAATATAGCCTATGTTCTTCTGGATAACGTAACTTTTGAATGGGGAAAGAAATTTCATACAAACAAATAATCAAATATTTCCTCTTTTATAGTATAGATCAGGGGTGGCCAACCGGTCAATCGCGATCGACTGGTCGATCCCAGCAGCTATTAGGTACATTCGATCCACTTATATAATAAAAAGTGATATTTTAGTCCTTGTAAGTGTACAAATACGTGCCACAGACGTACAAAATTAGTGATTATCGTATAATAATCTGAAAAAATTGCTATTTATCTTTCGATTAACTTATACGATACGAGATTCAACGTTTTGTAAGCCATATTGCCATATAGTCGATCGCACACAGTAAAAAGTCGATCTTAGGTCTTATAAAGTTGGCCACCCCTGGTATAGATTATTATTATAAGTAACTATGACCAGCCTCGCAAAAAAGTATACTAATGTGTCTAATGCAGTCTTATAAAACACTACAGAATATCAAGTTAATTCTAGGGTTTTATTTGATTGCAAGAAATAATATTCTTAAGTCAATATAATACGAGTTCTTTGATTTAACATAGCCATTAACTAAAAGTAGCTAATTCAAAATAAAACTAACTTATAAAATACTACTATTCTAAATCTATTCTACTTGGTAAGGTTTCCAGAATGCTGGCAGCATTACCCCGTTGAATGGCAATGCTAACCTGCTGTGCAAAGTAGAAACCAGCACTCTCAGAAACCATTAACTTCATATCACTTTAACAGTTAACATCTACAGTTAAATCCAATAACCTGCGACCGAACAAACCAACACGACATCCCAATAAACATTGAAGCGATAAATTCTTGTTTTACCAATAAATAACCCAAAATACGGTAGCCATTGTCCACCGCGAACAAAGCTTATTATGTAAAATTTTCCTTTACATCTATCTTTACAGCCACTTAACAACCTCACATAGCGTTATAAATGTGAAACGACACTTGGCTGCGACATAAAATCTGATCGGTAGGCTTAAAAGCGATCCAACACCCTGCGTTTACGATTCAAGGGCCGAGTTTAACACTCTGTAGGTATTTACAACATGATGACACTATAAAAGTCACATAATATCTGTAAACGTTTGACTTCCAATCTAGGTGCAATAAAGCCGGTACAACCGTTTATGACGACGAATTACACGATTTAAATGCTACATATCTTGGTACTAAGCTTGTGTACGTGTTATTTCTGAACTGTTCTTGTAACAAGTTGAGCATAATAAGATGATACCATAAAACACAAGACTGAATAAATATAAACAACGCGATTAAGCAATAGAATTCTGTGACGTGTTTTTCTCTGCTCACAAAAAAGGATACCCTAGACCTAATTGTTCATACAAAAACTATGAACACGATTAAAAATAATAAACCACATTTTAAAAACAAATACAAACCATAGAGCCAACCGAAAAGCGCGCGAAAAGAAGAGAACAAATGAATAGAGAATCGTCCGTCCCGACACTTTTTGTATACTTATTTTAAAATAATTAGATTTTTAGGTATTATAAATACAGTCCACTATGTCTTTCCACCTGGGCATTAACACTTATACCTAAAGCTACACAATTGCTGTGCTATCAAAATTTGTACAATTTATGTGCTATCAAATTCTGTATCTTGGATCTCTATTTTAATCATATTCTAAATCAATTAGATTGTTTACGTGTAAGACAAAGCGCCATGATTGATGATCGTATATTTTCATTCGATACAAAGATACAGTCAGATTTCTTCTACAGTTTTATGAAATAATAGAAAGATGAAAAAACAAACAATTTACGTTCGTAATTTCCAAAGCTAGGAATTCAAAATGGAGCTGTCCTAATTTACTGTATATTTTCTGTTACCGCGCCTTAATTTTATACGCTGCAAATCCTTGATGTTAATTTATTGTGATTGTGTCTGAAATAAAATAATTCATCGTTTATTTTCAGACCTCTATCTAGTTTCTCTTAAGATTTACAATACAAGTGACTGAATCGGACTGTTTACCAGAGTGTAAATTGAATGAGCGCCCAACAAATTGCATTTCCTGCGTCTTTCTTGAGGGCACTTGCTACTAAGATTTACCGTTTCTTCATTTTACCGTAGGTACACATTTTCCCGGCAGTGATCTAATAATATTTTTAAATCTACAGTTGATTCGAAATCTTTTTGTAATGTAATCTATGTTGAAGTTATGATATATTTTTCTACATTTCCGCGCAATTTGTGCACAGCAATCCCTAGAAACATGACCTCCATCTTTCACAGTTGGTTGAAAAGAATTAAGAATCGCCAACATCGCGACACATCAGCGCGGCTAAAGTTTCGGAAACTCGCTCCTACGTTTACAACATTATTCAATTTGTCGTTACGCTGAAAAGCAGTGTACAAAGACGAAAAAGAGTTGAGAGCCGGGACCTGCGTATTTTTCAAACAAATCCCGGCAGTGCGCGGCAGAAGTTGAGGCGAAACGGATCCGGCCCGCGTCCGCCTTTTCCAACCATCTGAATTGCAAATCGCAATGTGATGACGCCGTTATACAAAACTAAAAGTGTCGGGCAAACTTCAGATTAAACTTCCCGGGCTGAGCGCAGGTATAGAAACAAAAACGTCACAATTATGATAATTTTTGGCCGCATCTCGGCGGATTGAATTTGCATGACTATCCGTTGCTGTGTCAACTGAGCCACCGTTCCCGATGAATAATGCACGCGACGCTACTTACCTCGGTATTAACATATTTATTAATAAAATAAATATGAGACGTCCGCGCTACCCGGCTCCGGAGCGACGAATGCCACCTTGGTTCGCTGTTGACACAACGTAGACAAACTTTGCAAGTGGAGTGCTCATGGCGAATTGTTAACAGAAAGCGGGTAATGTATGGCATTCATTATATAAATTGAGTTAGGACAGTGCGAACAACGATGTTCATTTCGTTAATGTGTACAGAATTAAACACAAATAACACGACGTTGTAAAGGGGAGAGCGACAATTATTTTAATGTTGACAATGTTTACTATATCGGTACATATATTTTAGCGGTTTGTTGAACGATCCATTGTGACACCGGTGGTTTGAGCCAAAAACTCAATATTAAAAATAAAGTAAGTAGAGAAATATAATTATTTATTCACTTAATGGAAAACAATGTTTGGTACAGCCTCCGTAGCGTAGTGGTATTTGGCTCGCCTTGAATCACGGAGGTCGTGGGTTCGATTCCCACACCGGACATGAAATCTTTGTATTAATTATAAGATTTCTTTCCGGGTCTGGTTGGTTGAGGGACTACCCTCCGTGCCTCGGAAAGCACGTTAAGCCGTTGGTCCCGATTGTTATAATATCATCTATAATAGTCGTATAGCAAGGAACGGGCAGCAGCGTTTCCTTGTGTGGTACAACATAATACTGCGGTCACCAACCCGCCTGCCAAGCGTGGTGACTATGGCAAATACTCTCCCTCAGGAGGAGGCCCATGTTCAGCAGTGGACGAGATACGGGCTGATGATGATGAATGTTTGGTAACAATATTTTAGAAATAAATTACAGCCTTCAAATACAAATCTTCACTTTTAGACACATTTACAAGTGAAGAACCAAAATTTATGCTTGTTTTATTCGTATTTTGCGACGCTATGCAATATTTAAATGATTAATATATGAGATATTTCTTGTCTTTATTTTTACTGTCCCATATGTATTGCTTGGTTCCGAAAAATTTAATTAACATCAGATTAATAAAATTTCACAAAAATAAATATTTTATATCGGGTTAAATTACATTCTTTCGCTACAGTAAAGATTAAAGTCCACGCGTACGAAATTTGTGGGGTTACGGCTATTATGAAATTATACATTTTTTTCATCAATCATGGGCTAAACGGATTTTGTTGAATTTGACCCTTACGTAGGTACAGCGTGACCCGCTTTTGGACTTGGCATACTTTTAATCCCGGTATTACAATCCCTTGAGGTATAAGTGAATCTGTGAGCGAACGGTAATATTAATGAAAAAATCGTTAAATGCCGATTAATTTATATCTTCCCAACGAAACAAATATTACTTCATATACGTTATTTATATTATATTTTTAATCATACTTTTTCCGTAAAAAAAAGCGATAGTGGCTTTTTCCTCCACTGGCCGTCTTAACACCCATGGTATATCGATTTTCCAGATAAAAGTGTTTTTATTTTATCAAATTTGTAGCCTTTTTTTTCATCATCACAAAATTCTGAAATGATAAATAGTTTCAGGAGTATCTGTGCTAAATATATTTTAAAATAATTCTGGAAATAACTTAAATCACTATCAGAGGAGTAATCAAATATGGATGAAACTGAAAGGCACAGCTTATATTAAAAAATAATCATATGACCAAATAAAGAGACGGTTGGAAATACCCCAACTGCATGGTACTCTTTCATCACCTGCTGACTGCTCACTACAAATATAAATTCACTTCAATGACGTTACTTCGAATGTGTTCATTTGAAAGTATCTAATGATACCTACACGTGCTCAAACTCTTCATAATGTACCTCGCATATTTCCCAGGGGTTTGGCAGACAGCGAACTTTGAATAAAATAGGGAGCGAACTATCTAAATCATGTTTACAGTGCACAATTTACGACGCGATTCGTATCAAATGACCTGTAACTTGGATTGTGAATTGACTTCAGTTGCAACTAAAGTTTATATAATCTATCACAATTTAAACTGTTACTGTGATAGTTTGAAATCATTCGCGTGGAAACCAATTTTTTTGAAGCCATTTCTCCGAAAATTACATATTATCTTCTCATATTTCAGTCCTCTTAACAAAAATAACACTTGACAAAGCTACAAGTTATAATATCCGAAGTACTATTACTTACTATTTAACCGACTATTAAGCAGAACAGTTTAATAAACTTTTAATTACAGCAATTAATGATTATTGTAGGAACTACACTACTTAATTACTGCTAATAAAACAACCTGAATTTATATCTTCAAAAAACGGTAGCTTCTCTTTTATCACAGCTATTTATAACGTAACTACCCCAAGAGATCGGGTGCATACCTAAGTGAAATACAGCCAGATTAAATACGTGGCCCGCAGGTGAATCGACCCGAGTAAAAAAACGGTCGGACAATATGACCACGATTTATCGATCCCTAAGGACACAACTCGATTGGCACAAAACAACAATACTAGTATACTTGTACGTTTGTTTTGATAGTTCGACCCGTTTTGTATCGCAAGTGATACAAATAAATAAAAGAAACCATCTTGAAAGGTACAATTCTTGTATTTATCGGTATGAAATATCCATTTAGAAAACTGTAAAACTAGATTACCGACGTTTAAATAACAGTCCAGCTCACTTATCTGCTGAATTTTAAAGTATTTGTGTAATAAAAAATACAAATATTGCCCACGTTTCGTGTTGCTTATCAATTAAAAATAGCTTCTACTGCACGTCGGTGTTGGTGTTTAACCACCAATATTGGCTGAAATTGGAGTTATGCAGGCATGAGTATGTCGGCCAATATTGGCGTCGCATAATTTACAAGGGTTAAAGTGTAGATCTGTTGGCCAATGTTGGTGAAGTCGAGGCGTAACTCAGACATCGCATTATGCGCCACGGAACACACCGCGGCAAGTTCCTCGCTATGCTGAATTATGCATGCATTCGCCGCACATTAAACCGATACGACCGCGCCGCGCAGATTAAATATGGACACCCTGTTTAGTCATTCAGTCGTGCTAACTATGAGGTGAGAATACAGGGGGTGTTGCTTACAGCGTCTCCTTGACACTTACATATGGATTCCAACAAGCTGATTGCTTGTCAAAATAAATAAATTAAAAAATATAGGTCACGATATTTTTCCTTTATCAAATATAGGAATATTTTCATATGGTTATCTAGATCTGCCTACTTTGCAGTTTTAAGCTACATTATGGGTTCTTTAGTTAACTATTAAAGAACTTATAATATAGTAACGTAAATATAAAAGACTGGTTAACCGGCACTACCGTTAAGAGTTCAGGCACAGGATCTACAGCTTATCACGCTCTTCAAGGCACGAGTGAATCACGTAATTTCAAGATCTGCACTGGTTGCTGTTCCCCTGCCAGCGACCGCCGAGGTCCAAGTCCCACAGGGGACACGCTCTTACGCAGGATGCAGTTTGATTTTTTTTTAATTATTAATTAAGGCTGGAGCTTTGTTAGCCTTTATGACCGGTGAAGGAACAAAAGCCTCGTGGCTACCTTCCGAAAAAAAATCAAGCATTTTTGCCACTAGACAGTCAAAAACTTTATTATAAGCCCTGGTAAACGATTTAGCTTTAATGGGCGCTTTAAATTTATGTATTGACAATTTTCATACCTTTATATTGAGAAGTTTAATTAAATAAATAAAAAAATAAAAATCATTTTTATTTACGTAAACCTATTACAGGCACTTGCAAATAGTCAAAACAATAATTTAGTATTAAGTATTATTTAGATAATATCATATTTTATAATATTATTATTATTAATTATCATATTTTATAAATTTTCAAATTAAACAAGTATTTAAGTTATTATTTTAATCTTAACGTCTTAGTTTATTATTTAACTATATTGTGTCAAATAGCTTGTTCTGTCTATAGTAGGTTAGAACAATTGTCATTATTTAGGTGGACCATGAGTATATAACGACGGACGCGCTTTAAGGCTACCACCGGATCCAATACGCCCCAACTGAGAAGATCCGGCGAAACAAACTCAGTGGGTTATTCTACTGCCGGTTTTAACACGACCCACATGAGACGGTCCGGCGAAACATACTCAAATGGGCAGAACGTAGGTTTTGGTCCAGTTACTTTAACTATTTATTGGCATACACATTTTTTGCCCAAACGGTTGTCTTTGAAATATTTGTTTATTGTGTTTTTATACTAATAGAAAAATAAAAGAATTTGAGACAGAACTAGCGGTCTATGAATATAATATATTATTATGTAAGTAGGTCAATTACAGATAGTTCACAGAACATCACACTATTATGCGTACTACTATTTTATTTGGGTACAGGGTCTCTAGGAAGTGTTACGCAAGTAGGTTTATGAAGCCAAACGTCTTTATCCTCAATATAGTCCTTAATGCTATAATAGCCTTTAGATATGAGGACCCGTTTAATATATACTTTAAAAGTTGGATCAGGCAAATCAGTTACATGAATAGGGAGTTTGTTATAAAACCTAATGCAATTTCCCATAAATGATTTATTGGTTCTACTAACTCTAAAACCGGGTATGGCAATTTTATGTTTATTTCTCGTGTTAACATTATGAATATCACTTTTTTTGCTATATTGATCTATATTTTTTTTAACAAAAATGATATTTTGGTATATGTATTCAGAGGGAACGGTAAGAATATTAATCTCTTTAAACCTGGTACGCAAGGAGTCGCGACTACCTAAACCGTAAATAGCCCTAACTGCTCTTTTTTGTAATATAAAAATACTATTGACATCAGCGGCTGACCCCCAAAGCAGTATTCCATAGGACATAATGCTATGAAAGTACGCGAAATACACTAGTCTAGCAGTTGCTTCGTCTGACAATTGCCTAATTTTCCAGACAGCATAAGATGCGGAGCTAAGTCTACCGGTTAATTTTTCAATATGAGGGCCCCATTGCAGTTTTGAATCTAATGTTATACCTAGAAAAACTGTTGATTGAACTAGGTCTAACGGTTCTCCGTTTAATGAAACAATTGGTTTAGAGTTAGTTACATTTGGGAGCACAAATCTGACGCATTTAGTTTTACCCGCGTTTAATAAAAGATTATTTGAAGAAAACCAATGTGAAAGTATACTAAGTGTTTTATTCTGTTCAATAAGGTTAGTATCTTTTCTACTGACTTTAAATATTAATGAGGTATCGTCAGCAAAAAGAACTATATCTGACAGTTTATTTAAAATGTATGGCAAATCATTTATGTAAATTAAGAACAGAAAAGGACCCAGAATAGATCCTTGGGGCACGCCCATTTTTATCAAATGCTCTTTCGAAGCAACGCCGTCTACGTATACTATTTGTTTCCTATCAGATAAATAGGATACAACAAGATCAAGCGATTTTTCAGTCATTCCATAATATTTTAACTTCAGAACGAGCGTCTCATGATTTACACAGTCGAAAGCCTTGGAAAGGTCACAGAAGACTCCAAGAGCATCCTGCGACCCCTCCCAAGCCTCCAGTATGGATTTGATCAGAGTGCATCCTGCGTCCTGAGTAGACCGGCCTTTAGTGAATCCAAATTGCTTGTCGTGCAATATCCCATTTAGATTAAAATGTGTCAACATTTGATTGAGCATAATCTTTTCGAATACTTTACTTAATGTTGGTAATATCGAGATAGGTCTATAGTTATTCGCGTTATTTGAGCAACCTGATTTAAATATCGGCACTATTTTACTAACCTTCATTAAGTCAGGAAATACTCCATCAGTCAGAGATTTATTAAAAATGGCTGCTAGAGTAGGAGCGATATTTTGTATTACTGTGTCAATAGCTTTAACAGAAAGTCCCCACAAGTCTTCTGTACCTTTCATTTTAATTGTTCGGAATGCCTTTACTATATCAACATCATTTACAGACTGGAAGCCGAATTTAGACCCGTTTGATTTAATATTCGTTTTTAATAGTCTTTCAGCTTCCTGAGGGGAAGAAGGCAGGTGTTTAGTGGTATCAACTGGTATATTAGTAAAAAAGTTAGCAAAGAAATCTGCAATAATATTTTTATCTGAGACTAACTTATCACTGATATTTAAGTTTATAGTTTTATCCTGAATTTTGTTTTTACCAGTTTCAATATTTATTATTTTCCACGTAGACTTTATTTTGTTATCCGACTTTTTTATTAATTCACTCATATATAGTGACTTTGCCTGAATACAAACTACTTTAAAAATTTTAGAATATTTCCTTACAGTATTTATAAAATTGTCATCAGTTGTGTAGGACCTTATATTATATAATTCATACAAAACATCTCGGCTCCGTCTTATACCTTTGGTAGCCCAAGTACTAAATTTTAGTTTATTAGGGTCGATTTCTAAACGTTTAGTTTTACACACTCTCTCAAACTCCTCATGAATTGATTGTGCTAATGTATTGTACATATCATTAGAACTACTGTCTGAATCTAAAGTTAGTTGACACAATCTCGTTTTTAAATTATGACTGAACTTATCTAGATTTTTCTTTGTGAGGGGTCTGAAACTAATAATAGATTTTTCTATGATCAATGCGTTACTAACTTTAACAATTTGGCACTTGTGGTCAGAAGGAACACCAGTTACCAAACTTTTATCGGCTACCTCAAAGTTTGTGATAATATTATCAATGCAGGTGGCCGTTGTTGGTGTGACTCTAGTGGGCTCAGAAAATAAACAGTTAAGATTAAAAGACATAAAAAGAGCCAAAAAACTATTTTTTTCTGGTGAATCTACTAATATATTTATATTAAAGTCGCCACAGATCAATATGTTTTTATTACTTTTGAATTTTTTAAGTATTTCTTCCATTGTACTAATAAAATGTTGGAAGTCTGACGAAGGTGGTCGGTATATACATATTATATAGTAATGCTGTGTTTCAACGCAAGCAACCTCACAAATCCGTTCTACTGCCATACTGCTAATATCCTTACGTTCTTTAAATTTCAAACCATCCCGCATTAATATAAGTACACCTCCACCCTCAGCAGAGACCCTGTTATTAAAACTAGCAACTGTATAGCCATTTATATTAAAACCCATTTTGTGTGCCTTCAGCCACGTTTCTGTAAAGCATAGAATGTCAATATTATACTTTTCATTAAAAAGTTCTACATCTAGTATTTTGCCAGAGAAGCGGTTTATATTCTGGTGCGATAAGACCAAAAACTTATTACACTTCTCCATTGTCATACTTAATTGTTTAAATTACTAACTAAACTAATTTTAGTAACATTACTAAGACAGTGTAAAAATAAAGGCTTTGTCATACTATGTATGACTGTGTTAATATTTAATTGTTATAGAACCACTACTTTGAGTTGCAAGTATTACCTCTAAATCAATGAAGCAGAAATAAGAACTTTTAACATCATCCACTACACGTCGATCAACTACGTAAATACCAATTCAATTAATTCTACTTTAACTACAAGTGTAAGTAAAGAACTTAGTTCTGAATTAATTTCACGTAAACTTGTTGTTTAACTCCCAAGAAAATAGCGACAGATCCAATTAGGTGAACACAATCTTAATAGCAATAGAAATTAAATCGATATCGATATCTGAGTAAAAGCTTCGGCTTGACTCGGCTCAGCTAAATGACATAGCGATTGAATCGCACAATTTATAGGAAATAGTGATGTGCTGCCAATTGTAAATGTAACATTAAATTTGTTGAGAATTGTAAATCTTTTTGTTACAAATTTCTTCTTTGTGTCTGATTTGTGTACACTTTATTGTTGTATGGTTACCGGGTTAGAGTAGACGACCCAATTTCTTCCTATGGGTGTCATAACAGGCAACCAAGGGACAAACATCTGATGTATGAGTGGCGACATCTAGCTTCAGATTATTTACCATCTTTCTGCGATCATCAATTCACCTGCCAAGCGTGTTGATTATGGCAAAACCACCTTATCTGGCCCAGTTTTGTAAGGAGTTCACATTCCATGTCCACTCAGCAGTGGACAAAAACGGACTGTTGAAGAAATTGAAGTATTCGTTTGATAAAATAATCTGTAAAATAGTTTGTTTTTTTGTATGTTTGTTGCGAATAAACCCAAAAAATACAGAACGGATTTCGATAATTCTTTCACCATTGGAATGCTACATTATTCCTGAGTATATTATTACATGAAATGTGCACCTGTGCGGAGCCGTGACGGCCCGCTAGTTTGTTATAAAACTGTAATTTTAACTAATGATTTGGACCAACAACATTTGGAAATTTGAGGTTTTAATTACTGTTCTTTTCACATTCTTCTACGCTGTACGCTTTTCGACTGTTCTGGCTGGCTCAGTGGTGACAACAGTTACTTCTGAAACCTTTTGTAGTGGGTTCAATTCCAATATTTGACAAATATGTATGTGAACCACGGATAATATTTGCGTTTGTCCCAACTGTAAATAATGAATTTGACAAGATAAATCTTTGCGGGACTTGCCTTTAAACACATGATATAAATTACGACAGGAAGGTCACTGACATAGCTCAACGGATTAGCAAGCTGAAGTGGCAATGTGAAGGACACATAGCTCGAAGAACTGACGGCCGATGGAGCAAAAAGGTTCTCGAGTGGATACCACAAACTGGCAAGCTCAGCGTAAGACGACCGCCTGCACGATGGACCGACGGCCTCATAAAGGTCGCGGGCAGTCGGTGGAGGCAGGCTGCCAGCGATCGTTCCCGCTGGAAATCGATGGGGGAGGCCTATGTTCAGCTGTGGACTACAACAGGCTGATGATGATGATAAATTACGACATGTTTGTCTTCTATAGCCAATGAAATAAAATAACGAATCTTAGTAATTAAACCGCTAATAAATTGTAGTGATTCAGTATGTGCTAAAATCTATGAAACATACTCGTGCAATAATAATTATATAACCCTCTTAATTTCGTTAATTTCGAGGTTACCAATGTTTCATTAAGCAATTAATGGCTTAATTACTCGACTCCACGTTCCACATCAATGTTTGTTAACATGTTATAATATGTTATAAAGTTAAGCATATTAGTTGAAATTTGATTCATTTAATTTTTATTCGTTTACCATTTTAGCTTATTTTGGATGAGAAAAGTTGTAATCCATTTTTAAAACAATTTTACTCGCACGGATGATTATTAAATTTGGCATGGTCAAAGCTTAATATAACCTCCGTGGCCTAGAGGTCTCACTTTAAACCTGAGATTTAACACCTATGTGTTCGATGCCTGACATTAAAATGGGTAAAAACCACGAATATTAGTCTCAATTATCGATAACTTCTGCCACCTTTTCTTTGGCGTTCATTTATATATTCAGCCACAAGGCTTTTGCTACTTCACCGAGCATAAAGGCGAGCAGGTCTCCAGGCTTATTAAACTCGCTTTCCAAGCGTGGTAACTTTGGCAAAATTCCCTTGGAGGAGAAGCCCATGTTCTTTTCAGTAGTGGCCTTTAACCAAGCTGATGATGAGGAGCTCTTATAGAAAGGAACTACAGAAATCTAAATGTATTAAATTTGAATAACGGCTGAAATGAGCCGCGACCGGCATTGGTCGCGCGATGCGATGTCGTATGACACTGATAAGTATATGTTTGTGTGTATGTTTTTCCCACTTATACTTATATCAAAATGTAGTTAAAGAAACAAGATAGTGACGGTTTTTTTTGTCTGAATTTGTTGCGTAGTTTGTGTAGAGTTCACTGAGCCGAGGACGCCCCCTTGCGCAGGTTTCCGAGTTTGTAGTGTTTAAACCATTTATATAGACTGGAGCTCTGCTCGCCTTAATGCCCGGTGAAGTAGCAAAAGTCTCGAGGCCAACTACATGTAATGTCAAGCCGAAAAAAAAACTGAACCATTTCATACGATAACCGCAACCGAAGCCCTAATCAAAAACCAACCCAAATAGATCCTAAACCGGGAATCTTTTTTTTTAACAAACTATAGTGAAGAACAATCGCTTTCAATTCCGTTCATATCTTTCCTCTCTAGGATACTAACATATTATATATATCGCACCCCTAGATGAAGACTCCAGCAACTCAAAAAAAACTCATTTTTCAGAAATGACGAAAAACTGTTTTTAGAGTATATAAGAAATATATCATAGCTACTAACTCAAAACTCGTAATTTTTGAGTTAGCGGAGTCTTCATCTAGGTGTGCGATATATACCTATATAAAAGTAAAAACTTTTACAAAGAAATCAGTGCTCATTTACTGTGGAGGTTGGTTTAACTTAGTTATGCTCACTGCACAACTTAGATTAAGCCTTTAAATATTTCTACCTCTTTGCCAGTTGCTTAGCTTCTATATTAAGAGATCTTTTTATATTAAGATGGTATGGTACTAGCACAGTTACGCTTACTACCTATTTAGTCTAATAATTTCTACTTCGTCTAATCAAAATCTAAGGATAATTTTTATATCACTTTGTAAATTACCGACAAAATATCCAATTCATAAAACGTTGATATTCACCAAAATGCTTGCTTCTAGCATATCGCACTCGGCCTGAATATTAAGGATAAAAGAACACATTATATTTTCATTATTAGACGTTAATAATTAAAATATATTACTTCCGCGCACGGTCTCATCCGCGTAACTCCCGTTAACGTAAGAACTTCATAATTAAATTTTAAGTTATAAATATATATAAATAGGTTATCTAACATTGAATATTTCCAGAGATTAGCGCATTCAAGCAAACAAACAAACTCTTCAGCTACATCTAATATTAGTATAGATTATTTCGTCAATTATACATTACTGATATAGCATACATTAGAAACATATAACACACATTACTACTTTTCGCTCCCTTACACGTACACTTAACATACAATAAGACATTTAAAAACTTCGAAATAGGGTACAAACTTTTCACTTTCATAATAATACACAGATAAACGCCTACTAAGACGTCTCATTTCTTAAGGAAGGTGCCCCACTTGTCGGCCTGTAAATCACAATCTATTTAAACAGTACGGAGTGTCTGTGTCGCCCGCATCTCCGCGATGGCAGCGCCCCCTCCAACACTTTCAGTTTTATTTCTCCGGAAACTTTTATAATTCGAAGCCGCCGTTTCCCGGGGCCTCGTTAAGCCACCTTTGTCGTAACATAGCAAAGGTAAATAGCTCGGATTCAACGTGATTGCTCCTGATTATTTATATTGTAAATTAGACGGTCGCCCTACAAAAAAAATGTACTTTGAATGAGAATCATTTGAGCGTGAGCTTGTATTTACATGTTTAAGAAGCATTTGGAGTTTCATACACAAATTTGCATATATTTTTTTGTAACTCACAGTGTGCTCGAAATTAGGTTGCGAAGAGTTTATGAAGTCTAAAAAAAACGAAACTTTCTGGTTGTCTTACAGTACTCATTAGAAAAGAATAACAACCCCACGCGAGTAAACCATGAAATATAACTAAAATACTGTACTGTTACACAACGTAGGTATTTTACTGTCACGTGATCCATAAATAAACACATTTCACAGCTTAATTAGTACAGGATCTGATACGAATTTAATGCAAAAATAGCTTATTCCACGCGGACCAAACCGCAGTCTAGCGGCAAACGCTATAAATCAAATACCACAATCGCTGCCTCGTACATTATAGAATCGATTGGTGCTGATGAAGTTATTTTGCGGAAAAGCGAGATTTAAAACGGCGATACGTCGACTTGAAGGCCCTACGGAAAACTTGTGCTAATGGAGCTCTTTTATTAGTTCTAGAAGGTTAAATCGGTTCACGAAAAAGCTTATGTGAAATAAGATTCCGAAATTCAGGCCATAAAAAGTTAATGGTTTTTGTTTTTAAAATGTATTTGTTCAACTTTTTTTTACTTGTTATTCACTAAATTAAAAATGGAATTTCAAATTAGAATAATAAAAAATAAAATAGGTGTTCAGTTCTAAAAGTTTAAACACTTTTAAGTCTAAACAGATCTTTTGTAATTATCTCAAAAAGCGTTCTTGAATATCTATATATTTTTATCTGAAATATAAAATGAATTTTTGCTCCAAATATCCTCTTCGTCACGTTCGCTTTTTAATTAATTGCCTACTTGCTAAATACAGACAGAAGATCTTTTAGCACTAAGTAGATTTATTTAATCACTTAGAGAATTGTTCCTATGTAAACTAAATTAAGTAGATTCTCCCGTGGGAAGACAGAATCTAATAAGCATCTTTATACATTTTTTTTTAAAAGAAATGTTTCCTTTGACACCCTTATTGTTAGAATCAAATTTATATCTACATTGAGACAAACAACGCGTGTGGCATAAAGACTAAAAAAATGTAGTCTGTCAGTTAGATCACTAAAATATATTTTGAAAATCAATAACAATTGACAAAGATACAGAGAAACAACAAACTATAAAGTTCAGGAGAGCGGCCTTGTGACGTCACTACTCGGTAAAATTGTACCTAGACGTGACGTCACATAATATTTAAACGCACTGTTCTACGACATTTTTTTGTTTGAAGAACGAAAAAATAATACGTGGCCAATATTTTTTGGTAATCTAACTGACGGACTAAATAGATTTTTTTAATCTTCATGCCTATTCGACGTTTGAGATACATGAAATGGGTCACCAACCCTAATAGGCTTTGTATATTCTTCAAGATGCTCCTCTTACCATCTTTTGGCGAGAACCGTTATCATTCCTTATACACCCAGTGTGGAGCACATTATCATTCTTCCGATGTACCCGTCGATATATTTTATTCAACGAACTAACCGTTGCGAATTCCAGCAAAATCGTCGACGATGTAAAATGACAAATAAATTTTCAAAATGGCGAAATAGTGATTGTTCTTTGTGAAATGTTATTCGACCGCGATACCCACATTATGGATTCCATAAACAATGTTCGTTCAGAAATAGAACGGCTCAGGTAAATAGTGGTGTTCTGAGTCGGGCCGTAACGTGCTATCGACTTTCTCGCCTGTCTACTCAATAATGCAGCGACGATCGATAACTTACAATACGATATATGCCGCAACACTATTCCGTATTGTTTGCGCGATTCTTCATAGAAATGATTTCTCAAATAGATATAAATTGCATTGAGACGTTGCTGGTGTTAGTTTAGAATGGCAGAAGATGGGGACGTATGATTGAGTTGCAGTTTTGAAGTATAAATTGGTGCGTTAGAAATATTATATTATAAGCTACACAGAAACTCTTCATTGTAGAGGAAATATAAATTAATCATGTTACTGAAATTAACAATAAAATTATTTTCAGACTTAATTAGTCTATTCTAGAAAATACGTAGAATATCCGGCAATGTTTTTAGCGCCAAAAGGATGGT
This sequence comes from Nycteola revayana, assembly GCA_947037095.2. NCBI lineage: Eukaryota > Metazoa > Arthropoda > Insecta > Lepidoptera > Nolidae > Nycteola > Nycteola revayana. The sequence goes on along the minus strand of OX344838.1, from coordinate 38,516,189 downwards.
TCTTGGTAGTGGTTTATGCTTAAAATGTATGACGAACTTTTTGTATCTAAATAATATTATATTTTTCTAACATACAATTTTTTTTTTGTCAGCCAATATATTAGAGTACTTAGATCAACAGGTAATCGAGTTATGAATGTTCTAACAACAATAGGCAAAACTGCGAATGTGCGAACTGGGGCATAATTAGACGCATAATGGACGGTTGCCAGTTGCACGGTCGATGGCGCAGCATTGATTGTGTTCGTCGTGCATCGTGCATCGTGCGAGCGTTGACGCGTTTGTACCAACTAGTTGGAACAGGGTATATTCATACAGAAATATAGCAACAAAGTAGGTATTTGTCTTTATAAATGATCATAGTTTTTAATTTGAATTATTTTTCTCTCTACTCTTAATTGTCTTAACATTGACAATAGTTTATTATGTATGGTATGGTCGATTAAAATTAGACACAAGTAAATTCAAAATGCTATTTTTTTAATTTACTTGTGTCTCATTTAAACTGTAGTAGTATTTTCAGTTCTTTGAGTTTGTTTTCATAATTATTGGTTTTTGATTCCAGCAATTTTTTCCTTTCCAAATCTTATAACAAAGCGACAACCAAACAAGTCAACATACACATTTACAGAAATGTGCAACATAATATGGTTTGCACATACAATTGAGATGAATCAGTCAATATTTGAGAGCAGTTGTTACAGCATCGGCTTCGTCAGATATTGTTTGGGAGGTAGATACCTTCAAACGAACCACAAACACTAAACGAAATTGCCTCGGCCCTCAAGGGATCCAAATTGGTTTTCGTTGCTCAGTCCAGCAATATCTTAGACATAGAACTTCTGAGAGGTTCTGTGTGATAGATATGTATGGCTATGTGACTATTAGATTATTGTCCGTTTACAGGCCCTGCATTGTATTAGGTAAGCTGTAGCGACGTTTAGAGTTGCCACTACCCAAATAGATTTTCGCGAGAATCGACCACATTTCTTATAAAATCAAAATAAAAAAATATCTTTCTTTACTACACATTGTTTTTAAAGTATGTGGGCCTTTTCTTTTATGTTAAGAAAACCTGTATAAGAAAATTCCCCTCTCCCTCTGTTATAAATACTGCGTAGACTAACTTATTTACTTTAAAAGCAACTTAATTAATAATAAATAAATTGATTCATAATCACTTCTTACATTTAATTTGAATACTTTCATATTCCTATAGTCTAACTTAAATTTATATTTAAAACCAAAATTGCAAACTAAGCTATATCTATACACATATTATAATATATTTTCCTTATTAGATTATCATATGTTAAACCTAAAATATATTTTGAAGATTGCAGCTAGTCTGAACTAGGTATAACCTGTGCTTCAGACAGTTATAACAATAATATAAGTACATTCTTTATGGCACTAATTAATTAATCTGAATACTCGATCATATTACAAGAATATTCCACAACATATTCCACCTAAACAATTTGAATAAACGCCGCGCAACGACGCGAAGGATTCTAGGAAACATATTTTTAAAAGCCACTTCACATTTCACAACAATATTGCGTAGCCATAAACCGAAGACAGCTAATATTTTCGCCGTTCAATGTTTCTCTAAGTGGAAATGACGTGTCAATAATAAGCGTGAAGAAATAGAAAATGTTTGCTCCTATTTTTATAGTCAAGTTCAATTCTATTGTGAAAATTTGAACACTATATTTTGTCTCTAATTTAGTTGGAAATTCTCTAACTTTGGGTCTGGCAACACTGCATAGATACGTACTACGTAATACCAATTAGGGATGTCCAGTTGCACTAATAAGTCAAATTGAACATTACAGTGCTGGACTCGGACACACAGCGTTTCTCTATGGTTGCTTTGCATTTTTTTTTAAGATTGCACAAAGCCTTTGTCATTTTTGCCTTTATGGAAACTTTATAGATTGGAAAGGCATATGAAAAAAGTACCACTCCTACTTTTTTTTTTACTTGGGGAATAAACCCCTGCCCACAGTAGCAGACACATAAAATACATTTTTTTTCAACTAAAGACCATTATTTATATTTAAACTATACTAACAAATATGTTCAGTTAAAGTTTTATTACTTAAATACCTTTGAATACGTAAATAGTTACATCACAAATAAAAACAAAAATGTCTATGTACTACTGTACTACTTATTATCTTCAGCTATACCATAGACTAAGGGGACAGAGACAAGGATCGTGAAACACGCTACATTTTTTTATACTACTTTATTGTAATTTCATTCTGTTTGTTCAAAGTTTTAAACTCAAACTCTACGTGAAGTTATTTAAAAATCGATTGCTACAGGAACTGCCCAGACAAAATAAGATAAAGCGAGTTAGTAACAAAACAAAATGAAAAAACAATCGGCGATTTATTCTGGATTCGTTAAATTGTTTCGATTTCTATAGTAGTAGTAAGTATTTATTAATCGCAAATATTATTTAATCTGTATTAATATTATAAAAGACTATCTCCGTAGCGTAGCGGTATTTGGCTCGCTTTAAATCTCGGAGGTCGTGGGTTCGATCCCCACACCGGACAGGAAATCTTTGTTTAAATTCTTAGATTTCTTTCCGGGCGTTAAGCCGTTGGTACAGTACTTCAATAATGATATAGAAGTAACTAGCTTACCAACCTCCATAGCGGTATTTGGCTCGCTTTAAATCTCGTAGGTCGTGGGTTCGATCCACACGCCGTACAAGAAATCTTTGGGTAAATTCTAAGATTTCTTTACGGGTCTAGTTGGTTGAAGCCGTTGGTCCCGATCGTTATAACATCATCTATAATAATCGTATATCAAGGAACGGGCAGCAGCGTTTCCTTGTGTGGTACAACATAACACTTAGGTCACCAGTCCGCCTGCCAAATGTGGTGACTATGGCAAATACCCTCACTCGGGAGGAGGCCCTTGTTCAGCAGTGGACGTTATACGGGCTTATGATGATGATGAATATAAAGAGGAAATATTTAATTGTTTGCATTAAATCTAGAGCTCAGAATCATAAGGTCGGATGTGACATAATACGTCAGAATGTATGTGCCTGTATCGTAAAATGACACATTCGACCAAATGCTCTGAAGTATAATAGTATATCTGACCTTAAGCTCCTAAGGTCTAGAAATAGGCTACGGAATAAATGGACCGATTAAAATACTTAAATATTGAAATACTTGCCGTGTGGTTTCCGGCTTAGCATAGACCACCCTATGTCCTCCCATGGGTGTCGTAAAAGGCGACTAAGGGACATATGGCTGATGGATGGGCAGCAGCATCTATTAGCTCAAGTTTTACATCTTACTGCGATCACCAATCCGTCTGCCAAGCGTGTTGTTTATGGCAATATCCCTCAGCGACCCTGACCTGCCAAGGTCTGTAAGAAGGAGGCCCATGTTCAGCAGTGGACGTAAACGGGCTGTTTATGATGATGATGATGAGTGAAATACTGCTACGATGGCAGCACCTCCCATGCGCTTATAAATAGTTATTACTACATACATACATACATATAATCACGCCTTTCTCCCATGGGGGTAGGCAGAAACTACATAACGCCACCTGCTACAATCCTTACACACTCCCTTGGCCTCGTCTACGTTCCTACATCTGGTCATACACGCACGCCGGTTGCGAGTACTACGCACCTGACCTTTCTGGAGAACATCACCTATGAGGTCAGTGTATGTCCTTCTAGGGCGTCCTCTCCCGGCGTTTCCACTCACATCTGCCTTGTAAATACCTTTTGTTACTCGCCTTTCATTCATCCTTTCCACATGACCAAACCACCTAAGCATACTCTTAATAGTTATTAATGTTGATCTGATATAGATATCTGTTATAGATATTAATTAATGTTGATCTGTTTCATTGTTCTCTGAATGAATTCACAAGGACCGCTTTTAATATTATATACGTAGAGTAAGGATATTGTATTTAATAAGATTGTAATTTAAAACACTCTGTTGTATCAGGTTATCCTGTAATGATAGTGTGTCGTATTTAATAAATAAATAAAAATTATTATGAATAATGGCTTGTGCTGCATCCGCGTCAAATTTGTAATTACTCTGGGACATTCTCTATTGGTGCCCTGTCATTGAACTTAGCGTGATGATATTTATCCTTTCTCGATAAATGGGCTATCTGACACTGAAAGACTTTTTCAAGTCGGACCAGTAATTCCTGAGACCGACAAGTACAAGCAAACAAAAAAACAAAGTCTTCAGCTTTATAATATTAGTATAGACAATATAATAAGGTACAATTGCATAATATCTGCCTATTACTAACGGAACATACAGTGATATCGTATAGACTCAAAGCTGGAGAGGTAATTGCACCGATTTACCTCACATTGAATTAATTCAATGAAAGTGTCTGCTATTAGTATTTATTAGCTTTAGCCTCGAGGCTTTGCACGCGTATTTAATGCAAGTTCATTTTAAAACAATGCCGTTGAATATAGTATTTAGCTTAGATATTTTCTAGGTTGCATATACTTTTACAGTTTTCATAGAAATTCATTCAATACGTGTGTGTTCAAATTTACCCACCTGGCTCCTGATCCTGTGGCAACTTCATAAGCTTTTTTTTCTGACGGACTTATTTAGTTCAGCCCTGAGGCTTTTACTACTTCACCTGGCATAAAGGCGAGCAGAGCTCCAGCCTAGATAAATGGTTTAAACACTACAAAACAAGCAGCCTGCGCAAGAGGGCGTCCCCTGTGGAACTTGGAATTCGGCTCAGGGCGGTCGCTGACAGGGAGATTGAGGGATTATGGCTTTTAGTTTATTTTGGGGAGTTTTGTGCAACTGTCGTTCTACTTTACAGTTCGCTGGCCTCTCGGACTTCGGGTCTACGAGGGCATCGGAAGGTTGTAACTTCATAAGCAGCATTCTAAATTAGGGCAAAACTAATACTACTATTTATTAGATTAAATCCCATTTATAGTTACAAAGTATGTATACCTCTTAGTATCTCGCTTTGAATAACAAAAGGCGGTTACAGGCGTTTTTCAGCGCCTGGCACGGGGTAACACGCCCTCGCACCCTCTTAGCTACGATCTAATAGGTTAGGTGGTTGATATGCCGTGAGGTTAAAAAGGTTTTTATAAACTGATAACATTCACTTTCCCTTTATTGCTATATTTACTGGGTTATTATTTTCAAATACTACATAGTTTTCAGTGTATTTTAATTTGCATTTATTAATAAATGAAATGCCTTTTCAGAAATAAATGCGTTGATTTTTAATGACATACAAAATACTTTAGGCTTTGAACCTATGTTAAGGGCCCCCGTTCGTACATCATCATCATCATCATCCCGTATAACGTCCACTGCTGAACATGGGCCTCCTCCCGATGGATGGCATTTGCTATACGCTATACGATTATAACAGATTATGTTATATTAATCGAGACCAACGGCTTAAAGTGCTTTCCGAGGCACGAAGGGTAGTCCATCAATCAACCAAACCCGGTAATCAATCTTAGAATTTACACAATGATTTCCTGTCCGGCCTGACCTCCGAGATTTAAAGCGAGCCAAATACCGCTACGCTACGGAGGTTGTCAATTTATTTTTGAAGTGTTGTTAGAATATTAAATTACAGTAACTATCCATATAAAGCAACATACTATTAAACGTGTACATCCCATTTTACGGTGCACTCGTGCACCCACAAACATGCATGCTTCCGTGATTCGACCCGCCTTGAGGCATTATGAATATATTTACTTAAGACGTTCATATTAACGACATGCTGAAAGCTTCATTATTTTGCTTTATAACATAATTCATGTTGTAATCTCAAGACACGCTTTTCAAGAAGTGTTAACTGAAGTTCCTTGTTTATCCTTGTCAATATTTATCATTTTGTATTTGAGGAGTAGACGTTTCTTTCTCTAATTCTGTTCAAAGTATTTTATACTAGCTTCCCGCGCGCGGTTTCATCCGCGTAACTCCCGTTCCGGTGGGAAATTCATAATAAAATATAGCCTATGTCCTTTCTCAGGCTCTAGACTATATCTGTACTAAATTTAATTTAAATCGCTTCAGTAGTTAAGGCGTGATTGCGTAACAGACAGACAGACAGACAGAGTTACTATCACATTTATATATATTACTAGCTGACCCGGCAAATAGATGTTGGCCGATTCTCAGACCTACTCAATATGCTCACAAAATTTCATGAGAATTGGTCAAGCCGTTTCGGAGAAGTACGGGAACAAACATTGTGACACGAGAATTTTATATATAAGATTATATTATATTATTATATTATAGTTAGTATATAGTATTAGTATAAGTATATTAGTATTAGTAAGGATTAATTGGATACTAGCTGCGCCCCGCGGTTTTACTCTCGTTAATATGCTCCAGTGGCTCGCAGCGTGATTTTTTGTAGCCTATATGTTAATCGAGCTTATTAACTATCCCCGTGCAAAGTATCAGCCAAATCCATTCAGTAGTTTTTGCGTGAAAGAGTAACAAACATCCATCCATACTCACAAACTTTCGCGTTGATAATATTAGTAAGGATTATTAAAACATCGGATTACCAAAAGGCCCTTGAAATTGTACCGTGATTGAGACCCGTATCTACTATCTATACTAGGTACTATAGGAATATAAAGCTAAAGAGTTTGAGTTGTTTGCTTAAACAAAAATCCGATTTAAAAACAAAAACAGTGCTTAGGTAGTCTATTTATCGAGAAAGGCTAAGGTTATATTCAATCATGAAGTTCATATAGGAATTGAAGTTACGCGCGTGAAATCTTGTAAATTCTATTTTTAAAAGTTCAATAGGTATAGTTGACTGGTACATGACGCTGCTATTGGAATACTGTATCATGATAAGACTGGCTGATTCGCTAGTTCCTTAGGTATTGTCCCATAATGCGATTAAATTATTTTAGTATACTCCGGCGAAACAATAAATTTTAATAAAATAGAAAAAGCTATCCCCAAAGAACATCAGATAGATAGCTTAAATACTCTTTTACATTGAAAAGTTTCACATTAAGGAGTGACTATACAAAAAATCCCTTGTCGTATATTCTACGCAAACACACTTTTGAACCATTAATGAAAAGTAGATATTGACAGGTTTCACCATTTATCTTTACGTTCCCCTAATTTAAGTTGTTCCCTTCGCCGGTACTCGCGAGTCACCGCCTGATACACATCTTGAATTGACATGTCAATATCACTTCGGTTTTAGATAAATCGTTCGGATATAACATTATTGAAGATCGCTATGGATATACGCTTTTGATGTTGACACACTAATAAGTATTTACGTATATTTCGTAATTATAACTTCATATTAACTACGAAAGCCTATTATCCAATTTATTTTAACTATTAAGCCATCTCAGAATTCGATACATTGAAAATTGATGTGCCTTCCACACGTCCGCTGCACGCGAGCGCTGACAATCGAATGTGCATATCAATGCGAATTGCGAAGACAGGTGCGTGCGGTCTGTGGTAGGGAGGGGGGAGGTGTTCGGCGTTTGAATAAATTCCGCGGGAAGTCGCAACGAGGTAGGCTTGCACATTTCCATGTCAAACGTGCCGCAGTGGTGAGAGAGTGAAACTTGTGAATTTTTAACAACACATAGTTGTTCACTCCCGTCGATTCCCGCTATAGAATTTGATTTTCAGTATTCGCCAAAAAGTTTTCACCGCAAAAGCTTTTTTTTTTATTTGCAGTTTTCGAAAATGGCGAACGTTTTCAAATTGCAAAATTTATATTCACCGTTGATTAGCAAAACGCGTAAATTATATTGTCAAAGGAACAGGCTCCGGCCCCGATAATGGTTTAAGGCCTCATTTTTATGCTATTTTTAAAAGGGAGGAATACGGAAGCGGCTTATCGCAGTATTAATTCAGGAATTCCGCCATAATTACTTGTTCAAAGGTAACGCTGAAGACGAATTTCGTCCGGATGGTCAGGGTGAACATTTTATAGGTATTAACAGTGGGCGGTTGTAAATTGAACTCTAATAAGTGGTGGATAAGGTTTAAAATGTGTTGGGTTGTAAGCACTTTGGTTGGTTGAGTATGAGGATAAGCCGATTTCAAAAGGAACACGTGATCAGACGTTGATTACGTTGAGATCCCCTCATCGATGCGTAGTCATATTTTAATATTGTGAATAACGGCATATTCCGCTCGATTAAGCCATATCACTTGTGGTGGAACATTTATGGTATTTTCTTAAGATTTTTTGTGGACAATGAAAACTATTATAATTAACGAAGATGTTTGTAGATTTTAATTAATAAGTTAACTGCAAATGGTTAAGTTAGAGTATGATTATGAACATACATACATTACATATTTTGCAATTGGCGACCTTATCGCTAAAAGCAATCTCTTCCAGGCAATATAGGCATAATCAATACCTATATATAATAGGCAATAAATGGGGGAGCAAAAGGTGTATTATGTAAGGGGCTTCTTAGTATATGCCATCCCTGTCACATCTAGTGATTATGTCAGTGAAGAATTTTATTAGACAATATTTTTTTTTCCTAAAAATGAAATTAAATTAAATGTCATGCAAATGAGGTTCCCACGGGTACAGGAGGCACGTGTGTATAACCGCTCGCAGGAAGCTTGTTTATACCAAAGTTAATATCTGAGATACAAATATATAAATCACACATTATTTGCCAGTTTCTTAACCTAATAATTGCCTACTACAACCTTTAATAACAATTAAGGCACTAAGAGTTAATTGCTAGATATTGAACCCGTACTTGAGCTCGAGAGGTACGCTGATTACTGCTCATTAAGCCAAAGGTAAAATATCTAATAATTTTCCTTTGCTTTCACTATGAAAAACCCAAGAAAAACGTTTCGTTATTGTGATTTGCCATAAACATAAGCGCAAGCGATTCAACGCTAACCGCTTTATTTGCAATCAATAAGCAACTTAAAAAAATATTCTGTTCACGTTCAAATTTTATTTACTTAATTATGAGATGACAGTTATGAAATACAAATATTCGACTAATTAAAATATTTATTTCGCAATTAATTCTATGTTTCATAAAATACATTTATAACAAGTTACAAGTCTACAAGGTCTTGTAAATTACTGTAATCAAAAAAAATCTTATGACTGACATTGTGTGCGAAATACGAAGAGATTTATGATAAATAGAACAGTAGGTACTAGTGTGCAACTGCACTTTTTACTAGTGACATCGCTTGAAGATAATGAAATACACGAATTTACAAGAGAAAACGCTTGATTTTCGATTGAATGATACTTATTTGTCCTAAATTTGATATCCTGCAATATCCTATTTGGTTAAAACTATTAGGTAAAGCCCCTAGTGCCTTAACCAATTAGGCTACGATGGAGCCTAATTGGTTTGTATTAGTATTATTTGTAACTGGTCATCGAAATGGTGGAATTAATGGTGGTCGAATTTATTAATCTCAATTTTGAAATATAGTAGATATAAGGTAAACTTTTCCATAAAGTGTTCAAAACATTTAAAAAATAATAAAGCTATTATTTGTGTATTGAAAAAAGCAAGATAAATAAGTATCATTTAATCAAAATGCTGGCTGTGGCATTCTATAAGACGGTACTTAAAACAGTTATTTACTTATAATTTATAGCACACAGGTATTAACGCGATAAAATTACCTTTTTTATAAAAAAATACGCAAATAGTAATTTTATCGCGTTAATACCTGTGTGCTATAAATTATAATTATGATACGCGAAAGTTTAAAAGTTATTTACTTGTAGTGAACCCGCTTCGTCTTTTACTTTGACCCAAACCAAAGACGTTGCGATTAAGCTACGGGCCCTCTCTACCCATATTCAAGGGTCTTAAGATTTGTTAATTACAGGCAACATTAAAATTAACTACCGTTGCCGTTGTAATAAAAATCCTTCTTCACTTTTATATGAAAAGTTTTTGCAAAAGATTTCAGTTCCCATTTCAGTCGTTTATGTGTGCTTGACGGGTTTCGCTTCATCGAAGTTTTAGTAATAGAGATCGTTTGTAACTCTTATGTTTTTGCTGCTGCAAAGTAAAATACCATGTGAAAATGTAAAATCTGATAAGCTATACAGCTCTTAGCGAAAAAATATTGGAAATAAACGCTTGAAAATTTTGTAGCATGAACTCGATACGTGATTCGATAAAGATCTTTCAAAGTGTGTAAGTGGACACTACACAGCATCTGTATTAGTTATATCGAATTGCTTAATTAATAAAAGCTTAGTAATCATCATCATCATCAGCCCGTATAACGTCCACTGCTGAACATGGGCCTCCTCCCGGGGGATGGTATATGCCATAGTCACTACGCTTTGTAGGCGGATTGGTGACCGCAGTATTATGTTGTACGACACAAGGAAACAGACCCGGAAAGAAATCTTAGAATTTACACAAAGATTTCCTGTCCGGCGTGGGGATCGAACCCACGACCATCGATAAATTATTTTAAAGCGAGCCAAATACCGCTACGCTACGGAGGTGGTCTTAACTTAGTAATATTAATTGATATTCACGTGTACGTCAATATTTTTTATAAAGATATGTCTGATCCTGTGCTTTAAAAGCCTACACGTAAAAGTACTACTAAGATTTTTACAAGTAAGAGATGTTTCAGCATTACCAAAGTAAGATCTTTTCAACTGCACTGCACTGTAAACACTACAAAGCAGGTGTCGTTACACCCCCATCATGCAAAAACCTACCCTTTTTACATCTGCGCTTGAAAGGCGAAACATATATGTTTTTCACGAATTCACACCCCCAGATAGACGTTTCACTTAACCCCGGCTATCAACAAGCCTAATGTAAAGCCGACGCCACATCGCGACGCTGACAGAGATAGATGACTCGCCAACTCGCACTTAGCGGTTGCTGCTGACTCTCTATGTACACTATGCCTATATAAGAAGCAGTAGCGAAGTTCCGTAGTTTTGTAAACAGTAAACTGTTACTGCAGTATATACATAGTACAGTTGAAAAGTGACGGCCGCGTTTTAGAACGATTTCAATTTTTCAGTATGTAACGGGCGCCCCACTTTTGTGGCTACGGATTGGTCACAATAAACGAACGACCACAATTGGACGTGCGGGTATATTGACGTTATGTTTCTGTAATTTATTCACTTTTATTGCAAATTCACTTTTATTTTGTATCACAGTAGATTTATTTTGCAACGCTTCTATCCGTTACCGCCATGATAATGGAGAATGAGTTGGCTAAAATGAAAATAGTGAACTTAATTAATAGGAAGTCGCTTGGCCCAAAGTGATGAAAAATATGCATGAATTCTAAAAGTGCGGTAATGAATGGTCGACGATTACTTGCTTTTTTGTAAATGTCAGTCGCTACTAATAGCGATAAACTAAATAAGCTGTATTATAGTTGTGAATTACATAAAACATTTCGTGATAACTACTAGTCTAAAATGTAGTCATTGTGTACTGCATTTGAGGTAGGTAAATACCTTTTAGGTCAGTTGATCTCACACATTCGCAATGAAATAACTAATGTGAATTGGCTTACATTCAACGCACCTAACTAGTCTAACGGTGTAACAGCACCAATAAAGATGCGTAAAGCCAATTATCGTCCGTTGAAATCGCTTCTGCTTGTGAAAAGCGTCGTTCTCACTGAAGCTCCGCCTCCGCTACAATTAAAATGCAAATACTTTAGCCACTTGAGTTGCGCAAATCTTGCAAGTTATACATTTTTCCAATCTAACTCCGTCCTTTGTTAACTAAGTCTCTTATGAATTCTAATGAAAAAAACGAGAATTTTTTCGGAATATTTCTAATGGATTATTTCGCTTACCTGTTTTATATTATGCTAATTACTACATAGTATAAAAAAGTCGCTTCCCGCTGTCTGTCTGTCCCTATGTATGCATAGACCTTTGAAACTACGTAATGGATTTTGATGCGGGTTTTCTAAATAGATAGAGTGATTCAAGAGGAAGGTTTATATGTATATATCAGCATTGCACCCGTGTGAAGCCGGCACGGTTCACTAGTTTTATATAAATTAGGTAAAAATATTATTATGAGCCTCCGTAAAATGGGTATTAAGGTAGTGATTATAACCTTTCTTATTATCTTGGACATGAATCAGTGGGTACTTAACTGTGTGATTATCCATTTAAGGTTTTTACTTTAAGATTGTGGTGTGTTGAAATATAATATCTGATTGTACCAAAAATGGGTTTAATTTAATAAACATGTTGACATCAATTGAAGCTTTAATTCAATAACGAATTTCACTACACGCTTTCCTTTTTAATATTTTTTACTAATAGGTATATAAAGCTGAGGAGTTTGTTTGTTAGTTTATCGCGCTATGCTCAGGAATAAGTGGTCCGATTGCAAAAATTCTTTCAGTATTCGATAGCCCATTTATCAAGGAAGGCTACAGGCTATATTTTATTAAAAAAGTTCTCACAGGAATGAGAGCTACGCGGTTAAAATCGCGCGCGGAAGCTAGTAACAAATATTTATCATATATATGTAAAATTCGCGCGAACCTACGATGATCGCTTTCTATTAGGACAATGCCTCAGACCAAAGCGTTTAAATAAAGTTAAGTTTAAATATAATATACAAATACCTGTAATAGGTTTACGTGAATAAAACTTTTTATTTACAAAAAACTTTTTTTATTTATATACTTTTGAATCCAGTGTCACCAGTTTCTTAACATTTAACATCATCGCATATTCGTTGTCAACCCTCCACATCAAGATGTGCGGTCACAATGACCCCATACTTTTAATTATCATTTAACGCGAAGCTTTCTTATACGTGTTTCAAAATCGAACGTGTGTCACTTAACCCGTTTGCTGCGGGCTGTCCCGAGCCACCGCGTTTGGTAACGACCGGCCTTTTATGTCCAGCCAGCTATGGCAGCCAGTCCACGCTGCCATATATGGTAACGAGAGTTGCATTCTGCGCTTGTAACGCGATACAATTGTGGTAGAACTTGGAAATGAATTTACAGCGCTCCCAGTCGGGTGTGGCATCCATATTTGGGTGTATAAAAAATAGAATATTTTATACTTACCAGTTTTGTACTTTGTGGGTTGGATGGTTTGGAATGATGCGTCTTATGTTGATTTTTATTATTTTTTTCTTACTTATAAACTAACTGTTTTATTTGCCATACTTAGTTTAGATCTTGAGGTACTTAATTCAAACCTGAGAGCCTAGACATAATACCATTACAGCGAAGCATCGCTTGCAGAAAATCGCTTACTCAAATGTTGACATTTGTCACGTGATTAAGCGATTCTATTTAAAAAATAACATCCATTGCTCGATTCTTCGTTAAAACAAGCGATTTGATTTTTGATATTTAATCAGCATAGCGATATTTTATTAAGTTTTATTAAACAGACGAAAAACTAGCGATCGCTTCGCTGTAGTAGCATTTTGTCTAGACCTTCATAAATACCAGATTCGCCATAAAATCGAAAGCACACCCTTCAATCATAATGACCACATCAACACTATTGCGATGTTATCAATAAGATGACAATCTACAAAAGTAATATCCCTTTCTCAACGCTTGGACCCTCGTATCCTCCTTGAGGTACTCCATATAGCAAAAAACGACATGGTCTTGTCAGATGGGCAGCATCATAAATCATGAGACGAGTGACGCAAGTATATACGTACGTCTACTGACATATATGAACATATGTTGATTTTGTGGGTTAACGTTATACGGCTAGAAATATGATATCTACCTTTGAGTCAGTCAAGATTGACTTCAACATGTCTTGACATGATTGATCCTGTTTCTATCGAAGTTTATTTAAAGTCATAAAATACATAATACGCTTAAAATAATACTAGAAAACTATTCTAAATCTTATAGTTTTTTTTATAAATAGTCATCGTTACGAAATTCCGAGTAATATTTCAGACAGACTGTTTTTATTTATGTTTGTAGCTAATAAACTTAAGTCTAGTAAACAAGGATACATTTAAATTACAAGTAATGCAAATTTTAATTTGAAATCCAACATTTAAAAACCTCTCGGTCGACTGCAGCGCAGTGCAGGGTACAGTCAGTTATTTTATGTTTTAATAATATTTATATTGTGCCACATAAAAATACCTTTTATATTGTATGTTCTGACATATATTATACTTTATGTTTAATACCTTATAAAGCGATTTTAAGCCGTACCTGATAATTAAACGACTCCCATAACACAGACAATTCAAGCACGTATAATTTGTTTCTACTTATTTTCTTGCAATTTATTGACTCACGACGTATTTGGAAGTGTCGTTAAGATAAATCTTGAGTTCTGCAATGTAACCATTTAATATTGTGATGGGAACATGAATGATTATTTATTTAAACGAGTTTGTTCATCATTCTTGGTATTAAGTGACAGGAGACATTTAGCAATATCACCGTTTTAAATTTCATAACACATATGGCAGAAATAGTAACTTTTCGGGAGAGCAAACAATCGAAAACCAATTAAGATTTTTAAAATTATAATCTAATTAATTCTAGTTTATTAAATATAAATGAAGAGAAAAACATTACACGACACCATTTTATTTTTTAATTTAGTCTGGATTCTTAAATGAAAGTGTAAAAACCGCTGAAAATTTTACCAAATGACATTTAAATAAACGACTATTATATCATAACATATGTAAACAAATAAATTCCAATTAGTACTAACCGTATATGAAAATTCATAAATGAATCTCGGATATAATTAAACAAATGTTATTAAGTTAAATCGTGATTGCTACCAACATGTTACATGTCACAAATAGAGCACCTATTAAATAAATAAATCACACACAGTCGCCTGCTGTTATCAAGTGAATGAGTTTTATATTGATATTATATTATTTCCTGCATTTCACTGTGTCAATAACATTGCATCTGAGTTCTTATTGTCAATCACTGACCAGAAAATAACTATGCGAGTGAACTTTGACATTTTATCAATACGCAACAGACGATTTTAACGATATGCAAATTTTACTGTTTCATTGACCGCCCGTGATAAATGTTGCTATTTATGTACATGCGTTATTTATGATACTCCAGCAGTATATGCACTCGTATTTACGATGCGTTACATTTTTCATTGGGCTTTATGTTTATTACTTACTATATTGTACCTACATAATGTAACATCACGCCGTTCTTCCAAAAGGAATAGGTTTAGTGCTAGTGATTTATATATATAGGGAATATACATATATAGGGTGACTGATAATTAGTGACCGATACCTAAACACATGATTGTGCTCTTGATAACAAACTACTTTTACTATGGCACCAACCATGAAATCGCGAAAAAAAAAACAGCTGTTCTATACATTCATGTTTACATAATTCGTCACATGGTAGGGAGCAGCTGATTTTTTTTTCGCGATTTCAGGTTTCGTGCCATAGTAAAAGTTGTTTGTTATCATGAGCACAATCATGTGTTTAGGTATCGGTCACTACTTACCAGTCACCCTATATATAGGGATAGTACCCACCCATTCCACTACCACCCACAAAACACATGAACCCACTTGAAACAAGCGTTTTAGCTTAGCACTAGCGGTTGACAAGAATACTAGTAGGCGTTCAAAAACTCTGGTGATATTTTTTTCAAGTCCACTTTAACGAATTTGCGAATATATTACCATGCTTTTCATTAAATTCAAGCCGTTTATATCGTCCAAAACTATCACTTTATCTGAACAAAACAAAATACCCGCACCACTTGACCACCGCCATATTATTAGGTTTACCAATATGCCATCAACGATTTACAGTTATTTATTATAAATTACTTCATACCTACTTATTCCCATTAATGAATACCTCAAATGCAAATTAGCATTTTATTAATGACTCAATTCTTTAATTAAGTTTTTTTCTATTCCTACCCTCGTTCAACAAAATGTCACGGATCATTATAATTGGGTAACATTTCAACCCAAAATAAAAAAGAAATAATGTCCCTGCACGTGTTTCCTTTCTTTAATATGGGGTCAAACGAGGCGTGAAGAAGCACCTTGCGAGCCGACAGGGGGTGGCTAGTGCTTATATGTATTGTAGGTACTAGCTCTACTTGTGTTCAGATTCTAATATCGTTTAGCATGGAGTATGACAAACTGATGAAGATCATCAGCCAGCTCAAGTAGATAAAAAAAACAAAATATGTGGTATGGTGGTTTGTGTTTACAAGGTCTCGATACGATTATATTTTAGGCGCGATCGCCATAATATGGCGATCGCGCCTAAAATATAATCGTAACCATAGATAAAAAAAAATAGTTTTATATTATAAAACTATTTTTTTTTATCTATGGTTCCACACATAGAGGTTAAGTGATTTAATCATCTTTGCTTTTTTTCGTAAAAAAAAAAGGGACACCGTTCGAAAGTTCTCCTTTTGAATGCGATGTTTTGTTTTTATTTGCCTAAAACACTGGCACTAATAATTTCCTTAGCTTGAAAAAATCTAATTAAGAAAGCGTTCGAAAGTTCCAATTTTAAATGTTCGCCGTGATGTTATCGCGCGATCGGCTTCCGATCAGTTCGGCCACGTGCGACGGATCACGACCGGCGACTCACGACGCGGGCTTTGTCGTCAGTTTTTGTCGCAATAGTTATTTATTGTCGTCGTGAACTCACGCTCGCGTTTCAGGGTTAACTTTCAACGGATTGTTCCGATGATACTATTCAATAAACTGTTTGATTTATAACAAGTTTATGGGTTAGCGGACGTAATCGTGGATTGGTCGTTGAGAACAAAAGAAATGGCGCACAATACATTGCTGTGTTGTTGTCAAACGACAAGTGTCTTATAATAATAATGCGTTCGAGGTATGTAAAATAAGATGAGCAAACATTATTATTATGAAACAAACATTGGCGCCCCATGAGAGACTTTTTATATTGTCACATTTTTAGAACCCTTCTTGTTGTCTGCCATTTCCTTGAGAGATAGAGCGAGATAGATATAAGATCTATGTAGCAATTTTCATACTTGAGTATTTGACATGTTACGACTGAAAAATCACGGAGTAGGTATATGTTAGACGTACACATTTATGTAAAATATATACGTTTAACTATAGTTCCCGCGGGAATTTTTTCATTAAATATTCACGCGGGAAGCTAGTTCATCATCATCATTCCGTATAACGTCAACTGCTGAACATGGGCCTTCTCCCGAGGGAGGGTATTTGCCATAGTCACCACGCTTGGCAGGCGGGTTGGTGACCGCAGTATCATGTTGTACACAAGTAAACGCTGCTGCCCGTTCCTTGATATATATTATAGATGATGTTATAAAAATCGGGACCAACGGCTTCAGCCAACCAGACCCGTAAATAAATCTTAGAATTTACACAAAGATTTCTTGTACGGCGTGTGGATCGAAGCCACGATCTACGAGATTTAAAGCAAGCCAAATACCGCTATGGAGGTTGGTAAGCTAGTTACTTCTATATTATTATTGAAGTACTGTGCTAATAGAGATTAACTACGTTAACATGACCCGCCCCTCCAAAATTCAAAACGTTTGAAAGTATTTGTGAAAGTATTTACACCACGCCATTAAGCATGTGTGCCTACTGATACGGCCGGCCTGCTACTGAAGACGAATACTTACAACTACATACAAACTCTTTCGTAAGGATGTGACTACACACATTAAAACAATCATTTGGAGGGGCGGGCCATGTTATCGTAGAAAATCTCTACATAATTTCGCAACAAAATATTTTCATCCACACATCCTACACAAAATTCCCCAATAGCATATACGATATACGTTTGTAGACAGTTCGTATTGTATTTCCTAAAGAAATATTCTTCAATGTGAGTGGAGGGAGTTCATTGAGCACACACAATATCATAATAAACAGTGGACCATCTGCTTTTGGCGTGAGGTGTTCACCCTTTGTATGGGCTTTGAGAATAAAGCCTTTGGATTTCCACCGAATTTATTGTTTAAGAGAATATTTTATTGAATAACTAGCGGCCCGCCCCGGCTTCGCACGGGTGGACTTTTATACCCTACCCCTGCCCTACCCTACCCCTGCCCTATCCTACCCCTACCCTAACCCTACCCTACCCTACCCTACCCTACCCCTACCCTACCCCTACCCTACCCCTACCCTACCCCTACCCTACCCCTACCCTACCCTACCCCTACCCCTATCCTACCCCTACCCCTACCCTACCCCTACCCAAAAGTATCCTATGTCCTTCTCCCAGTTCTTAGCTACCTCCCTACCAATTTTCAGCCAAATCGGTTCAGCCGTTCTTGAGTTATAAATAGTGTAACTAACACGACTTTCTTTTGTTTTTAAAATGTATTCTGCTATTCAGGGCGCAGACAAATCCAACGAAACAAAAACCATGAAAATTGATCCAGCCGATCTTGAGTTATAAGTGTTGTAACAAACCCGTCTTTGTTTTATATATATAGATACCAGATTTCTTTTTTAAGATTACTAGCAGAGTTTTGCAGTCTACTAGTATTCTTGCTAATCCCTCGTACTAAGTTAAAATGCTTGTGTTACGAGTGGGTTTACGTCGCGCGTCGGTAGTGCAATGTGTAGGGATCGAACTAACGACCACTATAGTATAAGCCCGATGCCTTAGCCATTGGGCTACGGTATGTAGTTTTTAAACCATTTAATAAGGATGGAATATTACGCCGAGTGGACTAGGCTGAAACTCTGCTCGCCTTTATGCCCGGTGAAGTAGCAAAAGCCTCGAGCCTAATAACATAGGTCCGTGCGAAAAAAAAAGTGTTACGCGTGGGTTCTCGGTAGTGCAATGGGCTACGGCATGAAGTTTTGAAACCATGTAAAAAGGCTGGGATAACACACCATTGAAGTAGCAAAAGCCTCGTGGCTAACATAAACGTCCGTCCGAACAAAAAATAAATACATTTCTATAATGAGTATCTTTTTAGTTTAGTATTTGTTCGACTTTACAGAAGGCTCTAGAAAATTTATCAATAGAAAAATGGCATCTATTTGAAGTTAAAAATATAAATTTACCTGCATTTAAATGGGTTCTATTCTGCTACAAATTGCAATAACGTTTCGTGGTAGCTTTTATTTCATTTTCGTTATAATAAAATGTTTGCGAAAATTATTAACAACCCCGAGAACAAACCGGTACAGTCGCGCACGATCTAATTACAATATTTATTCAACCGTGCCATAATTAAATCAATTAGTCCTCATTGTCCATTTAAATCGAAATAATAGACGTTTCGCGAATAAATTTTAATCTCGATCCCCATTAAACTGACGACGTGCTAATATTCTCTGATTTGTGAAAGCATTTAATAATTGTGAAAAATATATAGAAAATAACCGGCCAAGTGCGATTTGAACCCACGCACGATGGGTTCTGTACCAATTTAACCGAACAACGGTAGGAACTTTTGGTTGTGATTCTCAAATCAAAAACCACGTTCGTTGTATGGGAGCCCCCTAAATACTTGTTTTATTTCGTTTTTAGTATTTTTTTTTATTATAGGTGCATCAAAAATGCACAATTTGTGAAAAATTCAACTGTTTAGCTATTACGGTTCATGAGACACAGCCTGGTGATAGACAGACGGGTAGACAGACAGCGTAGTCTTAGGAATAGTGCCCCGTTATCAACCTTTGGCTACGGAACCCTAAAAAAACACACGTGTGCATTAAAAATATGTTGGCTGCAAAAGTGATTTGTCACCTACAATTATGAGCGAAATTGCTGTATTAATATTGAACAATCGAAAGCTATTGTGCTACCTATGAGTATGTAAAGCGAGTGCGATGCTAAATGGTACAAAATGTTAGTTGCTCAGAGGCCGAGCAATTAACACGTGCCTACCATAAACCGGTTGCTATGACAACGTGCTATCGGCACACAACGTTAAACAAACTAATTGGTTGGAGCTTTTGTCAGCGACTGTCCTGTAGTAGTGAATGTAATATTTTGAATGGTAGGCGGTTTTAGGTAGAAATGCATATTTTATTATATTTTATCTCGGTGTTTTATTGTGTTTCTTAGGAACTGTTTCACATTTTTATGTTTTATTTTTATAATTATAATTGTTTTTTAATAACTAAGAGAAATTAGGGTTATTGATATAATATACATAGAGCTGAAGATTTAGTTTGTTTGCCTAAACGGAGTATTGACAGGATCACGACCAATTTAAAAAAATATTTCTGTAGTAGACAGCCCATTTATCGATGAAGATATAGCTTTCATTGATAAATAGGCTGTCTATATTTGGCTATATTTTATTATGAAGTTCGCGGGACCGCGCGCGGGACACCTAGTCCTCCGGCTAATTAACTATTTTGACTTACAAATAATTTTCTCTTGTTGTAGGCATGCTGAGGTCCACATTCGACCGGCCAGACCACGAACGTAAGTACCTACCATTCACAGAAATTCTTGTTTAAACTACCTCAACTTTCAAAACCCCAACCATCGAATCCCAAAAACAATACTCACATACACAACACTAACAGCATTCGAATATCGAACGTGAGAAAACAAAAAACGACAAAACAAAGATTTGAATTTCGAACACTGTGAGAAAAAAAAACAGTAAAAATATAAATAAAGCGAGAAATTCGTACATAAAAGCGTGCCGACTGACGTAATGGCTATCAATTTTTTCCATTCCACGGCCCAGTATTGAGTAGATCAGTCACTTTACACGAAGCCCACCTGTCACAGCCATTTGTTCTATTGAACGCTCACTGCACGAATATGACGAGGACTAACTGCCGTATCGCTGGAAAATAATACAACAAAGCCTTCCTTACTGTTAGATATTAAGATTTATTTCTTTTGAGAAGGGAACTTGCGACGAGTTTTCCGCCGTTTTGGATATGTATAGTTTAGCCTTATGTAGTTGTAACTATATAATTGTGATTTATCTCAGTCTTAATTCGAGAAAAGTTTATACTCGTAAACTGTGCTGTCCTTTATCGACTGATATCCGTATACCTTTCCATTCCCCGGTGAAGTAGCAAAAGCCTCGTGGCTAATTACATATGTCCGTCCGAAAAAAAACTCCCCGGTGAGTTTTGGTAGCATAAACAACAAAAAAAAACTATCACTTATCTTAAAAGACTTAAGCATTATACTATATTATTAAAACGAAAGTATGTACATATGGATCTATGTAACTCTTTCACGCATAAACTACTAAACGGATTAGGCTGAATTTTTGAACGGGAATAGTTTATAAGCTAAATTTACATAAAGGCATCGCTCCAACTAACTGCAGCACAGTAGCAGTCCAACGCGAGCTTGACGAAATTAGTGTCAAATAATTTTGTAGTTCGCCGTGTGGTCTCCGGCTTAGAATAGACCACCCCATGTCTTCCCACGGGTGTCGTAAAAGGCGACTAAGGGACATATGGCTGATGGATGGGCAGCAGCATCTATTAGCTCAAGGTTAACATCTTACTGCGATCACCAATCCGTCTGCCAAGCGTGGTGATTATGGCAATATCCCTCTACGATCCTGGCTTGCCAAGGTCTGTTAAGAGGAGGCCCATGTTCAGCAGTGGACGTAAACGGGCTGTTGATGATGATGATGATGATGAATTTTGTAGTCACTGAAATAAAAAATAAGATACGCCACTTTCTAAATGTTCATCCAACATCTTTACTTTGAATGTAACTACCTAATTTTATTATTTTGATAAATTAGCAGCGTTATGTTTCCATATTTTATGGTGGTTAATACGTAAAAACTTTGTACTCCTTGAGTATGAAATATCGTAAATAAAAGAAAGAAAGATTTGTATTTTTGTGTGTGTGTGTGTATGTTTGTAATGAATAAACTCAAAAACTACTGTGCCGATTTCAAAAATTATTTCACCCTTGGAAAGCTGCATTATCCCTGAGTGACATAGGCTATTTAATTATGAAGTTCCCACGGGAACGGGAGTTACGAGGGGGAAACCGCGCGCGGGAACCTATTCGTTTATATGGAGAAGCAGACTGCTAATAATTTTTTTTAATGATGGTCGAATCGAACGCCCCGTTTTCGAAACTGGGCTATTTCGAGTTGAATGTAACCACCTAGTTAAACTATTTTGAAGAATTGCAAAGTGTTAGTATTAAGATAAACCTCCCTACATAAATGTAATTCGTCAAAGTTACATATTATGCTTTTATTAGCTGTGTTTAAGCACACAGGCTTTGTTGTCTAGTCAAACATCGGTTCGTTTGCCGTCGCTACAAACACGTTAGTTCCGATAAGATTATGGCCCATCCATCAATGTCGTCACGAAATTTTCGATCGGTTTTAATTCGAGAAACGATGGTAGGGGGCTGAGATAAATAATTGCACGGTTCGGTTTGAACTTAGTTATGCATGGTGTAAATAATAAATTTACATGACGCTTGTTGTTTTAGAGTTCGAGGGTAGATTATATAGTGCGCTTACAAAATATATGTCTTCCGGTCTTCCTTATAATAGCATAATATACCTAATATCATGTATAAGAGAGCGAAGACTTAAGATTAACATCCCGTTCACGTCCACTGCTGAACAAGGACCTCTTCTTTACAGACCCAAGGTCTGTATAGAAACTCGGATTGTTGAGGAATATTGACATAATCACCACGCCTAGCAGGCAGATTGGTGATCGCAATAAGATGGATGGACTGATCTGTAGCTGATAGATGCTGCTGCCCATTAGCTGTTCGAAGAAATTTATTCAAATCCGGAAACCATAAGGCCAAAAATTTTACAGTAGTTTTGGTAAAAAGGAATAGTATTTTCACATAAATCTTTACCTTATTACTGTAGGCCTGTTTAGTATTTATAGTAATGGGTATAATAAAATTATAATTAATCATTTATTCGTCCCAAAATAATAATTAAAATAAAACAAATCTGTGACATTTATAACCTGCATTAACGTAGGTTATTATTAAACATCACGCTACGACGCACCGAAGTTGAAACAAATGCCAAATATTATAACCCACTGATTACGTTTGTTAGTATTAGCAAATAGCATATTTTGGGGTGGATCAATGTGAGACAGTGATAACACATGGATCTGAGACGTGGTCCCTTACTGTGTGCCTCATAAATAAGCTCAAAGCCACACGGCGAGCTCATAGAAAGAGCCCGGCATTTCCCTGCGAGCTCGTTGTCATAGCTCAATGGATTAGCAAGCTGAAATTCTAATGGGTAGGACACATAGCTCGAAGAACTGACGGCCGATGGAGCAGAAAGCTTCTCGAGTTTAGATCACGAACTGGCAAGTGCAGCGTGGTACCGCCTGCACGATGGACCGACGACCTCATAAAGGTCGCAGGGAGTCAGTAGATGAAGGCCGCTAGCAATATTTCTATGTTCAGCAGTGGATGACAACAGGCTAATATGACATAGTATATTAAATTATAGGTACCTAGTACTTACATATAGTACCTTCACCAGCTAAAAGTGTCGAGCTATTCTGCGATAATTGCCATAAACGCAATCCATAGATGTATCATTCAACACTTTATCTCTGCCCATATAAGGGAAACACGCAATGTACACGCATCACACACTAAGTGACACAACTATATCTGTAAATAAACAACTCGCATTACCGTATACACAACTGCAGAATACTTCGCAACTACGTCCAGCCAGTAGTTTGTACTAATTTATTCATCCGACAACAAAGCAGGCATACTTCTTTGGCAAAACCTTCCACTTTTCCACAACTTTGCCGTCCCGACTACTTTTTACCAGGCAAAGTTTGATGAACACTATTGTTCAACCTTATTGTGAAGAGTTAGAGATCATTTTCGAATGTCTCGGCGGCATTAAAGTATTCGAGTGCTGGTAATTATGTCAGAATGATTGATACTTTCAAGA
This sequence comes from Nycteola revayana, assembly GCA_947037095.2. Lineage (NCBI taxonomy): Eukaryota > Metazoa > Arthropoda > Insecta > Lepidoptera > Nolidae > Nycteola > Nycteola revayana. The sequence continues at coordinate 38,492,231 of OX344838.1, read as the reverse complement.
AAAGTAATTTCGTGCTTGGTTGTATTATTTTTATACTTTTTTTTAATTGACAATTTTACAGTTGAATTATATTTTTGTTAGCTCAATAATGAAAGTGTTATTCAATTAGGTACAGAAATATTTTCAACAATATTTTATTGTTATTGTGTGATGTTGACAAGTTAATTTTTTTTTATAAATTACTTTTTTTTTTAAGATTATTTGCAGTAATTTTTCTAAGTATTCTTGTTAACCCCTCGTGCCAAGCTAAGACGCTTGTGTTACGAGTGGGTTCACGTTGATAGTGTAATGGGTGGGGATCGAACTGGATACCACATGATCGCAAGTCTGACGCCATAACCATTGGGCTACCGCCGCTTAACTTAATCAAGTAGAAGTCAAAGTTTACTCAAAGATTTTTTGTTCGGAGAAGGAATCGAAGCCACGAGTATTTAGCGAAAAAATATTAACTCAGTTTTTTTAATTTTCTTAAGGCTCCGGATCATATAAAGGCCTGAAACACATTTGTTTGCCTTCTTTTACTTTGTTTGAGTGCAAAGAGTTTTATTAAAAATGTTCCGCCCCTTATCGCGTGTATTTTACTGCGTTATACACTCCTTCCATACAACTACCTACACAAAACTTGTGCATCGTTCCCGCTATCACTAGTAGGAACTCAACAAGAATCCCCATTCTCATTACAGCTACAACATGGGTATATCGTTGAAGCGATTGTTTCCTAGTTAGACGGTAACTTAGTGATTTTCAACACAAGTTTCATGCAGTACGTTTCCTTGTTCACAAAACCAGGTGGATAATCGTTATTGGAGTGTTTACTAATGTTTTACACTCATCAGTATTTTGTTTTTAACTGTTAAGTTGAATATAAGATATATCTACACTAATTTATAAAGCTGTAGGCTTCGGTTACTTGAACACGTTAATCTCAAGAACTACTGGTCTGATGTTATTAGATAGCCTATTTATCGTACACTAGCTTCCCGCGCGCGGTTTCACCCGCGTAACTCCTGTTCCCGTGGGAACTTCATAATTAAATATAGCCTATATTAATCAGTGATAATTTAGCATTCAAATGGTGAAATAATTTTTAAAATCGGTCAAGTACTTTTTAAGCCTATTCGTTACAAACATACTTCAATACAAATCTTTCCTCTTTATAATATTAGTATAGATTACTTCTGAAGCATTTGATCGTAAGTGCCAGTTTCAGAAACATTCGTCGTATGTGCCTTTATCGGCACATACGACGAATGTTTCTGACGTATATAACACGTCCGACCTTATGATTCTGAGCTGTAGAATTTTGAAAATCGATAGATAGTTCTCGACATTTTCATTTACAATTTATCTTTATATAAAAAACCTGACCAACAGATAATCTATCGACGTTATGTAAAGATCAGGTTATATTCTTCTTAACCTCTCTTTTAAGCTGAATCTTAATGATTTTTCTTTGTGAAATTTCTCATTTCCCTTACATAAGTAAATCATTTCCCGCGACACCTCCGCCCGTCGATTTTACGACTCTTTTTATGTCAGAGCTTCGTCAAAAGTTCTACGATGATTATAAAACGTATGACACAATTAACTGATAACTTTTTCACACTATATTTTAGTACAACTTTTGTTTTGAGAAAGAATTTTACAGTATAAGGTACATATTCTTGACGAACACGTTGTGTTGTGTTCGTCGCTTAACTTCTAGTACTACATATCATGATTATCAGCCCGTACAACGTCCGCTGCTGAACATGGGCCTCCTCCCGAGCGAGGGTTATTGTCATAGTCGCCACGCTTGGCAGGTGGTGACCGCAGTGTTATGTTTTAATACAAAGGGGAAACGCTGCTGCCCATTCCCTGGTTCGTTTGTTATAGATGATGTTATAACAATCGGGACCAACGGCTTAACATGCTTTCCGAGGCACGGAGGGAAGTCCCTCAACCAACCAGACCCGGAAAGAAATATTAGAATTTACACAAAGATTTCTTGTCCGGTGTGGGGATCGAACCCACGACCTCCGAGATTTAAAGCGAGCCAATTACCTTTTACTTTTACACCGTTGCAATGCATTATCGCGTTTTACTTTATTTTACTAGTTTCTATTTGGTGAAATGTTTATCTTATTAATTGAAACAGCGTGTTTTGCTATTCTACAACAAATTGCATCAAAATGTGTTAGAACTTAATCGACGTTATGTTTACTAATAAAACATACTAGAATTGATTCAATTTTTTTTTTCATCTCATATGTATGTGTTACTTAAGTGATGATAAATAATGGAACCGCTTGACTTAACATTAAATTATATCGAAAACACATTAAGTATTGTCTAAAAAATACTGTACAATTTTCCATACTTATTCAGAATATTCACCTTAGTTTAAAATTTGAAGCATAAAACGTTGCAGTTACTTTTGTTACTCGTTATATTGGATTCTCTTCTTCGTTTTCTCTTTGCAGGTGATATAATAATATAATCTGGATGTTAGAGACATTTGGCTATAAAAACCGGCACAAAGTTTATTGAGAATATTGTAACGTGCATTTAGCTGAATTGGTGTCCGAACTTTTTTGGATTCCGATAAACATAGTAATCGATAAATACAACATTGATATAAAATATATTATTTACGAATAATGTAAAAAAACGAAAAATTGATTAATTCAATATTTTGTTGGCAAATGTACGCAGAAATGTTTTATTAAAATTTCACGTAGTGATAGTATAAATATTAACAATAAAGTTTAACTCGATTTTCACTGTTTCTCCATTTTTCTTTCTGTGTATTTTTGTAAACGTAAATGTAAATATTTTGGTATTGAAAAACGAAAGAGAATTTCTCCTGCAACGTGGGAAAATAGCTGAATAGATTCAAAGATTAATTCGATAATATCTTAGTTAAGCGGCCCTAATGGTTTGAGGCATCGGCCTTGTGATCTTGTGGTCGCCGGTTCGATCCCCACCCATTGCACTACCGAACCCACTCGTAACACACGCATTTTAGCTTAGCACGAAAGGTTAACAAGAATCTAGTAGACTGCAAAACTGCTAGTCACTACATATTATAAAACAAAGTCGCTCCCCACTGTCTGTCTGTACCTATGTTTGCATCTTTAAAACTACGCAACGGATTTTGATGCGGATTTTTAATCGATAGTATTACTCAAGAGGAAGGTTTTATCAGCATTGCACCCGTGCAAAGCCGGAGCGGGTCGCTAGTAAATTATATTAAAAAAGTATATTTTTATATATAAGCATATTTCATTTGGTAAACTTAAAGTAGATAAATAAATAGGTAAAGCTTAAAATAGAAGGGAAATACAACTTTTTTATTTTCGTACTATTTTGTATAAGGAAGATACATTCGCAGTACTTAAGTCAAGTATACAGGTACTATTAAACAGGAAAATTCGATCATTATTCATGCAGATAATAACTGTACCACTTGATACAATGTCTAAACGACAATAACGATACAAAGAGCCATTGTAGACGCAATCTAAAATACTTTTACAAATGAAAAAGAGCACTCAACACAAACGACTACCTGAATCACTCCGTGTAACGAAGGACACTGTCGTTAACCGTTCAAGAGGCTCGATTTAACGGAAAAAAACTCCGTTATCGTTGTAATGATCGGACATTATATCACGGAACGGGCAGAAGTGAATTTGCATTATTTTTTATCGTTTTAAACTTTAGCTGGCTACTTGCTGTCGGTACTTTCTTTTGTAGGCTGCGACAATGCCTATAGGCGGCTGCGTCGTTTCTGTAGACGTGTTTTTCAGCATTAACGATGAAAAATTACTCTGTTGTTGAACTTTAGCGTTTGTGTTATTAAATTTTGGCACAGTCAGTGGTGGGTGGAAGAATGTCGTTGCAAAGGTGTTCAATGAGTTATTGTGTTTTATATTTGATGTTTTTTTAAGAAGAATGAATAGTGTTCTTTGTTGCGTAATGAGCAATATTCACATATACATAAGTATACTAACGGCAAGTTCATTACATATATACAAACACAAATGTAACATATGAATATAAATAATATAGACAATCAAAACAATATGCTACAGCGCTGCGTTTCTAGAATGCTCAACGTTGAATAAGCTTATTTTGATGTAAGTAGGTATTGTTATAAAATAAAATCGCTACAGTAGATACGTGTTTAGGATAGTCGTCAACCATATAAATAAGAATAAGAAGACGCGTACGCCTAATGTGGAGTCATCCTTACAATTTTAAAAGGAATAATTTCTTTCTATTAATAATATTGCCGACGACTATCAGCAATAGTATTAATAAAAAAATAAATGGGCACGAAACAAAATATGCCCTTCACATACATATAATAAGGTTAAAAAGTTTAGAAATTAAGATAAAAATTCGTCTGCTCCCTATCTTACCAATAACGTTTTAGGAGTATTGCCACAATTACAACTCCGCATGCAAATTCCGACGGCAATGGAGCCAGGTACAATTTCTACTGTCTGTAATACATACGTACTACACACGCAAATTTCCTTGAGTAGAAACAAGTAATTGACACTTGGTACTATCCTTGTTTTTGTCTTCTTTTCTCTCATATAACCCGCAGTAGGATCATCTTAGTCACCGCAATTTTACATCTGTGCACCATACACCGAGTTTTTTGTGCTATCAACATAACGAGTGCAGCATACAAAAGACGCATTGAACAACGTGCAATTATCACTTTGAGATCGGTTTGCTGGCCGCTAATCATACTCTTGGTCATTTTACTTTTATTATTTCCCAACTTTCGATCAATGTCACGGGCTGTTTAGTTGTACTTACTTATTTCATCAGCCCGTTAATGTCAGATATGGTCATCATCAGCGTAAAGATATGGTGGTATGCTAAACCGAAAACCACACGGCGATCTACTGTTCACTTGTGTTGCCCCACAAAGTCCAAAACATTGAGCCCAATGCCTTAAAAATGTACTATATACTATGGTGATTTACCGTGGAAACTTGACAAAAGTGAATTTACTGAGGCGGTCCCTTGTAATGGCTTCGTCATTTCCACCTTTTGATATCACTACTTTCTTACCTAAGTACATTTTAATGTCCGCGGTATAAAGGCTAGACTTTAATGTAGGCATTAAGTACAAAAGGTTTCGTATAAAAGGGCAAAGAACCTTTAATATATTTGGGTTCAATTAGCAAGGTTTGCTTTTGTACCTACCTAAAACTTCAAACGAAACACGTGTTTAAGCAAAAATAATTAATTTGAAATAAAAAAAGGATTTTATGTAATTATTTGGTATGTATCTACAGTACCTATCTATATATAACCAATAGATGAAATGGTCAGAAAAATCAACTAATTTAGTTAGTAAAGAATATTTACACATAGATTACAGGTATAATTTTCGTTCCACTTAGAGACGTGCTATAAAGAGATTGACAAATTTCAACGACCGGTTGGGATCCTCCGTAGCCGAATGGTTAAGGCATTACGGCTATACCTAAGATGCAGGTTCGTATCCTGCTCGTGGACTTAATTATTTGTTCCTTTATTTTAAAATTTTGTATAATAATATATTTAGTATATAAATAACGTTAATAAAGTCAATAAATAAATAAAATGTTACTACAAACAATTGTTATATCTTGCAGTAAGCTCTTGAGATTACAAACAATTGTTCGTCTCTCTTAAATACACATGTACCAAGATAAAATATGATGATAATCGAAATGTAGCCCTCGACTACAATCAGAGCCAATCTCAAGGGACATCGTAGATTGAAGATTTTGTTTCTATAGTAACCTAGCCGACAGTTGGAAAACAGAAATGAATTGTCTATTTAATATACTCAGTCTGCTCATCAAGCTTGAAATTAATCAATGTACACCCATTGATTTATTTTAAGCTTGAGGAATGTAGCAAAACGAACCCATTCGTCCATCTCTAGACATGAAATCCAGTATTAATATTGTTATCGATAAAGATAAAATATGACTGAGAAAGTTTTTTTGTTTCTACTTTGATTAATATTAAGTTAGACTGACCACATATTAAGCATGCCCAATCCTCGAGCGAGTGTCAAAGGCCGATAACAACGGAGGCAGCGAGGGACGCGGTTGGGAGCTCGGCGCGTCCGTCATCCGCGTCGTTCACATACTCAAGGAACTCTCATAACCGGTATGGGGTCAACCTAACGAAATATTAATTAAACTGCAAACACTTAAATAACTTTTGCATTTATATTTTATCTTTATGGGGTAAGCCTTAGAATTAAGATAATATTCCAGAAATTCTTATATTTAGAGCAAAAAGAAACTAGAATAAGTTCTGACCGAACTAAGAATCTTTCAAAACATTAAAAACCTTATGGTTGCCCGTCTGTAAGGCTGCACAATTTTCCTATAGTTCGTACCATAAGCCGCGGCCCGCCGCATACCCTCCATTTTTCGCTCCGAGATATTATTATGAGCGCCTGAGGAGTCGTTGTTACTACACCCACTTATAATTTGCGAGCTTCTGCTACCCTCTCTGGGATTGGCTAGCGATCTTATATCCGGTCCCATGTTTAATGTTTGAAGTTTCTGCAACTAGCTGTATTTTTTTTTGTACAATATTAGATATTTGTGTAAACAAACGAAGAAGGGGAGTTAACGCTGGGTGTTTTAATCTTAAGTTGCTCGTGAAGATGAGTTTTAAAACTCAACTAATATTATTATAACCGCGAAAGTTTGTAAGTATGGATGGATGGATGGGTGGATGTTTGTTACTCTTGCACGTAAAAACTACTGAACGGATTTGGCTGAAACTTTGCACGGGGATAGTTAATCATTTCGATTAACATATAGGCTATAAAAAATCACGCTCCGACCCACTGGAGTTCCATTTATTATGGACCCAAGTTCATAATAAATGGAACTGTAACGCAAGCTGGTATTTTTCATTGCCAAGATATATGTGTTTTGACTTATTATATCTATGTAGGTCCCAAAAACATTTCTTTTGGGTGTAATTGTTTAAATGTTAACTTAACAATATTCCAAAATTACTCCTTTTAAAAATAAAAACAAATAATTTATATGAGAATTATAAAATAAACTAAAATTAGTTTATACTACGCCTAAACAAAACTTAGAAAATAAAACGAAGTGTAAAAATCCGGTCAGGAATACAATTATATTTTATTAATTCAGGAATTGATTCCTACAGCATCAAATTCCAAAAAGTAACATTTAAAGAACCCTTTCCGTTGTAAATAAAGACGAGAAAATGTTTATCTTCCTACAACACAGTACATAATAATATAAATCCACTCTCTAACGAAAATAAATAGCAATAAACTCATTATAACTACCTATATCTCTATAAATAAATAAATAAAAATCATTTTTATTTACGTAAACCAATTACAGGCATTTGTAAATCGTCAAACATTATTTGAAAATTAATTATTATTTATCTTAAATAACATTTGCTGTTTATTTATAAACTTATTCAAATTACTTATTTATAATTAAATTAATTATTAAAATTAATATATATTGTCGCTAGGAGGCAAAATGCTTGTTCTGTCTATATTATGCCAAAACAATTGTCATTATTTGGGTGGACCATGGGCATATAACGACGGACGCGCTTTAATGCTACCACCGGATCCAATGCGCCCAACTGAGAAGATCCGGCGAAACAAACTCAGTGGGTTACTCTACCACCGGTTTCAACACGGCCCACATGAGGCTCTCAATAATAAATGCACTAAATAACTAACAATGCTTCAATAAGTAATCTAAGCCACCAGTATTTTATAGCACGAAGCTTAATTCCACTACATAATTAAACTTTTTCAGCTCATCAACCAAATAAATAAATATAAATAGTATCCAACTCGGACGAACCATTCCAATAACACACAAAAAAGTATCTTTATTTAAAAATAAAAACTCCCAAGTTTTCAATCCAAACTCATCTGAATTTCGTTCCGTTGATCAAACCTCGCCATTCCTCGGGAGTCACATTGAAACAATTTGTAAAACTCCGTACAAAATCCGAAAGCAAATAGAAAAGTATTTTTAAATATTTGGCTGAGATAAAAAAACAAAAAAACTCGTGAAACTTTTTTGTGGGACAATGAGAAATTTCAGTTTGTCTTGTGACTGCAGCGCTCGAAGCGACGCGATAACTTCGTTACAAACTTGTATAAAATAACATGATTATTCATTTGGTATCGCAGTAAATAGCTATCACAGTCTTATATTGATATATATATCTATATAATTAAATGAATTGTACGCCTTTGATACAAATCCAATTATGTTTTTAAATTGAGTATCGAATATTGTTTTTGTTGTAATTCGATTTCAATTTTTGCGAATTGAGTCTGTAATGAAAGTAAAATTGATGTTAGGTTATTTTAAAGCGGTTCATCTAGGAGGTTTGATATCAATTTAACAAGAGACCATTAAAGCTAAAAATACAATGAATTCAAAATGTGATTTATAAATCCAAAATTAAAGTTTATAATTTTAATTATTAATTGGTTATTTATTTGTAATAATTAAATATTCAAATCGTTTTATTCCAGAGCTTTAGTTTTAGTGCCGAAAAGGCTTTCCTCGTAAAAAGTAGTTATTAGAAAAGAGTTTTTTTAAACTAACTTAAAAAGTGAAGGAAATTAGTCGATATTTTGGTTGAATTGTTACTGAGAAGGTATTGGCAGTATGCGGTCAATATCACAATTTAGGGACGTAATAGTAAATTCTTGATATTCTTGTAGTACTAAGTTCGATTTCTGGCTAAGGTTAGTGGTTTTCCTGTCGACGGTTTTTGCCTGGTGACTAATAGGCATGTCCAATTGGACATAGTGGACAATTGTCCACTGTCATTAGGGATTTTAACTAATTTAACTATTTTGATGTGATGATGAAGTAATGCGGATCATTACCGATAGATGGCACTAACGTCCCCCTTAAAGACGTGTTTCAAAGAGATTATTAAATTTCGATGACCGGCTGTAGTTCCACCGTAGCCTAATTGGTTAAGGCATTAGGGACTAAGATGCAGGTTTGAATCCTGCCGGTGGTCGAATTTTATTAATCTCAATTTTGAAATATAATTTGATTTATAGTCAGCTTCGAATAGACCACCCCATGTATTCTTATGGGTGTCGTAACAGGCGACTAAGGGCTGATACTAAACCAAGTATAGATTTGGTATGTAGTGACTGACATACACATTAATTATCAGCCATTACTATACTACTCCTGGGGAAAGGTCTCCTTTCATTCCTTCCACTTACCTCGAGGTACAAGACCTCTCTTTAATTTCTGATGCAGCCATCGAAGGCGTCCCGCCATTTTCTCCTCAGTCTGCCGCGACCCCGTCTGACTGAATCAGGTCAGCCAAGAGTTCACCACACACACTATCTAATAAAAACACTTGTTGTTATTTTATGTGGGTGCAATAAATACAGCAGAATACCTTGTATTTTGTAGCTCGTTTGTTCCACACAGTTGCCTCCCGCACAAACTTATTTCCATCGTAAAGTAAAACAGAAAAAGAATGTTACGATGCGCTCTTGACTATTCTGTTTATCTAAGTAATAAAAACTTTCAGCATTGTACGTTTACGTTCTTAAAGAGCGAGACAGGTATATCGTTGAGACGGTGTCAGAATGAGACAACGAACAAATGGGAAGCAGTAAAAATAAATAAGAACAATTTTGAAGTTCACTCGTCATACAAAGTTAAATGCCGTGAGGTGTACTTAAAAGTTGTCGTAATTGAAATGAGTAAGTTTGTAGTTTCATTATATTGTTAAGTAATAACCAACACAAACCGCTACCGGTTTAATGGTACAATACAGAATTAAGATGTAGTTGAATAAGAAAATTGAATAAAAAAAATATTAATAAAAATAAAAGTAATAGGAAAATATTAAAACGGCAGCTTCTGTTATAGATGTAATAAAATCTTTCTTTTTTCGGACGGATATATGTAGTTAGCCACGAGGCTTTCGCTACTTCACTGGGCATAAAGGCGAGCTGGGATTCAGCCTTATAAAAACTACAAACTAAGCAACCGGCGCAAGAGGACGCCCCTTGTGGAGATTGAACTTCGGCTCTGGTCGGTTCGACTTTTTGATTGTCTAAGAGTTTTGTTCAAATGTCGTAATGAGTAAATCCCTGTACGTACTTCGAAGAACTTTAAATATAATAATAAAATTACATCACAAAAACATAACGTCCGATCATTTACGTAAATATTTCAGTTGAAATAAACATTAAATTATCTTTATTTACGCCAATTATTTTCGCAAATAAAATAAAAATCAATCAACAAAATATTTCCTTAAGCGAAATACTCAACAAACACAAATAATATAAATTGTAACGTGACTGAAATATTACTGAGTAATTTAATAAAAACAGCTTACTTTTTCCGTGTTGTAAGCCGATCATAATTAAAAATGGAGCTGTTTATGGCGAAAGTTTAAAAATAAAGTTTTTTTTTTTTCACCTAAAAGCAGTATTTTCATTTCATTCCATTTTATTTTATTTATATATATTTTGTTGATCTTTAAAATAAGATTATGATAGTAGTTTAACATAAGTGACCATACAGTTAAGTTAAACCATTCACTAGACCTGTATATAATGTTAAAAATATTGTTCTTAATTATGTTATGCATTGTAAATGACGTATAACAAGCGCGAATTATTCGTCTACGTTACTAATAATCTATTTCATTTATTAAAATTGTATTTGATTTAATTTTACTTCACACTAAATGTATCTATATATTTTTAGTTAACGGAAACTTTAAATAACTTCTTTTACTATTTTAATTTTTAACAGATTATATAAAATTGGCTCCGTTCATATGCTCGAAGCTACAAGAGCAGCTTTTTGCCGCAAGCATAACATTTTTCAATATTGAAAAATATATGTGTTACACACAGAAATATTTTATCCGGAAAGGCCTGCGGTCGAAGAACTTTACCGTCGGATCAGATGAAAATACATATAAAAAACAACACTACGGAATGCATTGATAAAAAAACTTGTCAGTAGAGTAAAAACATACAGGGTTATTTTTAAAATATTAACAACCTTTCTGGGGGTGAAAGTACTGATGATTATATACAACTTTTACTATGGGACCAACCCTGAAATCGCGAAAAAAAAACCGCTGTTCCATACATTTTGTCGAGTCATAAATGTATGGAACAGGTGATTTTTTTGTAGTTATATAACATGTTGACTTAATTTTTAAACTAACACAATGCAAGTATAAATGTTATAAATAAATACATTTAATCCTAATAATATCATAAACGTGAAAGTTTGTAGGTATGGATGGATGGATGGATGGATGGATGTTTGTTACTCTATCACCCCGAACTACTTAACGGAATCGGCTGAAATTTTGCACCGGGATAGGTTATACGCTGTTTTAATATATAGGCTACAAAACATCACGCTCCGACCCACAGGAGCAGAGTAAAGCAGCTGTAAAAAACAATAATAAAAAATCATTGATGCCTCTGATGATATGTTTCAATTAATTATGTTATAGGTGTATGTTGTAATTAAATGGCATATTAAACTTAAGCCGTATCTAATAATCAAATGAAGTAGTTCGTGATAATAACCTAACACGTTATAACATGTGTATAATAATACAATTATTCATAATCATTCGCAGTAACTGACAACACCTGTGATATAGTACTCATTAAGTAAATTATAATATGTATAGCGATATCCTAATCAGTATTAATGTATAATATACAATTAATATCATCATTCCCTTCCAACAAAATGATTCACAGACTATTATTTGGCCGATAATAAATCATAGATATTAACTGCAAAACAGTGTACTTCAAAATGGTAATTAATAGATTTTTTCCACCGACAGGATTTGAACCGGCATCTTAGGTATAGCTAATGCCTAGACCAGGACTTTGAAGCCTTAGGGCCATAACGATGTTTTCAATGTGTTCGTAGGGCCACATATCTAGAAATAAGAGTAAAAATAAAAAATAAAGTAAAACAAAAATTTTTTTCACGTAAACCTATTACAGGTATTTGTAAATAGTCAAAACATATTTTGGATTATTTACCTTACAGTATAGTTATTTGTAGACTAGTGGCAAAGTGCGTGACCGAGTAATTATCGTTTTGTGTTGTGTTTTTAAACTTATCACAGCAATAGTAACAACAATAAGACATTGGATGCGCGGGCTAGATTGATGACACTAGTTTTAAGCTGTCGCGGGCCGGATTGTTGGCACTGGCGGGCCAGATTTGGCCCGCGGGCCGTAGTTTGGAGACCTCTGGCCCAGACCATTCGGCCACGATGGATCGCAAACGGTCGTCAAAATGTATCAATCTCTTTATAATAGATCTCTAAAGGGCACGTTGATGTAATCTATCGATAATGATTAACATAACTCGACAAAAATCTCCCAAGTTGCATTTGCAAGTAAATATATTTACGTTACTTTTAAGTAATTAAAACGAGCCACGAGTTAGCCAATCTATCAGTTTACATAAAACTTAAAAATGTTTCTACCTGTGTCCATTACAGACGTTCTTCGTTCTATATAGATTTTTTCGATTATAAGATGGCCAAATGTTTCAATAACTGATCGTCGACATATCACTTATGATTTCTCGCACCATTGAGATAGTAGACTGGAACGGTTGACTGCACCGGTGGCTCAGTGGTTACGATAGTTGCCTCTGAGACCTGGTGTTCTGGGTTCGATTTCCACCTGGGACAATTATTTGTGTGAACCACAAATAGTTGTTCTGAGTCTGGGTGTTCTTTGTGTCCGTGAAATGAATGTTTGTAAAGTCCCCCGCGACACAGGGATTTATTTCACTAGTGCGGGAGTTGTCTTTAAAAAAAAAAAAAAGACTTGGGTCCCTGTTAACTTACACAATCCGATAAATCAAACCATGTATGTACAACCAGGTATATGTGTAACCATCTTTAATCATGGGACTTAACTAGCCCTACAATAGATACGAATAGAGAAGGTGTGAATTTGACAACAAATAACTGCATCATACAACGTATTGTAGGTACTGACGAGCACAAAAGCGTGTTCGTAATTAATGCCCGCATTTCGAATTCGAACACACTTATTTGAATTACCACTGTCTATATGGGCTGTCAAAAGTTATTGATGAATGATTCATCTTGTATTTTGTAGTTAATCTAAAATCATTGTTTCTACTTCACTGCTGATATTAAGACAAGAACGTACATTACTTACTAGAAGAATTTAAAAAGATAAACAATCTCTTTTATCTATTTGTAGGTAGTTATTCGTTACAGTTGTCTTAACATTACGTACAATTCTTTTCCTAAATATAAAACACAAAAAAATTAACCGCCAAATCGGTCAAGACAAACATAGACCGTAACGAATTAATAAAACCAATAACCGTCATACTTTCGAATTGATTCTAAATCCAAAGATTATACAAATGGAATACACCAATCATCAGTCGTCCCTACGGCAATCGTCAAAAAGTCGTGCTGTAAAAAATAAAAAAATACTCCTCGTTTATTAAATGAAAAATACATTTTGATCGTTTTAATAGAATGTCGTTTAAAGCTGCAAGTCCTCAAATTACTAGCTGTTAGTACTCGGAGGTGGTTTGTAACAAAACAAACGGCACATTATAATTGCTCCAATTTGCCGGGAGCACAGTCGCGTGGCAGATTGCTAATGACGTCACACCTTCTGCTTGTCCAATGCCGGGGACGATTATACCCGACGACATAAATACGACATTTTGTTAATTATACTTATTATAAAATGGTAAAACAACATTACTTCTGATTTAAATGGTTGCGAAACAGCCATATTTTGCTATGGCATATATAATACTTGATATTGATATTTGCTTAACATATAGTAAATATATATTATAACCGATATATCCTAGATAATTTTTTTTAAGGTAAATAACTCTAATATTTCAGCAATTATTCGACGTTCCATCATTAAATAATTTAAATCTATATGAATCTCAACAAAACTCACGATATTATTTTTATGCTTCACTGCAAAAAGGAATGCACTCCCTACACACGTGTTTGAGTGTTTCCTTGTTCGTTGAGTTGGGGTCCTTTAACGAAGCGTAAAGACGTACCTTAACCGAAGGGCGATAAGTGACGTTATATTATTGCACAAATTAATACTTAAAAAATATAGTTGTGTTCCACATTTTCGTTAAACCCTCAGTGATTTTACCATACAGTATGTGACAGGACAAATACGTTTAAATATTTGAGCTGTTTCATTATATATTTTGATTTGATTATTAAAAATCACAAAATTTTACTAGTCATTATTGTGATGAAACAAAACAATAAGCACCATACACTAGATACAAAATAAAATTCATTAAATTCTATATATGAAGCGCGCACTAATTAACCGTTACAGATTTATATTTTTAAAAAATCGTATACCTACTAGACAAAGCGAATTTATTGTGATCGCTTATTTATCATAAACGCTTTGGTGAATCTTGGTCGTATCCAATTTGAACTAGTCAACATTTTTTTTTTAGACGGTTACTAGCAGATTTTCGCAGTCTACTAGTATTCTTGTTAACCCCTCGAGCTAAGCTAAAATGCTTGTGTTACGAGTGGGTTCACGTCGGTAGTGCAATGGGTGGGGTTCGTCGTCGTCAATCGTCTTTTCGATTCGTTGAATAACCAAAAATAAAGATATTAACTTAATAATGCTATCTTCGATAACCTTGATAAAAAACAGTAAACATAGGTGTAATAGATTCTGTTTGGTCGAAACTATATAAGAAGTCATTTCTTTACGGGCTCAAATCGTGCCGCCGTCGTGTCGTCGACTGTAATCAGATCAAACGGTCGGCAATTACCGTGCGCTTCAAGTTTTCTTCTAAGAGGAAATAATTACGATTGAGTTCAGTTTCGGTATCCGACGTCGCACCACCTATTAATTGGTGCTTAAAAACAATATTCAATCGAAACGTTGAAATTAATTTTGGCTATGAATTTTCTGTAAAGTCGTTATTAGTTGTATAGTGTTTTATAGGTAATGTCGAATTCGGAGCAGATTAATTAAGTGTTATACTTATAAAGTGCTTTGCTAGCTAAATAATGTTAGTATCATATATTATAATAATACTGCGGAATACTGAAAAAAACGGGTTTTATTTTAGTTTTGAATGTAATTTGTAACAATTATTTAAAAAAATATGTTGTAATGGCAAAATATATCCATCCATAGCTGAACATGAACCAACTCCCGAAGGGTTTTTGCCAAATTCACCACGCTTGGCAGGCAGGAAAGGCGACCAAAATTTAAAACACACGAGAAACGCTGCTGCCCGTTCCCTGGTAAATGCTTGTTATAATTGCAACTGCTTAAAGTGCTTCCCGAGGCACGGAAAAAGAAACCTTAAAATTTACACATAGATTTCTTACCCGGCATGGGGATCAAACCCACGACCTCTGAGATTTAAAGTGAGACTTATACCGCTAGGCCACATAGGTTGTCGATTAAACTACAAATGAAGTAAAAAAAAAGAGTTCCCGTTCCAACTCGATAATTACTTATTATAGTAAAACTAGCCTAAAAAGTAGAATATCATATTATTATATTAATATCACACTTAATATACGGCACTTTTCAAGTTTTTTTAATGCAAAGATTGTAGTCCGTGCCAAAGAATTACAATTCCGAGCACGGCGGGTCACAAGCGATCTCAAAGAGCAGCGACACTAAATTTCGCACGCGCCATTGCGCCACCATTCGAATACGGGCGTTGTTTTTTTTTTATTTATTTTTTTCAAATTTACTTAATATATTTCCGCGGTGGCGCCATCTGTTCTGTTATTCCGCTATTTATTTTTTATTGTCTACCATCGCGACGATATTTTGTGCGCGACTGTAGCCTCGCCTACAGTGCAAACGTTCTTTTATTTATTCTTAAGTTCGGAGTTTGTTATTTGTTACTTGTTCTCTTTTTAAATGCGCACTTGTTTTTTTTTTATGCTGGTCGCCTGATCGTTTTTGTTTTATTGGTGTTGGTACTAGGTAGGTAGAGGCTTGTGTGCCCGTGTGAGGATGGTATAAAGTATAGTGATTCCTTAAAGCATTTGCATTTTACAAGCTGTTGGTTTGTATTATGGATCAGATATACAGTCTGAACTGCCGATTTGATCATGGTTAAGCCTTAAACTAAATAGCATTAATATTTTATATGTTCTTTTATAGCTTTATGGAATACCTAGAGTGTTTCCCTAATATGCAAGACTACTGTCATTAATAAAGTAAAAACAATATAAGCAGATAATCATTACAATATTATTTATTATTTTATTAAATTTGACAGGAAAACTCAGAAGTATATTTATATTTTACTTTAAAACCTATGAATTTATAGCAAAGAAATACTTTACAAAAATATTTATTGTAAAACATACTACGTTAAACTACGTTTTTCCACTACGGCGTAGAATCGTAGCGGAAGCGCTACGCCGTAGCAAGACAAAATAGATGCGCTTGTAAAACTTAATTGACCGCAATAAACGATGCCAGTAAAAAAGCATGTAATTAACTGTTTTTGTTTTTATTGAAACCTACTAAACGATACTTTTCTTTTATTTTAAAAGCAAAAAGATTAATTACATAAAAGAGAATAAACTTTATTTTAAGTACAAATTTTTCGGATTGATTTTACATTTGGTAATTTCTGTGTAAGATATAACTTACGTACAAAATCGGGGACAAATGCTAGTCAAATATATTTTCAGTCAGTCAATTCATTAAAATTTTAATTACAAACAAGGTAGCAGATTATATTTATTTTGCCTATATAAAAAAAAACAGAATGGCAAGCGTCCATTCTGCTAAAATAAACCACGATTAAACAATGGACATTTTGTTTTTTAATTTAGTCGTTTGACTTTCCGCAACGAAACGCCTGATGTTTTTTTTTAATACGATTACTAGCAGTCTTTTGCAGCCTACTAGTATTTTTGTTAACCCCTCGTGCTAAGCTAAAATGCTTGTGTTACGAGTGGGTTCACGTCGATAGTGCAATGGGTGGTTTTTTTTTCGGATTGACATACGTAGATAGCCACGAGGCTTTTGCTTCTTCACCGGGCATAAAGGCGAGCAGAGCTCCAGCCTTAGTACATGGTTTAAAAACTACAAACTAAGCAATCTGCGTAAGAGGGCGCCCCCTGTGGGGCTTGGACCTCGGCTCAGGGCGGTCACTGGCGATGAGATTGAGGGATTATGTACTTGCTGTAAAAAAGTGATGTATGTACTTTTAGTATTTTAGGGGAGTTTTGTGCAACGGTCGGTCTACTTTACAGTTCGCGGGCCTCTCAGACTTCGGGTCTACGAGGGCATCGGATGGTTTGCAATGGGTGGGGTTCGCAAGATCACAAGTCCGAAGCCATTGGTCTATGGCCGCTTCTATTTTTTTGTGCCATCCTAGTGTTGTTTATTATAAATACCTAGTGTCTTTAAAGCCAAAATTCCTCATATTTTATCACCTAACAAAAAGACGAAACAGGTTTGACCCGAGTCACAGCACGATTCCACAAACATCTCAACATTCCCCATTCACCACACAGTTCTTGCTGACCCAACACAAACAGAAGATGCTAGAAATAAACAGGAAATTATTTAACATGCTAGGATTAAACTTGAATGACGTCAGCACCTAAATAATGGGGTAAGAGAATGCATAGATAACAGAATTTCTTAGACGAGTCAAACATTTGCGTTTGAATGCTAATGCTATGCATGTGTTACACGCGAACGTTCATATACAGAGGGGTTCACTTAGGAAATCCGGTGACGTACGTTTAGAACTGTGTATGGTAATTGATTGTATGTTAAAGCATAGTAACCTTACTAATATTATAAACGCGAAAGTTTGTGAGTATGGATGGATGGATGTTTGTTACTCTTTCACGCAAAAACTGCTGAATGGATAGTTAATAAGCTCGATTAACATATAGACTACAAACAATCACGTTGCGATCCACTGGAGCAGAGTAACGCGGGTAAAACCGCGGGGCGCAGCTAGTGTATAAATAAAGTGTCATTTGCACAGTACACATTATCATGTTTAGTGTTTTCGTGTATTTTTTTTTAAGTAAATGTTGATGTTTTACGTGTGTAAGTTTTTTTTTTTTTGCCAATTATGAAATTACATTGATATTAATGAAATGAACTAATTTTATTCAGACTTATGTATTTAGATATTTACTTGTATTTATCAGAGTCATATGGTAATAAAATAAAAAAACAAATAGATAATTCTTAATTAGTAGGCAACAGTAAATTTCACAAATCAACAGACCACAAAGTCCATCCTTCCGTCCTGTGACATGTATTTTTTTTGTATAATTTTATTATAATTAAGTTCAAAGTAGTTCACACAAATCGAATCCAAAGAAACAGAGTAAATGAATGGCGTTGGATATAATTGATATATTTTAAAAATTCACCCCCAAAGAGGATGGAACAGTAGTCCGAAATTTGAATGGAAAATTCAATAAAAAGAAATAAAACTATCTAAGTACTTTTAGTCTAGCTTCAGTCCGCGTCTCCGTTCTGTACATATTTTATGTATTTTGAAAAAGCTTTCGATTAAAAAAAAATAACTACCCAGGCAAAAGAACTCTAATTTGCCTCTTCGTCCGCTTATATTTTATAAATTTATCAAAATCTTACAACATAAAATATACACAGAATTCTTAAAACGGAAGCTAGCAAAAACCGAACCCATTAAAATGTAAATATTCATAGTCTGTTATCTATCGAGCTTTAATATAGTAGGGGGGTGGGAGCAGTGAGGGGGGTGCTCAAGCAAACCTATAAAATTAGAATTTCAGTCATTAATCCATCAGTAGAAGGATAATGAATAGTTCTGTATCACAGAGGAGCGCACGCGATGCCTTTTACTTACTGTGTTGAAATTAGTATAGGCATCTAAATTAAAAACTTAAGCTTGTGTTTTAACTATACGGTATCGACATATAATTTATAAAGTGCATTTATACTAGTAGCCCAGTGGTCGAAATTATACAATTTTTAAAAATATATTAGCATTCGGAAACACTCCTTAACTACTTACCTACTTACACTCCTTAACTACGCCTTACTAAAATGGACCCATCCATTTACCAAAATTGCGCGGACGAATTTATACAAAGAAGGAGTGTTTAGCAGCAGCAGCTCTCAACCCAAAGATACTCATCATCTTACTGCGATCACCTATCCGCCTGCCAAGCGTGGTGATTATGGCAATATTCCTTAACGACCCTCGATAGGCAAGGTCTGTTAAGAGAAGGCCCATGTTCATGGGATTAACATATAGTCTAATATAACATCATGTTCATGTAGCAAACTATTGAAATCCAAAATTATGCGACACGTTACGTACTTTAGAGTGGAATACTAAATTAAGATATTCTCCTATTCATAATTCATCCACCTATTGCCGCTTAAACTTCAAATGATTAACAAACTTAAACAATAATAGAAACATTTTGGAAACCGCTTCGAGTTTATGACGTCGCGTCATCTATTTTAAACTTCGTAATATTAGTAAGTCTTTAGATTTAATTTGTCTAAATCTGTCTTAGTTTTAACAAAAACATTAGTTATTAAAATTTAATTTAAAAAGTATATATTTTATTTGAAAAGTATGTATTTTTTATAAAATTTCTCCATAGAACTTTTTGACCTCCTTGTTATCCCCTAAACAAGTGAATATTGGAATATCGTTCCTTAGCGTCATCATCATCATCATTCGTCTAATGTTTAAAGCTGTATGTTGATAAAAACGTACGTAACTGTCACCTTTCATACATAAAGACTCAGAAGGTTACTGGAATGTATTTAATTAATAAATATTACAACCTCATATCACCTGTTTCATGCAAACCTCTACAACATTAAATAAAACCAACGTACGTAACGCTCAATTAGTCGTATTCACATTCACAAATATGAAATCGATTACTCGTGTGCACTTCTAACAGACATCAAATTCCTTGTAAGTTGGACACGGCACGTCTGAGAGTTGGCAAGGGCCCGTTCTAGCCATCGGTAGGCGGCCCACGTACCGACTGGGAAACTGGCCAGCAGCCCGATTGCGAAAACAATTTCGAATCGAATGGGAAAACCCGTTTGAACTGGACTTTAAGAGCGGAAGTATTAGGTTCTTGTTAATTGATGGATATTTTTGACTGTAAATGGATTATGAGATATGCAGTTTCTATTTTAGTGTGTTATTGAAACAATATTATTTGTTAGTTTGAGAATAACTTTTTTTTGTGTAATAGTGGCTTGCTCTTGTTTACCAGAACTTTGTATGAGTCTGCACTTAACATTTCCAGTCAATGAAGTATCATAAAACATTCATACTTTATTCAGAAATCTTATTAAAAACAGAGAAAAGCGGAAGAACCGACCAACTGAGGACAAGGCTTAACTCAAAGCCCTTTTAAGTGAGCGCGCAGACCTCGCTCTTAGCTAGTCTATTGTGCAAGATATCCACAGCAGTATTAAAATACAGAATACATCTGAAAGTTCAACTGCTCCGGGCGTGCTTTGGGACTGTATTACCGAAATGCACCTACATTAAAGGTTCAAAATCCGTGTCAATGTACATCTTAACCCGTCGCCGGCCGCTTGCCAAAATCTCCCTGGGTCACGTTCGCTTACATAACCCCCGAACGGCGCGGGCGTAATTTTAAGAAGTATATTGGTTTAGTTTTTAACGCTAGTGTAGATGCCAACGCGATGCTGGAATTAACCCAGCCTGTTTTATTGCCTGCTGTACTCCGCCCCCTCCAAACGATTCCAGCGCAACTTCAGCAGTCAAAGGAATTTTATTTTTAAGACCAAACTAGTTTGTACTAGTTGTAAGAAACGGGTCAGATGGGAGTCATTCGGTAAATATTAAATGTAACTATTATTGAAGTTTTATATTAGCTTCGGAGCAATTCTTGGCGGGCTATTGTAAAATGCAATTTGTGACAGACTTGCTAAAATTTATGCGCCGCTTTGGAAACTTGGGCTGTTAAGCTCTCGACTTCGAGTACCTCTTGTATTTTGGTTTAAAACTATTATTTTCGGTTTACCATTTCTTTATCTGCCATTCAAAAGGCCGTCTTGAATCAGAGGAGTTCTTTTTAATGGCATACTTTTTGATATTTACTGGGTGTATTGGATTTTATTTTGATACAAACATGTGCCACGTTTATTATAATTGAAAACCAGTGGTTGCCTTTGGACAAATAATATATAGCCAATGTTAAATATACTAGCGGAAAAAGACTCGCCAAGCGCTAACAAGAAATATTTTTATAAAATCTAACATTTCTTTCCGGGTCTGGTTGGTTGGAGGACTACCCTCGTCGCGATTGTTATAACATCACATTTAACAATCATTTACCAGAGGACGGAGCCATCGAGGAAGCCCATGTTCAGGTGCGGACATTA
The DNA here is from genome assembly GCA_947037095.2 of Nycteola revayana. NCBI lineage: Eukaryota > Metazoa > Arthropoda > Insecta > Lepidoptera > Nolidae > Nycteola > Nycteola revayana. Next base: position 38,470,705 of record OX344838.1, on the reverse strand, counting down.
TACGGGCTGATGATGATAAATAGCTGATATAATTTATGATTATGTCGTCGTCAAAATAAAATCTCACTTTACTGTTTACTGACTTTTTAAATTCCAGTATAATGTTTATAAGTAGTAGTGCAAACAACTATTGTAAGTAATAAAAATGTGAAGAAATTCGTAAACCAATTTGGATTGAACAAAAATCTCTCAAACGAATCCGTTCGCTTAAACTAAAACCCACAGAGAATCCATTCAAAATTCGTGTATTTGTAGAATTCGCAACTTAATCCCGCGTACCTTTAACGTCGGCTATGTACGATACATGAAAAAAGTGGCTTTTGCATTCTATCGGATTCGATAAAAAATAGGACCCTTTTAGAAAATTCTCTCTTGGTTCTGCTAAACCTTATAGTGTTATCAAAGAAGTAATAATCAAACTTACACATCTCCTCCGACAAGTGTTTCAAATCACGTCTTCACTTGAAAGGCGGTAGGTAATCTCTCAACATCGGGCTATCCCTTTGCAAATTTACCAACTGCGACTAGAAACAAAGCTGTGCTGATTCGATTTAGTTGCGAACGAATAAGATCTTCTTTGATGTGTCGAATGAAAGGCAACGATCCGTCTGTAATACACTTAGTCGCGCCATTTCAGCCCGCCGTGGAGGGGCCGGGTCGGGCCGGGGCCCAATGCACTGCTAGCCGGTTCAATAAGATTTTCATTAAGCGTTGAAAAGTTTTTAATGAGTACGGATTTAGTAGTGAACCCTTGAGTTGTGGAGTACGTATGTAGAAGAGATATGCAAGATCATGTTTTGGGTACTTTTGTATTGTACTTTTACCTACATAAATGATTCCCGGAATTTGCAAACATTTCATTTATGCAAATAATTGTCCCATGTGGAAATCGAAACCAAAAAAAAAACAGGTCTCAAAAGCATCTACCTACAGTTTTACTACTGTCCTGGTGGATATACCTACATTTAAATCTGAATTGACCGTGTGGTTTTCGGCTTAGAAAAGATATCTTCCCATGAATGTCGTAAGAGGTGACTAAGGGACATAAACCTGATGTATGGGCAACAGCATCAGCTCAAGGTTACCTAATATCTTACTGCCATAACCATTCCACCTGCCAAGCGAGGTAATTATGGCAATATCTCTAAACAACCCTGGGCTTGGCATGTTCAGTAGTGGCTGTTGAAGTCGAGAAGAAGAAACCCAATTTTTTTGTGTTAAGTCCCAAACTAAAATTCGTCTACCAACAAATTACCACAGAGTATTCCATAAGAATCGATGTACGGAAATTACATATAAGTAAGCGAACAAATAGGCCAAATCAGATAAGTGTTGCTTTCCGCGGTTCACGCTATTTGATGGATGCCTTTATTGTTGCTACTCGGTCAGACCAGCTCAATATAACTACGGCTTTATACAACATAAACTTGCATAGCATCGATTAATTTTGGTATAACAATACTAGGTAGTACGGCCTTGGTAGACTCGTATTCTGCTTTCGATGACCGGTAAGGTTTCACTGTAGCCTAATTGGTTAAGGAATTAGGGGCTTAACCTAAGATGCAAGTTCGAGTCCTGCCGGTATTCGAATTTGATTAATTTCGATGACCGGTAGGGTTCCACTGTAGCCTAATTGGTTAAGGCAAGGGTCTCTAAACTACTCTAAATCCAGCCCGCCAGTGTCATCAAACTGGCCCGCGACAACCAATGTCTTATTGATGTTACTATTGCTAGAAATACGACTATAAATAAGGACAGAAAAATTGAATCTGTTTTGGCCCTTGAATCATACTGAAAATATAATTATGACCCTAAGGCTTCTAAGTTTGGAGACCCATGGGTTAAGGCATTAGGGGCTTAACCTAAGATGCAGGTTCGAGTCCTGCCAGTGGTCGTATTTTATTAATCTCAATTGTGAAACATCGTATTCTGCTCTAATGGATAGTAGAGAAGAACTAAATAGACCTTCTGTTATCAGATCTTGGCAAGCCAAGGTTCATCACCACGCTTGGCGGGTGGATTGGTAATCGCAGAGCTGATAGATGCTGGTACCCATCCATCAGGTGGGAATCACCCATGGGAAGTTATGGGGCGGTCTATTCTAAGAAGGAAGCGACGAGGCCAGTATAGGTTTTGTTCCCAAGGAGCCCAAATCGGTGTATTTAAAGGAGTATCGAGGTTTTAGTGGGTAGCCCTAAACCATTAGTATTTTTTATTTTATTTAATACTAGTGACCCGCCCCGGCTTCGCACGGGTGCAATACTAATGTATCATACATATAAACCAGCCTCTAGAATCACTCTATCTATTAAAAAAAATCCGCATCAAAATCTGTTGCGTACCTAGTTTTAAAGATCTAAGCATACATAGGGACGGACAGACAGCGGCAAGCGACTTTGTTTTATACTGTGTAGTGATTATTATATTTCATAACATCGATTCTAATCTCACATTTTATACATATACGATCGTATGTAAACTAATTTACTTTCCATACTGCATTGTAACATATTTCAGTCCACCATAATTTTGACATAATCTTCATAAAGAGGATACTCGACATTCACTAGCGTGACCCAATAATTCAATGTAAAGTTATTAAAAGAATAGCTAATGTTAAGTCTATCAAACAAGCTATTACGAAGCCGTATTAATATCACCCTAGCTTCGTTCTTCGTTGTGTAAAACGTTCAGTCACTTTAATAAAGTCTACTTGCAGTGCATTATCCGTCCATCGGCGACGGACGGAGGAAATAGCCGGCCTAGTATAGTAACACTCACTGTAGAAATCCTACTTGGATTTGTCTTTGCTTACTTGAGTTTAAATTTAAACAAAATAGAAAATAATTAAGATAATCTTTTCTTTTGTTGATTTGAAATGATGAAACATTTGTCAGTTTTTTAGTCTTCTAAATATGTTTTGCAAGCTTTAAATAATAAGTAAGAGTAATAGATAGATAAACTCTTTATTGTACACTTTCTCAAAGAGAAAAATACAGAAAAACCGGCCAAGTGCGAGTCGGACTCTCGCACGAAGGGTTCCGTACTAGTTGCAAGTGCCTACCTATTTTTGATATCAAGAATACAACAAGGAAAATAGTATAAAAGTTCTTGTAGTTCGTTGTAACTTTGATCGATGTTAATAATAGTTGATTGAATGAAAGGTAAATTGCGGTTTACGGTTTATGACGTATTAAAAAAAAACTACTGACTTGATCTCGTTCAAACCAATTTTCGGTGGTAGTTTGCATGGTTATGTACATCATATATTTTTTTTAGTTTTATCATTCTCTTATTTTAGAAGTTACAGGGGGGGGGACACACATTTTACCACTTTGGAAGTGTCTCTCGCGCAAACTATTCAGTTTAGAAAAAAATGACATTAGAAACCTCAACATCATTTTTGAAGACCTATTCATAGACACCACACAAGTATGGGTTCGATGAAAAAAAATTTTTTGAGTTTCAGTTCTATGTATGGGGAACCCCAAAATTTATAGTTTTTTTTCTATTTTTGTGTAAAAATCTTAATGCGGTTCACAAAATACATCTACTTACCAAGTTTCACCATTATAGTTCTTATAGTTTCGGAAAAAAGTGGCTGTGACATACGGACGGACAGACAGACAGACAGACAGACAGACAGACAGACAGACAGACAGACAGACAGACAGACAGACAGACATGACGAATCTATAAGGGTTCCGTTTTTTGCCATTTGGCTACGGAACCCTAAAAAGGACTTAAAACTAAACTTAAAATTAGATAGGTACAATTGGCGGCCTTATCATAAAATGTGATCTCTTCCAGGCAACCGAGTAAAGTTAGGCAGTACGTAATTTGTGTACGCGCGCTCGAGTACGGACGTGCCTGCACTGTACACGGATTGAATTATTATTCGCGTTTTGCGCGGCTTTAGCCGCTGCACGGATACCTACTATGAGTTCGAAAAAACTTATAGTTAACGAGTTGTTGGCGTTTCTTGTCCATGCTATTGATTACATGGACGAAATGAGCATACTACAGATATGCCGAACAAATTTCAAGGAGGAAGATGTAAGCAGTGCCAAGCTGCTACTGTTCCAGTCCCTTGGAAAACTGGACCAGATGCCGTCCCGCCGTAGAGATGGCACTGAGAAGAGTCTCCAAGACATGATTAATGTATTGAAGACGACCGACCCAGACGACGTGCCCGATTTCGTGGCGAGGGAGCTGAGTAAATTGCCCCCCGTCACGTTTGACCACGTCGATGTGACGAGACTGCTCAAGGACATCACATCATTAAAAACTGAGATGACCAAGATGCAGTCCAGAATGGAGGCCTCAGATGACATCATCGCTGAGCTGCGTGCGGAAATTTCATCACTTCGCAACGTTGGATCAGTAATTAGGTCGCCTGAGCTCTCAAAGGTCAACACTCGTCGTGGAGCGCATAATGTGTCAATTGGCAGTTTTGAGTCAGCTAATACGAGTGCGTCACAAACTGCCGATATTGCTGACAAAGCTCCGGTCGCCCGCACGTCTGCACTGGCCGCTGTGACGTCAAACGTAGGTACGTCAACCCCGACACGTGACTACGCGGAATGTGTCGCTAAGACAAAGCGACCTAATGAAAGAGGGGTTACAAAGAAGCTCTGTATATCTACCACTAAGGATAGTAGGATACAGCCGAAGGAGAATGTCGACAGGGATGGCTTCGTGATGGTGCAGAGAAAGAAAAAGAAGCCAACCCAAAACAAGTGCGGCACTGCACCGACCGGACCGAACCACCTGCTGCGTCCTGCTGCACCCGTGACGCCGCTCTACGTGTCCCGACTGCATTACTCTACAAAGGCCGAGGAGATTGTAGAGTACATACAGGTCAAGACGAAGTGGACTTTGAGAGTTGTGAGGTTGGAATCACGTCACAACGTGAGTTTTAACTCCTTTGTGGTGAGAGTGCCAACTGAGCACCTTTCAAAATTCACTTCACCAGAATTCTGGCCTAAGGGAGTTCTATTCCGCCGTTTCCGTGGCCGGATACCGGATCCTGCGCAATGCACGGCGCCGATACTGCTGAACAAGCAGTAATCGTGTATAATTTTAGTTATATATTTTAATTGTTTATGTATAGTATTTTATTTTATATTGTATAGTATTATGTATGTAATATGGGTCTTTGTTACCTGAAATAAATGAATAATAATAATAATAATAATATACGCAATCTTATTAACTAATTTTGCTTTTTTTTTCGGACGAACATTATATTGTTATCCAGGAGGCTTCTGCTACTTTACCGGGCATAATGGCGAGCAGAGTACCAGCCTCAATAAATGGTTAAAAAATTGCCCGTTGTGGGACTTGATCTTGTTCTCAGGGAGATCGCTGGTCGCTAATTTTGTTTGTAGATTTTTCAATGTAAAGGAAGGTCAAAAATAATCCCGATGTTTTTATCCATTTCTTTGTCAAGGGTTTTATTTATTTTTCAAATTGAGTGTATTTTCTTTTATTGTCGATGTATGGGTAGGTTTCTCATTATAGCAGGCTACGACTAAGTAAGTGAATATGTCTGTACTAAGGCGTAGTGGCTACGTGGGAGTAGATCGACCGCCTACCGACAACGCTGAAGCTTTATACCTATCTGCTTCCTCAATTGTGTGTTGTATATAAAACATAGCTAGCACTAGGCACAAACTCCATTTTATTCAATAAAAAAAGATTGAAAACAGGCAAACATTTATACTAGAGGTGCCTTTTCAATAGAAAATATGGCCTTGAAGCCCTATTATTTGAGAACAATGAAATATTGTTATTTTCTATTATATGTTTTAGAAACATAATAATAAATAATGTTTACAAAAAATAAACACGTATAAGCTAAGCTACGCCGTATGGCGTACTACGGTTTACACTTCGTAGGCCGTAGTTATTTCAAAATGGCTGTGGCGACTGCTGCCTCTTCTAAGCAACTTACTACGGCGTAGCGTAAATAGTAAACGTCATTGTTTATGACAAAATATATTATGAGGCAACATTTTCTTAACCCAACTGTTTTTAAAATTCGAATAATGATTAAATTTCAACTTCATATAGAATAAACCTTAGTAATTCAAACATATTAGTGTTTAATTTATTGAAATGAAACGGAAACGCATGTTACTAAAAGAGTTTTAAGTATACATGTAGATGGATGGAGAGGGAGAGGAAGGCCAAAGAAAAGATGAATGGATTGTGTGAAGAGTAATATGAAAGAAAAAGGAGTTAGTGATAGTGTGATGGGTGACAGGACTAAATGGAAGAAACAAACGTGTTGCGCCGACCCAAAGTAATATGGAATAAGGGCAGGAGGAAGAAAAAGATGAAGAAGAAGAAGTGTTTAAATTATTAACATTCCATATAGTCATTAGTGGTACTCGTAAGTTTGTATGCAGCAGCGGTCACTTGTATTATATATGCTATACATAATCACAGCAGAGTTTCTATGGTAGCACCCTCTTAGAAGGAGGCCTAGAGGTGATGATAACGATATGTCTTGTTTGATTATCATCACCAAAACCTAAACCAAGATAATACTCTATTGACCGTCACATCACCATTAGCCCGTATAACGTCCACTGCCGAACACTGCCTCCCGACGGAGGGTATTGCTATAGTCACCACGCTTGGCAGGCGGGTTGATGACCGCAGTGTTATGTTGTACCTCACAAGGAAAAGCTGCTGCCCGTTCCTTGATATACGATTATTATAGATGATGTTATAACAATCGGGACCAACGGCTTAACATGCTTTCCGAGGCACGGAGGGTAGCCCCTCAACCAACCAGTCACGGAAAGAAATTTTAGAATTAAGGCGATTTCCTTTCCGGTGTGAGGATCGAAGCCACGAGTTATAAAGCGAGCCAAATACCGCTACGCTACGGAGGTTCTCTGACTTTATTACTAGGTTCCTTTTTATGTTTAGCGCTATAAAGTGGATGTTTATCATACCGTGAAGTTTGTAGCTACTCTTATTCCCGACTCAGTTTGCTCAACGAACAAAATCCGTAACTTGAACTCAAACATTAACTTCAGAGCGGAGCCTAATGACAGGCGCATCGCTTAGATATTTCATCTTGGAAGAAATCTTACAGCGCTGAAAGTAAAATAAATATTTACATTTTCCACGTGAACCACATATTATACTTCAACGTAATATAATTATTTTGAAAACATGTTTGAACATTATAAATTTTATTTAGAACTGGTTTCCCGCGCGCGGTTTCACCCGCGTAACTCCTGTTCCCGTGGGAACTTCATAATTAAATATAGCCTATGTCAATCAGGGTGAATGTAGCTTTCCAATGGTAAAAGAATTTTTGAAATCGACACAGTAGTTTTTGAGTTTATTCATTATAAACATACACACAAATATAAATCTTTCCTCTTTATAATATTAGTATAGACTAGCTGCCCGCGCAGTTTTACACGTGTAAATTTACCTTACCGTAACCTTTCGGCCGAAAGGTTAAGGCATTAGGGGCTATTATCTAAAATGCAGGTTCGAGTCCTGCCGGTGGTCCAAATTTATTAATCTCAATGTTGAAATTTAGTAATTGGTCAACTTATTCAAAATAAAATAAATTAAAATATCATGTCAATGAAATTAGTTTGCTAAAACAAAAAACCGCGAAATTTTATGATTTCATTCTTTCATAAGACATACATTTCATAACATCATTTCATTTCATAAGACCAAAATTAATTAGCGAAATTAATCCAGCCGTTCACGCGTGATGCCGTGACCGAAGAATTCATTTCTATATATATATGTTACGGCTAATAGCCGAAGTGCGGCTACACCTAGGTTTAGCCGGCTACAACTAGGTGCAGCCGACCACATGCGGTTAAACTTAGATGTACCTATCCTACTTATCTTCGGTTAGGACTAGGTTTTAATTAAATAAACAATACCTATGCACGAAACAAAAAGATGTTGGGGTGGTTAAAAAAATAAATAACCTAAACCTAAACCAATGGAGTTGAACAGGGACTTATTGCCGACCACATGCGGCTAGGTAAGTTGTAGCCGGCTAAAACTAGGTGTAGCCGCACTTCGGCTATTAGCCGTAACATATACAGGGTGTCCCAAAAGGTTAAGTAGCTGGGAAAGGGGGTGACAGGGGTGGACACAATGGTCACTAGAAAAGTAAAAAAAAAATCCGCTCTGGGTATTTAAAAAAAATGGCATTTTTTTAAAAACTTAAAATTTTACACCTTGTTATTTTTGATGTTGATGTTGATGACCTTGTTGTTATTGAAGATTACATAACAGCATTTTTTTTAAATACAGCCATATTTGTAGGTACAGTTACAGTTACAGCACAAGGTGTAAAATTTTTAGTCTTTTAAAAAATGCCATTAATTTTTTATATTTTTCTGGTGACCTTTGTGACCATCCCTATCACCCCCCTTCCCAGCTACGTAATCTTTTGGGACACCCTGTATATATATTAAACCATTTAATGGAAGCATATTAATACGAATGGAATATTGATCCATATATAAATAGATGTGTTTATGAATTCAGAAACTAGTAAACTGTAGTTCTTAAAATAATATATATACAATAGCAATCAATTTCGATAACAATAAGCAACCTTGACCCGTAGCTTTGTTCATTTAATTGCCGGTAGATGGCATTCGCATTGTTTTGAATGTCAATCTGACTGATTGATACACTTAATTATGATTGGTTGAAGGTCAAATATGAATGAAGAATTCTTTGTCTCCATTTTGCTCAGTGAAACTAGTCATTTTGAGGTTGGTTTTCGTAAAAATACTTACCTGAATTGTAAATTGAAAACTTTTACCCATCAACTGGTAGGTAAGTACTGTAAAAATATACATTTACCAACATTTCTTAAATTTATTTACGCGTATTTAATAGCAACATTTTACAAACAAATATTGTATATAATGTACAAATTTGTGTTATCAGTAGATCCAAGTCTCAGAGCAGTTATAATGATTATAACATCATATAATATAATATCAATACAGTTCGTGCTGAGGTTGTCTGGAAGACATCGCAATAGCGATAAGACCGCCATTTTGTCCTTTTTTATTATTATGCAGAATTTCTTTTATATTATTCCTGGTTTACAATAAAGAATATCTTACTATACTTTAATCTATAAAGTAAAATTTTCTTTTTGATTCATCTGTTATGATAAGAAGAAGCAAAGCAAAATCTCAATCAGAAGCTATAATCTGTAGAGAATAGTACAAATATCTGAAGCAATCTCACCAAAACTTATACTATTGACAAGCAAGTCTAGCCAACACCGATACTGGATTTCGTTCCATCTTGATTGTGGTTTCTCAATTTATTTCCGAGCGTCGTTGCAATTAAGGAGCTCGGTGGCTGCCTCCCAAAGTCCCGCAAGGAGTCGGCAGTGACAATAATTGAGAATATGCAACTGAAATGATTGCGACTTAAGTATTTGGGGACGCCGTACACCGAGGCACCAGGCGGCTCCGCCATTACGCAACACCCGCGAGAATCCTTCACTCCGTTCCTTAATATACTCAGAACGAGCAATCGCGGCGAATCGTTCGTTAAATTGTAACGTTTTGTGTAGCTGTGCTCTGTGCTTTGTGCGCGTCGCTCTTTACCAATTATTGTCCTCCATTGTTCAGCGAAAGATTTAAGCAATTTGAGCGGCCGCTTAGGTCCCACTTTTGCTAAGTTTAAAGAGGTAATTAATAGTTGTAAGAAACTACGACGGGACATAATGATGGGGCGAAGTGTTGATGCGATTTGATCTCTTGAGGAAACTTTGAGCTTCTGACAGTTATTGAAAGAAGTTCAGTAGATTTTGGAATCATTATAGTGGTTTCTTTTACATTTCTTTACCTATCACATCTAAAACGGGCATTAAATAACTAAAATCTAAATCTTTTTGTAAGTAATTATAACCATTTATAAACCTCCATGGCGGATCGTGGGTTTGGTACTCGCTCCGGATAAAATGCTACGATTTATTTCTGGCGGTAATTGGTAAAGGGACTCCGTGCCTAGGAAAAGCACCAAAAGACGTTGGTCCCGATTCTTATAACATCATTTCTGACGATCGTATAACAAGCAGCAGCGTTTAAGTGTGTATATGTTACGGCTAAAGGTAGGTGTGAACATAAACTTAAGATTAACCGGCTAAACTTAGGTTTATCTTCGAGAAGCAGCTAAAGTTCGATTACATGTTAGTTTGCGTCGTGATATTCTAGGTTTTAATTAAATTAAACAATACCTATGCACGGCACAAAAAGGTGTTGGGGTGGTTAAAAAAATAACCCAAACCTAAACCAATGGAGTTGAACAGGGACTTATTCAGGTTGATCTAAGTTTAACCGCATGTGGTCGGCTAGACCTAGGTTTAGCCGGCTAATCTTAAGTTTATGTTTACACCTTTAGCCATAAAATATATACTGTCGTAAAATGTCTAAGCTTAATATTACAAAGATATTTAAAAGAGCTACTAACTCTTGCCCCTCGGAAACAAAGCTCAGTTTAAATAAATATAAGTCAGTAAGTCTGTGTATTTGTGAGCTTTGTAGCTCTATAGCTGTGTAGCTCAAGCTAGTGACCGCTTAAGCTCAACTCTGTACACCCGCAACGTACACTGGAGTTAGACAATTGTTTTCCTAGATATTTAAATGCTACTCGTACTTTGTTTTATTATTTATTGATGCTTTAGCATTATGTTCAACTATCATTGTTAAAGTATTGATAATAATGACAATTATGCTTAGTTTATCAGACCGTTTATGTCCACTGCTGAACATGGACCTCCTGTTTGCAAAGAACCATCCGATGCCCTCATAGACCCGAAGTCCGAGAAGCCCGCGAACTGTAAAGTTGAGCGACAGTTGCACAAAACTCCCCTAAAATACTAAAAGTTATAATCCCTCAATCTCATCGCCAGCGACCGCCCTGAGCCGAGGTCCAAGCCCCACAATGGGCGCCCTCTTGCGCAGGTTGCATAGTTTGTAGTTTTAAAACCATTTAGTAGGGTTGGAGCTCTGCTCTCCTTAATGCCCGGTTAGGTAGCAAAAGCCTCGTGGCTACCTACGTAAATCTATCTGAAAAAAGAGTAACTTAGTGTGATGCCGTACATACGTTTATCGCTGGACCACCTATTGCATCTCTTTACTTAAATTGACAGCATTAAGCACCTACTTACATAAATACCTACGTATGCCATACAATTTATTTATCGAACAACGCATTAAAACCAACATAATAAGGTATGAACACAAATTTATTGTACAATTAATAACGAAATACGATAATCAGTGCTATATTTTAAATATTATTTATCATAAACTGTACGGCATAATTTCCCTTTTCCATTGCATAATTTATATGAAAATATACCCGCCGATAAAATAGTTGTGGTTTTAAAGTATAAAGAGCGTATTTATCGAAAATTTTAAACAAAGCCAGTTGTAGGTCGCTGTCAAATACAATTAACTGCAAACACTTTAATATTTATTCATATTATCATATGCATGAAAATATTTGAAAAGAATTAATACACACACTAGATATTTGTGTGTTTTTCTAGCACAGTTTTGCAGTCTACTATTATTCTTGTTAACCCCTCGTGCTAAGCTAAAATGCTTGTGTTACGAGTTGGTTTACGTCGGTAGTGCAATGGATGGGGATCGAACCGGCGACTACAAGATCACAAGTCCGACGCCCTAGCCATTGGGCTACAACCGCTACAGAATTTGTAATTATCGTCAGATAAAAGTGTTTATATAGATTCCGTCGTATCTTTCTTCACGATCATGCGAAATTTAGCTTTTTATTTATGCTAGCTTTTGAAAGCTTCTTTTGAAATATTAGTCGCATTAACCAAAGAATTATATCACTGCTAGAATATAACATATTTTTACAAAGTAACTTACCCAAAAAATGTAATCTGAACCAAATAAAAATAGATAAGACAAATATCTTAGCAACCATAAAAGACCAGCAGGATACAGTCATCTACCAGTTGACTCAATTGCTTCCCTGATAAGAAATAATAAATAAATAAAAAAAGGATATAATATGTCCATTTTTCAGACAGTTAAAATACTTTATAACATTTTAGTTCAATTTCGCATAGTGTGGATGAATCAAAATAATATGAGATGGAACTATCTGTGCATGAGCTGTTAAATTTAAAAAATAAGCAGACGCAGCCAATTTTATTACACAAGATAGGTATATAAATACGCAATGAAAGGATATTGAGTTAAAATTTGCCTCGACCACTCTATCGGTAAATTAAAGCGCTATTTTATTAATGCACACTTTCCATTCATTACTCCCATGTTGAAAAATAAACACAGAAATATGTCCACAATATTTTAAATCGTGCACTTTTCTTTTTTATAAAATACTTGATGAAAAACTGAGTCACAGCTGAGTCGGGAAAATATAAGTCACACGACAATATTAGGCTTAAAAGAGATAAATCTTTTTTTTTGTATGTGTTGTCACTAAATACTTGTTGACGGTAATTGAAAAATATTACACGTGAGTGACCTGAGACTTCATCAATCAATTCATATTGAAATATAAATTGATTGATTGACATGGCGCCATACTGTCATAGCAGTTTGATAACTAGGTATTCATTTTTTTTTAAATTGGTTAGTCACTAGACCTTCCCATATCTTCCTATGGGTGTCATAAGAGGCAACTAAGGGACATAACCTAATGGAGGGGCAGCACTATCTATTAGCTCAAAGATACTCCCACCTTATTGTGACCAGCCTGCCGGCCAAGTGTGGCGATTACGACAATATCCCTCAACGACCCCAGCTTGCCAAGGTCTGATAAAGTAAGGTAACATATTCACATACTTGAATGATGCCCGGTGAAGTAGCAAAAGCCTAGAGGCTAAATAAATATGTCGGTCCGAAAAAAAATTACGATACGAATTACGATATTTGTTAACCTACATTCAGTATCCATATTATTATATCTAGTAACGGTTCTACCAAAATACAATTAGTAAAATGTTAAGGTCTTCGAATCTTCATATTATTATAGTTCACAAAAAAAATCCGTCAATTCAGTAGAAAATTCATAAAAAGAATTTGTAGAAGGATAACATTTATCCAATAAAAATCCTCTGGCCTAAAATAGCCCCACTAATAGCATTATCTCATTCCAGCAAACGTTTCAACAAAATCGCTAGTCCGCCATTATTTTCATTCGTTTAACAGGTGAATTACTCATGAGTTTTTGTGCCTATATTTTGGGGAGAACGAGCGTTAAACCAAAGCGTTTGAGTTTGCGATAATCGCGATTTTCAACGCCCGAAAGAACAGCCTTTGGCGTTAATGATTTTTTATCTGTTGCAGCAGTTGTGTACTTTTCATTTTTAATTTTAAAAGGCGTTAGTATCTTTGCGATCTTTTTGCGGTAAGCGTTTTTTAATTTTTAAATGTCGAACGCGAGCCTCGCGGCGCGGCGGTGTCTGAATTTATGTAAAGTCAGTTTTTAACTTTGTGTTTAACCTATTTTAGAATTAGGTTAATGGCCCGATTTGTGATAGTGGTGAAAAACCACTGTGGAGGTTTAATGTTGCTCGTATTCAGGTAACGTTTGTTGGGAGACAGTCGTTTTCATTTTATTGCCAGTATTAGTACCAATTGACTTTTAAAATATATCCAATACGACTACAACTTACATTAAAAGTTTATTCGTATAATACCTGACTCTTAATATAAGATGCATTTAGTATACTTGAATTAAAACAATGATACTTATTACTTTTAAATAGGGCTTATTTAATTAAATGAATGGTTTTATTACAATCACTACATAGTATAAAACAAAATCCGCTTCCCGCTGTCTGCCTGTTTGTATGCTATCTTTGAAACTACTCAACGGATCGTGATGTGGTTTTTAGGGTTCCGTAGCCAAATGGCAAAAAACGGAACCCTTAAAGATTCGTCATGTCTGTCTGTCTGTCTGTCTGTCTGTCTGTCTGTCTGTCCGTCCGTATGTCACAGCCACTTTTTTCCGAAACTATAAGAACTATAATGTTGAAACTTGGCAAGTAGATGTATGTTGTGAACCGCATTAAGATTTTCACACAAAAATAGAAAAAAAAACAATAAATTTTGGGGTTCCCCATACATAGAACTGAAACTCAAAAAATTTTTTTTCATCGAACCCATACGTGTGTATATATGAATAGGTCTTCAAAAATGATGTTGAGGTTTCTAATGTAATTTTTTTCTAAACTGAATAGTTTGCGCGAGAGACACTTCCAAAGTGGTAAAATGTGTGTCCCCCCCCCCTGTAACTTCTAAAATAAGAGAATGATAAATCTAAAAAAAATATATGATGTACATTACCATGTAAACTTCCACCGAAAATTGGTTTGAACGAGATCTTGTAAGTAGTTTTTTTTTAATACGTCAAAAATCGTAAACCGCAATTTAGCTTTCATTCAATCAACTCGAATATAAAAATATAAAATAACATTTCATTTCATAAACATACGCTTTTTTATTTATTCTTGATATCAAAAATAGGTACGCACTTGTAACTGAAACGGAACCCTTCGTGCGCGAGTCCGACTCGCACTTGGCCGGTTTTTTTTTAATGGATAGAGTGATTCAAGAGTAATCCTTATATGTAGAATACATTGCTTAAACAATTGCCTCGAACCCGTGCGAAACCGGGGCGGGTTGCTAGTTATTAATAAAGCAGTGTTGCCAATTCCAAACAATTTTGTCATTTACATAAAAAGAAATTTAAGAATAAGCTTTTTTACATAATTTATCAATACAAAATACTGAACATACTTATTCCTTCTAGCTTTCTCTTACACACACTTGTACAGAGCTCCATTATATCATAACGTACTTATGCCAACGCTAACTCATACTTTACATATCATCAATAAAAACTATTCCAACAGCCATTAGTGAAGTTCTAAACAATAGTACATGTATATAATTTAACGAGGACTCAGATAAGAGAAGTTGTCAAAGGGTACGCTTATCAGCGCCAGTTAGCGAGCTATTGATATCGACTCGCTACTGTTGCCGTGTACTTGATAAAGACGCGTCCATACTGAATGTGCTGCGTTATTGCGAAGTAAATATTAAGACTGCACCGGTGGCTCAGTGGTTATGATAGTTGCCTCTGAGACCTGGTGTTCTGGGTTCGATTCCCAGACAGAAACAATTATTTGTGTGAACCACAAATAGTTGTTCTGAGTCTGGGAGTTCTTTGTGTCCGTGAAATGAATGTTTGTAAAGTTCGCCGCGACACAGGGATTTACTTTCCTAGTGCGGGAGTTGTGTTTAAAAAAAAATACATATACAGTTTTAATAATGAATTATTGCGTAAAATACGACTGATAGGATGAACATTAAATGAGTTAGTGTCTGGGTTTTATATGAAGATGTCGGTTAAGATAAAAATAAAAATAAAACAAATGAACAGCGTTTTAATAATATTTTGTACGAGAATTACTTCTCTGTATTTTATAATACAGTCATAGTTAGTTTTTTTTTTCATTTATTATGTATTGTTTGTTTTAATTAAATTGATCAAGAACATCTTATTTGAACTTAAGTAATCAATTTGAGTTGCGTGTTCTCGAGTTTCATTTTGCGTAACCATTCTAACTAAAACACAGTTACACTTTGACTGGTAACCATTTATTCCAAAGTGAACCATAATAAAACAGTAATAAATAAAATAAAATAAATAGCTACGTTTACTCGTAATTTATTTCAAGTATTAAGACTACACGCTAACATTTCTTCAACCACAAAAGTTAAAAAGTCAAAGAAAAATACAAACCGAATACAGTGAAAGAACATAGTTACATAACCTGTGTAATTGCACTACAATCTACATTGCACTTTTAAACGAACTCATTTCAGCGAAGTACTTAGTGCCGTGTGCATTTATTGTGAAGTCATAGTTCTGTAGAACCACAATCGCATTTGATAACCAAAAATATAAACAATTTGAACAATTTTTGTTCTACATGTGAAGCGAACGTAGCTCAATGCCTAGGGCGTCGGACTTGTGTTCTTATGGTCTCCGGTTCGATCCCCACCCATTGCACTACCAACGTGAACCCACTCGTAACACAAGCATTTTAGCTTAGCACGGGGGGTTAACAAGAATACTAGTACACTGCAAAACTGTAACAGTTCAGGCGCTTATTCTTTCCCTATGTATGAGGGTACGTCGTGTGTCGTGTATATCACTGTGAAATTTAGCCAGCGAATGCAACTTTGCTGCAAAAATATAAGCTTTCATCACAAACGCTTTTGAGCGACGATCCAGCAATAGCAATTCTGAGTTGCACTCGTAATTTTACCTTTAGGATACAATCGGGTGTACATGTGACGTCGGCTTTAGAGCGGCGCGTTCGCGGTCTGTAGCAAAATTAGTAAAGTTTACGCCATCATTATTGGCGTTGCTGTAACAAAGGACCCCTACCGCCTTTGCTGAGCTTTGTCAACGTATAATTGCGCTCAGTACTCGCTGTAGAATATTGCTAATAGACGGATAAAGTTACGGTCTCATTTCGAGGCTTAAGCTCTAATCGATTTTTCTTTCTCGTTATGTAGGTACATTTTGTATGTTCATTGGCGGCATTCATATGAAGTTCGACATACGAATATGCGAATGTGTATTTAGCCAGTATGAATAGTTAGTTAATTTTTTGGCTCAACGTAGCCTAAGACTCGTATCGGCTCGTTGTATCGTTCGCCAAGAAGTAACAAAGGGTGCCCCATAAAAAGTAATAGTGAAGGAGCTATCTCGAACTAGTACGACTATTTTATCGGCCGACCCATTCGAGCAAATAGGGGTTAAACTGACCGGTCGAATTAACCCCGACACACCCGGAACTTCGTCAACTCGACTTAACCCATTGAAAGGTCGACTTTCAAACGACTGCAGTTGGTAAACTTGGACGAGCGACGTCAAAATTCGTAGCGACTACAATTTTCGTAACCGCAAATTACGTTCTTTGAGCGGCGCGGAGTGGGGGCGGAAATAGCCGAAGTCGCTTCGTTAGAGGTCGGGATTGGACCCATTGTAGTCTAAACTTAATCGCTACAGGACAATGGGCAGTGATGTTACGTAATTGCCGCTAAATAGTCACTGTTAAATCGCAAAGCGACAGTGACAGTGCGCCGTTTTAATTGCTCCGACGGAACGCTGCGTAACGACGATTTTTGCGTTCCATACATTTAATAAAGAGAAATTAATGTTTTTGTTCTGATTCATTTTACCTATAAGCTAGATATTTACCAATAGTTGATATAAAATATCAATCGAATATCTAGTTATTTTGCTGTCTACAAAAAAATGCGAGAAATACCTACTGTCTATCTATACACGAAAGAATTGACACATTGATACAACGGTTGGCAACCCAATGGTTGACTGGTAGAAAATGCCTTTGGCATTAAGTCCGCCACTGTACAATTTTGTGCAAGAAGTTTTAAAAAAAAAAAAAAAAAAAAAAAAAAAAAAATACATTGTCATATAATTTATAAGATACTTTTATTTGATGGTACGTCGTATATTTTATATGAGTGCGATATTTAAAATGACCGCATTAAATTGTTTTATTCGTTGATTATTGCCGTTCAAATGAGGCGTTTTCCACTGAATGTCGAATTAAATTTTGTTGACGAGTGCCTTTTATACTGTCGTAATTTTCGCGCGATGAATTTTATGCTAGCGCTAATTTACAGCGGGATTTATTTTCGAGTTTTGGGCCGGCCTAAAGTATTTTTATAGGAATCCTTATGTATTTTGAATTCTAATAGCGAGTTTAACAGGCAAATGGCGCGCGTGCCGGCCTCTCTAATTGAAACTATAAATATTAGACCCCCAACACTCTTCTCCCGAATTAAAAATACATTATTATTTTCATTTATTCTTTGAAATTGGTACAAACTTAGTGATCTTGATAATACAAAATTATGAATCAATAACGATTACGAGTCTTAGTAAAATAGCCCATAACTACACGTTCACTTTTATTCTATACTCACTTTATATTTCGCTTATTTCCTACACCCGAAATGAAGACGCATGTGTTCCATTTTAAGCATAGATAGGTACCTATCAATAGAGAATAACGACCCGATATATCAGCGCGTTACAACACGCGCTTACTACTAAACTAGCGTGCATTTTCAGTAGTAACACAGCAATGTACTTAAAACAACCTAAAAAGTTACTCAAAAGTAATGTTCCGCTAAAGTTCTCATAGTATAGTCCCGTATTCAGTGTTCCCCTATCCGCCGCCTCCCTCCACGCCGCGGGGTGAGTTCGCGATAACCGCTTTTTATACGCATAATGCTTGGGATCTCGTGCTAAGCTGATAGAATTGTGGTGGAATCAGCAGGCCTTTTGAAGTTCTATTAAATTGTAACACTCACGAGTTCGCGCCAACGCGCGCGTGAAATTGTGGCTTTATTGAAATAGCGCGAAATTATATATTTTTTTTATGTGTGCTTCGTGTGTGTGCCGGCATTCCTAATTTGAAATTGTATTGTTAGGGTTTCGACGTGGCGCATTTATACCAACTTCATTATATGAGGAAGATTATTTAAATTTTACTCGTTTTCCTTTATAGTAGGTTCTTCAGTCTTAATCTCTAAAGCTATGTTGTAATGCTATGTAATCTCTACATATATGTATGCTTTGTTTTTTTTTATAAAGATTACTATCAGAGTTTTTCCCACTACTAGTATTCTTCTTAACTCCTCGTCCTAAGCTAAAATGCTTGTGTTACGAGTGTGTACAACGGATGGTTATCGAACTGGCGACCACTTGATCGCAAGTCAGACGTCTTAGCCATTAGGTATATATGTACATTTAAGAATGTGCTAAATTTGTCAAAGATCATAAAAAAATTGTTCTCAAAAGCTAATGAGACATTTTCAAGGAGTACCAGGAATCGTAATAGAATCGTTTTGCCGAAAATTCCAAAAACAACATTATATAATAAAAGTTGCTTTGTTAGCTGTGGACGTGTATTTAATGCTCTACCTAGCGATATTAAAGACCTACCCTACCAGAAATTTGGCAAAACATTGAAAGCCTGGTTGGGGGAAAGACATTTTTATTCATGAAATGAATTCATCAATAATAAATTAAAATGAATTAATTGTATTAAAAACATAATTTAATATTTGCATGTCACTTCTATGACTAAGTGTTAAGGATCTATGCATTTAATTAAGACCGAATTGTACCAACACTGAATGTTTATACTTAAATATATTCATTTATTCATTCATTCATAGGCTACAGCCGCTTCTTGTCATGTAGTCTTTCATTATCAACCTGTATAAAATCGACTTTTGTAAAAACGTTTTTTTGCCATCGTCACCTCGCTTGGCAGAC
Organism: Nycteola revayana; assembly: GCA_947037095.2. Taxonomy (NCBI): domain Eukaryota; kingdom Metazoa; phylum Arthropoda; class Insecta; order Lepidoptera; family Nolidae; genus Nycteola; species Nycteola revayana. The sequence continues at coordinate 38,451,280 of OX344838.1, read as the reverse complement.
GGGTTGGTTACCTCAGTATTATGTAATTACACACACAGCGAAACGTTGCTGCCCGTTCCCTGGTACACAATTGCTATTGAAGCACGGAGGATAGTCTCTCAACCAACAACAAGATTTCTAATCTGGCGTAGATATGGAACCCACAACCACCGCAATTTAAAGCTAGATTTATACCGCTGTACCGTGTAAGATTCTAGATCTGATATTGTTTTCTTGTATATAGGGTGACTGGTAATTAGTGACCGATACCTAAACACATGATTGTGCTCATGATAACATACAACTTTTACTATGGCACCAAACCTGAAATCGCGAAAAAAAAATCAGCTGCTCCCTACCATGTTGACGAGTTATGTGAACATGAATGTATGGAACAGCTGATTTCTTTTCGCGATTTAGGTTTGGTGCCATAGTAAAAGTTGTTTGTTATCATGAGCACAATCATGTATTTAGGTATCGGTCACTAATTACCAGTCACCCTATATAGTTAATTAAGTCCGCCTTTGTGCGATTTTTTGGCGTGCATAAAGGATTAATTAAATAAATAACAATATCGAAGGACAAAATTTCTGCTATAAATTTACGTGTGTTTGTATTTCTGCATGTTTTAAGACACATTTGAGTGGTATAAACACTAGGTATGTCGTGTTTTTAATTTAGATTAGGTAGTATGGATTTCCGCAAAGTAACGCCTGATTCTATTAATTGATAATGACAAAAGCGGTAAACGCGGTGCAGGTCGCTCATCTAATTTGTTCATTTATTTACCATTAGCCACCTCATTATCCGATCTCATTAGTTCATCATTACCAGTTTTAATGGTGACATTAGCTTTATTCGCTAGTTATGCCACCAACGGGCACTGGTAGCTCAGTAACACCCATATTTTTGTCGAAGTTACGATGGTGTCTTCATTTTTCGCCCAGAACAACTTTTCAGCGAGTATCAATAATGGTAGCACAGAGATAATTAATATTTATAATGGGATTGAAAGCGAGACATATTAAAAAATCGTATATAATCAGAAGTTTTCAAATATTTCTATTTTTTAGTTTAATATTATATTCACATGTATGCATCAGGTATTAAAGTCGGAACACCGCGTCCCGCCAAAATCGAGACGCCTGGCAATGGTGATCTCCACTCTCGGAATTGTCTTAAACGAACAAAATCCATATCTATCACCTTACGTTCCGTAGCGTAACACCTGCACGATATTATGATAAGACCATATCGAAAGCCAACAGAACTTAATACCGTGCTTGTTAGTTAGCAATTTCGCTGAAAACACACATTGATATGCGGCTTTCGGTTATGCTATCACAAACAAACCTATTCAATTGATTGTCTATTCTCTAATTGACATTGACAGGAGCTGTCAAAATCCCGTGACGTCATGTTTGCGTTAGTGGTGCGTGTTTCGATAAGATATTGAAACTGTGTTATGGTAATGTCGTGTAAACAAAGATCAGTTTTAGGAACAACAACATTCGGATAGGATATACAAATACATAAAACACATATATAATATTAGTTTGGTTATATAGGTATATATATACTTATATATAGAAAAAGTTAAGTGAAATGATCTTTGACATCTTCTATTGGCAGTCCACATCAAAATTTATTTTATTTCTCGCAACTAATCTAGCACCTATTGTTTTTCTTAAAATAAGTAAATAATACTTAAAAATAGTTTATTGTTATTATTAAGTTAAATATTTACCTACTTATATTTATTTCTTACTTTATTAATTGTACCATAACTCTATCTATACCAATATTATAAAAAACCGGCCAAGTGCGAGTCGGACTCTCGCACGAAGGGTTCCGTACTAGTTGCAACTGTGATAGATGTTAATAATAGTTGATTGAATGAAAGGTAAATTGTGGTTTCGGTTTATGACGTATTAAAAAAAAACTACTGACTTGATCTCGTTCAAACCAATTTTCGGTGGAAGTTTGCATGGTTATGTACATCATATATTTTTTTTAGTTTTAAAATTCTCTTACTTTAGAAGTTACAGGGGGGGGGACACACATTTTACCACTTTGGAAGTGTCTCTCGCGCAAACTATTCAGTTAAGAAAAAAATAACATTAGAAACCTCAATATCATTTTTGAAGACCTATCCATAGATACGCCACACGTATGGGTTTGATGAAAAATTTTTTTTTGAGTTTCAGTTCTGAGTATGGGGAACCCCAATTTTTTTTGTTTTTTTTCTATTTTTGTGTGAAAATCTTAATGCGGTTCACAACATACATCTACTTGCCAAGTTTCAACATTATAGTTCTTATAGTTTCGGAAAAATGTGGCTGTGACATACGGACGGACAGACAGACAGACAGATAGACAGACAGACAGACAGACAGACATGACGAATCTATAAGGGTTCCGTTTTTTGCCATTTGGCTACGGAACCCTAAAAAGGAATGGTGTGCATTTTTATGTCTGTTTGTTACAAACTCATAAACTACTGGACGGGTTTCGATAGTTCTTTTACCATGAGAGTGCTCACTTATCACTGAGTAACATATAGGTACTATATTTAATTCTGAAGTTCCCATGGGAAAGGGAACTACGCGAATTTTGAATGACGAAATAAATAAAATCTGATACACACTAGTTCCACCTACCATATTTTTCTTTATGATGCAACAAATTATTTTTAAATATATTTAATTTAATACCTACTTATACCTACTTTTTCTAAACATATTAATCTTTAGCACATCAGGCAGTCTCCAGCCATCTTCCTTCGAGATATTAATACTACTATTTGTACTTTTATATTAAACTATAATATACTGTGATATAACATATTACCATATCAAATAATATTATAAAGGGAGGCAGTGAAAGGCTACCAAAAGTCGTCTATATACTGGGTGAATAGGGCCTGATATGTATATGAAATAGAGGTCTAAGGCATAGTTATTTTATCTTTTTTTACTGACATTTTGTGAAAATCATAACGTCAAAAATACTTACCTAATTAGGTAGTTACGTTACGTTGTTTAAAATAGGTGCCTATGATACTAGGCCGCAATCAAATATGAATGAATAGAGTGAACGAAATCGCGTAACTACCTACTTAGGTACTATATTCACGGTTACGATTTTCACTCTATGCTAGTAAAAAAAATGATAAAATAACTATGCCTTACACATTGCATATTATACATATCACGCACTATTATTTTCAAGACAGTAAAAAAGACAACCAGTATTAATATGTAAGTGAAGCACAAACTTTGTACCTCTTTTTACGAAAATTGTGCGGACGAAGAAGTATGTCATTTTACACACTTATAGTTTTATATAGAGAATAAGTGCATTATGTTAATATTTGTTTTAATTATAGTCGAATTTGATTATAAGAGTACAATTAAATACGCTACCTATCGCTTTGAGAAATCGCAGATAGTTCTAGAAATATTTACAGTAACAAAAGTACAAAGGTCAGATATTGCATTAGTTTATCTTAGCATTTAGATTTAATTGACTATGGACAATCCTCCTTGTTCATTCAATCCATAGATAAAATGATCAGATATTCCTCTAATCATTATTATCTTGATATATTATATTCATTTGAATGCTGATATATTTTTTATAAAAGAACACTATTTAAATTTGACATTTACTCATTTTTTATTTAATCACATAAGTACACTGAATCACTCTACACAATTAAGATGCTTGGTAGAACTATTAACTATGCTGTAAAAAATTACGCAATGCTTAATTTGAAACGAAAATTCAAATAGAAATCGCGCATTTTTTAAACCTAGTTTCGAACTTTTGCTTGTCGCTCGGGTGGCTTATCTATAACTACAAGTTCTCGATAGGCTGTCACTTCCAACACGCAATAGATTATACGCAGCAATATATCCCTTACCAAGGTAATAATAACAATTTAATATGTAAAGAGTAATAACCTCATGTAATTTGCAAATGTCGCCGCGCAAAGGTAATTTCTTGCGATTTGATCGTGACTTTGTGGGTAACGTGTTACGTAATAATACGACCAAAATTACAATTTACGTGGTACTTACGCTCAGGTGATGGTTTAATTAATTTATTATTTACCTACTTTAGGTAGTCATGAGTAGGTAATGAGGAGTTTGGGGTTATGTTGGTGTTCACCTTATCACCTGATGGCAATTTGTTACTTAAGAACAGATGTAATAGGTACCAACATCAATATCTGTATGAGACTAACCATATCTTCATCAGCCCGTATAACGTCTACTGCTGAACATGGGTCTCCTCCCGGGGGAGGGTATTTGTCATAGTCACCACGCTTCAAGCGGGTTGGTGACCGCAGTATTATGTTGTACCACACAAGGAAACGCTTCTGCCCGTTCCTTGATATACGATTATTAAAGATGATGTTAAAACAATCGGGACCAATTACGACGAAAAGTTGAAAAGCGTGATTCAAGCATGATGAAGTTGACTTTCCGGTCACTGCCAATCAAACAAAAAGTTAAAGAGGAAATTTAAACTATCGATTTGGATTAATGCCAACCACTATTTTAACGAGCTTGAATTTGTCAAAATGTAGGTTCATACAATAATACACTTTGTCATATTACAATCAACCACTTAATAGGAGAAAATAAATATACAGAAAACTAGAAAAATCGGCATAAAAGCTTTTCTGTGCTCACTGCAAACAACGGTAGCTCGGTGAAACTTTATACTGTATTATATTATCATCTAATGGAAGCCGATCCAACAAATTGCGAACAAGTGGCAAATCCCACTATGAATGTAGCAGTAACGCAGTGACCAGTTAGTAGAGCGCAGTGGGCACCGTCCGTACATATTAGTGGTCGCAGCTATTATTTATTTGTCCGAGTAAATAGGATTAGCAGCGGGAGCGCTGCACACTACCTCATTTTTTGCGTAGCGCGAACAAAGCGAGTGGCGGCGGGCGGCCCGATACCTACTGTGCGAACCACACAACTGGACGCTTTTACCGACGTAATTTGATAACCAAATCGAGATAGCTCGAATCATTAGAAAATAATCTCCCGAATATAGGCCATCGACGTGACAGGTGGCCGTAAAAGCTTGGAGATTCTGTTACGGTAAAGTAATCCGCGTCCACGGCCGCCAGTTTATCCCGGCTTTCGAACAAATAAAAATACTTATCACGTAAAACCACCCTCCTGCCGCTCGGGCCCGCCTCGTAAAACCGACTCCTGGCTAAGGTAATAAAATGTCGCGACCAATCAACGCTCGCCCGTACGAGGAGTCTCGGCGATTGGATTTGTCTCTCACGGACACGGACAAATCTCACGTTTAAACTCGACAGCCGAAGCGGCGACGTCGACGTGGCCTGCCGTTTAAAAATTAGACCCCACGTAGACACCACAAAAACACTGAACTATATAAGTGATAGAGAACAGCGCACAGTCGGTACGTGATAACATTATTCGTGTGAAAAATGTATCGAACGGTACAAGTGGCGAATCTCGAGAGGGCCACATCCGAATAAATAAAGCCGGGGGTGCGGCGCGAACTTGCAAAAAATCCCCATTTACTGCGGTGCCGGTGCGAATATAAAATATTGATCTCAACGGAAATTTATGAAAACATAAAAATGCGGAGGTGTGAAGGCCCCCTGATGGAATATCCGTGTAGATACTTGCCGCTGTCTTCTCGATCCGATTGCGTCTGCCTTTTAGAGGGATTAATCTCGCACGATGGTTTTATGATGCCTACGTTATTTTCACGCAAAAATTATCTAAGTGACTACGCAGCAGTGCGAGTAATTTTCAAATCTCATTTTATAGCCCTATTAAGGTGACATCTACATTCTACATCGCGTAGTATACATTCGCAATGTAGAATTTCATAACGCGTTTTGGTCAGAGAAAATTTTGCGAATGAAATTCCACCATCGAGGAATATTGTCCATCTAGAATACTTTCTCGTCACCTTGCTAGAGGCCATATTTATAATATTATTATACGTTTGTTGCGGTATTCGAATTATTATTGTTATTTACTCATATTGGTTTAAAATTACCAGAGTAGCAAAGCCCGCACTACATCTCTTTTCTGCTCGTTCTAAATGAAACTTCGTAATCGAATTTATTCCCCAAAAATAGCTCGTTGCGGTTGCATCTGGCTCGCGTCCCGGATTTGGAAATGAGCGATTTCACACTTCACACTTGGAGCGGTAATAGGTTTAGCGTGTGATTACTAATCTGGATTAGCGCATGCTACGAAGCTGCTGCCTAAATTTGGTACCAAATCTAGGAGATTACCACCAACATTTCATACAATTAAGTAGAAACAAATTAACATATTATACAAATTATTAAGCGCCGATCAAACGCATGTTGCTATTCCATACTCATCAAATGACGATGAAACGTTGCAACACTGATACGTGCAGTTTGCAAATTCAAATCACATTTTAAACGTAGTGAATAGATTTTCAATAGTTTTACGTCACCGTTTGTAACTTTTTACCACCACACAGTAACAGTAAATCCGCGTCCATTGCAACTGCGCTAGGTTGTCAACTTGACTTGATGGATGACGTCATTAATGCTTCCACGTGATCGAAACAAAATGACCCCCATTAGGGAAGCGACAATGCAAATATGAGACAAAGCACCGACCCGTGACCCTTGGCCGTGTATATCCTAAACATATGAATTTGATCCAAATCCGAAAATAAATAGAGAAGAGTTGGTGCAAAAAATTTACAAGGGTCATCAATCCTTTACGCGTTTGGATCGAATATGTATACATAAACGCGCACAGCGCAGCCGAACGAATCGCAACATGACACATTCTCAATATAACCCTCATAAAAAGGTCCGATGAAATATGGAAAGTAACGGATAGTGGGGGAAATCTATTACTCGGGTCTTAGAAGGAATGGATTCGGGGTCATCGCATTGTGTCATCTTCCATATCGAGGGCCATCGTTCGTCAATGTAGCTCTCGGGCCCGTTAGCTCCGCAAGATGAATGGGTTGGTGGGATCGTACTGCCCAACTAACCATACTGTCACTTACTTTTGTAAATGGGTTAAATTTGGGACATTGGTTAACCGTTCGGTACTCCACATACTTTAGACTTGATAAAGTGGTCTTAATGCAATTTAAAATAATGTTTATCTATGGTTTAATGCTTTGCAAGTGCATTAGATAAATTAATTAATAATAACAAGTTATATACTAAAACAATATGAACTTTTGTAGTGTTCGAAATTGACGATTTTTATTAATTACTAAAGATGTGCATGGCCTTTTAATCTTATAATACCTAAGAACTTTATCATTTTTATCGTCTATCTTCGAGTATGACGGGTAATAATTGTTTAAATAAATCAAAATGACATGTATTTAATCGTGGCTCCCCGCGAACCCTACAGGAAGTGGCCGAAGGGTAGCTTCGTCTTTGTTGAAAAAATACTGAGAATACCAACCCTCGCTAATGCACACACTATACCTATCTATTTGGGTATAAAAGGGCTTAGAGTAGTCTTGACCTCTGAACGTACATATAAGCTATCAACATCGTATACGTTACGGTAGAGTATAAAAATATATTAGTCGAAGTTGGACTACAACATCTGAGACATACCTAACATATTTTATACTTTTGGAGCACAAAGCCTAAAAATATTCTCCTTAAAAAACTTCAGCTTTGTTTTGCTCTTTTATTAAAAAAGTTGGAAGGGATTATTCGGTTCAACACTACATATTCTTTTGGGAGAAATATTTCACCACGCTTACTCTAACATTATGTCGACGGAACTACTTTGTATGCTTAGGGAATCTTTACAAAACATCATTAATCTTATATTCGAGGAAGCCTAAAACAAAACGTCGATGAGAGATTTAGGTTAAATCGCACTCGACGTAATATAAATATTTATCTATGTCACAAGTTGAAATAGTTATCATGAGCACTTGTAAAATATTAAAAAAAACTCGCATGCGAAAATAAGAATTTGAATCAGCTGTAATTAATCAAGTTCCGAACGCAGTAATCCGGTAGGAAACAAAACCGCAGTTTGACAGCGTGCGCACCTGTCAACGTCACGTCAAATCCCACAGCGGCCGCCATTTTATATCGAAATGCAAATAACCTCACAAATCGAGGGTGTAACGCGATCCGTCCCGAGGCACCCCAGAACAGCTGATTTATTTCATACGCGATATGATTTTACCGCAATTGAGAGTCCTCTGCGGCACCCACAGCTATAAATTATATCGGTTGCATCATGTGACGTAAGCAGTATTTCACAGATTTTAAAGTGAAGGGTTCATAGCCAATTACGCAAAGAAAACGCATTTTTTTATACGCAGCGTAATAATGACACTTGTCTGATGGAGGCGCGTGGATGGCCTACTCAGTCGGTGTCGAATGCCACTCAACATTGAAGATGGCGGGCGCTGCAACGCACAATGACAAATGCGCATCGAGCAGCGCGTCTGTCATACTTTTTTTTTTCGATTTTTTTTAACAGGTTTCCAGTAGATTAAATTCCTAATTAAGTATTTGAATAGGGATATGAAAATTTAAAACTATTTAATTAATTTTAATTTTGAACGATTTGATGCGGACATTTTAATCTATTTATTATATTCGTATTTTTAAATTTTTATTTTCATCAAAGTACAATTTTGTGTAATAAGTATCCAGATTTTTAATTTTCTTCATCTGCAACCACACTAACCATTACCTGAATTAATATAATTACATAGATACCATAATGTAATAATTATTACTACCCTACATAACCAAATACACTCAAGTACGAATATGCGATATCGACCAGCCAATATGGTGTCAGGGGATTATTGAAGGATAGTTATCGCAGTAAGAAACGTCCATCACTAGAGTAATTTGGATATATGCGAATCCCCTCTGGCCTGGTGTAATCGGGTAAGCCCAATGACCCGCGAGGGTGTGTGGAGCGCGGGGCGGGGGTACGTGTATCATCAATCTCTATCAGGGTATCGCCGCTGGCGATGGCCGCGCATCCGCTACTGGAAAATGTGGCAACAAAAATATGATCTCAAAGTGGTCACGTGACACTATTACCACTGAACAGTGTTGTAACATACCTATGCGTGATACCCGACACCGTAGCAATGACGTAATCTCTGAGAGTCATTTGAGGTCTTAATTTAAATGCAAAACGTGGACACGCGATTAGAACTTTGGTTACTAAAGAACCTTAGGTTGCATTATAAGGTTAATTTAGGGCAGTATAATCGACTCTGCATAATTGTAGGTTTAAATTTCCAGAAGATAAAATTGGAGAAAAGTTATCCATAATCCTAAAACTTATTATTTACTCCTAATTTTAACTTGCACAAATATAAAATCATAACTAAATGTATCGCTCTTCTTCTCTGAATCAGAGTATTAGACACGAAACGCACCATCTTCATAGTAGGTATACCTCTGTAGCTAAGAAGCTTGCGATCGCTTCGTAATACAGCGGCGCTCCATTATTCGAGGCAATAGCGCCGCATTATCACGACAGTGATTACACGGATCAAATTACAACATAGTACACAAGCAATTACACAAAACATTAATTCACAACACCCAATCTCGTTTGTGAATCGTTCATTAGCGGCAGGGGATCGGTAGAAATGGAAACTTTTGACAAAAGTTAAGACGTAAACGGCAAATGAATCTGCATTATTCCAACACCCCACGCCACGGAGACGTCTCGACGCCCGTTCTTCAGATAAGACAATTAAATAACTATCTCGACCCATTTATCTGCCGGAGTTTCGTTTTGTTTGTTTCTATTAAGCGTAATTAATGCCTCTGCGGACGGGTAAAGGTTAATGAAGTCGAGCGCTGCCGGTTATCGGACATCTGACGGGCTCAACTGGAATCAAACGGCGGCGGCCCGCCCTCGGAGATCTATTGTCCGCGACTAATAAACATTCCTGTTCGCGAACTCTCTCGGTATCCGACAAAAGCGGCTCACCGTCTCGCTGGTCTCTCGCTACGGAGAAGGATGTCGGCTTCGCGTCGGTCATGACCGACACACCCGCTCCATTCACCCAATACTTTTCACCTCGTGTAATATCGTTAGGAATTTCCCAATTTCGACGCCGCGCCCTTCTAAACGGACGCGATGACACCTATGAATCTTAGTCGCGACGCGATCGCGCTCCCGAAATCCATCGACGGGTATCAGTCACGACCGTAACTGCATTCTTCGGTAGACAGCTAATTTGGCCCCCCATTTACGTGTAAGTAGAACATCTATCACGGCTTCTCGGCATTTCTACCAATTTACCGAGTACTCGTCTATCGAAAGATTCAATGAATGATAACGAGCCTAATAAATACGGAGTCGGCTCCCCAAATGGCTGTAATTAATTTAATGGATTTAGACAAAGAAATATGTACAATAAGATAGTGAGATTAACGATGGCGCTGCATATTGTTTGAGGTATCACTTGGAATAGAGCAGGGTCGTCCAGTAGTACTCGGCGAGCGCGCCCGGAGCCGCCGCGGCTCTCATTTCTTTTTTCTCTATTTACTTGTAAACACTAATGAAGGCTCCCGAGCGAGCCTTCTAACGAGCTCTAACGTTGCACTTTCCGTTTATTATCGAGTCTGTAATCTAACATCTGCAGGTACCTGTGTATTTCAACTACAGACCTCGGTACGCCACTTTGCTACAAATAAACAAACTATATTTTTTCAATATATTAAAATATTTCGGGAACCAAATACAATAGTTAGGTACATTAAAAACAACTATAGTAAGTTTCGCATAATATGCTGCAGTTGCAATCTTTGTGACTTTGCATTCGTTGGTCAAAAACGTACCTACGTCGGATTCTAATAAGTTTAATGCAAATTAACATTGTCTATTTGTAACTTTGTTCTACGGATGTTTGCTAGACAATACATACATTAACATAACTGCCCATAAAAAGCTTACTTCAGCGCCGCCTAGACCTCGAAGAAGGGTTCCGTCCACAAGGTTCTTATATCACAAAATCAGCGCAACATAAATTAGTGGACAGGTCGCGTGACGGACCGACTTAGCAACATCGTCTCCTTATCGCTGTCCGGAAACCACCCGACTAACCTCTCTGCGACCCGGATATGAAAAAACACAACCGTAAAACCTCCCCTGCAGAAGTCAAATTCCCTTAACGCCACTGTTCGTAATCCGAATAGAAACACCTAATCTCGACTCTATTCATGAAACGACACGGTCTAAATCCTATCCCTTACAGAGGCAATAGTCAACAACAAATAAGGCAACATTGCCAGTATGTCAACATAAATAAAGCTGAGTGTCCTTTAACGAAGCAGACGTTGACGTCGGGACACTAATAAAGATCGTACGAGACAATGTGGACTCTAAAGCTTTTATGTTAAAATTGAGATTAGTCTTGTCAGTCGCAGGGGTAGTAAATGAAGGTCCACATTTAGCGGTCGCGGTGGTAGTGATGTGGGTGGACTTCCTTTGTCTGGTAATCTTATCAGCATGGCAGCCGGCGGCCGCCGCGTCTTGACATGATACATTACTCGCGCTATATATTTACATTCGTCGTCGACTACCGGCACGCACGACGAACTACGCCTTCATCGTTTAACCTTCCGCAGACTTTATCAGTATGTGTTCTTGAGTTTGAGCCACTGTATCCCAAATATACACCAATGATGGAAGTTAATCAATCAATTTAAATAGAATGAATCCGTCTATGTGCCGACGAGATAAGCTTTTATATACAACATTGGGCTCCGGCCAACCGTGAGGCATCGATTAAAATGTACGCGTAATGTCATTACACAAGCCGGTTTCAGTTGTAGCAGAGAAGGGGATATCGGTTTTCGTAAACTGCTGAATTTTGTTAATACCACAAAAATTTTCGCTAATGCTTTGCTGAACGTTTCGATATCTAAAACATAGAGGAAATTATAAGGAAACTCAATTCAGTAAAGCTTCTATAAATATCGGCGTGAAAGAGCAAGAAAGAGAGAAAATCTATTGTTTTAATTGATTATTCTACTCATCAAATGATGCCGTAATGAATTCTGTTTCTAGGAAGATAGTCTAGTTTAAGAATGTAATGTCCATAAAAGCCTTGACGCTCGATCCCCTTGCAATCGCAAAACTTTGAATACACCTCTTTCGACTATCGAAAAGTTCCCGATAATGGATTTGTTGGAGCACTCGATTGTTCAACGATGAATGGGTACTAATTAAAACGAAGTCACGACGACGCCGGACCAAGTTTTCGATTGTTCCAGAACTATAAATCGCAGTGCTGCTCTCTCATATAAATATTGCACGGCCCAACTTCGGCGCTAAATTTAAAATCAAAATTGGGGAATCGGCATCGTGGTGAACATATGGCTTAAGTGTGTTTCCCACATAACTATTCTCAACTTCCAATAAAGACATACATAGTATAGACTTCATATTTCTCTGATATTAATCTACATAAATAGATATTATAAGGATATTCTTGGGTGCTCTCGATTCGAGTTACGATCAAGATTAAGGGGTAAATTCTAAATTGCTTCGAGAATGTTCATGTAACGAGTTTAAGATTGTGAGCACGTGTCGCCACCGCGTCTCCTGGCTCCTGTGATTGCCCAAATGTATCTCGTCGGTATCGGCGTGCGTCTTCACGTGTGTGTAGCCACTCGTACATCAACGTCAAGAGTTATGAAACTACCTGCAGACAGATATACTCACCAAGCCACAGCCTGCAGCAAACGGCACGTGTGCCAAAAGAGTTCACCTCATACTACAGTAGTCATAAAGTTTACTAACACTTTTTCGCGTTTGTCTTATTCAACCGCAATCCGCACAAACAGCTGGATGTTAATCTTGGCAAGAATAATGGACGGAATTAACCTCCCGACGAAGCTTAGTGGCGGCGAACCGCAGTTACTCTATTACGGATCGGTCTGTTTCTTTTCCGTTTCCAATAAGGAATCACGTTTGTTCAGGCCGAGCTCGGCCGCAAATGAGCCGAAACACACCCCCTTTATCTTCCAATAAGTAAGCGAGCTTTGGATTTCTTCCCGAAGAAAATACGGATCCTAAACGGAAAATAGGAGATCGGATGCCAGATGGCTCGAAAAATATAAAAATAAACGAACCGGAATATGGATAGTGGCCTCTATCTGATTGTTATTCAGTTTTATGCATAGTGTAGTCTCAATAAATAATATGGGATAGTAAAAGCGAGCGCCGAAAAGTCTGCGTGGGTTGTAAAAAAATACTGATATCCTTTGCGTAAACAAACTCAAAAAGGACCAATCAGGCCGCGCGGTGCGGGAGGCAATTTTAGGTAAAGTAAAAAGAGAAAAAAGTTAGTTTGTTCCGGGTGCACAGCGGCAAATCCCAGGACGGCGTTCAAAATCGCGTTCCCTTTTTAAAGTTGAGACGATTCGCGTAACGAGTGTCGAATTCTCCGAGCGGTGCCCCTCCAGCAGGCGGCCCCGGAGGTGCCTCGGTAATTACCAACCATTACAGACAAAGGACACGACTCGTCCGATTACCATAATTCCCAAGCCCCGAGACGGGATATAAATGGACCACATTTTGTAGTAGCACGACGACTGACATGTGTATTAATGACTATGCTTGTCCTCCTAAATTAGGTAAGGGATTTGGTGATTTAGTTTTTTCATTGGCTGCGGCGGCGGGATGGATAGATGGAGAGGTTGGAACACTTTCTTGCCGTATTTATTCTTAATGTCTATCCCACGGTCGTGTTTACAATCTACTTTATTTAATTTGTCTTGTGATACATTACTTTTATACTAATAACTATAAATTGGCACATGTTATAGATCATTATTCTTTTCAATAGCTTAATAAAGTTTCCAATACAAACAAACATTTAAATCAATATCAGTATTTATATTCACGAACAGTAGGTAAATTAAATCATTCGCGAACTCGAAGTATGACAACATTATTAGATGTTAGTGTATAAATAAAAATGATACATTCTAAAAATGAACTAACACAACAAACAAACACAAAGCATGTGGAACTCGTTTACGATGAACTATTGAACTCAGAATCTAATCAATTATTCTATTATCTTTTTACTTTGAAACAAAACCGTAGTTGAGATAGGTTCTCATTTCTGTACAGAACAAACAATGAATACATACCATGTGATATATGTCAACATAGTAGTTCTCTATACGGCTCACTCAAACTCATTAATCTGTAATTGGTAAGAAAAGAATGGCATCAAAGGACGGCCACAAAAGACTGCGTGCGGTATTGTGAAGAAGTTCACCATTTTCATTTCGGTGGTGTTCGGGCCCGGAGGGATTGATCGCGAAAAAAACAACACAAAAACCCTTTTAAAATTAATTGAGTTTTCTTACGGCTACATTGGACGGTACAATAAATTAATTAACGCTCGAAGGAATCCTTAAATTTCGAGGAGGATCAAAAGTTGGATGTTATGGCGGGTGATAAGAGGCGGCGAGGGCGCGGGGTCCCAGATAATACTTCGATTTTCCATTAGCTTATATTAGCGATGGGAGAGTCCGCCGCGCCCGCGGTTAGGTCGGTAGCTCCAATCTAATATATTTTCCTTATAAAGAACAGGCGAAACACGCGATCTTTGATCCATTTGCATGAGCCTATCCACGGTTATTTGTTTACGAGCCATTACGGTAAGCAATATTTGGCCTTAATTGAATTTCGACTTGTAAATTTTCGTGGATAGAATTAATTAAATTTTTCCCTGAGCTAATGCCTTCGCCACGACCGCTAGAGCGTGCTGATTAATTTTATAAAAGCCTTTAACTTTACAAATAACGAGGCCTGATAACCGTTTATCGGTTACAGACTGAGATTAAGAAAATCTTTTGATCTCCTTTGTGGATTATGATAAAGAAAAGTATATAATTCAATCTAAAATTATGAAACATTATTTCGTATCACATTAAATTTTGTCTGCTGTATTTACCTAGCAACTGTCGTATTTTTTTTATTTTTTTATTGAAGATGCAGAATGAAACAAGCGTCTAAGACAGAGGCTTTATTTATCGTAACTTTGTAAAGGGTTGTTTTGTATTAACAGCAATAAACTTACGAGTGTTTGAATTTTTCCTTTCTGTTGTTCAGATTCTTTTCATTGTTAGAGCAATATTTTTATTGGAAACTTTATAACGAGTTTTATTTGTAAGCTTTGTTTGATAGGAGGGCTTTATTTAACATTGATTTTCATAAAACAACGATTTATAAATCGATTGTATTCATATTTATCACTTGCAGGAAAAATCCTAGAATTCAATCATTTGTATTATTACATGTGTATATAATGAGCTTTGTTAGGGCTGGGTAGTATATTTTGAACGTATATTTCGAATCAAAACGAAAACAATAACCATGAAAATTAAATATTCATCACGTTTTACCTACAACATTTTAATTATGTACGGGATTTAGTTACACGATGCATTTTATCAGTACAACATATTTCATACATACTGATAACATTATTGTAAGTTCTTTGAATATACACTATTCGCATTCATTAAATTAAAAATCAGCTACATATCTACCAACATAGAAGTCACTATATCACTCTCTATATCAACTCAATTATATCTTCGTCTTACTCAAAAGCTCCGTGGCGTAGCGGTATATGTCTCGCTTTGAGTCTAGAAGGCTTTCGAGTCGTGGGTTCGATCCCCACACCGGACAAGAAATCTTTGTGTAAATTCTAAGATTTCGTCCTTCTTAGAAATCTTACCCTCCGTGCCTCAGAAAGCACGTTAAGCCGTTGGTCCCGATTGTTATAACATCATCTATAACAAGCGTATACCAGTGACCGGGCAGCACCGTTTCCCTGTATATTTTTACCTACCTGCCTGCCAAGCGTAGTGACTATGGCAAAAACCCTCCCTCGGGGGGAGACCCATGTTCAGCAGTGGACTTTATACGGGCTGATGATGATGAGGATGATTATTTACTTTCACTTCTTTTCTAGTTCATAAGTCGATCCCAACATCCATACTTCTAAAATAGTCCTAATAGTGACATTCCTCTCAGGGTGCCTCTTAGAAGGTTCCCGGCTGCCCCCGGATGTGCCGCCCCGCAACCCGACCATGTCGCGCCTGAACGGCAGGATCACCGGCAACCCAGCCGACCTCGGAGACTTCGAACCCTCGTGCCTGGTGCGGACGCCCTCCGGGAACTTTTACGTGCCGTCAGGTGAATGTTAGAACCTTTTCATATTTATCCTTTTACATAGTTGTATAATTAGCAATCACTTATTCTAATTACGCTTGAAATTCCATCTTAATACGGATAGGACGAGGTTCCTCACTTAAGCCTCAACGCTTGATGCGAAAAGACCTGAAGCATTTTCAACTCAACACTGTAATGATTGCTAAAAATTGCAGCCCGCCAGAATATCAAATTTTGTATAACATAAAGTTAAGATAAAATATTGAAAGTTACTTAACTTATCTAATTTAACTTGAACAATTCAAAATGTAACATTCGACGTTAACTAGAACATAACGAGTATATTAAAGTGTGTGATATTTAAATTCAAAACATTTTACAGGGGACATACAAAAGAATCCGTCGATGGACTACAAGTCAAATTCGTCGTGTAGTAGTCCAGGAAAACCCGAGAAAAACACATTAGACAGGATGGACAGAACAGACCGGCCTCACCCGACCTTCGGTACCCCTGTCCCAGTCCTGCCAGTCAGGAATAACCTCCGATCCAGCAACTTCCCTCCTGCTGGTTCAAGATTTCACTTTCGGAAAGGGCTATCTTCACGCTGTTCCTGGAAATGTACTGCAATCGTGTTTATAATACTCTTCATACTACTTTTAGGTATCGCTTCTTATATGACAGGTTGGTAATGACTCATATATTAAACGCCCCTATTATAACCATTAATCTCTGCCTCGTAGGTACTCTTATTTATATATTATACTGGGAATAACGTAACAAAAATAGATATCATAAATATCTTTGCCTGAAGAAACCTTTTTAATATAGTATAATTACTATCCTCAAAGGGATTATCCTTTGAATAAATTAGATTGACTCTTTTCGTAACTTTAATAAAACAAGACTGGCATGTTAATATTTAATCATTTATTCGATTCAGATTATGTAACTAGTAGATAACCGTATTAACCTAGTAATTGTGTAGTAATTTTACATGAAATATATAGGAAAACAATTTAAATCTTTCGAAGTCTCGTTGTAGGTTTGAATTTCGTTTATGTGAAGAATCAGTGTTGCTGGTTGAATGGTTATTTTGATAATAAAAATATGAGGTTTTTTCAAAAAAAGTTATATACTTTACTGAACCGTTAAACTTTTTGTTCACAGCATCTTATTTTGTTAACTGGACGTATCAAAATCCCAAAGCCTGCACAGTAGTGGTTGGGGAGCCAACTGAAGTATTTCCAGCGCCAAAGGCCACGTCGCTGGAGTACGCCAATAAGTCCCTAACCAGGCCGCACCTAAGCTTACCCACCATAGGCACAGGTAAAGGGGATCACCATTCTCGTCCACGTAGAAGTGTAGATGTAGTAGATGGGCATGCTTCTTCTTTACCACCTTCTAATTCTGTTTCTTCTGAAGACTCTTCCACTGCTGTAGATATGCATGATGTAATTGAGCCTCTTGCCAACACTGTTAGCTTAGTGCATGGTGTGGCGCCGGAGGACGTCACTACTGAAGTGACTGAAGAAAATAGCGAGGGTTCTAACAATGCTTTTATGTCTACTGATGTTGATAACATCTTGTTTAATAATGTCGATCTAACAACAAACAATATCCCTGAAAGGCAAACAAACAACGATGCCATAATTGTCTCGGACTCCTATACTACGGAATCTGTAGAGACAAAAAAAGTGCCACTAACTAATGATAATCCAGGCACAGATGTAACTAACAACATTTTTATAACCGAAATAAATGAGAACCCCTATAGTAGTACAACAGCCGGAACAACAACAAAAAAAATAAGAGAAACACATGTGGAAATGCCACTAGAGATTTCAGATGAAAATATTGTTACTCCATCTAAAACACAAAATGATAAAATAGCTTATGAACCCGAGGATATGCAAGGAGATTCATTTCCATCGATACGTTCTTACGGAATAGAAAAACTTCAATATTTCAAATTTAGAACTCAATTGGAACAGGTGAAAGAAGTTCTACATATATACTCAAACGAATCATCTGAATTAGATAACAACAATTTACAAAAGTTCCATTATGAAAGCGAAAATAGTGAACAAAGTATTTTGTCGACCACTAACAGCGCACCTAAAATTACTGATAACTTACATATTACTTCGACTGTTACAAACGAGCCAACAACTGAAGTATCTACAACCAGTAGTACAACAACAGAGGAGATTACTACTAACAAACGTGTTACTCCCATTAAATTCACCACACATAGTGAGCATGTTGTAACTACAACTCCGGCACCGAGTGTTACTAACATTGAAGAAATCACTACAAGTACTATAGGCCATACAACTGTACCAGACATTTCACCTGTAAATACAATCGACAATCGACCTTCTGATGTGACTAACGCTAAACATGTTTTAATTAATCTAACTATTTCTGCGGACGGTGCAGAAAACGCAGCTTATAAGCCATTATATTCACTAACGTTCACTGTTCCCACAGTTGGCGATGCTAATGAAATGCCAACTGTTAAGATAACTCCAATGGACATTGAACCAACTCAGAGCTCTAACTTCAACAAACCTATTACTTTAGAAGGATCAACTAATGACAATACACAAACGAGAGAAGACATTGATTTGGGTGGAAACTGTGAATGTACGTGCCCAGCTTGCAACAGTAATTCAACTGATGATTTTTATGATGATAATTATAACGAAATAACAACTGAATCTTCAAATTCCGAGTTATCGACAGGGAACACCACAGTGGCTTCTGAAAACATGTCTGCTGATATAACGGAAACAATTACTAATAGTGATATAGATTTTACCGTCAGTCCTACTACTGAGGTATCTACTACAACAGACGGTACATCAACAACAGAGAACGCTATCTGGACCCAGGATACAACAACTGAAAGTGATATATTTTCTACAACCGACCTTCCAAAATGCGTATGTCCAAAAGTAATGCCTCCACCTATTCTAATATTGGAAGGTGAGGTTGAATTTTCGTAAAATTCAGTGATAACTTACTAATGGTCATCCATCCATCACCGCTTAGGGTTTCTGGGGACAATCTATTATAATATGTTTACTGCCTTTAACATACTAACATGCATGTTCCTAAACACAGCCACCAGTTTATACTTACTCAATTTTTTCTCATTGCACGCACTTTCGGTTTATTGCCATGCGGGTAGATTATCGTAGTATAGAATAATATAGTTATTTTAAACGTGCTTAATTATTATTCATCACATTATCGCATGTTGTGAAACTATAATTTTATTGTATAACGTTGATATTAAACTAACACGAAGAAAATGTTCTAGGTGCGCGAACGTTCCCCGCTCAGACATTCCCACCTGACGGAACGACGTTCAAACAAATTACCTTAGGTGAAAAATTATCGAAAGAAATCCCTCCATATAGCTACTGGAATATGCAATTTTATCAAACTCAAGCAAGTTATGTGAAGTTTGACTATATGATCCCCCGAGGGGCATCAATAGGCGTGTATGCTAGAAGAAATGCTCTACCTACACATACACAATATCATATATTGGAAGTACTGAGTGGTTTTAAGGCGAGAACTACGAGAACGTCACATGTAAGTACTGAATAATACATTAAAATGATATTACTTCACCTCCAAAACGAAAACAGAATATACGAACAAAAATAAAAATTTTCAGCCTTCAATTAAAAAGGAAGTTACTCACTACATGGAACAAGGCCACTGGTTCCTTTCTCTATACAACGACGATGGAGACCCACAGGAGATCACAGTCATCGCCATGATTGCTGATGAAATGACACACAACTGTCCCAACGGCTGCTCGGGGAAAGGAGAGTGCCTTATGGGACACTGCCAATGTCAACCAGGGTTTGGTGGAGATGATTGCAGCAAAAGTAAGTAATCTACGAGTATTTCACCTACTTCATAATATACTTTTAAGATGCATATAAGTAAGGTGGTCAATATTTTACTCACAATTAATTTTCAGGCGTATGTCCAGTTCTGTGTAGTCAACGTGGAGAGTACATCAATGGTGAATGTCAATGTAATCCTGGATGGAAAGGAAAGGAATGTTCGCTTCGGCACGATGAATGCGAGGTGCCCGATTGTAATGGGCATGGACACTGCGTCAATGGAAAATGTTCATGTGTTCGAGGATACAAAGGAAGATTTTGTGCAGATATAGACTGCCCTCATCCCACTTGCTCCGGTCATGGGTTTTGCATTGAAGGTGCTTGTATTTGCAAGAAAGGCTGGAAGGGATTGGACTGCGCAACTATGGATAAAGACGCTTTACAATGTCTTCCTGACTGTTCGGGACATGGTTCATTCGATGTTGATACCCAAACATGCACATGCCATGCTCGGTGGTCTGGAGAAGACTGCTCAAAAGGTAAATTATTAATCAGTACATCCATCTGTTGTCATATTTCTTATCTTCATAACTGTTAAGTACACAATGTAAATTAAATTCATAAAAAATCTATTAAAATTTACAGAAATTTGTGATCTTGACTGTGGCTCTCATGGAAGATGCGTTGGTGAGGCTTGTGTCTGCGATCCTGGTTGGACCGGCGAATACTGCACTTCTAAACTCTGCGACAGCCGCTGCAGTGATCACGGCCAATGTAAAAACGGTACCTGTCTCTGCGTGTCAGGGTGGAATGGAAGACATTGTACTCTTGAAGGCTGTCCAAGGGGATGCGCCGGACACGGACAATGTAAAGTCGCAAATGACGGTCAATGGTCTTGTAAATGCTTCGACGGCTGGGACGGACCGGACTGCACGACGCTCAAAGAACAGATTTGTGATGATTCCAAGGATAATGATAAAGGTATTTGTGACGCCTAATCAAAATCAAGCTTAACTATTTTACTGTATTATTTTATGTACTCACTAAATATCCATGATTTATTTCTGTAGATGGTTTGGTCGACTGTGAAGATCCAGAATGCTGTCTTAACCCTATCTGCAAGGGCAGTCAACTCTGCGTGTCATCTCCCAAACCCACAGATATCCTGCTTCGGAAACAACCACCAGCCATTACTGCTTCTTTCTTTGAGAGGATGAAATTCCTCATTGATGAAGGCAGTCTTCAAAATTACGCTAAACAAGAGAACTTCAATGAAAGGTGAGGATTGGGTGTTCGGTGTTACTCGTTAGGGTTAAGCGTAAAATATAATAATAAACATTGTTGGCTGTTCAAACGAACATACAAATAGCCTAATAATATTTGTTATATAAAATATGCAGTGTTGTGCCCCAGTCGATCCCAATGTTTTATTTACATTTTAAAAGTGTACCACGACGCTTTCTTTCTTTTCTTACACTTATATGAAACAAAATACTTATATTTATTTGTACTGATATCAAAATTTAATCTAGACGATCGACACTTGCATGTGTTACATATAATGTCGCTGTAACTAACATTTCCAAGCTTTCTTGTTCCTAAATTAATATTATTAATAATATGTACTTACTCATTCTGTCATTTCTCTCGGTTTTTTCTAACGCTGCGCAGTATGTTTTGGAACCACTTCAACTCGAGGTAAGACTTGTGAATCGAACATAGGATAGTGTACGTTTTGCCTAGTTTATCTTCGAAAATAGTTCATATTCTACATTATACATATTTAATTGATTGGCGACATATATATTATATATATTATACATATATTCGTATATTATACTGTTATGCATGCTAATATATAGTACCTACTATTGTGTCCTGTGAATTTGTGTTCCGCTTTTTATTTAAATGTTTGTATTATATGTTTTATAACGATAAACCACGTAAGTAGATGACCTGATAATATTGTATGAAAATTCACTTTCCACTTGAGTCACGTTTTAGCAAAATAACGTATCATTTCAAATTTAATAGAAATAGCCTTTAGAGTAACTTGGATGATAGTTTTGAATTCCAAAACCACTTGATAAACCAAAAGCTCGAGTATTGTAATACCACTTTAGAAATTAGAATCCAATATAAAACTGATTTAACAATACATTTCACAACATCCCTTGTAGTGAACTTCAATACTTAACTTAACGCAGCACAAAACACTATACTATGTATCATGTATCTTACTATAATATAATATTGTGTTATCGGAATTTCCAGTCGTTCTGCTGTTGTCCGAGGTCGCGTGGTTACTTTACTGGGAACCGGCCTGGTCGGGGTCAGGGTGTCGACTGATACACCTCTAGAAGGGTTCACGCTCACCAGAGAAGATGGCTGGTTCGACTTATTAGTTAACGGTGGAGGAGCAGTCACTCTCAACTTTGGACGGTCGCCTTTCAAACGCGCCACTAAAGTCGTCTACGTACCATGGAATGAGGTACGTAAAGAAGAATTTAAAATGATAATTCATTTGTTAGCTTAATTTTATCATTCCCTGGTGATAGTCCACTTAATTTTGAATAATAGCTAAAGTTGTTAAAGTTTAGTGCTTAAATCCTTAAGATAGGTCTTCTCCAACATTATAGCGAGCTTAGCTAAGTAATAAACTTAATGATTCGGTACTTTCTAGATTTATTTTGGGCAATTTGCATTTTTAGCAAATATTAAAGGAAATCTATGCAAACTTTAAAAGAAATGGACAGTAAAACGTTATTTAAAAGCAATAAAGTTAATTTGTCATCAACAATAGCTGTAAATTCGCAATGCCTTGACATTTGATAGTTTAGTTTAAGACCCCCATAAAAGTTTAAATCGTAAAGTTGATTTTAAAACGAACTAGTTCAAATGAAATAGCGGGGGTGGAATAAACTCAGAATACCTTAATAATTCAAGCAGTTTCGACTTAACTTCATATGAGTTTTACATTATTTTTTTCAAATTTAAAACATGCAATACGGTGATTAGTTTCAGTAACGTTCTATTTTCATGACTCAATTATATTTCTTAAGTCTTTATTTTAACTCGTTGCTTGGAACTAACCAGTAATTTTAAAAAGTGAATGAAGTTAAACCAGAGACGTATAAGTGAAACAATAAGGCATATTTTCAAATAGTAAATTATAATATAAAGCACATTTCTGCGATATCGTTCGGTTTAATATATCTTTAAAATCTTTAATAAAATTCTAGTAATTTAACTTTTATAATTGCAGGTGGTAATCATTGACACCGTTATAATGACGACTATGGATGAAAAGATCAGCATGGGACCGCCTCAAGCGTGTTTAGCTCATGATTATGATACCATGAAACCCGTTGTGTTGGCGACTTGGAAACATGGCTTCCAGGGTGCTTGTCCCGATAAAAGTGCTATATTAGCAGAGTCACAGGTAATGGACTTTAGAAAAGTATAGAACAAATTGTTGTTTTCCCATATTCAAGAATATCATTTCAATTTAAAAAAATACTTGTCTCTTAAAGATCCTCAGTAATTGTATATTGACAAAATCTTAAGTCCTTTTCGTAATATCAATACAACGTCTAACTTTCAGGTTGTACAAGAGAGTCTCGAGATTCCAGGCACCGGTCTTCACTTAGTATACCACAGCTCCAGAGCTGCCGGTTATCTTTCCACAATCCAACTTCAGCTCACTCCTGAGAAAATTCCTCCAACATTGTCACTGATTCATTTAAGAATAACAATTGAAGGAATACTCTTTAAGAAGACCTTTGAAGCGGATCCGATCATCAAGTTTACGTATCCATGGAACAGACTAAATATTTACAAGCAAAGAGTATACGGCGTAACCACTGCACTGGTCAAAGTGGGCTACCAATACACGGACTGCAAAGATATCATCTGGAACGTGCAAACTACAAAATTGAGCGGTCAAGACATGAGTATATCGGACGTCGGTGGATGGAATTTAGACATTCACCACAGATACAATTTCCATGAAGGTGAGCTAATAATATATTCACAACATTTCTGTTTTTTTTTCTCCATATCTCTTATATCTATATCAACGTGAAGTAAAAACTTTGTACACTTTTTTAACGAAAATTGCGTGGACGAATGAGTATTAATTTCGCACACTTATAGTTTTATATAAAAAAGAAGGTTTATATAAAAAAGAAGTGCAGAATTCTAATATTTTTTTATTACGGTCGAAATACGACCACTGGGCGATCAGTAGTAATTATTTATAGCTATATGACTATAAGGGCTCTTTGCCGTGTGGTTTCCGGCTTAGAATAGATCACCCCATGTCCTCCCATGGGAGTTGTAAAAGGCGACTAAGGGACACGTGGCTGATAGATGGGCAGAAGCATCTATTAGCCCAAGGTTAACATCCTACTGCGATCACCAATCCGTCTGCCAAGTGTGGTGATTATGGCAATATCCCTCAACGATCCTGGCTTGCCAAGGTATTTTAAGAGGAGGCTCACGTTCAGCAGTGGACGTAAACGGGCTGTTGAAGAAGAAGAAGAAGACTATAAGGGCTCATTTCATATTTGTCCATAATAATAATTGTGTATCAGCCTTAGCTTTTAATATTAGAACGATCAGTATTAAAGAGAGACTGAACTGTTCCAGGTATCCTGCAAAAGGGCGACGGCACCAACGTGTACCTGAAGCACAAGCCGCGCGTGATCATCACGACGATGGGCGACGGGCGCCAGCGCGAGCTGGAGTGCGGCGCGGCGTGCGCGGGCGCGGCGCCGCGCGCGCGGCTGCTGGCGCCCGTCGCGCTCGCGTCCGCGCCCGACGGCGCCGTGTTCGTGGGCGACTTCAACCTCGTGCGCAAGATCAGCCCCGACGGCACCGTGCGCACCGTGGTCAAACTCAAGTCAGTTTACATTCTTTCTTACGAAGGTCTAAAAAATAAGCGGCCGTAGCCCGATGGCTAGGGCGTCGGACTTGTGATCATGTGGTCACCGGTTTGATCCCCACCCATTGCACTACCGACGTGAACGCATTCGTAACACAAGCATTTTACGTAAAAGTACGAGTAGTGTGCAAAAACTCTGCTAGCAACATTAAAAATAAAAAATCTGTTTAAAAAAAATCTCAGTATTATATAAAATATTGGCCGAAACTAATTTGACTTTCTTTTTTCAGTGCCACGCGAGTCTCCTACCGATACCACATGGCTTTGTCGCCTTTGGACGGCACGCTGTACATCTCGGATCCGGAATCGCATCAAATCATTAAAGTTCGTAACACGGATGACTTTAGTGATCCGGAACACAATTGGGAAACCGTCGTCGGATCCGGAGAGAGGTGTCTGCCGGGTGACGAAGCGCATTGCGGAGATGGAGCTTTGGCGCGGGACGCTAAACTCGCTTACCCGAAAGGAGTCGCGGTGTCCATCGATAACATCCTATACTTCGCCGACGGCACCAACATTCGAATGGTCGATAGAGACGGAATCATCACCACCATTATTGGCAATCATATGCACAGAGCTCATTGGAAACCGATTCCTTGTGAAGGAACTCTCAGTGTCGAAGAAGTTCACTTACGCTGGCCGACCGAACTCGCCATCAATCCTCTGGACAACAGCTTACACATAATAGATGACCATATGATACTACAGATGGCTCCGGATGGTAGAGTGAAAGTCATTGCCGGTAGACCGCTACACTGTCCCTCACCAGTTACAGCGATAGACGTCGAGTTGGCGACATACGCCACGCTAGTAATGCCACAAAGCATTGCTTTTGGTTCCGCGGGTGACCTGTTTGTAGCTGAAAGTGATTCTCAAAGAATAAACAGAGTCCGTCTTATTACTACTGACGGTAAGATTTCATTGTACGCTGGGGCCGAATCTAAATGTAATTGTCTAGAACGAGGTTGTGACTGCTTCGAGGCTGACCATTACCTAGCATCCAATTCCAAGTTTAATACTATTTCTGCTGTTGTCGTCAGTCCTGATGGAATTGTTCACATCGCCGATCAAGCTAACTACAGAGTGCGTTCAGTGATGGCTAGTATTCCTGACGCGAGCGGTATGAGGGAATACGAGATCTATGCCCCTGACACTCAAGAGATTTATATTTTCAACCGTTTCGGTCAACACATTACTAGTAAGAATATTCTTACTGGTGAAAACAACTATGTGTTCACTTACACTGTCAACACCAGTAACGGAAAACTAAGTACGGTGACCGATGCTGCCGGCAACAAAGTATTCCTTCTGCGGGACTATTCCACCTCTGTCAACTCAATTGAGAACACTAAAGGACAGAAATGCAGATTGAAAATGTCGAGAATGAAGATGTTGCAAGAACTAAGAACTCCGGACAACTTTAACGTTACGTTCGATTACTATGGACCCAGCGGTTTGCTGAAGTCTAAATACGACAGTACAGGCCGAAGTTATGTTTACAGATACGATGAGTTCGGACGTCTTACATCAGCCGTCACACCAACAGGAAGAATCATTAATTTGAACTTCGACTTAAGTATTAAAGGGGCTACAGTTAGAGTCACAGAAAATAACAAGAAACCAATCTCAATCTTAATAAAAGGATCATCGGTGAACACCCGAACTGGAGACGCTGAACAAAAGACAATAATATCATCTGACGGCAGCATTTCATCTAGCATGCCATGGGGTCATTTAATATCAACAGACACAGTTCCCTACTCGGTTTTGGCTGAAATAGATCCAATTTTAGGCGAGAGCTTCCCTATTCCAGCGAAACAACGCACTGAGGTCGGTGGTGATTTAGCCAATAGATTCGAATGGCGATACTTCCTGAGGAAACTTATGAACAAAGGCAGGGGCGGAAAGTTAATTTCTCAGGTCGGTCGTAAACTGAGAATTAATGGTGAAAACTTGCTTACCCTTGAATATGATAGAGAAAGTTCAACCATTGCTGTGTTTATGGATGACAAAGTAGAACTATTAAATGTCACCTACGATAGAACTGCAAGGCCTGTGAGGTTTGGACCAAACAATGGAATATTTGCCGAAGTTGTATTAGAATATGATAGGTTCAATCGACTTACGAAATGGAGTTGGGGAGATCTCAATGAAACATATGGATTTGATAGAGCTGGCAGACTTAATGAAATTCGCTATGGAGATGGATCCTCCTTGGCCTACTCATTCAGAGATATGTTTACATCTCTGCCTCTGAAAGTAACGACACCCCGAGGTAGCGACTATCTTCTTGATTACGACGACTCAGGAGCACTTCAGAATTTGACTACACCTCGGGGTCATATTCACACATTTGCTCTTATGACATCTCTTGGCTTCTTCAAATATCAATACTTCTCCCCTATGAACAGACATCCTTACGAAATTCTATACAACGATGATGGGCACATTCTGTCCAAAATCTATCCTCATCAATCTGGTAAAATAGTATATGTTTACGACAATAGCGCAAAACTTGAGATGATTTTGGCAGGTGCATCAGCTATCCGTTACGTTTACCATGAAAACACTCATCTGGTAAAGAACGTTGAAATCACTGACACTGATTTCGAACTTAGACAAGATTACAAATATCATGCCGGTATTCTAAAAGACAAGAAAATGAAGTTTAGCCCCAAGAGCAATCTAAACAATGCTCATATCAAATATCAGTACGATGGCAACGCAAGGCTTTCTACAATTGATGTCAATATCAATAGCAAGGAAATGCCACAACTAAGAATGAAATATAATCAAAATCTCGGCAGCCTTGAGGCACTCAGTGATTTAAGAATATACAGAAATACTTTCAACAGATCAGTAATGCAAGATACCAGTAAACAATATTTCACTATTACTGATTATGACGATCGCGGAAGGGTCAAAACCATCCTTATAAATATTAAAGCCTTCGATGTCTTCCGGCTTGAGTTAGAGTATGATTCTAGAAATAGGATAAAGTCGAAGAAAATAATGATTGGTGACACATCATCCAACGAACGAATCACCTATAACTATGACGGACACTTGATGGAAGTTGTCGGGTCCGAAGACGACTGGAAGTACGTATACGATGAGAACGGTAACGTCGTTGGAGTCATAGAACATGGTGAGAAACGTTATCTTGGCTATGACATTGGTGACAGGGTCGTTCAATACGGTGACTTAGAGTACAGCAGCTATGATGGTCGTGGTTTCGTCATTAGACGCGGAGAACAAAAGTACAGATATAACTCCCGCGGCCAGTTCGTTCACGCATTCGAAAGAGATAAATTCCAGATATGGTACCACTACGACGACAGGAGCAGACTAATTGCGTGGAAAGATGATAAAGGCAACATCACTCAATTCTTCTATGCAAATCCACAGACTCCTGGCCTTGTGACTCATGTACATTATCCGAAGGCCGGAAAGACTGTGCGTTACCTGTACGACCAACGTGATTTCCTAACGTGTATCGAAACTGAAGAACAACGGTTCTATGTTGCAACCGACCAGAATGGATCCCCGCTAGTAGTTTTTGATGTAAACGGAGAAATCGTGAAAGAAATCAAGCGCAGTCCGTTCGGAAAGATTGTCAAAGACACAAACCCTGAATTCTATATCCCTGTTGATTTCCAAGGAGGTATTCACGATTACTATACTAATTTAGTTCATCTGGAAACCAGATTGTACGATCCTGTAGTAGGACAATGGATGACACCTAGCTGGGAACATTTAGCGAGTAAATTGCACTTACCAACTGACATATTCATTTACCGATTCAAAAATAACGACCCAATAAATAAGAACCAAAATATTCCGTATATGACTGAACTTGGTAGCTGGCTACAACTATACGGATATGATCTAAACAAGATGATGGGTTCAAGATACATATCGCAGATGATCTACCAACCAAAAGTAGAGTTAACAACTCCACGATTGACACCCGATTTTGAAGTATTATCTGGCCTTCAATGCATCATTGAAAAGGTTTGTATGCGTCAACTTTAAAATGAATCATTTATAACGCTACTCGTCTAAATACACATAATCTTATGGTTTTTATATTTTTTTGCAGATTAATGGAAAGTTGTCTGACATGAACTTTGTGCCCACTCCACTTTTGAAAATGGAACCAATCACGCGAAATCTATTGCCACGCGTGTCATATAAACGTGGAGTTTTTGGCGAAGGTGTCTTGATATCTAGAGTCGATGGCAAAGCGTTAATCAGCGTAGTCGACGGAACAAACAACGTGGTCGAAGATGTGATTACCACTGTGTTCAATAACTCTTATTTCTTGGATGTACACTTTAACATTCATGACCAGGACGTTTTCTACTTCGTCAAAGACAACACTCTCAAGATTCGCGATGACATGGAAGAGTTGAGGCGACTCTCCGGAAAATTCAACGTGTCTCAAGACGAAACTAACGATCAAGGATTAGAGGTAAATATGTTTTTTGATACTTCCAAAATAAAGTTTCCTAATTTGAATTGATCAGTTATTTTTTACGAAAATCTAAGTTCAGTTAATAATTTATGTTTTGCCTATATTCCAGGTCCGCGTACATGCGGTGTCAGCGGGCGCCGCGCAGGCGGTCCTGGTTCTGCGGTACGGGGTCGACCCGGCGCTAGAACGAGCCAAACTGCTGAAGCACGCACACAAACGGGCCGCCGCTCGCGCGTGGGAGAGGGAGAAAGCACTAGTGGCGGCCGGCTGGGAAGGAAGAGGAGGTTGGAGCGAAGAAGAGAAGGAGGAACTGATTTCTCACGGAGTTGTGGACGGCTGGGCGCCCCGCGACCACCACTCGCTGGCGAAGTACCCCGCGCTGGCCGACGACCCCGCCAACATCGTGTTCGTGCGGGACGCGCGGCGCAAGCGGCGGCGCAGCGGGCGCGCGCGCCACCGCGCCAACTAGTCCCCCCCCCGCACCGCCCGCACCGCCACGCGGCTCATGAGTGGTAGGCTCCAGAAAAGACGATTGCGAAGTGCATTGTTTTATAATTAGGCGTCGTAGTGCCTGCCTTTTATTTTTATGTTATGCCCTATACGTACGGTTGGTCCGGAACGAATCTCGTAATAACTCATTTACAGGGTACCGAGTCATAAATAAAATAAAATATTGAAATATAATACTTGATTGGATGAGCATAATACTAACGCATAAAATCGATGAACTAAAATACTCAACGCGATCACAATTTTTACTTGTAACATAATTGTTTCGATGAGATATGATATTTTGTTTTACTTTTACATTTTTATGAAATAATATAACCTATACTAATAGTTATTAAAGTTAGAACGTTATAATTTATCACAAGTTTCATGTATTCCTACTAAGTTATAGCCAAATATTCCTTTCTATCCTACGGTTAGGTACTTGTAAATAAAAATACGTAGGTACATATTTTATTCTTGTAGTCGTTTCTTTTTATACTAATAGACCTAAGGTCAGTTTACTTTGCAATACTATCACTATTTAGCAATAATTTCGTATTTATACCCTCGAGAGCCTCTGACTCTTCTTCAAATGATATCATGTAGATATTTTTTTTTCGGATGCTAGAAGTTTTCGCGCCATTAATCATTCAATTCCCTTACATTGTATTATTGTACAACTCTCTCGGCGCGACTTATTGTTTTGAAACCACGCAAAATGTGATATGGTTGCGATATATGTATTATATTATGTAGGCGGTCAGATGTAAATGTCAAGTGCGCCAAATTGTATAAATACACTACATTTAATCAGAACAAATCGGACACGACCGACTTAGAAAGACTGACTAGGCTTTCACTAAGTGTTCCTTCTCACTGGCGTTTTACGAGCGTTGGTATTCGTCGCCAAAACGCGTGCCCGTTGCCTTGTCGCTACGTCAGAGCTAAAGAAACGCTCGTGTGAAGAAGCCCTTAATGTCAAATAAATTGATGTACCTATTTAATTCACCATATAATGTTATCTTAAGATCGTGTATTGTAACTACAGTAAAGTACTCGATCTTACGACGACTACATTATTGAAAAATAAATTAAAAACACGCAAAAAAATTGTCTCTTATTTTTAATAGGTAAATGTCGGTAATGTAGCCCTTTCAGTTCAGTGCGACAGTGTTTTTGTAGTCCCTTCATTATTCTCAATAGTAACCTGAATTATGATCGCGTAACTAGTTAAAATAGTCTATTAAACTAAGCCTAATTAATAACCGAGAACAATGATACGTACATTCTGCATGTGTTGTGCAATAATCAAACTGTAGGCTATGGTAACCGTGTAGCATGACTTCTCGCTGACTTAACCCGATGTATATTTAGAGACTGATATTATATTAATTTGTACTTTTGTCTTCGTATAGCTGCTAATATAACTTTGCGCGGTTACGTAAGTTTACTAAATGTGATTCGTAGATATTTTCCTAACGATAAGTCAGCGAGAAGTGTCTTGTAAGTAAACCAGTAGATATTATAGTGTATGTCCATAAATGTCTCATTTAAAATGTGGTGTCTATTCTGTGTTAGAGGTACTTTAAATGCGAGGTGACCGAGTGATTGATGATAGAATGAAGATATTTTTTACAGAAAGTGTATAGATTTGGCGGAAAAAATAATCAAATTCGAATCTATTCGGGTGTGGAGACACACGAGTCGGTGATATTTTGGAAAATGTGACTAAAACAAGCAATACTGTAATTTAATACGTCTTATTTAGTAACTTTAAGATGTATTTTTATTTTTAATTAATTATTAATAATAAAATGTATATCTAATGTGAATGTAGTTATTGATTTCGTGGTGATATTTAGAATGATATGTTATCTTTTTTATGATGTATAAAGAATTCTAATCTGTAAATAGGTACTTAATTATGTAATCTGTAAAATTATTGTACATATCTTTACGCTTGAATTATTTATAATGTAACCTAGTAAGGGATTTAGGATAACGAAACAATTGTAATATATCGGATAAAAGGATTTTTTTTTGGAAAGAATGTATGAATTTGTTTCGTGTTGATTGTGAATCGATCAAGCTCTTGTGGTCTAGGGCGGGGTCGATTCTCGATCAACATCGATTATCGTGTAAACAAATCGATTATTTAATTCTAAAGACGGGCCTAAAGATGGCGCCCGTCTCGCGACTACATCCATAGACAACAGCTTCTAGATTATTTTAGAGAGCTTACAGTGTACGATCTTCACACGAGGCATTTACAAAGTAGAACTGATTTTCTCGTAATGCATTTAATTTGTATGTAGTTATGGTGCATAGAATCCATTAAATACTCTGAATGTTTCTAGATAGTGAACAGCCATACTCTGTTAGTCTGGGTGCGTGATGCGCGAGCATGCGCGAATTATGATAGAAACTATTCTAATGGAATATGTAATAAAAAGTATTAAAATATGATTTCGTTTTATTTTATACCTTTAATAGTAAAAATAAACATTGGGAATATAGTTGGATGTTGTTACGCTGGATGAACTCAATCCTCACAAAGTCACACTTGAGTAATAAGCGTTTAAGTTTTTTTTAAATAAAATTTGGAGGATTAGATCCATACAAAGTCACTTTTGAGTTATGGGCGTTTGAAGTTTTTTTTCGTTATACTGAAGATATTAGGTTTAGTTGGACGTTGTTATGCAGAATGAAGTCAATCCACATAAAGTCACTCTTGAGGTTATGGGCGTTTGATGATTTTATTGTAATATTTAAAAGATAGATTATACTAGGTACATAGAAATACAGTACTCAGAAACAATTTGCAAAGCCAGAGCTTAAATATATCAACAGTTTATTGATTTCTTATAACTTTATTATTCCAAACCTTTCGATAAGTTCTGAGCGATTGAGAAACTGCTGAGTGGTTACAGAAGTGGTGTCTTCGATCTGGTGTTCTGGGTTTGATTCCCACTCGGAAATTGTCCCGAGTGGGAAAGTGGGAAAATATGGGTATAGGTATGCTTTGTATCTTTGAATTTAGTGTTTGTAAAGTCCCCCGCGACACATGGATTAATTTCCCGATTGGGGGAGTTGCCTTACCAATCACTAAATTCAAACATTGGCATTAATAATAATAAAAGTTCTTATGGTAGTTATATTTTATGGTTCACATTATGTAAAAAAAAACAACAGCTTCGCATTATAAAAATAATTTATTTTCAAATCAATATTCAAAATACATCTAAGGACTAGTTTATTCCAATAGGCTTGTCGACTAATATTTGTACAATCACTGGACTGGGACTAGAATAACTTGAACTGTAATAACTGTAATGTCCTAAAAAAAAGAAAAAAAAATACCGTTCACAAATAGTTAGTCCGGTCAAACTAGATATTCGAAGCCAACAAGCTGAAAGTACTATGCCCTCGTAGACCCGAAGTCCGAGAGGCCCGCGAACTGTAAAGTAGAGCGACAGTTGCACAAAACTCCCCTTAAATACTAAACGTGATAATCCATCAATCTCATCGCCAGCGACCGCCCTGAGCCGAGCTCCAAGCCTCACAGGGGGCGCCCTCTTGCGCAGGTTGCTTAGTTTGTAGTTTTTAAACCATTTATTAAGGCTGGAGCTTTGCTCGCCTTTATGCCCGGTGAAGTAGCAAAAGCCTCGTGGCTAACTAAGTATGACAATCCGAAAAAAAAACTGAAAGTGAGTAAAATGGTTCAAAACTTAATTAAAAACAACATTTAAAAATTTCCCACCGTTCAACTTTGTGAATCGTTATATATCTCAGAAACAGTGGCTTTTAGGAAAAAAATATTGATACTTTTAACAGATAATTTTATGATCTACAATTTTTATCAAGTAATTTTGCGATAAAACTCACCGTTTTGAAGAAAATAGCGAAAACCCCATTTGTTTGACATTTGAAATCGATTTTTTTTCCATGTACCGCAACGATGGGGTATATTGAAATGATGTTTTTAATTATGCTTTGAAACATTTTACCCACACTTTGAGCTTGTTGGGAATTTATGTTCCTAAGTCTTATTGTTTGGTCTAATTTGACCGGACTAAGTAGTATTATACTATACAGGGTGCCAAAAGATTACGTAGCTGGGAAGGGGGGTGATAGGGATGGTCACAAGTGTCACCAGAAAAATATAAAAAATTCCCTCTGGGTGTTTAAAAAAATAAATGGCATTTTTTAAAAGACTAAAAATTTTACACCTTGTGCTAACTGTACCTACAAATATGGCTGTATTTAAAAAAAATGCTGTTATGTAATCTTCAATAACAAGAAGGTCATCAACATCAACATCAAAAATAACAAGGTGTAAAATTTTAAGTTTTTAAAAAAATGCCATTTTTTTTAAATACCCAGAGCGGATTTTTATTTAATTTTTCTAGTGACCATTGTGTCCACCCCTGTCACCCCCTTTCCCAGCTACTTAACCTTTTGGGGCACCCTGTATATTATAGAATAAATGCAACATAGGAAATTCAGAACAAAATTGAACCCCTCCCTGCTCCCATTCTCGTAGTATTTTAATTGTGAAAAAATATTGTTACTTTTCTGAAGCTTAACAATGAAAGCAGAAAAATATAATTAAACTAAATGTACTTCAGGAGAATTGTAATAAAAGCCTATTGGAATAAACTAATCTAGCTTAAAAATTACGTGATATGTCTTAGTGGAATAGACTCGCAAACAAATTAACAATTAAATACAATTACAAGGTACAATCAGCTACATTAAAATATTAAATATAAGGAAAATTAAATTACACGTCATTATTTAACCATACAACTGACGTAAGGGGCCATCCATAAAGTACGTCACATGTATAGGGGTGGGAGGGTGTCGACGAAGTGTGACATGGTGTGACAAGGGGTGGGGGGGTCCTGTTTTGTGACATCACATTTCAAATTTAGTAAATTTAATGTCGACTCTTTATATATGAATATACGGTTTGAATTGTTTTGTTGACGAGTTCATACCCGCTCTAGTGACACGCCGCACGTGCCGACTATGAGCCCTTTGACAAATGCCGCCAAACGCACCGCACGAGCGACAGTGCCACTTACGCTGATAAAAAACAGCATATATAGAAGAAGTCAATTCCTTATGGAAAATTGTTAAAAGCAGTGAAAATATTGAAGGTGAAGTGGAATCTAAAATCAAAGAAATATAAATGACAGCAGATACTAATGACGAAAAAAAAGCGACTGTAATGATTTTTTTTTCGAAATAAAACTAACTGTGGAACTACTGTTTTATTTTTTTTTAATGATGTAAAATTGCAAATTTGTGTCGTCACACTAGGGAGGGGGGGTCATCTGTGACAAGGAGCGGGGGGGGTCTAAAAATCATGAAATACTTGTGACGTACTTTATGGATGGCCCCTAATCACATTACAAATTATAAAAATTAGTAAAAATAATTACGTACATATTTGTGCAACTGACTGTACGTTTACAAATATAGCACTCAAAAATACACTACTAGAATTTCGTTATTGACAATTAGTAACAAACTTCTTTTTTCTTTAGGATACCCTCAAAGCCACTACAACTTATTAACCTAAATATTGTTATCATAATCATCAGGCCGAATAGCCTCGGTAGGTATTTAAGGCGTAGTCCCCCCCCCCCGCCCTTATTTTACATACTTCAGCAACAAATCTAAAATTTAGCTCGATACTAAGTGTCAACAAATCATGGCAGTATACATAACACTGGGTATTTTACCGTATCTTATCTTATATATATATTATCTTATATTAGACAGAATCATTGTAGTAATAAGCTTAATGGACAACGAATATAAGTTGAAGAAATATAAGAATCAAATAATAATTCTTGTTCTTATGTCATTAGCCGTTAGGACTCTTCACTTTATATACAAGGTGTAACGGAAAGGGTATATATATACAAAGAAAGAGCAAGGCTTCTTTGGATCATAACAAACGATATGGCAAGGGTTTCAACTCAAAATAGAATAAAAAAGTCAGTATTATTTTGCAAACAAAAAATAAAAATGCGGAACCCTTTATTCAGAAACACCAGGAGTACGAGGTTTATTTTTACTTGCAAATAGTTCGTTGACATCGATCAGCTGATTGTGTGCTAGTGATGTATTTATTTCCATTTGAAAAGGTTGGTTTCTGGTATATATGAATTTAAAAAAATCATTTCTTCCGGACCGAATAACCCTCGCCATATCGTTTGTCTTTCTGTATCCAAAAAAGCCTTTCTCTTTCTATGTATATACCCTTTCCGTTACACCTTGTATACAGGGTTATTTTAAAAATATTAACAACCTTTCAGGGGGTGAAAGTACTGATGATTATAAGGAACTTTAACTACCAACCCTGAAGTTGCGAAAACAAAATCATCTGTTCCATACATTTATGTTCACTTACCTCGACAAAATGTATGGAACAGCTGATTTTGTTTTCGCAACTTCAGTGTTGGTCCCATAGTAAAAGTTCCTTATAAACATCAGTACTTTCACCCCCTGAAAGGTTGTTAATGTTATAAAAATAACCCTGTATTTGTTTTGTCGCTTATTTAATTTCAAAAAATCAGACACAACATTTCTTCACTTTTTAAATTAAATCATGATTAAATATAGTATAATAATCAAAACTTTATAAGTATTTAAATACCCCAAACTAAGGAAAATGCGAAAAATATCTATGACATCAAAAGCATTTTCTGGCCCTTAAACATAACTTTCTACTTTATATTGTTTATGAAGAACATTAGTTAATCTATTGCGTCGGAGATACTACAAAACCGCGTAAGTTAAAGTTGCTAATAAGGTGTAATTTCATCTGTCATAAATATTTTCGTTACATTAGGTTCAAAGGGAAAAAAATCGATGTTCTACATTTGATATTGAACCTTATTATCTATTGTCACTTTAGCGGCACTGCAATATCACGGCCGATTTATATTTGTTTATCGTTCTAAAAATTTAAAACATACATACATCAAAGCTCACGCCTGTTTCCTAGCGGGGTAGGCAGAGACAATGGACCTCCACTTGCTACGATCCCTACACACGTCTTTCGCTTCATTCACTCTTATAACATTCTTCATACAAGCACGTCGGTTTAGGGTGGATCTTATTTGACCTTTTGCGAGGATGTCTCCGATTTGGTCAGAGAACGTTCGGCAAGATCTTCCCCTTCCGACTGTGCCACTCATACTTGCCATGTTTACCTGTTTTATCAATCTTAAAACTTAAAACATATATTACAATAATAATAACACTATGACTAACAACAATAGCATCTTAATTTTGCCTCTAGGAAAAGTATCAATTGTGAAAAAATACTATATTCATTACTAATAGCAAGTAGAAGACTGATTTATTTTCCTTAAGAAATACATGTTTACCTTTCTATAGTTAAATAAAATCTATACAACATACTAAAATAGATAGCTCTAAGATTTGCAAGTTTAATGCACTCAGTGCCGGCGTTACAGGGACTGACAACCCGGCCAAGAATTTTATGACGCCCACTTAAGGAATTCAAAAAGAAATGTTCATTTTTGCTGAACGTGTATAAAGAATGCTATCTTCTGCCCTTTTTAGCAGTTAAAACATTGTAAACGGTCGTAGACGCGAGATGACGGGTTTCTCGTTGCTTGATCGAGAGACGCTTGAGATAAAAGACAGAGTACACAAATTGGCCAACTCGCACCATGTTGAAGGTTGAGCTATCCCCACCATTCGACACAAATTCTTGATTGGCGGGGGAAGCATCCCATCCCATGCTGTCGCTCCATCGCGACCCCCTCAACGCCGGCACTGAATATAGGCTTACTCTAATCATAATTTTACGATTATAATCTATGTACCTATGTCACCGGAAAAGAATCGTAAGTGTGACCAACTTCCGAGCCAATCATATTGTTAAATTTAGTTGCCAATTTCGGTGAACGCAAATAATCATAATATTACTTAATTGTTATGACTCCTGACCAAACCTAACCAAACGAGACTATGCTAACAGGTTGTAACTAAACAAAAAACTTCAACTTCAATAAGTCCTGATGAACCCCATTGGTTTAGGTTATTTATAATTTTAACCACCCGAAACCGCATTATTTTTTCAACTTACTAGTAAATTGATCCACTTACGATTCTTATTCTTTTCTGGTGACATATATATGTTAAAATATGCACGCACTACTCATTGGACTGGCGCGTTATAACTACCAATTACGAAAAATTTTCAATAGTCATATCTCAATCACACATCAAAATTCATACATAGTCTCGCAATAACATTTTACAAGAAAAAAGGACTGTCTTTTTAACGCTTATGTATTTAAATAATTTTCATTTTATTATGTAAAAGGACATTTTTAAATCATATTTATCACTGACAATAGTGCAATAGACCTACTATGTACATTCTACATATAACTAACCTAACCATTAATACGCAACTGCCAAAAAAATAACGTTTATGATGTATCATAGCCTGAGTTTCTTCAATGAGAAATAGAAAGACGAAACGAAAAGAACTGGCTTGCTTTCTATGAGAGAGAGAGAGAGAGACAGACAGAGAAACACGCGCACGCCGTACGGCTTACAACTATAGCAAAAAGTGTCGTTACAACTTTTGGTCTTAATTTTTTCCGTCTAGCCCCCTTTCGTAACGCGCGATAAGGAACTTCGTTCATAAAAAAACTTCTGAAGCACAATAGACATACGCCCTTATGCTTCTGAGGTATAGATTATTTACGTATTAACTAAGTCCTGAATAACAAAGAACCTACTTATTTTATTGGCAGTCGAGTAAATATGAAATCGCGTTCTAGCTACCATGTTTGAAGGCGAACGCGGGCAACAATATTAATTTATAACTAAATAACTATAAAACTATTTATACTTTGCCTATTTTCTAAGAACAATCTATTAGTCTACTAAATCGAAAAGTAAGGATGCCTTCAAATTATTGCGCCTTATTAAGTAAGGGCTAATAAGAAGGCGCTCTTGAATTTATGATGTTACCATACAACTATTTAATAGATACCTAATTTTATAAC
Source organism: Nycteola revayana (assembly GCA_947037095.2). Classification (NCBI taxonomy): domain Eukaryota; kingdom Metazoa; phylum Arthropoda; class Insecta; order Lepidoptera; family Nolidae; genus Nycteola; species Nycteola revayana. Next base: position 38,412,223 of record OX344838.1, on the reverse strand, counting down.
ATGTAATACATTTCCAAAATACTTTAATAATAACCACTTCTACATATAGACAGCCTTTAATTTCCTAAAAGCGAAAGTCGTAATGGCAACATTGCGTACATTTAATTTATTAAGATACCACGTTCCCGTGGGAAAGTTCAAACAAACTCTTCAGCTTCATATATTAGTATAGATACCTATTATATAATAAAAAAGGTATCGTTTATATACATATTATTATCCTGCCCTATTGAAATGCTGTGTACATACATCGTCAATGATACTGCAATACCACATAAGTGACAGTGTCTTAAGTTATTTCATCCGTCAACATTATATTTCTTCTTTATACTGGGTGACTTATTTTACCGTCTTGATAATCATATGGTGTGCTGTGTACGTGGAATAGAATCTATAGACCACCGTATATTGGTACTATTTTTTCGATAATTAGAATTCCGAACGAAAATCTCATAAATTACTTAAAAGAAATACACCCTACATAGTGCGTGCATAATAACAAAATAGGTGCCTATAATACCTAGGCCGCAATCACACATGAACGAAAAGAGTGAGCGAAATAGCGTAACTACCTACTTAGGTACGCATTTTTACCGTTACAATTTTCACACTATGTCAGTAAAAAGAATATTTATAAAATAACTATGCCTGAAACATCTATTTCGTATACGGATAAGCAAGACGGTAAAAAACATCACCCCGTATTTTTTATATTTTTTTACATTTATTAACATATTTAAAAGGGTAAAAAATCTATGCTACATTCGATTTTCAACCTCGTTAGCTATTGTCAATTACGCGGAATTGCAGCATCACCAACGATATGGCTCTTTAACGTCTCAATCTCCTAAAAAATAATACCCATACAAAATAATAAGCTTTAAAAAACCTGTATGTAAAATCTTTTATACATTAAAATAATCAGTAGTATTAATAAAAACACTTCAAAAAAAATACTTTTTTAAATTTAGCAACCCGATACTCACAAAAATATAAAAATATATAATTTATACAACTTACATTACTATATGGCATAATAAACAAAACATAAAAAATATGAATTAAATCCTTAAATATCGTCAATAAAAATGTCGTAAAACAAGTAATTTCTTGTTTACTGAATTACTATACCTACCTATTTATACAGAATATATTATTCAAAATTTTGCTTCTAAACTAACTAAGTAACGTGTGATAAATACGACATATAAAATTAAATTTTTCACTATCGATATTAAACGTCACTATTACTAATCGTATGTGTACCTTTTAATTCAAGCTTCCTCCAAAGGTCCAGTGACCCTTAATCTCTGGTCATCCCAGTGGTCTAGGCGGTCTTTGTACAACTTGTCTATGGTCCACTGTTGGGTAAAGCTGTCGGTACATTTGTTGATGTACAGGTCGCGGGTCGTGGGCTCCCAGTCTATGCAGTTGTCCGAAGTGCCGTGTTTGATTTTCTTCGTGTCCTGGAAAATAAAAATCCATCATGGTTTTGTTTTAATGTTGCAACAGATTGTAATGGACATTACTTTTATAGTTACGTTGCAAGTTTAGTACAAAACTAGTTACTATTAGGGAACTACTATATTCGAAAGATTCTTACGTGCGTTTTAATGTAATTCAATTTTAATTGAATAGGCATGAAGAATAAAAAAATCTATTTAGTCCGTCAGATGGATTTTCAAAAAATATTGGACACGTATTTTTTTATTTATCAAATCAATAAAAAATTACAAAGATACAGTGCAAAAACAAACTATAAAGTTCAGGAGAGGGGGGCTTGTGACGTCACTATAAGTAAAATTGTACCTAAAAGTGACGTCACACAAAATTTCAACGCGCTGTATCTTCGTCATTTTTTGTATGTAAAGCGAAAAAAAAAAACACGTGTCCAATATTTTTGGTAATCTAACTGACGGACTAAATATAATTTTTTAGTCTTCATGCTCATTACTTATTTTTTAGCTAATGTAACCTACCTAATAAGTACGTATTTTTATCGTTACGATATTTACTCTATGTCAGTAAAAAATAAAAAAAATAAATTACTTTGCCTTAGACATGTATTTCACATACATATCACGCCCTATTATTTTCAAGACGATAAAAAAGTCACCCAGCATACAGGGTGTTAGGGTAAACACAGTTATCCTTGAAACCAGTGGTTTGGTTACAAATACAGAACGCAAATTCAATGAAAAAATAGGATCTAATATAATAGAGGCTATTTTAAACATTTATTTTAAACATACAACAATATAGAATTTTAAATGTATTTACCATGTGATATCTCCAGAGCTGATTGCCACCACCCAAGTGGCACGAGAACAGCCGAATCGGACTCTTGGCTGCGGATTCGGGCAGGTCCCAACACATGTTGCGAGTTTTACTCCTAGAACACATATAATTAATGTTAATATTTCCTAAAAATTATCAAAATAGCGTTGGAAATATAATCTATGAATATACATTTTTTCCGCTGTATAGTTAATTAGAAAAGACTACCCCATATCTTCCATGGGTGGCGACTAAGGAACATATTATATCCGATGGATGAGCTGCAGCATCTATCAGCGCAAAGATATTCCCATCTTACTGCGATTACCAAGCCGCCTGCCAAGCGCGTGGTGATTACGCCAATATCCCTCGATGATCCTGGCCGGAGCTGGATGGATGATCTGGATGAGCTGGCCGAAGTCTATTAAGAGGAGGCCCATGTTCAACAGTATACCTAAATGGGTTTATAAAGTAAATAGAAAAGTACTTTTGTTAATACCCTTAAAAGAGACATATCAAAATGACATCGAACCTGTGATAGGGGTAGCCGTTCGTAGAACCCCGATAATAGGAAGGCTTGTATTGCAAGGCAATAGAGCTCATATTGTCATGCACATTTATCATTGCCATTTACTTAAGGATATTTTGTTGTTGAAAATAACATGTATCCTTTACAAAATGTTAATGTTACGTGTCAATAGTTATACTGCTATTGAATTGTCCTGTAATTTTTTTAGCAAACATAAAAAAAATATTGTGTATTTTTAATACATATTAAAAGTGTAAATCGTTGTGTATTTTTATGCAAAATGAAAAGAATGCCTCCCAACATGGGAGGATGACTGACCATGTGACAAATAGTTATAGTTCCGTGCACAACAGGGCTCAATGTTAACGCAAGGTTCTATTTTACACAAAGATTGTTTTTACAAATGGGGAATTGATCCACAACAACTTCCGAGACAAAAAGCAGCGACGACATCTGCGCACGGTTGTGGAATAGTACCTGATATCTCTGTGCCACGAGAAGCTGAACTCCTGTTCCCCGTTGTGGAATAGTACCTGATATCTCTGTGCCACGAGAAGCTGAACTCCTGTTCCCCGTTGTGGAATAGTACCTGATATCTCTGTGCCACGAGAAGCTGAACTCCTGTTCCCCGTTGTGGAATAGTACCTGATATCTCTGTGCCACGAGAAGCTGAACTCCTGTTCCCCGTTGTGGAATAGTACCTGATATCTCTGTGCCACGAGAAGCTGAACTCCTGTTCCCCGTTGTGGAATAGTACCTGATATCTCTGTGCCACGAGAAGCTGAACTCCTGTTCCCCGTTGTGGAATAGTACCTGATATCTCTGTGCCACGAGAAGCTGAACTCCTGTTCCCCGTTGTGGAATAGTACCTGATATCTCTGTGCCACGAGAAGCTGAACTCCTGTTCCCCGTTGTGGAATAGTACCTGATATCTCTGTGCCACGAGAAGCTGAACTCCTGTTCCCCGTTGTTCGCTCCGCACTGACTCAGCTGCAGCGACGACATCTGCGCGCCGTTGCGAGCGTCCACGCACAGCGCGGGGTTCTGCACCGGACGGATCTGAGATAATCATCATCACCATTATCAGCCCGTACAACGTCTGCTGCTGAAAATGGGTCTCCTCCCGAGGGAGCTCTCCTGCTCTGCCCGTTCCTTGATATACAATTTTCATAGTTGATGTTATAACAATCGGGACACACAACAACGGCTTAACGTGCTTTCCGAGGCACGGAGGGTAGTCCTTCAACCAACCGGACCCGGAAAGAAATCTTAGAATTTACACAAAGATTTCCTGTCCGGTGTGGGGATCGAACCCACGACCTCCGAGATTTAAAGCGAGCCAAATACCGCTTCGCTACGGAGGCTGACTTCAAAGTGAGCCAAATACCATTTCAGAAAATTGTTATGATGAAAAAAATTACTAAAAAGTTTTGTAAAAGGTCCTGTTCATCTGGAAAAATCAAAAATACCAGTAGGAGAAAGCCTATCGCTAATTTGTACGTGAAAGTTATTGTTGAGAGTTGTATTAGGAATGATGATATTTAATTATTTCTTTAAGACGAAATCAAAACAATGTTTTTCCGTGACACAGTCTGCTTTTGCTCCTTCACCGGGCATAAAGGTAAAAACCTAGATAAATGGTTTAAAAACTACAAACTAAGCAACCTGCGCAAGAGTGCGTCCCCTGGGGCTTGGACCACGGCTCAGGGCGGTCGCTGACGGGGAGATTTAGGGATTATGCCTTTAAGTTTTTTTTAGGGGAGTTTTGTGCAACTGTCGCTCTACTTTACAGTTCGCGGCCCTCTTGGAACTTCGGGTCTACGAGGGCGTCACCCAATAAATAAAAGAAATGTCAAAATATTAAAAAAAAAAAAAAAAAAGTTCGCTATAGTTATAATTAAAAATAGTGGTCTAAATATATTTTTCGTGGCGTTACCAGTGATCGGAGTAGGTAGATTGATTTTTGGCACTTGTATCATAAATTCATACTGAAAGAATAACATGGATAAGTCATTTTCCGGAAAGTAATTCCGGTATTTCCGCATTCAATTATATATTGGTAGTGATATTATTACTACTCACTCAATTCAAAATTTAAAGGATACCTTTGATACCTTATCACAACTTAATTAATTTATTATTTATCTGTTGAATAATAAAAACAACCGAATTCCGATTCGATCAAGACATTAATACATTTTTTGTTTTAAACCTTTTCATGGCCACAACTTTTTATAAATTGTTGCACTTAAATTTCAATATTTTTATACGTTTCGGATGAATGACCCCACTTGATCTTCATACTCCGATGACTGGTTATAACACCCGGTAGGAGAAGCGGCCGTAGCCCAATAGCTAGGGCGTCGTACTTAGGGAGCGTTCAAGTATTACGTAACGCAATTTTGAAGATTTTTGACCGCCCCTCCCCCCCTTTTAACGCACCGTAACGTTTTTCTGGACCCCCCCTCCTCCTCTCTAAACGTTACGTAACACTCAAGTGATCATTTTTACCCTAAAGTCGTAAAAAGTTATGTAATAGTTTTTACACTATAGTTTTAATCTACTAAATAAAACAAGAGAATTTTAATTCGCAACACCTGCATATTTTATTAATTTTTTATAAATTTTTGGCTTTTAATTTTTTTTGGTTTTGGTTTTTTGAGTTTTAATTCCCTAATTTTTTTAGAAAAAATTTTACGTAACGTGTTGTATGAAAGACCCCATCCCGCCCCTGTAACGCATAGTAATGTTTTAAGAGCCCCTCTCCCACCCCCCAGATTGCGTTACGTAATACTTGAACACTCCCTTATGATCTTGTGGTCACCGGTTCGAACCCCACCCATTGCACTACCGACGTGAACCCACTTGTAACACAAGCATCTTAGCTTAGCACGAGGGGTTAACAAGAATACTAGTAGACTGCAATAACTCTGCTAGGTTGGTTTATACTTACACGTCCTGTAGCATACGGTTCGGGTTCCACTGGTGGATATTTGTAGGTCAAGTCGAACGCAATCTGAAATAAAACAATAAATATTATGTTTCAAAATTGACATTAATAAAATTCGACCACCGGCAGGACTCGTACCTGCATCTTAGGTTAAGCCCCTAATGCCATATCCAATTAGGCTACGGTGGAACCCTACCGGTCATCGAAATTTATCAATCACTTGTATAACACGTCTATCTATCGTCTACAAATATTATTTCTAAAAATTTAATATTAATAAATAAATTAAATAATTTAATTTAATGTAATACTTTTGAATTTAATAGAATTTAATTCAAAAGTATTACATACTAGATTTTCTATTCTTATGATATCTATACTAATATACTGGGTGACTTTTTTTACCGTCTTGGAAATAATATGGCGTAATATGATATATATATGATATTATTATAGATGTGTAAGGCATAGTTATTTTATCTTTTTTTTACTGGCATAGAGTGAAAATGCGTACCTAAGTAGATAGTTACGCTATTTAGACCACTCTTTTCATTCAAATGTATTGCGGCCTAGGTATTATAATACCTATTTCAACTAACGTAACGTAACTACCTAATTAGGTACGTATTTTTGTCGATTATCATCCTATGCCAGTAAAGAAAAAAAAGACAAAATAACTATGCCTTGGACATCTATTTCATATACATATCACGCCCTATTATTTTCAAGACGGTAAAAAAAGTCACACAGTATTATCCTGAAGAGTTTGTTTGTATGTTTGTTAGCTTGAACGCTATAATCTCGGGAATTACCGGACTAATTAGAAAATTCTTATTCCGTGATCGAGGAAGGCTATATTTAATTATGAGGTTCTTAAAGAGCCGGGAGTTACGGGGGTGAAAGCACGCGTGGAAAACTAGTTAATAAAACAAGTAAAAAAAACATTTTTAACTTAAACGGTTTTATGCTAACAATGATGAAGATAACGTACGTACTCAAAGTTAAAAAAAAACGTAATTGGCCATTTTGTTGGCGGCCCTTTAGGATTTACAATAATACAAAATATACTATATTGTATTGATATCAGAACTAAAGGTGTAAAATTTTACCCAAACAAATAAACAGGTGTTTTTTTTTGGACGGACATTCGTAATAACCACGAGGCTTTTGCTACCTCATCGGGCATAAAGGCGAGCAGAGCTCCAGCCTTAATAAACAGTTTAAAAACTACAAACTAAGCAACCTGCGCGAGAGCGCGCCCCCTGTGGTGCTCTGACCTCGGCTCAGGGCGGTCGCTGACGATGAGATTGAGGGATTAAATAAAAAAGTTTAAAAATATACCTGCGTAATGAACCATTTGAAGGGTTTACATTGCAGTTTGTCTCTGAGCGCCTTCTGTTCGGAGATGTCGCCCGTGTCGATCTTGAGGTAGTGGGGCCGACGGTTGTACAAGTACTGCGCGTACTCGTCCATCCACACCTCGGCCACGCGACGGTAATTCTACATAAAACGATATTCTATTTAAATACAATCTATTTGACAACCTCCGTAGCAAGCCAAATACCGCTACGTATTTGGCTCGCTTTAAATCTTGGAGGTCGTGGGTTCGATCACCACGCCGGACAGGAAATCTTCCACAACAACAACAGTAGCATAGTCTCGTTTGGTTAGGTTAGGTGAAGTGTCATAGCAATTATGTAAATAATATAATAATTATGCGCGTTCATTGATCAACTTACGATCCGTATTACCTTCCGGGGACATATACAATCCATGTAAATTATTGACATGACGATCAATGAGACATATACATATTATTATATTCCTTCCGATTCTAAGAAGAACTGCTATCTTTGTACACCATATTAAAGAGAACAAGATAGAGAACACTTGTTCTCTCTATGCCTGTACTCTCAAACTCTCAACATAGGCCTCAACCATCGATTTCCAGCGGTAACGATTGCTGGCGGCCTGCATCCACTGACTCCCTGCAACCTTTATGAGGTTGTCAGTACACCGTGCAGACGGTCGTCCTATGCTGTGCTTGCCAGTTCGTGGTCTCCACTCAAGAACCTTTCTGCTCCATCAGCCGTCAGTTCTTCGAGCTATGTGTCCTGCCCATTGCCACTTTACATTGCTAATCCGTTCTAGCTAATCAAAATACAATATGAAGAATTTACTGACATGACTGGTGAAGGATCAGATGCAAGACCGACAGCTTAACGTGAAAGCACGTTAAGCTGTCGGAATGCACGCATAAAACATTACTAACTTTCTGACCACCATTATTACCGATATTGCCTCAGACCCGGGACCTCTCCAGTTACGAGCGAACATATTACCGCTAGAGCATTTACAAAGATTAAATTAAATACGTACCCTGCCCACAAAGTCGCCATGTCCAGGGTTGGGGAAAGGCGCAAACTTCCTGTAGATATGTCCGACGCGGGAACACGGACAGTCCACCATACGACCTCCACATTGCCAGATCTGATGACACAAGTTTAAATAAATACCCCTGTACACCGTAAGCGGCCGTAACCCAATGGGTACGGCGTCGGACTTGCGATCATGTGGTCACTGGTTCGATCCCCATCCACGAGCTTGCGTTACGAGTGGGTTCACGTCGGTAGTGCAATGGGTGAGGTTCGAAACGGCGACCTCAAGATCACAAGTCCGACGCCCTAGCCATTGAAGTACGGCCGCTTAATTGGTAATATATTATGTATTTAACATAGCAGTTTGTGGTAACACCATCACTGTCGATGACGCAATACGATTGAAATGCTATAAGTATAATTTTTCGCTATAATATAGGTACCAGTGTTTTCATCAATCTTTATTCGTAACGACCAATCAGGAGTCGTTCTAAATACGGTCACAACGAAGCATCGACCGCGCGTGCGCAGGTAGTCAAGTCTTCACAACAAGCTACATTGCGTTTCACTTATCACAAACGACTTATTCGACAAATCAATTGATAATGCGTTTACAAGAGCGAAGTGGACTAAAATTCGAACAAAGATATTAAGGAATTATTCCCACATCTACTTAAAACGACAAATCTAAACAAATGTTTTTAAACTTTCGCGATTTGTATACATAATTTATAGTACGAGTCTCAATCACGGTACAATTTTAAGGCAAATCATTACCTACCTTTTGAATAATTCGACATGGGTTCGAAGACGCCGTTGCTGACACTCATCAGTCTATCCGTGACCACGACTGGTGTAACCCATGTCGAAACGTCGGATTATTAAAAAGGTAATGATTTGCCTTAAAATTGTACCGCGATTGAGACCCGTGTCTACTATAAATCTTAACAATTACTATAAAATTACTATATATCATATATATCTAACATTACTATATTGCAGTGTCCGACAGTTTTCATAATTAGTACCACATTTTATTATGTTAAAGTTTATTGTTTTCTCTCACATAGAATTTTTTACAATGCATATGGTAATAGTATTCATAATACAACGTGTACATTAGGGTATTATAATCTATGTGAGAGACTGGTATCTGTACTAGGAGACCTGTATGACAGATTACCAGCCTCTCCAGACTCCGGAAGTGGATGACAGGTAAGTATGTACAACATTCCAGTACGTAGAGTATTATTTAAGTAAGTAAGTTTAACTAGATGAAGTGTGGCTGATGTGAGGAACATATGAAACACCTGTAAACACACTGTGAAATGCAATAATTTGGTTAATTTAACTAGCTTGTGTGGCGCAGTGGTTATGGCAGTGGCCTCTGAGACCTGGTGTTCTGAGTTCGATTCCTATCCGGGACAAATATTTGTGGGAACCACGAATAGTTGTTCTGAGTTTGGGTGTGCTTTTGGTCCGTGAATGTTGTGTTTGTGACGTCCCTGTATGTGTATAGAGATTTATTTCCCTAGACCGCTCTACCGGGTATTTTATTTAAAAAACAGTATTGAGTATTTCATTCATGAAGCGCTATTAAGACGATTCTTTATTTCATGCTATTTACAGAAAGATTGAAAAAACCTCACCTTAAAGCTAAGCTCATACTGCTCTCCCCCCCAAATGTCAAGGCCAGGATCATAGCCACCAAGCTCCCAGAAGAATTTGCGTGAAATTGCGAACAACCCGCCAGCCATAACAGGGCTCCTGAAAAACGTTAATCATCATCATCAACAGCCCGTTTACGTCCACTGCTGAACATGGGCCTCCTCTTAACAGACCTTGGCAAGCCAGGATCGTAGAGGGATATTGCTATAATCACCACGCTAAGCAGACGGATTGATGATCGCAGTAAGATGTTAACCTTGAGCTAATAGATGCTGCTGCCCATCCATCAGCCATATGTCACTTAGTCGCCTTTTACGACACCCATGGGATGACATGGGGTAAACGTTAATACAACCTATTAATTTATCTATGGGCGATATAGATGTCACATTGTCAGAAATTTGATCAATTATCTAGTAAGTTGATAAACTAACGTATTATTTTCCGGTGCCATACACATTAAGCTTTTGGAAACCTCAATGGTGTTGATAAGAGCAATCATAAGAATGAAAAAATAACTTATTAAATTTGCGACTCCACAGTATTGAATTTAGGATGTTGCGAATAAGCCGGTAGTGCAACATGGGACAAAAACTTAAATTTAACTGGTTGCAACAAAAATAACATTATATTGTTAAACAAAAACAAGAAAACTTAATAAAAGAGAAATATTAATAAATATCATCATTATTAGCCCGTATAACGTCTACTGATGAACATGGGCCTGGGTATTCGCCATAGTCACCACGCTTGGCAGAAGGGTTGGTGACCGCAGTATTATATTGTACCTACCACACAAGGAAACGCTGCTGCCCGTTCCTTGATATACGATTATTATTATCGATGTTGTTATCACAATGGGGACATACGGCTTAACGTGCTTTCCGAGGCGCGGAGGGCAGTCCCTCAACCAATCAGACCCGGAAAGAAATCTTTAAAAAGTTGTTAAAGGCATTTTTGTTTACTACTTACTACTGATACCTTATCCTGGAGTAACATAATCAGAGTATATAATTAATACAAAACTTCCACGGAGACGGGAAATACCTAAATAAATGCAACACTCACTCAAACGGCTTTGGCATATTCTCCTCATCTTTGGGTAGTACGGGCAGTCGCTTATAGAAGAACTCCCAGTCGAAGGCGCCGCGAGCGCCCTCGTCTTGTGCGCGGTACTCGAACGTGTCGTACGCTACTACGTCGATAAACGGACACGTCACCGTGCGGTAGTTGAGCGCTATCGGTTCTGTAACAACCAGTGACGTCATTAACCAAGACAACTAACTTAACTTAATGACAAAACTGCTTGGAACTGGGAGATCTGAAAAAATACTGCTTTATTAAGAACTTGGTTAACGCGCGCGGTTTCACCCGCGTAACTCCCGGTTCCGTGGGAACTTTCTAATTAAATATAGCACATGTCACTCAGGGTGAATGTAGCATTACAATGGTGAAAGAATTTTGAAATCGGCACAGTAGTTACTCAGGGAAAATGTCCCCGGCTTCGCACGGGTGGATTTTTAGGCCGCGTCCTGGACGCCAGCGGGCGGCGCGGGCGGTGCGCGCGGTGCCTAAGGAAAACCTGCCGCCCGTACCGCTGTCGTCGTGAACAGCTTCACACAAATCTATGAACTTTGATAAAGACGCGCGTGCCGTCGACCGCGCCGCCCGCTCCGCCCGCTGGCGTCCAGGACGCGGCCTTATAGCCTATGCTATAAAAGTCCACCCGTGCGAAGCCGGGGACATTATCCAAGCGGGCCGCTAGTATTTAATAAAATTAATTAATTAACAGTACCTATAAAATAAGGCAAAGAGAATGAAAAAGAAAAAGATTTTCTAACATTAATTTCATCATCATCATCATCATCAGCCCGTATAACGTCCACTGCTGAACATGGGCCTCCTCCAGGGGTAGGCAGGCGGATTGGTGACCGCAGTATTATGTTGTACCACACAAGGAAAGGGTGCTGCCCGTTCCTTGATATACGATTATTAATAGATGATGTTATAACAATCGGGACCAACGGCTTAACGTGCTTTCCGAGGCACGGAGGGTAGTCCCTCAACCAAACAGACCCGGAAAGAAATCTTAGAATTTACACAAAGATTTCATGCCCGGCGTGGGGATCGAACCCACGACCTCTGAGATTTAAAGCGAGCCAAATACCGCCAACATTAATTTATGACATAAAAATCATTAAAATGAAAATAATTTATAGACTTAATACAATACATTGGAATAAAATTGATTGTTACGTTACATTTCGTTGATTGTATCAGAATCACAATGAAATAAAACAAAAAACCTTATACTAGGTAAGTACCTATAATAAGTAGTATACTGATTTTTCTGAGATTATTCCTTCTGTATGAAATACACTAGGTAACTAGCAGTTATAGGCAACAGCAAATCTTACAAAGCTACAGTCCGTCCGTCCGGGGTTTTTTTTTTCGGACGGACATATTTAGTTAGCCCCGAGGCTTTTGCTACTTCACCGGGCATAAAGGCGAGCAGAGCTCCAGCCTAGATAAATGGTTGTCCGTCCGGGGTAATTAGTATAAAACCTATAGGTAAGTTCTAAGATCACGGACGATTTCTTTATATTAAAACTACCGTTGGTCTGTAACGAATGGTTTAAACTAAGTCTCGTGCTAATTTATCTATAAACAAACTATAACATACATCCAATCAATGATATTTTAGTTATATAAAAAGAGGTAGATACGTCATGCTCGTTTGACCCTAGAGAGTAAGCAGGACAACATGAAAATTTGCGTGTGCAAAAACAGGGACAGACATACCTACGCTTAAGTGTGCTAACTGGCTTAGTTTCGTGGTGCTATGTTTCAAGCCTGGCCACCTTTTTTACACAACAAATCTGGGTATAAATTTTAAGGAATACATGATGATGATGCCATTGTAAGATATGTCAACATGCATACATTTAGGTAAACATCATTAAAATCGTACAATAACCCGTCCTCCCTACGACCTTAAGGTCGCCGGCCTAATCTGTAAAGCGCATATTATAAATATACGGATGAAAAGGAATATATATATATCAGTATTTTTACACCGCATAACATACACAAGTACGGAATCATAAAAATAGGATAATTAAAAAATTATTAGTAATTATTTATGACAACTATTAGGGGCCATCCATTAAGTACGCCACATGTAAAGGGGGGGGGGACGACGAAGTGTGACATGGTGTGACAAGGGGTCACACCATGGGGGACAAGGGGTCCTAAGATTTGTGACATCACATTTCAAATTTAATAAATTGAATCGCGAGATTTGAAATATTAATTAAAACTAAACTAATTGTGGAACTGCTGCTTTAATTCAAAAGTTTTAGATGTAAAATTGCAAATTTGTGACGTCACGTAGGGAGGGGGGGTCTCAGAAATGTGACCACCTGTCACAATGAGGGGGGGGGTCTAAAAATCAAGAAATAAATGTGACGTACTTTATGGATGGCCCCTTATGAAGGTAATTGTTTATACTACAACTGGTTTTATACAATTGTTCGTGTCTAAACTGGGGTCTGAGTCTACTATCGTAATGGTGAGTCGTGGAACTGTCATGACGTCTCGATGGTCGGTTTTCTTTGTCTTTTGGATTAGTAGATTAATGTGCAAAAAAACCGACCATCGAGACGTCAGTGACAGTTCCACGACACACCATTACGATAGTAGATTCGGGCCCCTGGTTTTATACAAACCCAAATGTCTGTGTAGGCACATTAAAAGTTAAAGTGCACTTATGTCATGACTGCATTTTATCGCAGTATTGCCATATGAAACCAAATTTAGTAAATGATCACCCAATTTTAATAAGCTAATTATTGCGCGATATCTAGCTAAAAACACAATTTGATTGCTATAACATGTCAACGTCATGTAAATTACCGCCAGTTTCAAATTGATAAGCACATATTTAATAGAATAGAATCGAATACAACATATTTATTTGTTAAAAACCTATATAAAAAGGTCCGAAAGGTAAATAAAAAAGGGTTTCGCAAAAAGTATAAATATTGATAACTAGTTGCGCCCCGCGGTTTTACCAGCGTCACTCTGCTCCAGTGGGTCGGAGCGTGTTATTTTGTTGCCTATATGTTTATCCAGCTTATAAACTACCCGCGTGCAAACTTTCAGCCAAATCCATTCAGTAGTATTTACGTGAAAGATTAACAAACATCCATCCATACTTACAAACTTTCGCGTTTATAATGTAAGTAAGAAAGGACAAGTAGGATAGTTTTTTTCTAAAATCTATATTTATAAAAGAAAGTCGTGTTAGTTACACTATTTATAACTCAAGAACAGCTGAACCGATTTGGCTGAAAATTGGTAGGGAGGTAGCTATGAACTGGGAGAAGGACATAGGATACTTTTTATGCCGTTCCTGTCGTTCCCGTGGGACGTGACATAAACGTGGTATAGGGTAGGTGTAGGGTAGGGGTAGGGTAGGGGTAGAGTAGTGGTAGGGTAGGGGTAGGGTAGGGGTAGGGTAGGGGTAGGGTAGGGGTGGGGTAGGGGTGGGGTAGGGTAGGACATCGCGTTAACGAAGTCTCGCCAGGCCAACTAGAGTTTTAGTTAAGACAGGACAGCGTCTGTCGGGCCAGCTAGTCTATAATATAAAAATGAATCGCAAAATGTGTTGGTAAGCGCATAACTCTACAAAGCCTGGACCAATTTGGCCAATTCTTTTTTTTTAATGTTCGTGGAAGTTCAAGGATGGTTTTTACGGCCAGAAAAATTCGAATAATTGCCTGAAAACCCCTTAAAACAGCCTTTTTCTTTTTCCCATACAAACGTTTTCTAACTAAAATGTAGAGTCAATTTGAGCTTTATTTTGTTAATTAAAAACTTGAATTTTTTTGCCAAGATTTTTTAGGGTAGGGGTAGTGTAGGGTAGAGGTAGTGTAGGGTAGGGGTAGTGTAGGGTAGGGGTAGTGTAGGGTAGGGGTAGTGTAGGGTAGGGGTAGTGTAGGGTAGGGGTAGTGTAGGGTAGGGGTAGTGTAGGGTAGGGGTAGTGTAGGGTAGGGGTAGTGTAGGGTAGGGGTAGTGTAGGGTAGGGGTAATGTAGGGTAGGGGTAGTGTAGGGTAGGGGTAGCGTAGGGTAGGGGTAGTGTAGGGGTAGGAGTACCGCATAAACGAAGTCTCTACGGCCCAGTTTATTTTATACAAATGTTTAGGTCTTTTATGTATCGATTGAGGCAGTACGAAGTCTGCCGGGTCAGCTAGTTATTTATATTCATAAGTAGGTATAACAAATTTTCATAAACATATTGCGTAGCTACAGTAAGAATTTTAATTTCTTTGAACTTCTCTCGTAGGGAAACTCTCAGTCCAGGAGATCCCGCGGTGCCATACTGGCCGCGGGTGCCGTCGGGGGGCCGGATTGCTTATGTGTACCCGGCCCCCGCCAACGGCGCGGCGGATCGAAAGGGTTTCCGGGGGGTTTTAGTGGTGAAGAGTCCTCTCCTCTTGGTATGAGTTTAGCATACCACGCTATGGAGAGGGCGAGTCCCACATATCCCACCGCCAGCGCGCGAATACGCTGCAGCGGCGGTGGGAATGCGAAAATGCATTTCCCCCGGACAATAAAAAAAGGGGGAAACTGGCGGTTATTCTTCTGTAGCTCCAGTTTGTATATTAGCATACATTAATGCCGTTAAATGTAACCAGACCTGTTGGTTCTTTTTTATTTTATAAAATATATTTAATCTGTCATTTAGATTACCAAAAAATATTCGACATGTATTTTTTTTTCGTTCGTCAAACAAAAATTGACGAATATACAGCGCGTTGAAATTTCGTGGGACTTCTAGGTACAATTTTACTTAGTAGTGACGTCACAAGCCCCCTCTTGTAAATTTTTATTGATTTGATAAATAAAGAAATACAATAATAATAATAATAATAATATCTAGGGACAATGTCACACAGATCATCTTAGCCCCAAACTAAGCAAAGCTTGTACTATGGGTACCATGCGACGATATACATACTTATATAGATAGATAAATACTTAAATACATAGAAAACATCCATGACTCAGAAACAAATATTCGTGCTCATCACACAAATATTTGCACTTACCGGGATTCGAACCCAGGACCACCAGCTTCGTAGGCAGGAGCACTACCAACTAGGCTACGGTGACCGTCAATCATGTCTAATATTTTTTAGTAATCTAACTGATGGACTAAGTTTATTTTTTTTGGCTTAATGCCTTTTAATACATATGTAAGTATCTACGTGAAAACATGCACTTGTGTTCGCATTACAGTAATTTTCTTTATTATGAGAAAGCAATGAAGTTGACTACGTGTGTCAGGACAACAAACCGCGCATTTAAAACGGGCAATTTATATTAAGTTACAGGTGAATCGCTGTGTTGACATAATTTATTCAGTTTAAGCCCTTCAACCGATGCGAGCGTGCCAAGCATTCAATACGGTGCACATTTATATTACAACAAATATTTTAAGTAATTAATAATGACAGTTAAAAGTGTTGATTTGCTAGTAATGGGCGGTACGGGGTACGCCGGGAAATATGTAGTAAAACATTTGGCTAAACTAACTAAAGAAGGATATTCGGATGTCACTTGGGCAATATTGGGTCGTTCTCGACGGAAAATTAAGGACTTAGTTGCAGAAATGAACGCCTCAGGTAAGTAAGTTGTAAACATCTTTTGAATTTAGCATTTACGATTGTGCATGTTGGCAAATTGTTTTTAAATTTAATCGTAATAATATAAATTTATTTCAATGTTGTGTCAATCGTACTCTTGAGATAGCTTGATTATAACTTTATAATTAAACGAATTTAAATAAATAAAAATGAATAACTTGTGTAATAAAAAGACTTGACCAATTTGGTTAATTTATTTTCAATGCATTCGTAATTAAAAAGCTAAACATTTGTATGACAGAAAATATTGGAAAATCCGAAATGGCTAGTATGTAATAAAAAATAATAAATAAAAATATGTAATAATCATCACCACTCTGGAGAACCCTGGTTAAAAGAGTTATATAATAATAATAATAAGTTTCGTGTGTGTACCTATATGGATCCTATAGTTATCTGGAATAAACAATTTTTATTTTTATTATTATTTATTATTATAATAATAAACCTTAAATTTGATGCAAGGATATTTTAATTATAATATAACTTATAGTATGTATTAATAACACGAGTTTACATTGGATGCAAGGATATGTTTAAATTACTTATAATTACTGTCGTCTCCGTCTGTGTGCAAACGAATATCGATTAAATTCAAGTTTGAAATATGATGGGTCTTACTCTTACTCGTACCTTTTTTAAGATTTCCATCGATCAGGTAAATTGGTACGTAGTTAACATACCCAAATTAGATTTGCACGTTACATGCCTATTTTAATTAAGAAGTAACTTATCTTTTGCGTTTTTAACAGACCACTTGCTAAGATCTTGACATACCATACGTTATAATAATCTTCTCATGCGTGTCCTTCAGCTTAGGTTACTTTTAACCTGGCCTTCCTCAAGAACGTGGGACGTGATTGGTCTTTCCCTTCCAAACACTTCCTTTCGCATTCGCCCTATAAATTTTACAAGAAGTAAAATTTCATTCATTCTTTCTATATGTCCGAAACAATTCAGCATACCAAAAAAGATCTAAAATTTTATATTTGTTATAAAACGAGATTGTCTGATTGTATCTGGATAGGATGGGCGAGGTAGACATTACCTTGGACAACGGGATAGCAGGGTTATTTTCGGTCGACCCCACTCTGTCGGCCCCGCTGGGTACGAGTGGGGAAAAAAAGTTTTGTTCGTCCCCAGAGGTGACGATTAGATTTTTTTATTTCCCACTCGTTCCGCTATAGACCGAGAGTCAAGATACTTTACAAGAAACAATTTTTTCCCCACTCGTACCCAGTGGGGACGACCGGGAATAACCCGGATAGCACATATGGAACTTTGCATTTCGGTAAAACACACACATTTAGGACAATAACAAAAAAAATACACGAAAGAGAGAAAAACAAATATTTTCGACTCTAAATAATAAACTAAGGGATCGTTTTAAAAAAAGCAGTAAGTAATCGGTTTCTCCATTACCCAACTCATTATGTCGGAACAGGTTATGTGGTGGCCGCCCTTAATGGCAATGACCCACATCGACGGAGTGCATTGATAACTACAATGTATAATTAAAGAGTGCATGCTAAATTAAAACTGTTAATAATACTGATAATATACAGGGTTATTTGTAAAACACCAACAACCTCTTAAGAGATCATTGCACTCATCCTTCAACAACTTTATCTAAGAGAGCAAACCAGAAATCACGAAAAAAAAATTCTGCTGTTTCCTGCACTTTGACGAGTTAAACGACGTAAATGTGTTTTTTTTTTTTGGCGTTTTCAGATGTTGTCCCATAGTTAAAGTTGTCCATAATTATGAGTACAATCGCCTCATAACAGGTTGTTGGTGTTTTACAAATAACCCTGTATAAGAAACATACATTTTTTGCCGACGGAGCGGCGGAGGAGGGAATAATATGTGAAACTCTCTATTGTGACCAAATCGGAGAAATCCTCGCAAAAGGTCAAATAAGATCCACCCTAAACCGACGTGCTTGTATGAAGAATGTTATGAGAGTGAATGAAGCGAAAGATGTGTGTAGGGATCGTAGCAAGTGGAGGTCCATTGTCTCTGCCTACCCCGCTGGGAAACAGGCGTGAGCTTATGTATGTATGTACTCTCCTCTAAAACCCCTCGAGTGCTCCTCCAAACTTTTGTGTTTCCGTTATGTAGTAAGCCAAGTAGGCTTTGCTACTTCACCGGAAATAAAGGCGAGCAGAGCTACAACCTCAATACATGGTTTAAATACTACAAATTAAGCAACCTGCGCAACAGGGCGCTGCCTGTGGGGCTTAGAACCCGGCTCAGGGCGGTCGCTGGCCGGGGATTGAGGAATGATTACTTTAGATATTTAGGGGAATTTTGTGCAACTGTCATAACAGACATGATGTATGAAATGTAAACCATACACTACTACTAACTACTTTACGCTTACTTATAATAAGCAATATTGCAGGTACTATTGTTTATTCTGTGGCAATATGAACTGCATCGAACAACAAACGTCAGTGGCGATAGGAATGTGCAAAGTGTTATGTAAAGCACAATACACACTCAGCCCGCCGGGCCGCCGATATAGCCCGCCGACACAACCCGGCGGCCTATATGAAAAGAATCATGTCGGCAACATGCGCCCGCGCGTTTTGCCCGCCGACATGTTGGCGGCTTGCGTACGCCTGCGCTCAGTTGCCCGGCGAAACTCGACCCGTAGTAACTAACTGCCGAATAAATTTCTCATCTTAACCCGCCAACATGCTGCCGACAAAATTTTCCGACTTGCAATAAGTGAAGCCGCCAACTAGCCCGCCGACAAAAAGTTGCCGACATAGGTCGACGACCCGGCGGGTACAGTGTGTATTACGCTTAATACCTAAGTACTTAGCAACACGCCGTCGCATGCTGATGCGTTATTGTGACCCTTATTAGCTGACTCGCTGCTAACTAGTTGTTACAAGTGAAACTCTTTTTTTTGCTATAAATGTAAGTATTTAATGATACGATAATTACACGCAAGATATTATAGCAAACAATAAGACCTATAGCTTATCATCCACACATCATGCACATCTAGCACCTAACCTGATGAATGAATTATGATTTTTTTGACGGGTTGCCATCCGTCCGTGTTTCCCCGGATTTGTCCTAGTTTAGAGGGCGTCCGAGCCGTACTTCATTTGTAGTCCGGGTTTAAAAAGTCGTTGACATTTCCAGCTGTATTTCATAACATTGACTATGCTTAAAAAAACCAATTGACATGTCCGGATTTTGGGCCTTAAAATCCGGGGTTTTCACGCGTCTTGTCCGCGTTGCCAAATTTAAGAAATAACAACCCTACGTTCTAGTTACTTTTATTTACCTAGTCGGATATTTCATAGAGTCAGAATTATCTGTTAGTTATAGTATTTTTTTATATAAAATTTTACACGATATTAGCATTAAAAACATATTCATATCAATGAACTGCCAATGCGATCGGCGGCGGGAGGTTAAACAGGAGACCAATAAGTAATCTTCTGTATGATTGTACAACTGTAAAACTTTGACGTGCTTTTTTCTAAGTTTGATCGCACAAATTCGATTGTTGTTTGTTATTTGTAAAACGCGGTACAAATTCAGGCGATGACAACTGTATAAAGGTGGCCGCCTATGAGCTTGTCAAAACGGTATATCCACATTATAAAAATGAATGACAGAAATATTGATACTTTTTTTTTGTTGCGTATTCGTAGTCAGCGTATTCGCGCGCTGGCGGTGGGATATGTTGGACTCGCCATCTCCATAGCGTGGTATGCTAACTCATACCACGAGGAGAGGACTCTACACCACTAAAACCCCCCGGACACTCCTTCGATCCGTCGTTGGCGGGGGCCGGATACGCAAGAAGCAATCCGGTCCCCCGACGACGGCACCCGCGGCTAATATAACGCCGCGGGATCTCCTGTGCCAGAAACATAGATACCTGCAGTGTAACAGTGTACCCCATGCAACACTGTACCCCATCTAACCCTAAGTTTATTTATTTTTTAAACTAATAATGATGGATCTTCAAGTAAAAGGATATCATGCGCTGGTTGGATGGTTAAAATATAAAATGCAGCCTTCTACATCGATCCATTATGACACGTTGGCATGGCTCCAAAAAGCTTCAAAGACTCATCGTTTAACATAGCTGGAATGCGCCCAAGTATATTATCTATACTAATATTATAAAGAGGAAAACTTTGTTTGTTTGTTTGTTTGGTTGTAATGAATAGGCTCAAAAAGTAATGGACCGATTTCAAAAATTCTTTCACCATTCGAAAGCTACATTATCCACGAGTAACATAGGCTAAATTTTATTTTGGAAAAAATTGGGTTCCGTAAGATATTTGGGTTTTTCTGACACAAGGTGTAAAAAATCAACCAGAAAAGTTACTTATTTTGCGTACGCTGCCTAAACTATAAAAGATAGAACCATAAAATGTTCTAATTAATTGTAGATCTTATAAATATCTACAAAAAAGTCCGCGACACACTATACCTATCTATGTCGAGTGAGGCACAACGACCATTTTTTTATTTAGAAATCTTGAATTTTTTTTGGACTACATTTAAACGCGTTTATTTTACTCATGCTATTAATCCTTATCAAAATAAATTATTTCATCACTAAGTACAGTTTATGTAGATAATATTTGGTCTTTGAATGATTAAAATTAGACGTTTGGTTTTGAAGTTATGGCGAAATTATAATATTACGATTTCTGCTGCACGGCCCGTTGCGAAGTCTAATAACTTTCGTGCGATTTTTTTTAGATTTCGTTCTTAAAACTACATCTACGCAAAAGTTCTTCTCAGAGCTAATCAACAGTTCTCATCAGAGCTAAACAACAGTTCTTTTCAGAGCTAGAATATTACACGCTATTAATATTTTCTTGAACATTTGAAAATGCCTAAAATGCTTATCCCTAAAATGCCTATTAATTACATTTTAATATTTTCATCATTAACAACTTTAACATCCACAGAAAGACAATCTGTGCAGCCTGCGGATAATGACTGCGTTGTCGATGTTTATGTCGGTGTCTGTGAATTGACCTGGGAATCATTTTGCTGACCGTGTCTTTCCTGGGTAGGCTTTTTGCAGCGGTAACCGACATCCGCACGGAGCCGCGGGCGACCGCTATCACTACATCACTACATATTATAAACAAAGTCCCCGGCCGCGTCTGTCTGTCTGTCTGTCTGTTCGCGCTAAACTCAAAAACTACTACATCGATTTTCATGCGGTTGTTACCAATCGATAGAACGATTCTTCCGGAAGGTTTACGAATATGATTTGTTTAGTTTATGTGTACATTTGACTAATATATATTGATATATTTGTCAGAGGTGTCGGAAAAAATTAAGCCATTTGGGAGCTTTCAACGAAAACGCTGCCTAAACGCTATGAGATATAACAAAACAATGTATGGTGGAAATATTCTTCTCTTTTAGATCTACAAAAAAGTCTGCGATAGCATATGTCTATCTTTCAAGGTTAACTTGCTATATCCATTATATCTTAGAAAAATAATAATTTCTTATGCGGTAATTGTAAAGCTAATCAGACGGATTCAGTATTTATCCTTATCATTTTAAATGAGTTAATATTCTTAAGCATTTCATGCAGATTATTTTACCCCTACACTATATACTTTAAATGAATAACTTAGAAGTTATCGCAAAATAACAGCGCGTGTTTTAGGTAGGCCGAATGCGATTATGCGCGCTCGATCCTTGAGAATTATAGGGCAAATTTTTTGTTTTGTGTTCGTTGTAACTATGATGGATAGATACTTGAATACCTATTTATTTAGTGTTTGTTGTATTGTTAGTCCTGAAGAGTATAGGTAGGTATTTCATACGATAAAAGTATACCCAACTACTTATTTCACTGAGTTTTAGTAGGTACCTATATTAATTTGTTTCTGTTTGTTTTGACCAAATTTCGCCCGTTTGTTGGAGGTTCAAAGACATTCTGTAGTATAAGTATCAGTAGTGTACCCGTGCGAAGCCGGGGCGGGTCGCTAGTATATACATATAACAAGCAATATTTAAACAATATCTCTTCACAAATTTTCAGGTTTAGATATCAGCAATATACCGGTAATGGAGTGTGATATCCAGAAGCCGGATGCCCTAAAACAAGCGGTCCAGATAGGGAGGGTAGTGGTCAACTGCACTGGACCCAACACGGTCCTCAGTCCACCAATTGTGGCAGCTTGCATCGAAGCCGGCACACATTACGTGGATATATCCGCAGAAATTTTTGTAAGTTTGTTTTTAGTTGTTAGGATGCATTTTTACTATAACTTTCATGATCATCAGCTCATATTAACGTCCATTGCTGAACATCCTCCCGAGGGAAGATTTTTGCCATAGTCACCAGTTGTTGACCGCATTATTATGTTGTAATACACAGGGAAACGCTGCTGCCCGTTCCCTGGTATACGCTCGTTATAGATGATGTTATAACAATCGGGGACCAACGGCTAAACGTGCTTTCCGAGACACGGAGGGTAGTCAGTCCTCCCACAAAATTAACCAATGTTGTGATCGCATGTGATAGTCGCTTATTATATCTATATAAGTATATAAAAGAAAGTCGTGTTTGTTACAACACTTATAACTCGAGAACGGCTGGACCGATTGCCATGGTTTTTGATTTGTTGGATTTGTTTCCGTCCCGAATAGCAGAATACATTTTAAAAACAAAAGAAAGTCGTGTTAGTTACACTATTTATAACTCAAGAACGGCTGAACCGATTTGGCTGAAAATTGGTAGGGAGGTAGCTATGAACTGGGAGAAGGACATAGGATACTTTTGGGTAGGGGTAGGGTAGGGTAGGGTAGGGTAGGGGTAGGGTAAGGTAGGGGTAGGGTAGGGGTAGGGTAGGGTAGGGGTAGGGCAGGGGTAGGGTAGGGGTACGGTAGGGGTAGGGGTAGGGTAGGGGTAGGGTAGGGGTAGGGTAGGGGTAGGGGTAGGGTAGGGGTAGGGTAGGGGTAGGGTAGGGGTAGGGTAGGGGTAGGGGTAGGGTAGGGGTAGGGTAGGGGTTGGGTAGGGGTAGGGTAGGGGTAGGGTAGGGGTAGGGTAAGGGTAAGGGTAGGATAGGGCAGGGGTAGGGTATAATAGTCCACCCGTGCGAAGCCGGGGCGGGCCGCTAGTTATAAATATAATTAAGATCAACCAGCGCGGGCTGGGATCGAGTCTGAAGCATGGAACGCGTCGCGAGCCTCGCCCTTTGAGGACGACCGGACCCTATCAGAAGGCAGGCAACATTAGATTAGATGAACAGCTGTACCGAATGTCAAGCTCATATAGTTCCCAGCAACCTACCAAATTGTATCGGAGCAGCTTCCGAAGGGGGGTACGGGTTAGTAGGTAGGTCCTCTGGTCGTAGAATGAACAGTATACCATTGCTAACCGAACACGATCCTCATCGTAAACATCGTGGCAGTTGGCATCAAGCTATTTGTAGTCTAATTTGTCATGTCTATTTTTATAAATTATTTTCTTTGAAATTGTTTAAGTTGGTGCAAGTTACACTAAAGCTCTGAATTATTATCGCAATCACAATTTATTCTTTATATATGTTGCAGTAAAATCTCTGAACTAGTCAAAAGTACTTTTGACTGGCAAAATCAGTCAAAACTAGTTTTAGGTTAGGTTAGGTTATGTTAGTTAGTTTTGACAGATTTTGCTGGTTAAAAGTACTTTTGACTGGTTAAGAGTTTTGACTGCAACATATGTATAATTCTACTGTACGTGTGTATGACACTGAACTCCTCCTAAACGGCTGGACCGATTTGAATGTTTTTTTGGCGCCCTGGATAGTTTAGATTCACAAATCATATATAAAATATATACATATTAACATATTATCATGCAGGACAACGTCTATCGGGTTCGCTAGTTTACAATAACATTAATTGATTTGACTGGCGTCAATTTTTCACAAAACGTCGAAGGCTATTCGCTGTCCCATCGCATATAAACATTACTAGATATAATTAGAGCCTAGATTCTCAAGTTTTTTTTTATCCTTAATAAAATATTACTTATAATTAACATTTTGATGTCTTTGGCAGCACATACTAAGCTTGTATCGCGATTACCATAAGGCGGCAGAAAACGGCGGCGTTTTAGTAGTGCCCTCATGTGGATACGACGCTATACCGGTGGAGGTGGCTCTGACATACTTAGAGACAAATTTTGAAGGTACGTAATGTATAAAACTACCTCAATATTATCATTTGATCTATATCGACCAATGAACTATCACGTCGTTCTGTTATCATCTCGCAAGCGAGTCCCATTAGACGATGTTCAAGCCCTATAATTTTGTCTCCATCAGGATGGCCGGGCACTAGGCGTATTTAACGTTGAATTTATGCCCAAGAATTGCTTCCCTATTGCTTCTATTTGCTTCCTATTCTCAAACAATAGCTTCCATCGTAATCTAGAAGAAAAAATACATTTTAAAGGTGACCATTCATTCTGATATTAGGACAGCCGGTCACCGAGTCGTAGTGTTCCTGATAAATAGAATCATTGAGATTCACGGTGGCCATTAATTACTTCCCATTTGCTTCTCTCAATGTTTTACAAAGATAATACTGTTACTATCACGGCAATAAAGATATCAACAAAACTGTTGTTTATCAATATTTTTTGCGCGTGGCAAAAAAATAAAGCAAATCTCATATTTAACATTGCAGTTATGCTTGAGTAGGCGATAAATCTATCGTATTGTACCGGTGGCCTATAACTTAGTATAGCATAATTTTATCTTATCCGCCCGTCCCGTAAAGTCCACTGCTGAACAGCTCCTCTCGAGGGAGGGTGTTTGCCATAGTCACCACGCTTGGCAGGCGGGTTGGTGACCGCAGTATTATGTTGTAACACACAAGGCAACGCTGCTGCCCGTTACCTGATATACGATTATTATAAATGATGTTATAACAATCGGGACAAACGGCTTAACGTGCTTTACGAGGCACGGAGGGTAGTCTCTCAACCGGTTGGTTCTGTTTAGATCCGGTTCTAAGATTTCTTCAAGAAATTCTAGAATTTACACAAAGATTTCCTGTCCGGCGTGGCGATCGAACCCACGTCCTCCGAGATTTAAAGCGAGCCAAATACCGCTACTTATACAAATTCCAGGAACATTACACACGGTGCAATGCTACAACGAGTTGCAGTTTCCAAAGAAAGCGTACATTCCTGGCGTGGCAGGGTCACTTATCCACAACGGAACTTGGACCTCGTTGGTGTATGTGTTGGAGAAATTCAGAGAACATTTGGCTTTGAAACAAGAATTGTTCCCCCAACTTGAAACAGAACCCGAGGAAATGAAGAAGTAAGATGTTTATTTTGTAACCGGCATTTTAGTAGAGTAGCGTCGCATACCTGCATACAAAAAAACACGACTGTGGAAAAATAATCATGAACCGCATTTACTAGTAATATAATATTTTTTTACAAAAAAATATCGACATTAAACAGTAACCTAAGAGTTCCCTGAACTGTCCTTCGTCTTCTTCATCAGACCCCTAATGATAGCCACAACCCATCTAGGCGTAAAGTTCTTATCAATATTAATAATGAAAAAAAAACTTAACAAAAGTCCTAGTCGCCCATACGATTTAAAAAAAATGCAATTTACTGGTATGCCTTTTGCCTGAAAAAATCTTAGCAAGATTACTCAGGTCTTCATATTGTAGTCGATATATATTTGCTTCCGTTCTAAGACATAGATACAGTTTACGCATAATTTTTATGATTACAGGTCATTTTTCCATCGTCACAAAGGTCAAACATGGTTCCCATACCCCGGCACCGAAAACGACGTAGTTGACATATCCCAAAAGTATCTAAACGAGAGAACCCAAAAGAAATACATACACTTCAAAGCCTACACCACTGTACCACTCTGCATACATTTTCTAATAATCCCTGCACTGTACTTGTATTATTATTTGAGTTACTTCAAGTGCTTTAGAAAATTATTAATAAGGTTTCCTCGTTTCTTTACATTGGGATATATGTCAGAAAAGGGTCCGACAGAAGAAATGAGAGCTGCGACGAAATACAGTTTCGTGCTTAACGGAAAAGGATGGGGAGTGAATGAAGACTTGAATTCGGCACCGACGAAGACACTGTCTGTTAAGGTTGTGTTTATTATTTATTAGCTGACCTGTCTTATCTGAAACTCTATATTAAATTGAACTTTTTATATTAGGCGTGGCAGCTCTGAACAAACCTTGATGAAACTGCAAAGAAGAAATTTAGTTTTTTCTTACATCCTCTTTAACGATATTTGCAGTGATTTAAACGACATAATGTTACATTAAAAAAGTTTATATTGTTAAAAGCGTTAAAGCTAAGGTTACCTTACAAAATTTAATATAGGGCGTATTCTTAAATTTTTCTTATTTTCTGCCATCATCATCATCATCATCATCAGCCCGTATAACGTCCACTGCTGAACATGGGCCTCCTCCCGAGAGGGAGGGTATTTGCCATAGTCACCACGCTTGGCAGGCGGGTTGGTGACCGCAGTATCATGTTGTACCACACAAGGAAACGCTGCTGCCCGTTCCTTGACATACGATTATTATAGATGATGTTATAACAATCGGGACCAACGGCTTAACGTGCTTTCCGAGGCACGGAGGGTAGTCCCTCAACCAACCAGACCCGGAAAGAAATCTTAGAATTTACACAAATATTTTCTGTCCGGTGTGGGGATCAAACCCACGACCTCCGACATTCAAGGCGAGCCAAATACCGCTACGCTACGGAGGTTGTGTATTTTCTGTACAATTTTCTTATTTTTTTCTTTCATAAGAACGTCCTTCTGACTATAAATAAAAACACAAGAAAAATTAACGAAATCGCTCTAGCCGTTCACGATGCCATGACCAAGGGAAACATGGATTCATTAATATTTACATGAAGTGTGGACAACTTTTCAATCTTTCCCGATCCTAAGTTCCCAATGCCCTCGTAGACCGAAATTCTGAGGGAGAGCGAGTAGCGAACTGTAGAGAAAAGACAACAAAAGTTCTCAAAAATTCTGAGAAGTCACCATCCCTCAATCTAGTGTCAGCTCTAAGCCAAGTTCTAAAAGCCCCCTCTTGCACAGATTGCTTAGTTTGTAGTATTTAAACCTTAATTGAAACCTTAGTTTAATATAGCCTTACCCGTGCTCGAATATTTGCCCGTCATGGAATGATCATCATTTCAGCCGTAGGATGTCCACTGCTGGACATAGGCCTCTTTCATAGATCTCCAGTTGTTACGGTTAGAAGCGGCTTGCATCCACCATGATCCCGCGGCCTTAACCAGATCATCCGTCCATCTAGTAGGTGGACGGCCTACGCTACGCTTGCCGATTCGAGATCTTTTCGGCCCCAACGGCCATCTGTTCTCCGTAATATATGACCTGCCCATTGCCACTTCAACGAACTAATCCGTTGGGCTATGTCGGTAATCCGCGTTGTTCTAGGTATCTCCCCATTTCTGATTCGATCTCGTAGAGAAACCCCGAGCATAGCCCTCTCCATAGCTCTCCATAGGCTAACGATAATTTCTCAAAATTGTTTCACTCATATTATAAATGTCTTTTTTGCGGATTAAACTTAGACGTTTTCAAAAACTACAGCTTAAGGTTATCTTAATGACTTGATGTCGCGATGTGTTTGTTTTTTGAGCATTATTGTTAATTGTGTTTTTCACTTCAGGTCTCCGGTTCGGATCCCGGTTACGACACTACGGCCCTGGCAATAATTATGTCTGCTATCACTATACTGAAAGAGAGAGCTAATATGCCTAAGTAAGAGTAATCTATATGAAGTGTTATTGTACTAATGTTCTAATATCCTTAACTTAAGGTTAAGCGGTAAAACGGTATTAATTTCGCCTTACATCTCGTCGTGGGTTCGATTCCCAGTCCGGTTAAAAAATGTTTATGTAAAATTAAAGATTTATTTCACGGTTAGTTTGATTTAGAGGCCTCTCCGCACCAAGTAGATTCTCTGATTGAGCATTGTATTATGAAGTAAAGCATGGCGTGAGTGACAGTAAAAAAAATTTCTATACTCACAAAAATATATTTGTTATTTCATCCATGTAAAAGATCCATGTCCATGTAGTGTATTTTTTTTTTGTATTTCAGGGGTGGAGTCATAATGCCGGGGGCGGCCTTCCACAAGACAGACATAATAAACCGATTAAAACCTCACGGCTTCAAATACGAAATATTAAAGACTAATGTTAAAAATAAAACAGATGTTAAAAGCGATGGCCACAGAGACATATAAATCAACAACTACAACAACTTACCAAAAAAATATAATATTGCGGAAGTGGCTTCTGAGACCTGGTATTCGGGGTTTGATTCCCACCCGGGAGAATATTTGTTCTGTTTTCTTGGAATAATCCAAAGCACAGAGAGAAAGAATCTTTGTAAATACCCCCGCGACAGTAGGATTAATAACTAGTGTGGTTTTTACGAAGGCTCTATTGTCGGTGGCGTTATATTGTGAAGGCCCTGGGCCTCGGTAGCCCTACCCAAAGTCCGGCCCTGAATTTAGACAGAGATACAAGGCTTGTTACGTTTGATAAATAGGGCTCAGGTGTTTTAGTTTGTACCCAGAAGGGAGAATGATTTATGCTAACCACGGATAGTTCTGAATCTAGGTGTGTGTTGTGTCTAAGAATTATGCGTTTGTATTAGACCCCTTTTAAGTACCGCAATGCTTTTGTATGATTAGGGGATCAATATGACTTGTGTCTCTCACTACCAACGACAGAAGGAGGAACAACCGGGGGCTTTTTTAGTGGGTACATACTCTCTGTGGTGCGACAGCGCACCACGTTCTATAGAGTATGAGCCCCACGTGCCCCTCACTGGCGCAGGGATCACGTATATAGTGATCCCTGCGCCAGGGAGGAAGTGCGGTCGCGCATTTTTACCCCGGTAAACAAAAAAAAAAAAAAAAAAAAAGGTGATCAATATGAATAATAATAATAAAACCATGGGTGACCAAATCGGGTGAAACAAACGCTTGCGACTTATAAAATGGAAACCAACGCCATCTATTGCCGCAAGCGGTAAACTTAGGTACTAATAATATTAAACATATTTTTGAATATAGAATTGGTCGAGAACATCCCCTGTGACTAATGGATGTATTATGAATAATGGTTTAATTAATACCTATTTTTGTCAATAGGTTAGGAAAAAGGTTTTATGTAAATATGTCGCCATAGATTAAATTCAATTTTTTACTTGCTAACATTTTTGTCTTATTTTTTTTTTGTAAAATCAGTTTAGTAGATCCAGCGATTACCTCCTGCAACGTCACAAACTTTAGCTCTTTATAATATTAGTATAGATAGATAGAGAGAGCACTGGCCACCCTTATCCTGTCCTTATATATTACTCTTCCCCCGCGAGGTGGAGTTTTTTTCCAGGGCAGCTCATTGAGCGTACTAACGCTATGCTTTATTTTTGATATTCTCTTCTTTGTATGTTTTTTATTAATGTGATATTTTTTTTTTTTTTTTAATAAAACATCAATTTTCACGTTAAGCAGATATTGCATACATAGATCCCATATATTGCATGGCTTGGGTTCATCATCATCATCAGCCCGTATAGCGTCCCCTCTCGATGGAGGGTTTAGCCATAGTCACCACGCTTGGCAGGCGAATTGTTGACCGCATTAATGTGTTGTAACCTTGTAACACACAAGAAAACGCTGCCAGTTCCTTGGTATACACTTGT
Organism: Nycteola revayana; assembly: GCA_947037095.2. Taxonomy (NCBI): domain Eukaryota; kingdom Metazoa; phylum Arthropoda; class Insecta; order Lepidoptera; family Nolidae; genus Nycteola; species Nycteola revayana. The sequence continues at coordinate 38,381,947 of OX344838.1, read as the reverse complement.
TATAGATGATGTTATAAAAACCGGGACCAACGTATTAACGTGTTTTCCGTGGCACGGCGGGTAGTCCCTCAACCACCCAGACCCGGAAAGAACTCTGAATATACAAAAAGATTTCTTGTCCGACGTGGGTATCGAACCCACAACCTCCCGAGACTTAAAGCGAGCCGCTGCGCGACAGAGATTGTCAGGGCTTAGTTTATCTATTTAAATGATTATTATATTTAATGCACATTGATACCAAAGATATTACATTGGATAATCTACTGATTACAATACTGAGTGTAACACGAATGAGTGGTCATATACCTAGTATAACGTCGGTGAAAGTACCATACCGCAAAGTGTCAGTTGCTATCATCATCAGCCCTAACGAGGGAGTTTTGTCATAGTCACCACGCTTGGCAGGCGGGTTGGAGACCGCAGTCATCATCATAAGCCCGTATAATGTCCACTGCTGAACATGGGCATCCTAACGAGAGTTTTTCCATAGTCACCACGCTTGGCAGGCGGGTTGGTGACCGCAGTATTATGTTGTAACACACAGGAAAACGCTGCTGCCTATACCCTGGTATACATTTGTTATAGATTATGTTATAACTGCTTTCCGAGACACGGAGTGTAGCATCTCAACCAAACAGACCCGGAAAGAAATCTTAGAACAAAGATTTCTTGCGTGGGGATCAATGGCACGACGATTAAAGCGACCGGAAAGAGACGAAGGCTGTCGTTGCTCATAAGGTGGAATTTCGTCTGTCAAGAAATATATGATTTACTTGGGTATTAAAGGGCAAAGTATCAATTTGCTACAATTGATTTTAAAGCACGTTAAGCCGTTGGTCCCGATTGTTATAACATCATCTATAATAATCGTATATCAAGGAACGGGCAGCAGCGTTTCCTTGTGTGGTACAACATAACACTGCGGTCACCGATCCGCCTGCCAAGCGTGGTGACCATGGCAAACACACTCCCTCGGGAGGCGGCCCATGTTCAGCAGTAGACGTTATACGGGCTGATGATGATGATCGAAATAGATTCATATAACTCATTTTTCCAAATTATTAAAAAAAAAAGTGAAATATTTTTAAATATTTCACATGAGAACAATTTACATTTCACGTTGTACTAGGTAACACTTTTCATTATATTATTATGTGTTATAAATCCCAAAGATAACATTTTATCATCGCCGTCATTTAAAATTCAGTAAAAAAAGTAAATTTTAGATTAAGTGTGTCCTTCGAAATAGTAGTACGAAGCAGATTTGGCAGACATTGTAGTAAAAAAAAAATCATTCAAGTCGAATTGAGAACCTCCTCGTTTTTTGAAGTCGGTTCAAAATATGCTGACACATGTTATCCAATTGTGAATTTAGTTTCGGTAATTCAGAGGAATTCAATAATCAAAGTATTATTTACATATAAAGTTTAGTGAAGTGTAGAAATATTGATTTTGATTTAATCATGGATGAAGAAGTACTCAAGATTAATTACAATGTCAAGCATTTATCAAAAGGTTAGTTTTTTTACCACTTTACTTTTTATTGCGCCCTTTTATTTTATTCAAAGATATGCAAATAAAAATTATCGGGATTATTGATTTACTGTCGCCATAACCAATGATAACAATCAACAAAATTGTAATTAATGTTAATTGTCTGTAGTAACAACTAATGAAACTACAAATTTGTTGATACTTTTGTAGATTGTTGTAAATTATGGCAATCTTCGTCTTAATGTTGCCATAAGAAACTATAACAATAGCATTCAACAATATTGTTGTTACATTAACATTTTGTGATACACGCAAGCTATCTTTAAGGCTAAAGTGAAAGTGTGTGTTCACTTTAGCCTTAAAGATGTCCAGATTATAGCGTTCCGGAAAAACTGACCCCGGCAGAGAATTCCACTCCTTAGCCGTCCGCATTATGAAAGAAGAAGCAAATCGCTTCGTGCGTATTGAAGGAATGTCTACAACAAAAGGGTGAAACCGCTCGCCGCACTCAGTCGTCCGTTTATGAAAGGGTGAAGGAGGTATCAGGATCAGATAAAAAACCGATAGCCAGGCTACTCGTCTACGGTGTTCGAGGCTCTGAAGACTTGCCTCCACCAGTGAGTTATTGCCTATGACACTCTTCGCTCGGCGCTCCAATGAGTCCAGAGCATACAGCTGATATCTAGCAGACCCATCCCAAAGATGAGAACAGTATTCCATTGAGGAGCGAACTTGAGCCTTGTAGATACTTAAGAGCTGCTCCGATGTGAAGTACCGCCTCACCTTGGAGAGAATGCCAAGTTTTTTGGCTGCAGTGTTTGCAATGGACTCGATGTAGTGACCGAAGTTTAGATTAGAAGAGAGGTCAAGCCCTAAGAGTTTAAGATGATCGCTGATCGGAACGGAGACATTCCGGAAAGTCGGAGTCAGTTGGAATGGACTCCGTTTCGCCGAAAAAAGACACGCCTGTGTTTTGTTACTATCTTTGCTATTGTAAATTATGGCAACCTTTAACTTAATGTTGTCACAACAAAATTGCAGTTGCATTAAATGTTACGCCAATTTTGTTTGATTGCTATTGTTTCTATTATATTTTTTTGTATATTCATAACAGTATTAACAAAATTACCATAATTTACAACGATTTACCACAAGTTCAGTTATTTATAAAATAATTTCAAATTCTATTTTAATTTGTAACTTTGTTTTTTCTTTAGTAATGTGATAAAATACGACATGATATATTATTAGTTGTTAATGTTATAATAAAATATTACAGGAGATCGTCTGCCACCATTCAATGACAAGCTGCGACTATACAGCATGCGGTATTGTCCCTTCGCTCATCGGACCACTCTAGCGCTCATCGCCAAACAAATTGATTTCGACGTAGTCATGATTGCCCTTGACAATAAACCGCAAGAATATTTAGATAAGAGCTATTTTGGTAAGTAGGTACTTAGCTGTTGAAACTTAGTCAATGATTGGTTATTACAATGTCGGATTACAATTCAAAGTTTAGCGACATCTATCGTAAACGCGGCAAACCAAAAACAGACATGGTGCGCCATCTACAAAAAGCGCCTTGAACTATATAAATCGACTGGGCCCATAATGGCAGTCATCTTACATCGCGCAATAGAAGTTTTCACGCCATTTGCGAATATACAACGAACAGTAGATACTCCGGTCGCCAGGCATACCACCCACCTTTTCCGGTCAAGAAATCTCCTCTTTGCGAGAAAGAACACTAATACGCTTTCCTCTACAAATTCCTACAAAAATCAGAAGATAGCGGCTGTTGCCGTAACATGTACTGAACTGGCTCTGGTCCTTGCATTAAGACCCCTATGGCCAACCAAAACAACCGACGACATTAGTTGCTTTGAGGTAATTTTATTGGTCAATAATATAAAATCACATTTAATAAACAATAGATTATACTTCGTTTTTTTATTACTAATCAAAAACCCACAGGAAAAGTGCCCGTTTTAGAAATACAAGATGGAGTATCACTACTCGAGAGTTTAGCAATCGTGGAGTATTTAGACGAGGTCTATCCACAACGGCACCTTCAGTCAAGAGATCCGCTACGGCGAGCCGAAGACAAAACCATTGCAGTATATAATATGTCATGTGTACGTATAAAACTTATAATTAATAAGGAACAACATTTTTTTTTGGCTTATGTTTAACTTACCATCAGATATAGTAAAAATGATCACCAAAATTAAACCCGCATTTTAATGTAAAATTGTAACCAAAGTTTTAACATTTCGCTTTCGTATTTAAGCAAAATGACTCCAAATAAATCATTGTTAACCCAAAAGTAGTAAATGATCACCAAAAGTACCTAAATGTTTTACTAATTTACTATTCGGTTCTGGCCGCAGCTCTAACCTAACCTAACCGATTGTCATTTTTCATTGATTTTATTAAGGTAGAAATAGCGCAATAATTTGCTCGCTAAGATTTGGTGATCATTAACTACATTTGGTGTTCGAATACAATTTGAAGTGCAGTCGTGACTAAAATAGCTAGTACTATTATAATTTTAGACTTTATTTTTCTGGTGTCAAGTATATATTTTTGGTGGTCATTATATTTTATCCCTTTTTTTATATAAAGCTTATATTAATTGTTTTTTTCTTTTGAATATTATATGTACGGTGTATGTTTGTACATCTAAAGTTATGGGTAAAAGTAATAGTTAATTTAAAGTCACTTGGTAATGATTAAACTAAGTTTATTACTCGCGTCTTCAAGTAAATGGTTTTTAATCAATCTAAAATGCTTATATGAAAATGGTTAAAATGGTGTGAGTGAATACGCGCGATAGCGATGGTGATCGGATATGCACTGATCATTATAATTATGAATGAATCTATATGAAGTAAAGGCGCGCCGTCTGTATTGCCGACGCAGGAAAGGTATCAAATGTTCGGTTGCGGACTGAATATTATATTTAAAGTGTTATATTGGTTGCCATGCCATCTATTGCTATCTTCGAACAACTGAAATCTCAATAAAAGTCATTTCGATTTTTATCACTAGAGCTCTGCTAGATATTTTCTAGGCCTGGTTTCCTGGTTGGTTCAGAGTACCTCGGGACCGGAGGGCACCAGAACAGTGCGTAGGGAGTAACTGGTATTCTGACTAACCGGAGAATTGGCAGGTACACCCGGGGGGTTTCAGGGGGTAGACCCTTTCCTCGGTATGAATAGCATACCGTTGCTAAAGGAGGGCTAGTTCTATATATATGGTAATGCGTAATGGTAAAAAAGAGTGTTTAAAAAAGTAAGTGAAGCCGTTACTTCCTAATCCGAGTACGATTTTGTAAACATTATCTATGACAATGGCATACCAGATAATATGCAGCGGTTAATCTGTGGTAAATAATTCGTCTCATCGTATAACAAAGCTGCCTTCTAGCGAAACCCTAATCCATCAACTTCCCTTATTGACCTTTATGAATAAGTGTGTTAAATTCATGTTCCCCTCAGATACTATGTCTCAATTCTACAAAAACATACTTTTTTTTTTATTCAAAATATTACTAGCAGAGTTTTGCAGTCTACTAGTATTCTTGTAGACCCCTCGCGCTAAGCTCAAATACTTGTGTTAGGAGTGGGTTCACGTCATTAGTGCAATGGGTGGGAATCGAACCGGTGACCACAATATCACAATTCTGGCTACCTACGGCCGCCTAATACCTACTAATCGACTGACCTACTACTAACCTACTGACTAACCCTGTACTAATCTACTGATTATATATCAAATTTCAGATCCACGCTTTAGTGTACCAACTAAAAACCAACCCTAAAGCAGTGAGTAAAGACACAATATCGAGTTTCTTCAAAGCGGTGGACAACATACAGAACCATTTGATCAAGAGAGGTACCCCATACCTGCATGGCGAACAGCCAGGTTTCGTGGACTATATGATCTGGCCGTGGTTCGAGAGGCTACCGACCTTCGATGACCCTAGGATCGTGTTGTATGAACACGACTATTTTAAATTGGTACGAATAATTATATTGATCTTTCTATATATATAATGGAGCATGTCCTGACTGACTGACTGATTCATCAACGCAGAGGCAAAACTACTGAAGCTAGACACGTGATACCGTGACCTCCTTTTGTGATCGATACGTCCACTTAGAAAGGATTTTGTAAATTTCAACCACTAAGGAGGTGAAAAAGGGCTGCATTTATCTACACTAATATTATAAAGAGGAAAGATTTGTACCTATTTTTGTATGTTTGTATGTTTGTAATGAATAGGTTTAAAAAAGTACTGGGCCGATTTAAAAAAATCTTTCACCATTCGAAAGCTACATTATCCACGAGTAACATAGGCAAAATTTTATTTTGGAAAAAAATAGGGTTCCGTAAGATATTTGGGTTTTTCTGACACAAGGTGTAAAAAATCAATCAGAAAAGTTACTTATTTTGCGTACGCTGCTTAAACTATAAAAGATAGAACCATAAAATGTTCTAATTAATTATAGATCTTATAAATATCTACAAAAAAGTCCGCGACACACTATACCTATCTATGTCGAGTGAGGCACAACGACCATTTTTTTATTTAGAAATCTTGAATTTTTTTTGGACTACATTTAAACGCGTTTATTTTACTCATGCTATTAATCCTTATCAAAATAAATTATTTCATCACTAAGTACAGTTTATGTAGATAATATTTGGTCTTTGAATGATTAAAATTGGACGTTTGGTTTTGAAGTTATGGCGAAATTAAAATATTACGATTTCTGCTGCACGGCCCGTTGCGTAGTCTAATAATTTTCGTGCGATTTTTTTTAGATTTCGTTCTTAAAACTACACCTACGCAAAAGTTCTTCTCAGAGCTAATCAACAGTTCTTCTCAGAGCTAAACAACAGTTCTTTTCAGAGCTTTGAAAATGCCTAAAATGCCTAATCCCTAAAATGCCTATTAATTACATCATTAATTATATTTTCATCATTAACAACTTTAACATCCACAGAAAGACAATCTGTGCAGCCTGCGGATAATGACTGCGTTGTCGATGTTTATGTCGGTGTCTGTGAATTGACCTGGGAATCATTTTGCTGACCGTGTCTTTCCTGGGTAGGCTTTTTGCAGCGGTAACCGACATCCGCACGGAGCCGCGGGCGACCGCTATCACTACATCACTACATATTATAAACAAAGTCCCCTGCCGCGTCTGTCTGTCTGTTCGCGATAAACTCAAAAACTACTACATCGATTTTCATGCGGATGTTACCAATCGATAGAACGATTCTTCCGGAAGGTTTACGTATATGATTTGTTTAGTTTATGTGTACATTTGACTAATATATATTGATATTTGTCAGAGGTGTCGGAAAAAATTAAGCCATTTGGGAGCTTTCAACGAAAACGCTGCCTAAACCCTATGAGATATAACAAAACAATGTATGGTGGCAAATATTCTTCTCTTTTAGATCTACAAAAAAGTCTGCGATAGCATATGTCTATCTTTCAAGGTTAACTTGCTATATCCATTATATCTTAGAAAAATGATAATTTCTAATGCGGTAATTGTAAAGCTAATCAGACGGATTCAGTATTTATCCTTATCATTTTAAATGAGTTAATATTATTAAGCATTTCATGCAGATTATTTTACCCCTACACTATATACTTTTAATGAATAACTTAGAAGTTATCGCAAAATAACAGCGCGTGTTTTAGGTAGGCCTAATGCGATTATGCGCGCTCGATCCTTAAGAATTATAGGGCAAATTTTTTGTTTTGTGTTCGTTGTAACTATGATGGATAGATACTTGAATACCTATTTATTTAGTGTTTGTTGTATTGTTAGTCCTGAAGAGTATAGGTATTTCATACGATAAAAGTATACCCACCTACTTATTTCACTGAGTTTTAGTAGGTCATCATCATCATCAGCACGTATATCGTCCACTGCTAAACATGGGCCTCCTCCCGAGGGAGGGTATTGCCATAGTCACCACGTTTGGCAGGCGGGTTGGTGACCGCAGAATTATGTTGTAACACACAAGGAAACGCTGCTGCCCTTTCCTTGATATACGATTATTATAGATGATGTTATAACAATCGGGACCAACGGCTTAACGTGCTTTCCGAGGCACGGAGGGTAGTCCCTCAACCAACCAGACCTGGAAAGAAATCTTAGAATTTACACAAAGATTTCATGTCCGGTGTGGGGATCAAACCCACGACCTCCGAGATTTAAAGCGAGCCAATTACCGCTACGCTACGGAGGTAGGCCGAATGCGATTATGCGCGCTCGATCCTTAAGAATTATAGGGCAAATTTTTTGTTTTGTGTTCGTTGTAACTATGATGGATAGATACTTGAATACCTTTTTATTTAGTGTTTGTTGTATTGTTAGTCCTGAGGAGTATAGGTATTTCATACGATAAAAGTATACCCACCTACTTATTTCACTGAGTTTTAGTAGGTACCTATATTAATTTGTTTCTGTTTGTTTTGACCAAATTTCGCCCGTTTGTTAGAGGTTTAAAGACATTATGTAGTATAATTATCAGTATTGTACCCGTGCGAAGCCGGGGCGGGTCGCTAGTGTAATTATAAAGCTCCGGAACGGGAGTTACGCGGGAGAAGCCGTGCGTGGGAAGCTAGTATAAGATTAAGAGACTAGCCTATGAGAGCTTACAGAACATCAGAGACAGTGATTATTTTATCTATGCTAATATATAAAACTGAAGAGTTTGTTTATTTTTATTTTTACTTGAATGCACAAATAACAGGACCGATTAAAAAATCACCTACTTCTTTGGGCTGGTACTTATAATTTTCTCGAAAAGATATATCTAGAATTTTTGGTACTTATATATTTTTTTACCAGTCTCGGATAAGATTCCCGGGTAAAGCTGGCAAGTTGCTTAGTTTTTAGTATAGAGACCACGATCCCAACTTGCGCAAGAGTGCATCCCTGTGGGGTTGGGATCACAGATCCAAGAATTGATAGGTTTTAATAAATAGCTACATATTATTTTGAGTATATTACAGTAGAGTTCCTCTAAGCTAAAATAACGCGCCCCTTCCATTATGATGAGTTGATTTAGATGAGTGAAAATATTAACAACGACACTTCATGTGTGTGGAAACGTAACTGTTCTGTTCTGTGATCTATATGAGTACACCTCGGTCGACTAGTCGCGCGATAAATCTGACAACGCTCTCTGTATGGAGCAGCGCTGGCGCATTGTATGAAACAAGGCGCCTGCTGTCTCTCGCATTGAGACAACAAACAATATTATTATGCTGATTGGACAACAAATCCAAGAACGAAAATAAGGCAACGACCAATTACCACTAACATTTTTATGTGCTTTGCTGTCCATATTTTGAAACTTTCTTGTGTGAGTAAATGCGATAGTGGGGCGCGTAATTTCAACTTAGACAAGTTCTATCAGTACGACTCCAACAAGCTAAATTTGCACCTCCTTGGAATGTTGCGTCCCTCCCGCTTCCCCGCTCACCTTTCCACGATCGCTCAGTCGCGTCCAGACCGTACCTAAGCGTCAGTGCGACGTAATCGACGAGAGGTGCAAACTTAGTTTGGCGGTGTTGTAATGATCTAATTAAAGACTAGAAAAAACCTAGTATGTGCATAATGTTGTTAAATGATAAAATATATATATATATATATATATTTGGTTTGTTACAGTTGAACTACTTGGACCGAATGGCTAAAGACCCCGTAGTGCGTGAGTACGCGGTGCCAATAGAGAAGTACAAGGCTTTTCATAAAGCGCAGATTGCGGGACAGACCCCACCCTACGATCAGCTGTGCGAAGAATAAATGTGTTATTAAATGTTATTTTATGTTTTATTTAAAATTACTCATGTAAAACTTATTGAGTGAACATTATCTCTATAAAATCAGCTTATAAAAGACTAGCGGCCCGCCCCGGCTTTGCACGGGTGGACTTTTATAGCCTATGTTACTCAGGGATAATATAGCATTCTAATGGTTAAAGAATTATCGAAAAGTATTTTTTGAGTTTATATAGAAACAAACACAAAACTGTCCAAAAATTTATGAGCATAAAAATAAGACGTAATAACTCGATTGCACAGACCAATCACTGGTAGTCGAAAGCATAGATATGTAAGTGTCAACTTAATCTTATCTATGGTTTAGAAAAGAAAAAAAAGAAGTTTCTATATAAAATATCGAATACATACACAGACCTAGCAGTGGCAGTCGAAAGCATAGATAATATATATGTAAGGGTCAACTTAATCTTATCGATGGGCTAGAAAAGAAAAAAAGAAGTTCCAAAATCAAAAATCGAATACATACACAGACCTAGCAGTGGTAGTGGAAGGCATAGATAATAAATATTAATATGTAAATGTCAACTTAATCTTATCTATGGGCTAGAAAAGAAAAAAACTGTTCCAAAATCAAAAATCGAATACATACACATATCTAGCAGTGGTAGTCGAAAGCATAGATAATAAATATGTAAATGTCAACTTAATCTTATCTATGGGCTAGACAACCTCCGTAGCGTAGCGGTATTTGGCTCGCCTTGAATCTCGGAGGTCGTGGGTTCGATCCCTACACCGGACAGAAAATCTTTGTGTAAATTCTAAGATTTCTTTCCGGGTCTGGTTGGTTGAGGGACTACCCTCCGTGCCTCGGAAAGCACGTTAAGCCGTTGGTCCCGATTGTTATAACATCATCTATAATAATCGTATGTCAAGGAACGGGCAGCAGCGTTTCCTTGTGTGGTACAACATATTACTGCGGTCACCAACCCGCCTGCCAAGCGTGGTGACTATGGCAAATACCCACCCTCTCCGGAGGAGGCCCATGTTCAGCAGTGGACGTTATACGGGCTGATGATGATGATGATGAAATGTCAACTTAATCTTATCTATGGGCTAGAAAAGAAAAAAAACGTTCTAAAATCAAAAATTGAATACATACACAGACCTAGCAGTGGTGGTAGCCAGTTGACGTTGGCCTCGGTGTGAGAGTCGAGGAACACTAGTACATCAGCCGTGGCTCGCTTGGCGCCCGCCAGTCGGGCAGTGATCAGCCCGCTGCGTTGTGCTAGGCGAACTACCTTCACTTTGGGCATGTGCTTCGCTAGGTAGTCTTCTAAAGGCTTCTTCAGGAAATCTGAAATGTGAATGAACGTAGTTTTAATCTTTTTTCTTTTTACTATATTGTCACTAAACGCAAAAAAATATTCAAATTTGGAAATTAATATCTATACTTATATATAAAGCTTAGGAGTTTGTTTGTTTGCTTGAACGCTCTAATGTCAGGAACTAATGGACCGATTTAAAAACATATATTTCAGTGTTCACTCCATTTATCAAGGACGGCTATTGGCTATATTTTATAACGAAGTTCCCACGGGAACGGGAGCTACGAGGACGAAACCGCGCGCATAACCTAATATAATATACTAGCAACTTATCGCAATTTAAATTTCAAAATTGAGATTTATAAATTAAGACCACCGGCAGGACTCGAACCGGCATTTTAGGTAAAGCCTTTTACGTAAAGTATTAAAAAAAAATGTAATATAAATACGGGCGGTATCATCGTTTAAATATTAAATTCCAAATGCAACTTTGGAGATATTTGTCGAAGTAATGTTGATCATTACCGATAGATGGCATTACGTTCCCCTTAGAGAGGAGTTATAAAAGAGATGGATAAATTTGGATGATCAGTCCCTACCGATCAGCCGGTTCCACCGTAGCCTAATTGGTTAAGGCATAAGGAGGCTATACCTAAAATCCAGGTTCGCGCCCTACCGGTCTAAATTTATTAAGTAAATAAAATTTTGTAAGCGGTAAACATTTCCGTAAAGTAATAAAAAAAAATGATCACAACTTATTTCATTTTTAAACCCACGTCATATCTCAGGTATAAAGAAGACATACCTAATGAAAAACATTAAGTACGGAATGTTGCGATGGTTTCGCATACATAAAGGATGGATGAAAGAAGAAGTGGGAGTGGGACAAAAGTATCATATCGAATGAGTAAACGGAGACACCGGAAGATCACCCTATGTGTATATTGATTGGCGTACGTCAAATCCAGTGCCGTAAATAGGGCGGTGCCACCAGGCCACCCAGTGCCGCCTGTGCCCAGGCACAGGGCGTAGACTCGGGGGAGTGCAAAAATGGCTAGACCAGGCAGGACTATTATTTTTCGGTTTACTTCTAATAGCTCATAAAAAATTTCACGTAGTGAACTTGCGAGTTTAAGTAGACACAGTGATACACAGTGGGTGGAATAAATACTAGGTAATCTAAAAATCACAGTTATAGAAGTTCGCACAGGGCGCAGAAAAGGCTATTTATGGCACTCGTCACAACGGACAATGTAGTGACGGATTAAAACCTCAACCTCACTACAGTACCTATACAGTATTGTACTATATTCAATAATAAACACGACGCTACAGCACGACACACATTGTAGTATTAAAACAATGCAGTTCCGTGTTCATTCGTACATACATTCAACAAAAAATATGTTTAAACTCTCTGTAACAATTTTATTAATGTGAGTCATCATCTTCATCAGGCCGTATAACGTCCAATGCTGAACAAGGGCCTCCTCCCGAGGGTATCTGCCATAGTCGCCGGGTTGCCGGGTCTGGTTGGTTGAGGGACTACCCTCCGTGCATCGGAAAGCACGTTAAACCGTTGGTCCCGATTGTTATAACATCATCTATAATAATCGTATATCAAGGAATGCACAGCAGCGTTTCCTTGTGGGTTACAACATAATACTACGGTCACTAACCCGTATACCAAGCGTGGTGACTATGGCAAATACCCTCCCTCGGGAGGAGGCCCATGTTCAGTAGTGCACGTTATACGGGCTGATGATATTGATAATAATAATAAGTACAAGTAACACATATGATAGTAATTTAGGTATTTTTGTTCGATAATGAATAAATTACAATAATAAATACATATAGGTGTTAATTTCACGGCATATTAAATAGATCTAGAGCTCAGAAGAATAAGGTCGGATGTGACATTATATGTCAGAAACATTCGTCGTATGTGCCTTTATCGTAAACTGGTACTTACGACCAAATGCTTGTGAAGTATTATAGGCATTCGTCATTATGCTTCTGAGGACTAGCTATTTTATCGATTTGGGCGCACTTCTCTCTGCTTCAAGTGATGTAAATATCGTAAGATTACCGTCTGAATAGAAAAATAGTCGAAAGAATATAGAGTAATCGCTACACGAAAGTTTTGCCGATTAGTCGTCTTGTCGGTTAGTCGGCAAATACTATAGTCGGCACATCTCTATTGACCACCATTAGTTAAACTATACATATAGTAGTGCTGTAAAAGATTTTATTTAACTTTCATACCACAATTATGCTGTAAGACGGCTTTCAAATGATGTTTAGAGAACCTTTGGGGCTTTTTCAAAAGTTAAGCGTAATGAATGCCTTGTAAAAAGCTATTATATGACAAGTGCCAGTATAGTAACTGAGATGCTATTTTGTCGAATAAACAGCGTTTACTCTATAATTATGCTGTAATAAATACATGTCGAAAGGTAGTGCTATAAAAGCTAGTTTTACGACAAATTAGCAATTCAGTTGCTTTCAAAGAGCTGTCATAGGACTTACGGTTGAATGAAAGTGATCGAGAGATATCTTTATATAGGTAAATATCGGGTAAATGCAATATGAATTCGTCAAGTACACGTTTACTAGACATGTTCATAGAGCCAAAAAGCGTTGAAGGCTAAAATATCTAGACAGCTGCTTTTAAACGGCTTTTTGAAATAATAGGATCTTTCATACGTGAGTGTTTTTCGATTCATAGTCGTGAGAGTAATTGCTTATACGATCTCTTTGCTAGTTGTAGGTGATGTTATAACAATCCGGACCAACGGCTTAACGTGCTTTCCGAGGCACGGAGGGTACCTAGTCCCAACCAGACCCGAAAAGAAATCTTTGAATTTACACAAAGATTTCTTGTGCAGTGTGGGGGGATCGAACCCACGACCTCCGAGGTCCATTCTCAAGGAGTAGTCGACTCGCCGGGCAACTAACGACTACTCCTTGAGAATGGACCTCGGGATGGTCTCGAAACTAGTCGGACATATCCGATGATGACAAATCGTGAGTATAAATATGTGTACCACTCACGAAAGTTTTAATGATAAACATTGTTATTACGCGAGATATTTAAAAAGTATTGAAAACAGTGATTACTTTTTTAAGTAGCAATTAGGTATTATGATTGTTGTGGCCAATTACAAATGGTATGTGGAATGGCCTTGACAAGCGCAATGACCATTTACTGGTCACTTTTACCCGGCGACATTTTTTCACAATTACGCATTCTCTTCGACTATCTATAAACCTATACACAGTGATTTTATTCGTTGCTTATGCTTAGCGAAATAATTATTTTTGGTAGTAAAATCGATATATCGTCGCTTATCTTTCTAACAGACGTATCTGTATTTTCGTAAAAAAAAATTGTACCATTTAAAACAATTTTGAAGACGAAACGATCGGTCTAATAAACGTATCTGTATCTTCAAGCGTTACCGAGAAAACACATTTCGTCAGGTAGACGTAAGACTTTTTATACAAATATGATTTCTTAGCAGAAATCATATTTGTATAAAATGCGTAATTTTTGACGAAAATACAGATAGGTCTGTTATGATGATAAGCGACGATATATGCTATATACTTTCTCAATAACATTCAACAATTGCAGATTAAGGCGCAACGTTCGTGCTTCAGGTATTTAACGGAGAAATTGTCGGAAAGCGGCATTTCCTATCTGATATATTTAAAAATTATTTATTTGTTAAGTCTGGTTTTAGTAATGTCCTGGGAGGTCCTGTAAAGTTTTCAAGAAGCATCCTGGGTTTTTTAAAGCGCCCTAATAAAGTAAAGTATATTGAAATTCGCAAGCTTGTTTTCTTACTACTTGAATTTCATTTACTCGTCCTTAGCCTATTTTCTGCATATTAATTGAAATATTAGCAATTCAACTACTGAATCCTGTTTCAAAAAAAATTGACCTAGTTTTTGAAGTGTTGGTTGGCAGCCCTAACCTAGATTATCTTTTACTAGCTGCCCGCACCCGTCCCCGTAGGAACTTCATAATTAAATATAGCCTATCGCCTTCCTCCAACACTGAAAGATTTATCAAATCGGTCCAGTAGTTCCTGAGATTAGCACCTTCAAGCAAACAAACAAACTTTTTAGCTTATAGCTTATATTAGTATACATTGCAAGGTAGGTACTAGAGCTCACTTTGCCATCAAAGCCTCCTTAAGGGCAACTTATTTTTCTAATAAAAATCATAATCATCAGCCTGTTGTAGTCCACTGCTGAACATAGGCCTCCCCCATCAATTTCCAGCGGGAACAATCGCAAGCGTCGATACGTGGGACTCGCCCTCTCCATAGCGTGGACTCATACCACGAGGAGAGGACCCTACACCACTAAAACCCCCGGACACTCCTTCGATCCGCCGTTGGCGGGGGCCGGGTACGCATAAGCAATCCGGCCCCCCGACGGCCACCGCGGCCATTATGGCACCGCGGGATCTCCTGGGCCACACTTACAGTGGCACATTTGGAGCTATGTGTCCTGCCCATTGCAACTTGCTAATCCGTTGAGCTACGTCAGTGACCTTCGTTCATAAACATGTATATTTTAAAATATTAATGTTACGATTCAATATTAATAAATAAACAAAAAAAAAACACTTACTTAAAGTACACATAAATATTCAAGGTAACAACAAGTTTTTGTTAACGAGCACTACAATCGCCTCGGCGTTTTCTTATCATTTTTCCTTCCGCAAAATCTTGTACTAACAAAGTATTATTGTTTTATGTTTATGTGCCCAAAGTCCGAGAGGCCCACGAACTGTGAAGCTGAGGGCATAGACAAAATGCCACGACATCGGAGTAATCTTGTTTTTGTTTTTTTCGGCCGAAGTTAATATGTAGTTAGCCCCGAGGCTTTTGCTACTTCACTGGGTATAAAGGCGAGCAGAGCTCCATCCTAGATAAATGGTTTAAACACTACAAACCAAGCAATCTGCTTAAGAGGGAGTCCCCTGTGGGACTTAGACCTCGGCTCAGGGTCGCTGATGGGGAGATTGAGGGATTATGGCTTTTAGTTTTGTGCAACTACCGCTCTACTTTACTAAATGTATGGACACTCGACATTTGTCATGTGCTTAGGCGGGCGCGGGAAAAAATGAAAGGCATTCATTGGTTGATTCTTCTTTGAAACGATCACTTCCCTATAGTCTTATTTTGTCTAGGGCCTCTGGCCCCACAATGAGCGTTCTTCTCGAGAGTGTAAACGACGCGAACGATGCGAAGCGCCAGACTCCCAACCCTAGCACCCGTTACCCCGTCAACCACATGTAACACACGCTCGGGGAACTCAAACGTCAAATATGAGGTCAACCTAAATTAGGAGCATGCTCACCTTCATGCTCGGTTAAGTAGCAAAAGCCTTCAATTAAACTAATACATAGGTACAGTCAACAAAACAGATAGGTTTACACCGTCAGTATCAAATCATCATCAACAGCCCGTTTACGTCCACTGCTGAACATGGGCCTCCTCTTGACAGACCTTGGCAAGTACGGATCGTTGAGGGATATTGCCATAATCACCATGCTTGGCAGACGGATTGGTGATCGCAGTAAGATGTAAACCTTGAGCTAATAGATGCTGCTGCCCATCCATCAGTCATATGTCCCTTAGTCGCCTTTTACGACACCCGTGGGAGGACATTAGGCATGGGCTAACTATATCCGATAAAAGATTGGATATGCAGTATATCATTCCAAGTAAAATACCTAGTCAGGTCATAATTATTGTCACACAGTAAAAACTTTTCTTTTAGAATGCTGGCCACAAAAAAGTTTATTGAATTCGAATTTCGAATTGTTCATGAAAATAAAAATGTATACTTTTTAGAATTTTACTCATTTTTAAATATGGAGTGGACGCTTAAAGAAGACCGTGTTGCAGTTATTGCGTTGCATCGTTGCGGTTACGCGCCCATTAAAATTTTTGACATACTGAAAAACTTGAATATAACCAAAAGATTCGTTTATCGCACCATCAAACGATACAATGAAGACTTTAGTGTAGATGACTGGTCAAGAAGTGGTCGCCCTCAGTCTGTTAGGACTCCAACAGTGATAAAAGCTGTGAAGGCGCTAATTCAAAGAAATCCCAAACGCAAGCAGAAACTGTTGGCCCTTCAGATGAAGACTTAGGGCTTCGGGCATATCGAAGAAAAACAGGACATCGTTTGAATGCTCGTCTAATGGACCTGAGACTGAAGAGATGCCGCGCTTTGTTGAAGCGGTACGCGGGAAAAAAATACCGGGAAATTTTTTTTTCGGATGAAAATTTTTTTACCGTAGAAGAGAGCTACAACAAACAAAATGATAAAGTGTACGCACACAGTAGTGAAGAAGCGAGCAACCGAATTCCGCGTGTCCAACGAGGTCATTTTCCATCCTCGCTCATGGTATGGTTGGGAGTTTCTTATTGGGGCTTAACAGAGGTGTACCTCTGTTTTGTGAGAAAGGTGTAAAAACGAATGCAGTTGTGTATCAAAATACAGTCCTGACGAACCTTGTGGAACCTGTTTCTCATACCATGTTCAATAACAGGCACTGGGTATTCCAACAAGATTCGGCGCCCGCTCATAGAGCGAAGAGCACACAAGACTGGCTGGCGGCGCGTGAAATCGACTTCATCCGGCACGAAGACTGGCCCTCCTCCAGTCCAGATTTGAATCCGTTAGATTACAAGATATGGCAACACTTGGAGGAAAAGGTGTGCTCAAAGCCTCATCCCAATTTGGAGTCACTCAAGACATCCTTGATTAAGGCAGCCGCCGTTATTGACATGGACCTCGTTTGTGCTGCGATAGACGACTGGCCGCGCAGATTGAAGGCCTGTATTCAAAATCACGAAGGTCATTTTCAATAAACTTTAGTGTCATAAGAATCTATGTTGTGTTTAGTTCATTCTTGTATATAAATGGTTACATGAAACATGTGACAGAATTTATGACCTGACTAGGTATATCCGATTAATATATCCATATCCGCGTAATATATCCGGGAGTGAAGTAACTTTATGGAGTGAGAATATCTTTGGATCTGGGATTGATAGATAATTCCGACTTATATATAGATCCAGAATGAGTTTAATAATTCCAATGTAGCTCAAGACTGATATATCCGGGAAATGGTAAATCGTAATAATAGATTTCCCTTCATATTTAGCAGACTTAGGACTGATTATAAAATATTGTAAAAAGTATAAACAATAACAGAAAACTCTACGATTATAAGCGGGAACAGATCCTTTTTGTCCCTAAAGCTGCTGTACCGCTTTAATACAGAAGCAAACTTTAGCGTGTGCGCCTTATACATAATAGGTTTATTTCCTTACAGCGCTTTTTTTGCTTAAATTCATAAACACACCCAAGTGTCAGTGTCGTTCATCGCTGCGTTCGGATCACTGATGTATACTTCTATGGTTAGGATACACTTGCATTCGATTCGGTCTTGGTCGGAGTGGGTCGGAGTTACTCGGATATAGGATATATTTTTTTTTCTTAAAGTTAAGGAGTTGATGTGTCCGATTGTGGATATATATCCGAAGATTTAGATGTGTCCGGAGTTACCCAAGCCTAGAGGACATGGGGTGGTCTATTCTAAGCCGGAAACCACACGGCAAATAACGTAAATAAATAATAATATGTTTTTGTCACTACGACGGCCGGTAATTCTCTATGGGTGTACAAATTCACATAATAGTGAACTCTTCTCACAAACGTGGACATATAAATTTAAAATGCGTATCACGATGTGTTAACCTATCTCTTTTGTTGACTGTACATCCGAAAAATAAGGCCTTAGTATTAGAATTGTTATCCGCGCTCTACAGTTTTATATACACGCTTAGGAAGTATTAAACAAAACACCATCAAATGGAATTATAAAAAAAAATCAACTCACCTTTAGTACTAGCATCGTCAACAAGAAATATCTCCTTCACTAGTTTCTCAGGCGATCTTAGCAACACTGAGCTAGCAGTTCGAAGCAGCGTGCTCCAATGCTCGTTATGAAAGGGCACCACTACACTAATGCTCGGTAACGACGCAATATATGTCGTCTCTCCACACTTGGGGTGTCGAATGTCGGGGAGCGAACGATTTAGTGGTATCTTGTCACTGAGTGCTCCGTTGAAGCCATTCACTGAGTAGAGTTGTTGCTCTATATCTGCTTCCTCTTTGGTCAAGTGTGCTGGTAATCCTTGTTCGCCAATTCCTAAGAAACACATAGAATAATTATATTGTGGCAGATAGTTAATATCAAGTTGGTATATGCAAAGCTTCCAGCTGTGACCCGCCAATTAGTACGCTCAATGATCAGCTGAACTGGGGGAATACCTCCACTTTAGGCTACCCTCACATTGAGTGTGACCGCTCCTCCGGCGTGTGGGCAGCGAGAGCGCCGATCTCCCTGTCACCTGCTACCTCCGCCGACGTCCGCATGTGACACGTTTGTCACATGCTCCCCTATGTCCCCACATTGAGAAGCGTTTGTACTTTGTCACACAGAATTTGTCTTACAGAATAACACAGCCAAAGAACGTTATTGATTAATGTTGTGTTACTGGCCACGTCTGCTTTATGCCCAATAAGCCGTGGGCCAAAATAACCACCACGTGGAGCCCTGACACAGCAAAATGGCGTCGCGGATGACTCCGTAGAAGATGGCGGGAGGAGCTGGACAAAAGAAACGACCAGTGGCCTACTTTAGCCCTGGATAGAAAGAGCTGGAAGTCATGGGGAGAGGCCTTTGCCCAGCAGTGGGATGATGCAGGCTAACTGTAACAGCACTGTGCCTTAGATCACGAGGACGGGGGAGGAAGGGGAAAGGACCGGCCTGATAAGAGTGCTGCATATCTATTGAACAGGCAACACCTATGTTACTTAACATCAGGTATATAGAATGTAATTAGCCTCAGCCCAATGGCTAGGGCGTCGGACTTGTGATCTTGTGGTTGCCGGTTGGATCCCGATCCATTGCACTACCGACGTGAACCCAAGCATTTAAGCTTAGCACGAGGGGTTAACAAGAATACTAGTAGACTGCAAAACTCTGCTAGTAATCTTTATACAAAATAAAAACTATTTTAGCAAGAATATTTGGAATGTTTGGTAATGACATCATGGAGTATAGAAATCCATTGTTAGCAATTGGAACAACTTAAAACCATAAAACTGTTATCACTAATACCTACCTACTCGTTTCCTCTCATAGTTTATCAGCTTGTAGTCGTGCCAGTCTATTTTCTGTAAAGTTTAAATACAATTAAAAACATTAAATCCATACAATGTATAATGCTCACTATGAATGTATTTGTTACTATATAAGCTCTGCAAATTCACCAGCCTTATACTAATTTTTGTTTAATGCATTGTAACATAAGAACAATTTAAAATATATATATATATATATATATATATATATATATATATATATATATATATATATATATATATATATATATATAATCCAACTTGCCATAATCTATATATTATTAGGTAAAGCAAAAACGTTGTACCCTATTTTACGAAAACTGCGCAGATGGAGGAATGTGAAATTTCGCACACTTATAGTTTGTATAGAGAAGGAGTGCAGAATGCTAATATATTGTTTAATTCCGTTTGTATTTCGATCACTGGGCGACCACTAGTAATAATGATATAGCTTTTTATTCTGAATTCCAAATGTTACACATTGTAACAATAGATTATTTAGTATTCGCAATTTCCCAGGTCAGGAAAATGTCGCCTTCTCATATTGTTATTGGGTACCTACCTAGGAGATGGCACAAGGAATCAAGGTTCCTTGTAACATCTCCAAGGTACCATAAGGTTGTTTATTTAATCCATTTATTGGACTGCCATAACAATATTGGATAATTAGTCCATTGAAATGTTACATTTTTTAGGCCTAACCTTGCATTTTTTAGAGGACGCAATTTTATTTTTTTGATGTGTAGGGGGGGTCAGTGTAAAGCTAAAACCAAGTTTGTGGGGTCGCCACCCTCGTCCCACGGCCGCCATCTTGAAAATAGGGGTTGAAATGGTTTTTACGACGTATCTCTTAAACTATTTATCTGATAAAAAAAAATTATTAACATTTTTTGTTGCAAATCAAATCTTCTACAACTTTAGTCAAGTAACTTTTTGTCGTAGAACTATAAATAAAAAAGTTATAAGTGAAAATGTTTAGAAATTCGAAAAAATAATTTATATTTTTTGATATAACTTTTTTTTTATCATTTTACGAAAAAATAATATCACACCATTTTTGTAGATCGTTTTTTGAGGAACAACTTTTATAAGCAACATTTTTTCATTAAGTCAATATTTAAGGTTTTACAGCGCTCCGAAGTGAGTACTATTTTTCAGTAATCTTTAGTAATTTATTGTTATACTTCTATATAAGGTGCTTTTAAATATATGCCATCAAATATAGGCAACATATATATCTCTTTAACAGTAGATATATATGTTGATGTGGGTTCAGTCAAAAAGTCAGTTGAGAAGAAATTTCTAAATAAGTTAATCATATTAAAATGCATATTTAATTGGAATACAGTTGTTCCATATTACTAGCTGTGCTGGCCACACCTCCTTATGAATTTCATGGTTACAGGGGTCTCACCTTATGCATTGTTTTTAAATTGAAACAAATCTATTATTTCTTCTGCTTTTGTTACTTCAACAGACATAATGACTACTCCAGCCTTATGAAATGGTTTAAAAACTACCAACTAAGCAACCACTGCAAGAGGGCGCCCCATGTGAAACTTTGACATTAGTGCCTCAGCGATTCAGCTTGGCAGTTGTAGAATTATTAATATAATGATTATTATTGATTAAAGTACCCACCTCCAAGCTAGTTGGTACAAAATAATCTTTCCGATACAAATAGTTCTGTGGCATTTGTAGCACCCCCAATACTTGTTGTCCATAGCTACTCTGATCCTCAGTGTTGCCATTAATTCTTATTAAGTACAATAGAATAACTATTACAGTTATTATTAACAGGTTCCTTATCCTGAGTAGGCGAGAAATTTGGCGCCTTGACATACTCATTGTTCTGGAACAATAAAATATGTTATCAAAGCAAATTTAAAATCACCTATGTAATTTTTTGTCTAATATGGGGTAAAGCTTCCTGCGAGCATTTTCACCCGCGTATCTCCTGTTCCCGTAAGAAATTAATAATTTAATTTATTTTTGTCCTCATTCAGTATTTGATACTGTTAAGGGTTCTAATTTATTTAATTGTCAACTTAATAATTAAATCTATTATTTTTATAGTTCATTCTTCTCATGGGAACATGAGATACTATGGTAACTGGTGACTTATCTTTTGTGATGTGATTAATATGTCTTTGTAGGCATAATTCAGTAAATATTATATTTTATCCGAACATACATACACCACACTATGTCATCATCATCATCATTAGCCCATACAACATCCACTGCTGAACAT
The DNA here is from genome assembly GCA_947037095.2 of Nycteola revayana. Lineage (NCBI taxonomy): Eukaryota > Metazoa > Arthropoda > Insecta > Lepidoptera > Nolidae > Nycteola > Nycteola revayana. The sequence continues at coordinate 38,359,800 of OX344838.1, read as the reverse complement.
GGGCCTTCTCCCGAGGGAGGGTTTCTGCCATAGTCACCACGCTTGGCCGGCGGATTGGTGACCGCTGTACTATGCTGTAATACACAGGGAAATGCTGCAGCCCGTTGTTCCCTGGTATACACCTGTTACAGATGATGTTATAACAATCTGGACCAACGGATTAATGCGCTTTCCGAGGCACAGAATAATGGCATACTATGTGTATTTTCAAAAATATAATCATGTTTTGTGGTAAGTCATTATATCAAGTAACTATAAAAAAATCATGGTGCACATGATTTAATTAAATACTATGTAATTCATTTGATTGTAAAAGTAAATGGACAAATAACTTCAATCACTTTAACATCCAGATAAGATTAAATAGATAGACAAAGATAGTATACACTTATACTCAGAATTCAATCTAATTACCTACTTAGGCAATTGTAATGATTAGAATAGAAGGACTGTAAAAAATATATTTTATGTTTATTCACAATTTAGATAGGTATCATTTTAAGAAAATACATTATTATTTAAATAAATACTCATTAAAAAAAATAGGAATACTTAGTCGACCAGAGAGATAGATAATTTGAGGTGAAATTTTGAATGTTATTCTGATGGATATCAAATAAGTAAAAGTGTATTTTATCAAAAATATTATTTATATTTAAAACACATAAATAGAGCAATGGAAATACCCTATAAAATACATTTACTAACTAAGGTAGCACAGCAATATCGTAAAATTTAAATAACATTTCAAAAATAAACATTTATTAATATAATCGGCAACTTAATTGAACTATATGCACTCTACATTATGATTTGCTTATTAAAAAATAATAGTAAGATATTCATAAAAAAATACTTACAAGATCGTATTATTAATAAAACTATGAATTTATATCTGTACAATAAAATCGGAACGATATGGAAATATCCGGGAGTAGAATGCAAAAATACACAGCGCACAGCGCACTAATTAAAACTTAAAACTCCCTATTAGAGTAGGTACGTGAGTGAAATCCAAACGAACGAGAAACAAGAACAACAAATTTTGACAGATGACAAGAAATTGAAAGGTGACATTGACACTAACTTTTTTATGTGATTTCTGAGCATCAGCCTTACAATCTTTTGGACAATAAAAAGGCGAAAGAAATCAACTGTGGTTGTATTTTGTGGTGAAACCACTATGATGTAGAATTTTATTTCTAAGAAAATGAAAAGCCAAAATTAATTTTATAAATATAAGCTAACTGTATAAATTATTACTATCGCAAGATTTAAAAAAAGTGCTATTACTAAAGTACTTGGCAATCCTAAGGATATATTTTTATTACCTACGGATAATAATGAACTTAGCAATTTAGCATTAATTACTCTTTTTAATTTTGAGGTATATTTTTTTCAAATTCAAAACATTAAATCGTATTTGATGGCGGCTACATTTTGGACGCACAAAAGCTTTTGCACTAATGAATAATACCTATACATTTCGTTTTTCTTAAGAATGAATATTAATAATATTTCTATAATAATTGTACTAAATTATATTATTAAATTTTATGGGTAAATTAGAACTTGTTGAATTAATTATGAAAATAAAAAGATTGAACGCACCGGAAAATTCTCGATCGCTACCTTGACAACTGTGTGTTTTTGATTGGCTGGAATTTTTCAGGAAAATCAAATTGCTCTCAAAAACTATTTGACTTAGCATTATTCCGGTTTCGATAAAAAATATAGCAATAAGTGTAAAACGATAAATTGAAAGGTAAAGATGTGCGGTGATATGGTTTTATTGTATTAAAAATATGGTTCCGATACTGATCATCGTTTATTGAGGATATCCGCTATCCGGTGGCTCTACTGCCCGCCCTCGGTGTCCAAGCGTATTGAAAATAAAGTATATTTATAATTAAATTAAGTTCAATTCTCTGTACACGTCGCCGTTCATACGATTTGTGGCGTTATTATATTTAATATTGACGACATTTTGGTCGACGTGTTTAAACGAAGATAGTGCTTTATTTTTCAGATGGCTTTATTTAGCCTTAAAGTATACCTATTTGGTGCCTTACTGGTGTTTAGTGCTGTTAGTGTTAGAGCCGACAGCAAGGATGGCGACGATGGAGTCACCGTAGAGGTTAGTTATCATAGGTTACATGACCCATCAAATTTGTATACATTTCTGTAATTCGGCGTGTAGTTTTATTGTCAACGACCTCCTGACATACATTGTTATCTCAAAATGATTGTCCAAAGATATTTTGATCAAATACATTTGTAGAACATGAGAAATGTTGGGTTGGGCTGTATGTATGAGTTCTACTGTTACAGACATAAGAATCTAATTCATGCAGTACTACTATCACCAATATTTTTCAAAATGTCACATACTATATGGCCCCTATTATTTATTCAAATAACCACATAATCCTCGATACAATCATTTAAATCTTATATACTTGGTTGCTTAAGAGACCCAGAGGGCCTAATTTCCCTTGATTGCCAATCAAAAAAGTTAACTTATGCTAAAACATTAAACAACATTAACATTGTTAGAGATTTTTTTGAAGCGGCCTTAACCCAATCGCGATGGCGTCAGACTTGTGATCTTGAGGTTGCCGGTTTAAACCCCACCCATTGCACTACTGACATAAACCCACTAATAACACAAGAATTTTAGCTTAGCATGAGGGGTTAACGAGAATATGTAATAGACAAAAAATCAGCTAGTAACCTTAAAAAAAAAAGAAGTGATTGCTGCTTAATCTCATCCATGCCTTTTATTTCTTTAGCTTTATTCTCATATTGATTATCAGTACATGATTGTTTATTGTATCATTGTTATATATCACTATAGTCACTGTTAAGGGTAGAAGCCTCCCCCATCCATTTCCACTTTTCTCTATTGTGAGCTTTGTCCATCCAGTTCTTTCCAGCTACTTCAACAAAATCATCCACCCATGCTTTTCTATGTCATTCCACACTCCTCTTTCCTGTGGCCATCCATCACTTATAATGTAATATGGTAGACTGTATTTAACTTTTTTTTCTATACAGACTGTGGAAGACGAGGATGAATATGTCAGTCCCTATATAAGCAAGGATCATGTTTATCTAGCAGAACATTTTGATGACAAAGAAGCCTTCAATAAAAAGTGGGTGAAGTCTGAAGCTATGAAACAGGGTGTCGATGAAAATATTGCCAAGTATGATGGTAAATGGGAGGTTAGTAACATATTTGTAACATAACTGCTTTTGCTAACATATAATTTAATATCTCAATACAAATTTTAAATTTAAAAAGTTCACCTTTAATTTCTTTATCTTTTCTAAGTAGTTTCCTATATTATAATAAATATCTAGATGCCAAATTTCTACACAATTCATAAGGTGGTTGATCTTTAATATCATTTGGCTTTAATATAGACTAGCAAGCTAACTATCACACTATTATTTGATTGTGCAATAATGAAAATAACTAAAAACTAATGCCAAATTGATCATGTCATATTTATGTTGTACATAGATATAAAATTGAATTAATTTTTATTTATATGGTGTCGTTCTAGTTCTAACCATATATATAATTTTGGTGGTTATGACAATTTGATGCAATTTGCTAGAGGCAGACTAAAGATTCAGCCAATTAGAAACACACATTGTCCAATAGAAAATGTTAATTAAAAAAAAATAATATGATATTGATGTGTATGTAAAACTACATACTGTTTTTCTAAAATTTACTATGTTTTACATACATGGTGTTAGTACATAATGTATCTAAAGGTATGAAGAGCGTGATTGACCTTATCTGTATCTCTTTCTTATTATTTCTTATCAGAATGACTCATAGTTAAACTAAACATTCCAATTAAATTAGCACTTATGTTAATAGTCTATACATTAAGAGTTTTAACTACAATTTCATCTGCACACCAATACCAAACCATAAATTCACCTTCTACATAATAAAAAATCAGACATTTTGGGTTTATTTTCACCTGGGACAACTATTGTGCAAACCACTGGAAATTTGCTGATAATGTCACCCATGACACAAGGAATTATTTGTCTAATTGCAGCTGTGGTCTATAACAATTCACATTTAAGTTCTAATGACCAGATAACTTACTCACTAGCAGTAAAAAGACTGCAAAAAACTAGCACCACTACACAGAGACCACTCTAACTCGACGAGTCCTCCGTCGTACTTTCGATCCATAGTTTGCATAAAACCATCCAATGCCCTCGTAGACCCGAAGTCTGAGAGGCCCGCAAACTGTTAAGAAGAGGGACAGTTACACAAAACTCCCCTAAAATACTAAAAGTCATAATTCCTCAATCTCAATGCCAGCAACCGCCCTGAGCCGAAGTCCAAGCCCCACATCCTTCTTGCGCATTTTGCTTAGTTTGTAGTTTTTAAACTATTTATTAAAGCTGGAGCTCTGCTCGCCTTTATGCACAGTGAAGTAGCAATAGACACGTGGCTAACAACATATGTGCGTCCAAAAAAAAAAGGTTTCTAAATTATCTATAATTATATTCTAATTAAATGTTTATTTTACAGATACAAGCACCAAGTAGAAAGATCTTCAAGAATGACTTGGGTTTGGTGCTGACCACTGAAGCGAAACATGCAGCTATATCTACACTGTTAGATAGACCATTCGAGTTCAAAGAGAAACCTCTTGTCATCCAGTATGAAGTTACTATGCAGGTATGAAGTTACATTATCAAAACAATAAAAAGAAAACTTAATTTTTTTTTTTTTTGGATGGATGCATGGATTTTTTTTCTTTGACACAAGGGCAGATCTTTGTACTTAATGGAGTCCAGGGATCTAGTATGCACTTAAAATTTGGTTGGTATGGATTATAACGAAAGATTAGTATTCTGGTAAGAATTAATAAACTTAAAATGCTAAATTTTCATCAAGTAACATGCATATTTTATAAATAGGTTCTGCAAGTGAAACTCCGCATGATAACTAGCAAGTTGTATATAGTAAATAATTTTAAAATGTCTCCTTGCGAATAACATTCAAATAAATGGGGCTTAGAAGAAACACATCCAAACTTATTTATAATATATTAAATAGGTCACTATTCTACTAAGAATTATGTTTTGAGGTAATTTTCCGTGTCACTAATAGGCTTAAATGCTAAGCGTTGAGACATTCATATTTACCGCATAAGGCTTAATCTTGTTGAAATTCTGGTCGGTATTGCATCATATTTTTGGTAGTAAGTGAAATACAATACCAATAAAAAAACCGGCTAAGTGCGAGTTGAACTCACTTGGACATGATCTTTATAAAAACCGGCAAATTGTAAGTCGGGCTCACGCACTAAGGTTTCCGTATATTAGTCACTATATAAATTAGCTTTAGCGTCTACCATTCTAAGGCCGTGTTCATACCAAACTGACTGTCAGCCGCCGAAAGTGAGCGAACGTTACGCAGTTTATTGTATTTCCATACATATTCACTTTTTCGTTCATATCTAGCCAACGATACGTTATAACGCTATGCGTAGACGCTGAAATTCGGCGGCCGATTAATATAGCGTGTCACTACGCTCCGCGGACGCTGATTGGGCGGACGGACGTAAACTGTAGCGTATTGTCAGTATACCTACTGTGAACGAAAAATACCGTTTATTTTCACGTTAACACTGGGGCTCACAGTGAGCCTGCTCACATTCGGCGGCTGACAGTTAGTTTGGTTTGAACACGGCCTAAATATCGAGAAAAAAATTACGTTTGTTGGTTTTTACGGTTCATGAGATTTAGCCAGCCTTAAGACAGACAGACAGACAAACAATTTTACGAAAAGATGTAGAAGAAAAAAAATTATAACTATATCAAGAAAAAAAAACGTTGTCGCCTGGAAAAGTGGAATTATTTAAAGTTAAGTGGATATAGTGATGCTCTTAGTAGTTTCCCATCAAGCCATGAAAATTCAGCAAAAAAAAAACAATATCAGAAAACGAGTTAATGTGTTTCAATAGTTTTTTGGATTTTTCTCGATTTTCTAAACTCTTAAACTTTAATAGATAAAATCAGGGGAGTTTTAATAGGAGTTTTGTTTGAAATGTATCTCTAGAAAAAATACATAAAACGAGGACGACTGCGCCGTAGCCTAATTGGTTAAGGCATTGGGGGCTTTACCTGAGATGCAGGTTCGAATCCTGTCGGTGGTCGAAATTTATTAATCTCAATATTGAAATATTTACAAGTGCTTCTACTAATTAGTTATAAGTAAATAACACTCAATTTATTTACTTAAATACGTCAAATTACTTGCAATCTACAAGCTACTGCGTTTTGGAATAATATTTACAATTTTTCACACTTTTGTTTTTCCATGACCATGCAGTTATCATTTTTAAATTCTGGCTTAACTCCAAAACTGTTTTCGGAAACGTAGTTACGTAGTGTTGTATAAATAACTTACTGGCGTCAATATATTATGTGTTTGTTTACATTGAACTATATAAATCTGTCTTTAGGGTTCCGTACCCGAAGGGTAAAAACGGGAACCCTATTGCTAAGATTTCGCTGTCTGTTTGTCTGTCACCAGGTTGTATCTAAAGTACCGCTATAGCTAGACAGTTGAAATGTTCACAAATGATGTATTTCTGTTGCCGCTATAACAATAACTACTAAAAAAAAAAAAAGTATTTAAGGGGGGCTTCTATACACAAAAAAGGTTATAAAATAGTAAAATGTTGTTTAACTATATAGCCAATGGTGGGTACGGTTCCCTTCGAGCGCGAGTCCGACTCGCACTTGGCCAGTTTTTTTTAACTGGTGACGAAATTACCTACTACAAATCTTGAACAAAATGTTTTTTTTATTATTTACATTCATGTTTACTTTACTTTTATTGGTGTATCTATTTATTTAAAGAAATATGCCTAATATGCCTAATATGCCTCATATATTCTGTAATATGTAATACCTTTGAGAGGTTACATTTTTGAATAAGCTAGATTTATTCTCCAAACTCGTTAGTTCCGCGTAGCAAAATTTCGCATTTTTCCCCACTCGTCGCGTTCTCGTACTCGTTCGCGTATTTCCTCAATTGCCTAAAGGTACTGACGATTATTTCTCCAAAAGATTTCTTCTCCAGTATTTTTTTTTCTGGAGCAGTTATTGTTGTTTGCATAGTAATGCCGTGTGGTTTCTGGCTTAGAATAGACAATCCCATATCTTCCTGAGGGTGTCATTTGAGGCGACTAAGGGACATACAACTGATGGAAGCCTCCCCCCCTCGTGCTAAGCTAAAATGCTTGTGTTACGAGTGGGCTCACGTCGGTAGTGCAATGGGTGGGGATCGAACCATAGGGCTATGGGCTTATTCTGCTCCTGCATAACATAGATTTCTGACGGTGAAGAATTTTTGGAATCTGTCCAGTAGTTCCGGAACCTATTTAATGCAAATAACCAATCAAATTATTCCTTTTTATGGTATTAGCATAGATTTATAATACTATTAATAAAATAAATATAGTACAGTATATTTATAAAATATATTTACATCTAAATGCGATCACCAATCCGTCTGCCAAGCGTGGTGATTATGGCAATATCCCTCAACGATCCTGGCTGCCCAAGGTCTGTTAAGAGGAGGCCCATGTTCAGCAGTATATATATAGCATAATAATATATAATATAGTATAGATTTAAAATACTATCTCATACTACATATTATATACAGCTGAAGAGTTTGTTTGCTTGAACGCGCAAATTTCAGGAACCACTGGAGTTCACTGGACCGATTTGTAAAATAATGTCAGTGTTACATAGCCCATTTATCGAGGAAGGCTTTTGCCTATTATATTTAGTTATGGAATTCATACGGCTAAATTTGTCAATAATATAATTCAAAAGAAAATCCATTTATACCATAAAACCATTGCAGGAGGGTCAAAACTGCGGCGGTGCCTACGTTAAGCTACTATCCAAAGGCACCAACACTAAGGCCGACTTACGAAAGTTCTACGACCAGACGCCCTACACTATTATGTTTGGGCCCGACAAGTGTGGCAACGATAACAAACTGCACTTCATCTTCAGACATAAGAACCCTAAGAACGGAACCATTGAAGAGAAACATAGCAAGAAGCCTACGTGAGTATCGTTCTCTTCTAAGTTCTTACTAGAGATGGGCCGACTATAGTATTTGCCGACTAATCGGTTTACAAAATGCCGATTAGTCGGCCGACTAATCGGCAATGCCGATCATTCTAATACCTACTTGTCGGAGGTGTTCGGGTCTTTTTCATCATCACTCGGCTAAGTAATCGCGCGGCCGCTGAGCTTTATTACTGACTGATTAATACGTTCCTATATGTTGTAAAGACTGTAAGTTTAGATAACTACTCTAAGTAATGTTTAGAAATTATAAAACAATTTAAATTATTTGTTATGCGCCGATCCTAATCGGCATATTTTGCCGAATAGTCGGCTTTCCCGACTAGTCGGCGGCTAGATACCGCGCTTGATTAACCATAGCTCCTTAAATGCGGCAACTCAATAATGTAGTGTGTATCAGACACTGTACGTGGAAGTCCTTATTTCTTGTAGTATTATTTTTACACAGTTTCAATGCGCAAACTTCGGATTATAAACAAAATTTGATACAATATCCATCCACACGTGACATAAACGTCACGTAGGTTGCAGAGCGATTGGCTCGAGTACGCCGATTTCGGCGCATTTGTGAAGTACAACGGCGGTATCTAGGCGAGCGCGCGAGATCAATCATTTATCTAAGGTTCTGTTATTTACTTGAAACACGGTGATTTAAATTGTAGGTTTCAATATTTAACATATCCGTTTATGTTTCGAAATTGATATGCATTTAGGTTTCGTAAATGGGTTTCTGCGTAAATATTTATTGAGTTTTTAAATAAAATCTATGTGTTAACCCTATAATCTACTCTACCTTAAGGCTTGATTACACCTACCGAGTAGAGTGGCGAGACAGTGCCCTCGGCCGAGCACTCGGTATTTATAAACACATTACCGAGTGCTAGGCCGAGCGCTCGGCCTAGCAACAGGCCGAGACAGTCACTCACCCGTTCTATTTACTAGGGCGAGTACGCACATCCCCGCTTACCCGCACTGTCTCGCTTTGTCACTCGGAGGATCTAAATAGCACTCGGCGAACGCTCGCCACTCGGTGCGTACACGTCACGTCATTCCGATCCATGTTAAGCCCCAGTTGTCCTTGCACTTCCTTTCTATTAACTATACTGCCTCGCCACATAATATCAAAAATAGGTGTGAACACTCACTCGGCTACAGCACTGTCTCGTTCGAGTAACATTTTACTGTCTCGCCACTCAACTCGGTAGGTGTAATCAAGCCATTAAGGAGGACTATGTCCAGCAGTTAACCTTATACATAGCATTATGGTGAAATATTAACAAACATTTACTTCCAGTCAACGTCTAGACGATATCTACAAAGACAAAGAACCTCACCTGTACACTCTCATTGTTCGTCCGGACAACACATTCTCAGTGCTAGTGGACAATAAGGAAGTGAATGCTGGGTCCTTGTTAGAAGACTTTACCCCCCCGGTCAACCCTCCAGAAGAGATTGATGACCCTAATGACAAGAAACCTGCCGACTGGGATGAGAGGGAAAAGGTAATTTAACTATAAGACAAGAGCAAGACACTGAAGAAACTATTTATGGTTTTTAAACCATTAAATAAGGCTGGGGCCTTGTTCGCCTTTATGTCTGCTGAAGTAGCAAAAGCCTCGTGGCTATTGACTATATAACTTGTCAGTCCAAAAATGTTTTTTTATATCTGATGGAGATGACTGTAAGAATAGTTTCAATTAAAAATTACGTCAAGTCACAAATAAATGACACTTTTTTATCTTTCTTTATCTCATCTTGAAAGTAAACAATCTTAAATAAAATGCAAGATAGATAAATTTACGCTTACTCTGACATTAAGACACTTTGGATTCATTGACTTATAAAAACCCTAGATGCACAGTCACGAAGAAAAGTAACGCTCGAAACTGTCGCCGAACTGTCACCAATTATACCTATGTACATTATAGTTATGCTATAAGTATAAGTTTTTGCAAATTCAACCTTAGGCGAATTGTTTAAAGTTGTTTTTAGAAATCAGTGAGCGAAAAGCAATAACATTTTACGGCATAGGCATTGAGTGGAGACAATTTTTTTTTTTTTTTCATAAGACCTTTTGTTTTTATTTTAAAAGTTTGTTAAATTATACTTTTATCTGAGCGTAAATATGTCTGGGATAGAACATGTGTATATCAATGATAATATTTATTTCATTGATAAAATCATTTATTGAAATTTAAGGTTCAAATGGTATTTAAAAAGAAAATATATTTTTTTATACGTTTAAACTCAAACTCAACACTAGGCCGTTAGCAGCCGTTTTACGAACACTTCTGTCACTAGCATTCCGCATGTCACGAACCCATAAGTTATCCTATAATAAATATAAAACAAAAATCTTCAAATTATTCACGAATATAAAAAAAAAACTTATAATTGACTACCTCGTTTCATATATTATATTATATAATGTATACACATATTTGTAAAAAACTAAACACAAAACAGGTCGAAACTAAATAAATTTATTAATAAAAATATAACCACAATTTAAAAAAATCTACTCTATAAAACAAGAACAGGGTCACTTTTATTATGCGACTAAAATAAAAAGGTGGTTTTAATCCATTGTTCCGACACTGAAAAAGCGGCCATTGAAATTTGCCGTATTATACTTTGACCGTTGAATGAAGTTTTCAGACAAATGAAATCAAAAACAATTAATGCTTCATTCATGCTAGTCAGTCATAAAAGCAACAAAAACTAATCAATAAACTCTTTTACTGACCGAAAATACTATATCCCATCCTTTTTTAGCCTTTTTAACGTAATATTTTTACAATTCTTCCAAGAACATTTCGATCATTTTAACGTCCGTACATCGACACAAGCGACGCGATACTATTTGAAATGAGCGCACAATTTAGAATTGTGCGCTCATTTTGTGCGGACGGTTTTGAAACGTTGAGTGTGCATCTAGGGTTTTTATATATCAATGTTTGGATTCCATTTATGGTTTTAAAAACATTAAATAAAGCTGGGGCCTTGTTCGCCTTAATTCCCGGTGAAGTGGCAAAAGCCTCGTAGCTACTAACTGTATAATTTGTCCGTCCGATAAAAAAAAAGGAAATATTTCTGTCTGTTGAAGATGATTATAAAATTTTGGTGAAATTAAAAATTTTGTCAAGTTATAAAAATAAATAGCTCTCTTTGTCTTCCTTTTTCTTAATTTGAAAGTTAATAATGTCAAAAGAAAATCCAAGATAAATTAAATTACGTTTGCTCTAATACAAAACTTAGTCAGTTCATGCTTTGGCGTGATGCCAACATATTATTGTCCTCATAAAATGTTGATAGCTGCAGGGCAAAACAGAACTATATTTCCTATATAAAACCATTTTAAATTATTCCTAGAACCATATCAATGCAATGTTTAATTATAATCTTACCGATTAACATTCAAGAGACTTGGTCAAGACAAGAAGAACATGGGTCTTCTAATGAAATAAATATAAAATATTTTCATTGCCTTGTGATGCCCAAGTATTATTTGTATTCTTTTGGCACAGATTGTGGACCCAACAGCATCCAAGCCTGAAGATTGGGATGAAGATGCACCAGCCCAGATTGTTGACCCCAACGCAGTTAAACCCGACGGCTGGCTCGATGACGAGCCTGAGATGATTCCAGGTATTTACAAACATGAGTGCTCAATTTGTTGTATAAATTTATTTTTTTGTTTGGTTTTATTCATATTTTTTTATTTCAGTACAATGAGATTTTTTTATGAAAATAAAGTTAAAAGAGAACTTAAACAAAGTATTTTTTTAGAATTTCGGATTTTTTTTTAGATTTGCAAACTTAACTAATTTTAACTTAGCTTAATCGTGTGGTTTAACACGCGTAACTCCCGTTTTGTTCTAATCAAAATATAGCATATTATTATGTTACTCACGTTTAACGTAGCTTTCTAATGGTATGATATGATTTTAGAAATCTATCCTTTAGTTTTTTTTAAGGTTATCGATTACGAACTAATATATAAATTGAATATCTTTGTAACATTAGTATAGAATATAGATTATACCGGATAGCTAATGATATTGTTGTCAGACCCGACCGCGGTGAAGCCGGCGGACTGGGACGAGGACATGGACGGGTCGTGGGAGGCGCCGCTCGTGGACAACCCGCGCTGCGCCCGCGCGCCCGGCTGCGGGCCCTGGACCGCGCCCACCGTGCCCAACCCCAGCTACAAGGTGACATGCCCACTATGCCCCGCCACTAGCATTTCTATTTGTCTTTAACATAACCCCACAAAAACTGCGCCGGGTAGCCAGTGGTTACGACAATAACGTCTGGTAGACCGTGTTCTGGGTTCGAATTCCACCCGGGATAATTATTTGTGTTAAGAGTTTGTAAAGTCCCCCGCGACACAAGGATTTAGTTCCCTAGTGCGGGAGATGTATTTATTTAACGATAAAAAAAAAAAGCAAGCCATGTTAAATCTCTATCAAGCTGGCCACTTAATTGTTAAAATCAACGCAAGCTTTGATGAATGAATCGACATCTGTAACCGAAGTTTTGATGGACGTTTGTCAGATATTTAAATCGGACTCTAGTCGGGTAGTTTGGACTGACTAGTTTGTATGTTTTCCCAGGGTCCATGGAGAGCTCCTCTGATTCCCAACCCGAACTACCGCGGTCGTTGGGCTCCCCGTCGCATCCCCAACCCTGATTACTTCCGGGATGACAAACCATTCAAAATGACGCCCATTGTAAGTATTAATTAGTGCTCAATAGCAAAGAAATTTTATTATTGTAGTTCAAATTCGTGTAAGTTTAAGTATATGTTGATATTTTGTGGCAACCTTCAACAATAATGTTTTCTAAACAGCACGCCATCGGATTCGAACTGTGGTCGATGTCTCCACAACTGTTGTTCGACAACCTTATCATCACTGATGATGTGTTGATAGCTGAACACTGGGCACAAACCACATTTGTACCTAAACGGAACAAGATGTCGAGGGACTCGGTGAGTTATTAGTTATATACTTGTTTATATTATGTATTTATTCGTTCTTTATAATGTATCTGAGTTTAGGTACAGTCAACAAAAGATAATCCTTTTAAGTTTATAAGTACACGTTTAGGAGAAGAGTTTACTATTATGTGCATACTACCTAGCAGCGAACTATTCGCCCATAAAAAAATTAAACAGAAACTTAAAAGCTTGATAAAAATGTACATACAATACCATAAAACAAGAATAGTTAAATAATAATATTAATTTCAATAATATGCTAGTTAGCCTGACGTATCAAAAATTAGTTAGAAGTAAAGTGAGGGTAGTCACGTAACAAAAATTAGTTAGAAGTAAAGTGAGGGTAGTCAGAGAATTTACGTTCTCTGTACCGGACCAATGTAAGTTGCCAAAACGTAGGCAAAATAAAATACACAGCGGAAAACTCTTATCGTAGAGAGCAAATACACAAAGTTTTTGTGTATTTAATATAAGACGTAAGCATCCCATAATAAAGGATTTTTATGAATGTAGTAAACTGAAGTGTATATTTAGTAAATAAATAAATAATACATTAACTAGCAATCATTATGGGGCCACGTGTTACGTTTGACCAACTACCGGCCGGGCTTGTGGGCGTTGTACGCGCTGTACGTTGCCATACCCGTCACGGTGTACATCGTGTGTCTAGTGCGAAGGGCGAGGGAGGTACTTCTCTTTAACAACATTGCAGTACAAAGCTAAATGGCACTATTTTGTGTGTGTTTATTGGGTTTTTGTTTTGTATTATCTACATCAGTGATGCCCAAAGTGGTCCAACCGTGACCCCTAATAGTTCACGGGAGAATCGATGGGGGTCGTTAGCTTAATGAAAACGAGTTTACAAGTTGTAAGTGTGTAATATAATAGAAATCGCCCCAATAGGGGTCAACCGAAACCAGTAATCTATTTAAAGGGGTCTACGACAAAAAATGATTGGGTGCCACTGATCTACATCATGTAAATTTGTTATTGCTATAGATTGAGTTGAAGTTTGTGCTAGATTTTTATAAAACAGTTTTAAAGCATTGCCCAAATGTCCTTCAATAGATCTTGACTTCCTACAATTCTTGAACATTATACTAGCTGTTAACACTGAGTGAGTTGAAATTCTCGCTAAAGCTCGCAAGTGACAACCCGTAGGTATACCTTCCTTTATAGTTCAATAAACTATCTATATATCATCGACTATAATAATCTCAATTTATATTTTATAAGCTAGTTAATCTATATAAGTAGTGTGAGTAGTACGAGCGCTAGTGTAGCACAGCTGACCCCCAGGACTCGGTGCTGGAGCGCGCGCTCCGGTTCGCGGGCGACCACCCGTGGATATACGCCGTCGTCATCGTCGTGTCCTTCGTGTTCGTCGGCCTTATTGCGTACTGCTGCTGCATATCTAAATCTGTGAGTATTTATATCATTACTATTTAGGATTGCATTTGGTAAGCAAAAGTATTAGCAATCAAAAAGTGACTATTCTAAAATGTGCTTTGGAAGCGGCCTGTCTCATCATCTTCAACAGCCCGTTTACGTCCACTGCTGAACACTGGCCTCCTCTTAACAGACCTTGGCAAGCGAATGTTTCTGACGTATAATGGCACATCTGACCTTATGCTTCTGAGCTCTAGTATTATATTCGTGATGTGGTGTAGTATTTCAGTTATGCAATATTTGTGGGGATAGTATAAAGGTTAAGGTAAGGACATCAGTTGATTCTGATTTAGGTATGTTGTTTTTGATTTCCACACTTCTTGTGAGTTTAGTTCGATAATTAATTATGAAAGAAGGAAAGATTTAAAGGACTACTATAAAGCAGTAATTATCGCATTAGAGAATGTTTATTTGTGAGTTTACTCACATGTGCTTCATTATTTTTTAAATAAAATTATTATTGAACAAAATAAAGTAGTATTAAGTATAAATCTGCTAACTCTGCTAGTAATCTTTTTATAAAAAACAAAATAAATAAAGTAACTATGAAACCTATAAAAACGAAATTACGAAACATTCCTAATTAGTAACATATATTTTGTATCGATACTAGGATTCTGACGCGGACGTGAAGAAAACTGACGCGTTGGTAGAAGACGATCCTCACCAGTCGGAAGGAGAAGAGGGGGAGGGAGAAGGAGAGGCAGAGGCAGAGGGGGGAGAGGAGGAAGAGAGCGTACCCGCACCTAAGGGGAAAGCAGATTTAGAGGGAGAAGAGGAGCCTAGTGCTGCACCGGTATGTACTCACTAGTTTTGTAGAAGACCGGTTTTAGTGTTCCGCTATAGAAAATAGAAAGAAAGAAAATGCATTTTTGTACGGCACATACAAGGAAATAAAACATAAAAAAAATGATTTCTTCTACAATTATATGCATCATTAATGGGCACTGGCTTCAGCATAATGCTACGTCAATAATCTAGAAGATCAATGCGGCAGCACTGGTGTTCTAGCTAGTCCCAGTTTGGCCCCAAATGAAGATCTGCTTATTATATGTTCGAATTGGTCTCGCGAACTTGTGTAGTAATCCAAGTTGGCGCTACTAGTCTATAGTTAATTTAGAGTTTCTGTTCGGCTACTGTATGTGACGCTACAATATTTGCTATGTATATTTAGAAAAGTCTAGTGGAGATGAATTAAGAAGGTCAGGAGAAGTAAGAGTTTTACAAGAGTTTTATTCTGTAGCTTAAAGGGATTCATTTAGAGTAATAGATAAGTGGGATAGCATGGCAACTGTCAAGCGGGAGGCGCGCCACATATGTGCTCACAACTATATTTTTATATATTTTGTACTTTTAGGGAAGTAAATAACACAGTATATCTATAATTGTCAATAGGGAAGCGTACCTAAAAACTTAAATAGACCGTACTTTTTAGTTCATTTTTGTATCTATTAAACGTAGTGTGTTTCTATTTGGCGAAACAACGTGTATTTAGATTCTCTAGAAGTTGGCATCAGAATATCAAAATCCTCTAAAGAATGACTTAAGTGAAGTGTTCATGTAGGAATTTCATAATTAAATATAGCCTATAGCCTTCCTGCCATATAAAACTGTTTTTTTTTTCAAATCGGACCATTAGTTCCTGGGACTAGCGCGTTCAAGCAAACAAATAAACTCTTTAGCTTTATATATGAGTATAGATGCAGATATTTTTAGTAGTGTAATGAATTGTTAACTAATAAATGAATGAGTTGTCTTTTTTATTACAGAGCGCGCCAGTAAACACTGAGGGCGCTGGTGATGGTCAACGGAAACGCAAACCTCGCAAGGAGTAAACACCTATATCAATAATAGTGACGTCACGTCAGTACGGTACAACTCGAACTTGCCCATTCTCAGATCAGCGTAAAAAGATATTAGAAATAAATTAAATACAGGTAGACAATCACAGGTAAGTATTATCATTGAACAAGATTTTTTTTTATACTGGGTGACTTTTTTACCTTCTTGATAATAATATGGTTTGTTGTGTAAGTGGAATAGAATCTATAGACCACAGTATATTTGTACTAGTATTTCGGTAATTAGAATTTCGAAAATCTCATAAATTACTTAAAAGAAATACACCCTACATAGCGCGTGCATAATAACAAAATAGGTGCCTATAATACCTAGGCCGCAATCACACATGAATGAAAAGAGTAGCGAAATAGCGTAACTACTTACTTAGGTACGCATTTTTACAGTTTCGATTTTCAATCTATGTCAGTAATTTTTTTTTATAAAATAACTATGCCTTAGACCATCTATTTCATATACATATCATGCTCAAAATTTTCAAGACGGTAAATAAATTCACCCAGTATATTCAATAAACAGCAACTTCTATAATAGTGTTTGTATCGCATTATTTGTGATTTTTAATCAATATAAGTGACCAATATAAAAGGACATTGTAATTTTTGCTGTAAGATTCACAATTAGACTGGTCCGAAATGTTTAAATTAACTTTAGACATAGAATATGTGTTTTTTCTTCATGTCTGACTTGGCCAGAATTGTCGACACTGGCATATTGGCATTAAATAAAAATTATAGGTGGTGTATACTTATCAATGTAGAATTATGACCTCCTCTGGTATTAATACTGACTTGTTATTGTCGACTGTCAAATAAAATGACTCGATATGTCAACCTTATTTCATTAAGAATAAGGTTCAAAACGAATCGATAGTTAGTAAGTAAAACTTGATAATATAGAACAGTGTTTTTTAATCTTTTTGATTTCGCGATCCCTTAACAGGTCAAAAATTCTGTCCGACTCCCCTTGTGTCATATACAGAGAAATAATTTTGGACACTACGAAAATGTTTCATTTGTTATAAGCCGTGAGAATTTTGAAAATAAGAACGACGTAAGTTGACAAACCTTTTTGCTGGCGACCCCCCGAGTCTGGCTTATTGACCCCCCTGGGGGTCGTGACCCGCAGATTGAAAAACACTGATATCAAGGTCATCATAGCAGGGCAAAATAATTATTGAAAAGTATTCATTTACTGGAATGAAGTAAAAACAACAACATCAACATTAATTATAATTAACCTTATCATATCAGCTGATCGAGGAATAACAATGTGCGAGATATCTTCTTAGTTGTAGACCTTAAAGGCGGATATGCCATATTACTTCTATGGCACATCCGACCTTATCTATCAGGTCACAATTCCTTCTATGATACGTGGTTTTACGTCGTATGTCGTTAGTAAAGTTCTAACTTCAAATTTTTTCTCCAATTAGAAACGCACATCGTCGTTTTCGTAAAATGAAGTAAAAAGTGAACTAATTTTGTTCTGATTTCTATGAAAAATTCTATAGTCATTTTACTCTCCTTACAAGTTACCTTTTCGGACTTACTTGGTGTTAGAAGTAAAGCGACGATATATGCAATACCGGATTACCACTCATTTGAGGGTATTCATGAATTTTGATATACGGTGTAAAACCACGAATTGTTGGAGGTGGCCAACTGACTTCTCTAAAGACATTCTACATTCCAATTTACATAGGAATGATATACAGATGTGACTGTTATAGAAAATTAAACTTTCGTTTATTGTATTAAGGTTCATGGGTTGTGTCCAGCTTGGTATAAAGCATTTCGAGGGATACCTAAGTTGAGCAGTGGTTATACGGCAGATGATGATGATAAAAGTTTATTTTACTATGTCAGTCACAGATCCTATGTACTATGGATTAAAGAGAGTACACATTTTACAGGCATTCACTGTATTATGTTTTGTATACCCGAATGTGTTTAGTGAAGTCAGTTTAATATTAGACTTGTTTGTTTGTCTAGTTAAGATATACTATAGTCTAATATATTATAGAAAATTTTATTAGCTAAATTATATACTTGCTCATAGCTCTAATCGTTTGCACTTTCTTACTGTGAATGCTAATCTTTATGTACGTTTATGTTAGATTTGCCGGGAATATGACCTTTGTGTTGAAACAACTAGTTGATAAAACTGATTATACTTTTCTAATGTCGTCGTCGTCGTAGCTGTAGAAAAAAATAACAAAATGGCCACCATTAGGTTTGACATTTAAAACATGTTCTCAACTCAATGGTTAATAATCTTCACAATGAACAAAAGCATGTGCCTGATTTAGTACTTTATACGTATTTAGTTAGCTGTTTACGATTGTGTGGATAAAAAAGACGGCTACTCTTGACGTAAGCTATCTCGCTCACACATGTCAATACATTATTAGTAGAATGTATTGTCACTATAACAACAGTACAAAAAAGGTTATTTTATACTATAATATAAAATCAGGATAAACGAATTGATTACAAATAACATAATATTTCAATGGATGAGCAATAAGCGACTGAGCAATGAACGAATTTAGCTAAGATTTTAAATACAGAATGCATAGCTTATTAAAACATAAGTATATTTATTTATCAAGTATTGCATTTAAAATAATTCAAATTAGTCGATTATTTTTCATTCGACAAAACTTAATTCATACGACATAATTAATTATTGAGTCCAGTTTTTTAAGCCAATTATTTTATGGTTCATAAAAAACATGCAGGTTTTGTAAATTGTCTTAATAAAATATGTTCCCTTTTCTTTAGAAAGACTGTGTTTGACTGAACATTGGATCATAGTCTTGAGAATAAATTTCACAGTATTTCGGGATATTCGATCAAAACAATACAATATTTATATATATATTGTTTAATAATATAATATTGTATTCTGGCATACGCAGTTATTATTATTTCTATTTACTTATATTGTTGGGTACTATTCACTGTCTTTATGTTCGCATATTGTTATCTATATTACCAAAGAATATTATTCTGTGGTTGTCAGAACTAATATAGCGTGTCCATGTATTGTTTTATTTCCAAGACATAATATAATGTGACCTCTCAAGTATATTTAAAAAAAGTATATTTCTTATCACACCTTTGTTCGTCACTTTTCTTTTGGCTGACATTTTTTTTTAGAAGTTAGAAGATCGTTATTTTACTTCTGATAGTCGTTTAATCAGTCAGCGCCGGCCTTAGCAGGATGTAGATATCAAATACATTAATTGATTTAGAACTTTATTAAAAGGCTTAGAGACTTCGAGTTAAAAATATGGCGGTATATTACTTCTGTCTTTGAATGATTTAAGTCATAATTTTGATTTAATGTAATTCTTACTTATATAATAAATAAAGGCATTAGATTCTAGATCTATTCTCAAAATTCTAGAATCTAATAGTACTATATTTTTTCTTCATCTTTCCATCTTTTTATGGCATAAGTTTATTTCAGAGAGGTCACATATATAAATGATTATTTTATTTGTGTTACATAAACTTATATCGAATAAAAATATCGAACATTCTATCCATTTTTCATTGATTATTATATTAAAATATAACAGTTTAGTAACTGTTATATTATACACGTAATTTTAATATTATTACGTGGAGTAAGTAGTTTAAGTTTTGTTATCTTGTCTTGCGTGAAGTAGTATTGTTGTGTATATAAATTAGATGACCAAATAACTTTGTATACAAATAAGTATATTGATACATAAGTACGCGTTTATGTGTGTTGGCATCATATACGAGTAGCTTACAGTGTTTAATACCGTTGACTGTTTCACCCGCGTAGCTCCCGTGTACGTGGGAACTTCGTAATAAAATATAGCCTATAACCTTCCTCGACAAATGGACTATCCAACATTAAAAGATTTTTTGAAATCGGACCAGTAATTCTTGAGATTAGCGCGTTCAAACAAACAAACTCTGTAGCTTTATAATAATAGTATAGATGTTGCTTGATAAATCGGCATTAGGTATGCAAATATACTCGACTAGCTTCCCGTTTCCCGTATCTCCCGTTCCTGTAGCGGCTTTATAATTAAATGCCCCCCATTTTGACCCCGTCAGGGGTTGAATTTTACAAATATTGTGTGTAAAAAGTGGACCTATATGTCATAAAAGGAAACCACGGTTCAAATATCACGAGTCTTGCTTAAGTAGTTTTGCCACGACATTGATGAATCAGTCAGGACATGCTACTTTATATATAGATATCTGGAACTACTCTGACCTTACGACTTTTTAGACAAAACTCGTCACTAAGCATTTTCCTGCAGTCATAATTCGTGGTTATCAAGTTGACTCTTAGTCGTATGTCATTGATGAATGTTAAGAGTAACAATTTATACACACATAAAAGCGCACTTCCATTTTGAGTATAGATGGAGTGAAATCAGCTGGCAATACGTTCAGTACCATAGATGTCATATTAAAGGGATGGCCAACAGCTATCATAAAAGACCATTCCATCCTTCTCATATCCCATTAAGTTTGTAAGTATGGATGGATGTTTGTTACTCTTTCATACCAAAACTAATGAACGGAATTGGCTGAAATTTTGCACCGGGATAGGTTATACGCTGGATTAACATATAGGCTAAAACAAAACTTGACGCTCCGACCCACTGGAGCAGAGTAACTATAACAAAAATTTGTTTACATACATTCTTTAGCTTATTCATTGGCTTTACTTTAAACTATCAAATTTCGATTAACATCTTTATTGTGTCAGCTCTGTATAATAATATGTTGCGTAACAACAAAATGTATTTTTTATTCACATAAGAGATGTATACAGCTGATTCTAATAACACATTCAAATATTCATCTATTGTAAATGCAAGTAGACTCATACATATGTATGTAACATATTGTCTATAAATACAATGGATGTTTGTGTGATCTTAACATTTTATGCTAATATAAGAGACATGGTAATACTTTGAAAATATATAAATATTGCACCTATGACGTAAGTATTACGAATAGCGTGAGTTATGCATACGGTTGCATCTCCAAAATTTATCAACCAGGACAAGACGCGTAAATAACCCGAATTTTTAAGCCCAGAACCCGGACATGTCAAAAGGTTATTTTAAACATAGGGGCTCGGGCACAGTGCGTGTACTGCGGGTGGCCTAAGACATTAAATTTTTAAACTCGGACTAAAAATGACGTCCGGCCCGGACGCTCTCCGGACGCCCTCTAAACTAGGAGAAATCCGGATGGCTACCCTAGTTATGCATATAGATTAGTGACACTGCGCGCGGGCCTATGTGTGGGTAAATCTTGTGAATTGTTAGATAAGGTTTAACTTAACATGTTTAGTTACGCCAGCACAGATGAGTTAAAGTATCTGTATACATGGGTGAGTATCCAAAAATCTTGGGAATATACATTTATTATTCATCAATAAAATTATCTCTTATATTTTAATAATTTACAAGACACACAAATATATCCATTATTATAAATAATTAGCTTTATAAATTATATTAATAATAATAATAATAATGCTTTAGTATTTTCGCCTATAATTTACTTGTAAATGCTTATAAGATCGTGCTCCTAGTATGGCCCATAGTATATATAATTACTGTATTTAACAAATAATATAATAATATATACTAGTATAAATGTGTCTACAATATAATATATTGATTGAATTGAAATAAATTTGAGTTTCCAGAAGCTTCTATTTGATTTAGTATTATTGAAGTTCACATATCTATACATATTTTACAATACTCTCATGTATAGTGTTCTTCAATCCCGCATATGTCTTGAAATATAGCTCAGAAGCATAAAGTCGGATGTGCCATTAAACGTCAGAAACATCCGTCGTATGTGCCTTTAACATAAACTGGCACTTACGACCAAATACTTCTGAAGTATGTTCGATATATATAATATGTGTAGAATAGTTGTGTATCGCAGAATAGCTCGTTTTCTTATTTCACATTTCGTATGCATAGCTGCTCCAGACCCAAAATTGTATGCTTTATTATTTTTATGATTCATAAATAGTATATTTTATCGTAAGTGACTTGCTAATAAGGTGTCATTTATCCGTCAAATAATATTTTCTTTATTTCTGAAGTCAAACGCGAGACATCAATTTGTTACATTTGATCTTGAAACTTATTGGCTGCTCGATGTTGCCCGCGTCTTTAGATTTCGATTTCTTCATACAAACTTTGCTACCGCTTTTCACCCTAAGGAATTGAATTTCGAAAAATCCTTTCTTGATGCACACCTGCGTCAGTTAAGGAATATTTGTGCAAAATTTCATGGTTCGAGACCCAGTGGTTTCAGCGGTGCGTTGATCGATCAGTCAGTCAGTTTCTGGTTTTATGATTATTACTTACTCGAACTCGCACTAACACCGACGATATCATCCTATTTGAGAGGACTCCTTTGTAAGGAACCCTTTCCCTACCATAGAGCACGATCTGCATACAAATAGGGCTCACAGTAGTACGAAAGTTGCATAAAATTTCTATCAGTTAGATAACTTATCAGTTGGCATGTTGATATTGGTCTTGCAGCGACGTAAATCTACCTGTGATGTCCTTATATACAGAGTATGTATGGCACTTTAGTTGATTAACGGAAAAATTGAATTGTTAATTGAATAGATTATTTTTTTGCGAATGTAGTATACAAGAACAGGTTCATTAATTAAATGATTAATTAAAAGTAAATTTCAGTAGTAGACCAAGGACTTTCAATATAATTCTTAAAGTATAAAATTTAAACAGCAGATAGGTATTCACATGGTATTTTCCAAGATAACCTAATAATGACTAATTGTCATTTATATTCGCTTCATAAATAATCTACTCATTTAAGAGATAAGAGCAGCCATTTTCGGTTAATTTGTCTGCTATTTACCGAAAACTTTCACAACGTTTCATCTTGAATGAAATTACTGTGAGCCTTATCGAGAGCAGGTTTGTAGGAAGGCAGCTATGAGAGTTAGTAGATGGTCTTGAAGCTTCGCGTTTAGTTGTACGATTGTGTGTGATACGTGATTTTAATGGACTGTAATTTATATGGATATAATAAACAAATATTTGTATGTGTGGTTTTATTTACAAATTTCCTTATATGAGATTACAGCACAAAGAAATATATATACAGATAAAAATAGTTACAAACAAGAATACAAGTGACGACTTATTATTATTAAAACAATAAGTTTGTATCCTCATCTACCACAGTAGCAGCACAAACTACGAAAGCCTATCAGCGCCATCTAGCATCTAACACCCTAACTAACCTGTATCGCGCAATACAACGCCGTAAGCCAATAGGCTAGTTGACACATGAAATTATGTTACAATGATGTTTATTTCTAAAAGTATTTGTCATATGGAGCCTAAATATAATAATTTCTGTTCATAAACCTTGAATATGTTTGTATAAACTCAATATGAAAATTATTTATTTTGTCTATGTCTTTAACTTCTGAAAACGCTATCAGCCATTTTGTAACGTCATACATCTTGTTAATAAACATGAACGCGATCTTTTTCTATTACACTTTCTGAGTCATGACGTCATTCCTCTTGAACACAGATAATCTGTATAGATCAACATGTCTGACATGGTTTTCGTCTCCAAATGTCAAGTCAATTTTGAAATATGTATTTTAGTGCTTTCTAGATCTCAAATAAATGCCATATTTTTTTCTTGATATAGTTAAACCATTCGTGACCATATAAAAATAATTTCAAAAGTGTCAACTAGCCTATTCTGTACAACATCAAATGCGTCGGCCCCCTCCCCCGCAAAAAAGATCTTTATCTTCTGCGAAGGTACATCACCAACCCTTCCTCTACAAGATATCTTCATTTGTATTCTTGTTTGTAATGATTTCACTCAAAAACTACGGGACTTATCGATCGATTTATAAAAAATCTTTCACCATTAGAAATCTACCTTACGTTATGTAGTCCGTTATGAAATATACTTATAGTCTATGTAGTAACTTACAGCTTGGCAAAAAAGAGTAGAAAATAATGGGGGCGCCACTGTGTTGTTTGTGTGGCAACCCGTTGCAACCGAATAGCATATAAACCTAATCTTGATACTTACCTGGTTTTTTTTAGACATATATTTATTCCTATTTTATTTAGGTATTATTTTTTCAAATCAATAAGTAATTCTACTTATTGATTTTAATTTTGTTTATTATGAAATGACATTATTTTGGGAATGTTGCCAACAGACAAAAAAATAGTTCCGTTTCTAGACTTTTTTGCCAAGCTGTAAATAGGTATATGTTTTGACAGGAGTACCCACTGGGACGGTAGCTATGGAGAGAAAAGGTGCCCTGATCCTACGTTTCATATACCTACTAGTTTAAATAATAGTCCTGCTAACCGATTTCGGCTCGACGACCAATATTTAAGGATAATAAATTGCCCAAGTGTGTGTGCAAACCAAGGTGCACACTATTCCTTTTACTCTCAAAATTCGATGGGGTTGTTCTACAAATTCCTAAACAGCAAAAATCTAATAGGTAACACACATTCCTGCCCGACCTGGGAATCGAACCCGGGACTTCAATATTTACAGTCTAACATATTACCGCTACACCAACGTGGTAGTCATTGTTTAATTAAAATGGTATCAGAAAAATGAGAATACATTGATTGACAATGTTTAAACCTGACAAAGCATTCTATTAAAGATTTCCCACGTACCTACTTAGGTATTCATGATGCATGTTTATATTGTTCCATGGGTGTCGTTATATGAATCACTTTTCTCACAGTCATCAGAATCACTTTTTATTAAATGTCGTCTACCTCGTTGACAAAGGGTTTTCACTGCTTCTTGGCTCCAGTACCCATAGCCATTGAGCTACGCTCATACCCAATGGCTATGAGCGTTGGACTTGTGATCGCCCGTTCTATCCCCAGCTATTGGACTACCGACGTGAACCCTCTCGTAACACAAGCATTTTAGCTTAGTACGAGGGGTTATTAAGAATACTAGTAGAATGCATAACTCTGCTAGTAATCTTTAAATAAAAAAAGAAGGGGTCACGTTATGCTGATCTTTGGGCGTGAGCCACACGAGCGCCTAGTTCCCATCCCCGTCAGCCGCTATCCCCGCCGCCGTCATGTGACACACACATGAGAACAGCGCACGCCCAATGTGGGGTCAGCCTAAAAATCCGATAAAAGATTATGATAAGGGGCCAGTCTTACATTAGTATGTATTATAAGATTCCCGCTTGGCCTATTAGACTGCACCACTGTCTAGTTGCTTTTGAAGACGAGGTCTTCTGACAAGGGCCCCGAAAACATCGTTGTTAAGTTGCTTCTGAGACGCCACAAGTGCCCCGAGTGTGTGATAGAAAGTATTGGGAAGTGGCCCGTTTTCACTACCTACTCCACTGTTTGGAGACTTGGTATTACTTATTCTGAGTTGGGTATGCTAGCAAATTGAACCATCATCTTCCCGTATAACGTTCACTGCTGAACATTGCCCCCCTCCCGGGGGAAGGTATTTGCCATAGATACCACGCTTGGCAGGCGGGTTGGTGACCGTTCAATAGTTTTAAGAATGGTATGAAGAGGCCCGCGAACTATACCTAAAGTAGAGCGACAGTTGCACAAAACCCCCTAAAATACTAAAAGTCATAGATAATCCCTCAAACTCATTGCCAGCGACCGCCTTGAGCCGGGGTCCAAGCCCCACAGGGGGCGCCCTTTATACTCTATGCCTGTATGGCTGGTGAAGTAGCAAAAGCCTCGTGGCTAACTACGTATGTCTTGTCACAGTAGGTATTCACGTTTTGTATTCATTAAAGTAGCTACTAAAAGAAAGACTGAAGACAGCTATTTCTTCACTACATCTATTGATTACCCTTGACCTCGTGGCCTACGAATTCACCCCGTCGCGTATGAACTGCGATGTCAATTCTGTTATAAAAATAGCTCCATGATTGGATTTAAAATGGATCTCGCCAAAACTTTTGAACCGTTGAACCTTGACCTCATATCCTAAATACATAATAATATAATATATTTTTTTTGATGTAGGTACCTACATTTAATATTTAGGTATATATAAAAGTACCTACATGACGACCTCTGGGGCGTAGCGGTATTCGGCTCGCTTTAAATCTCGGAGGTCGTGGGTTCGATCCCCACTCTGGACAAGAAAACCTTTCTGTAGATTCTAAGATTCTTTCCGTGTCTGGTTGGCTGAGGGGCTATCCTCCGTGCCTCCGAAAAACATGTTAAGCCGTTGGTCCCGATTGTTATAACAATCGCATACCAGGGAACGGGCAGCAGCGTTACCTTGTGTGTCATAATATTGCGGTCACCCACCTGCCAAGCGTGATGACAAACCCTCCTTCGGGAACAGGCCCATGTTTAGCAGTGGACGTTATACGGGCTGATGATGATGATGATTAAATTTATTCCAAACTAACATGGCTATATTCTAAGAAAAAGATCCCAGAGGCACAAATGCTATGCGCTTCAAACCGAGCAGACTATAAACGTTTGTTGAATATAAGAAATATTATACCTATATATCTCTGTATATAGGGTGACTGGTAATTAGTGACCGATACCTAAACACATGATTGTGCTCATGATAACAAACAACTTTTACTATGGCGCCAAACCTGAAATCGTGAAAAAAAATCAGCTGCTCCCTACCATGTTGACGAGTTATGTGAACATGAATGTATGGAACAGCTGATTTTTTTTTCGCGATTTCTGGGTTCGTGCCATAGTAAATGTTGTTTGTTATCATGAGCACAATCATGTGTTTAGGTATCGGTCACTAATTACCAGTCACCCTATATATACGAAGCGGCCGTAGACCAATGCGCAATGGCTAAGGGCATCGGACTTGTGATCTTGTGGTCGTCGGTTCGATCCTCACCCATTGCACTAGCGACGCTCGTGACACAAACATTTTAGCTTAGCACGAGGGGTTAACAAGAATATTAGTAAACTGCAAAAACTCTGCTAGTAATCTTTAAAAATGTAGGTATATAATATATATATTATATATACGTATCTCTGTTTCACAGAACCAAACAATATATAACATAACAATACGGAAACATTAGACACCTATATGAATGTAAATAAATCCGCATGGCTCGAGGATGTTACATAGATTACGTGTTAACGATTTAGATAACCTAGTTCGGGCTGGACCATTCATTCACCATTCGCAGTGTGTCCCCCGCGGCGGTATGTTGTGTTTCGTGTTTGTGTGTATGTTCGCGTGTGCGTGTGCCACCAAGCCGAATATTATCATAATATTAGCTGATGATTTAGTAAGTGTATACAAACTTATATTTTTATTAATATTTTATTATATTTATTTAATAAATACCTTCACTTTTTATTGGGTAGGTACAGTATTGTATTATCTACAGTATTGCCTAAACCAGGGTTTGTTTTTTTTGACACTGAAATCCATTATTAATTTAACCATTAGAGTTTTTAAATTAAAAATAGGTAAATAGGTACCTATATGACAGACTACGCGATACAAAGTAAAAACTATTTAAAAATTTTGACATTGCAAAAACTACTTATGCAAAATTCCGTTCCAAAAAAAATGTTTGTTAAATCCAGCTCCTTAATATTTACTATAATCACACCAAGTTTCTGTTTAATCCATTACTTATGTAGATTTAGCGTGATACCCGTTCAGAGACTAAGACAGACAAAGTAAAATAAACAAATAACATTTTTGTTTTTAAAAACAAAAAATGTAATGTAAAGTCTATGACCTCCATCAGTTCCATTATAAAATATGCAATACGTTTAAATTAATAATAACTAGCGGCCCGCCCCGGCTTCGCACGAGTGGACTTTTATACCCTACCCCTGCCCTACCCTACCACTACCCTACCCCTACCCCTACCCTACCCCTACCCCTACCCTACCCCTACCCCAACCCTACCCCTACCCTACCCTACCCTACCCCTATCCTACCCCTACCCTACCCCTACCCTACCCTACCCTACCCTACCCCTACCCAAAAGTATCCTATCATCATCAAGTGTCCTTCTCCCAGTTCTTAGCTACCTCCCTACCAATTTTCAGCCAAATCGGTTCAGCCGTTCTTGAGTTATAAATAGTGTAAGTAACACGACTTTCTTTTGTTTTTAAAATGTATTCTGCTATTCAGGGCGGAGACAAATCCAACGAAACAAAAACCATGAAAATTGATCCAGCCGATCTCGAGTTATAAGTGTTGTAACAAACCCGTCTTTGTTTTATATATATAGATATATAAGTAGGTATATAATGTGTGAAATTGTTTATTTTTGTCACTGCAGGTAAGTATTTGTTACTAGCTTCTTGTGCGTGGTTTCTTCTGAATAGATCCTGACCCCGTGGTAACTTTACAGTTAAATATAGACTATGTCACTCCTGTATACCGTAGCTTCCTTATGGTGACATACTTATAGAATTCGGTGTAGTAGTTTCGGAGTCTCTCCAAGGCAAACAAACCAACCATCAAATCTCTTTATCATATTAGGTAATATAGAATACAAGTACCTACCTACTAAAAGAAACGATTAGTTCATGAATATTTATGTATGTAGGTAAACAATACAATTAATTATGAAAATAGCTGTTTTGGAGGGCATCGACCTGCCAACTTTTTTTTAGGGTTCCGTAGTACCTACACAAGGTACTTTTATAGTTTCTTCATGTCCGGGCTCGTACTCCGCCGCACACTCGTACTGCACTCATTGTCACGAGAATGGCGACGAAATTGGTGGAGAAATGTATATTGAAGATCCAAAACTAGGTTTTTAAAATTATGGAAAAAAATTTTTTTTTCATCCCGCCTCCCATACAAGAAAAAGTGAATAAAAAAAAAAGACCAAACCCATCGTGTAGGGTATCGTTGGAAAGGTCTCTTGAAATTCAATAAAAGCTGCACTTGGAACTACCTATGTTGATCAAACCCCCCAGTCTCGACCTAACCTAATACAAAGGTAAAATTAGAGCGTCCCCCCTTAACTTTTGAAATATTATTAAAATAATTCCGAAAAAAATGTGAAATGCGGTATCATAGATAATTATTTTTATACAACTCGATCAACTTATGTAGTTACAGTCGTCCTAACAAAAAGTATGGAGTCGATCGCAAAATTAAATTTAATTTTATTAATTCAAAAATCGGCATTTTAGATTTACATGGCTAAGCAACCCTTTCATGTGCGTGCCCGACACGCTCTTGGCCGGTGTTTTAAAATTATAGACTTATTGTCAGTATATTTAACTTAAATTATATTTTTATATTGAAGATTAAAGAAGTTAATGCCAGGACCTAGAATGGAATGGATATACACGAGGCTAATAAAAAAAAAACTTCAATAAAAGTGTGTAAATTACTGTAGTGCCTAATTATAATATATTTCTTAAATTAAAGATATTATTACTGTATTGTTTATAGCTCTAACTTAATAAATCAACATAATATTTAAAATATTAATAAAACCCTGAGTAGGTAGATAAGACATTTATATATCAAGTTTAAGTCAGTCTACTTATATCGTTATGTAATTAGCGACCAGATTACCTCTGCAAAAAATATCAATAATTTAACCTTTTTTCTTTCCATAACGCATCCCTCCACCGCTGCGGCGTTCCCGCGCTGGCGAGGGGGTATGTGGGACTCGTCCTCTCCATAGCGGTGGTTTGCGAATCATAACCACTAAAACCTCCCGGGTACTCCTCCGTCCGCCATTGATGAGGGGCCAAATAATATAACTGGGCGCCCTCCGACCCCACCTGCGGCCAGATTGGCGCCGCGGGCTTTACTTGGTCACTCTTGTGACTCATTTAACCAGTTACAGGGACCTCCGGAGTACCAGGGCTTCCGAAATCCTCATCAGCCTCGAAGGGAGCTGGGCCTATGTTGCCGTCAATAATTTAACCTAGACAAAGTTAAATCTAGATATTTATATAAATTTAGCTACGTGAAACTATTACCTTTACCCTTACTTTAGTTAATTTAATAGATCTGAAAGTTTGTGGATTCTTATTTACTATTACACACATGAACTATGTAAGTATCTACTAAACCAGGGGATCCCAAAGTGTGCGCCGTAGAAAGTAAAGAGGGGCGCCGCGCCGTGAGAAAATCCTCTATCATTATACGAAACCACAAATACTCGCGGGCTTTTCTTTTGCGGTCGTATCGGTAAAGATAGTATAGTAATAGATAGCTAAATTTTAAAGTATTTCGCAGATGATTATGTCGAAATATTTCAAGATCCAGCTGGGATTTGATTGTGAATGAGTGAAAATGAGTGTCACACCGTAGGTAGATAGAGAAAGACTCGTAGGAAGCTAGGATAGGGTCCGGTCGTCTTCGCAAGGCGAGGCTCGCGACGCGTTCTATGCTTCAGACCCGATCCCAGCCCGCGCTGGTTGATCTTAATTATATTTTATAATAAGCGATTAATTACGAACATAATAATCTTAATAAATTTAATAACATTATTGTTGAAATGTAAACTAATTTATTAGTTAAGATTGTTTTTTTTTTTTAATTATCATTGTATTTGACTTATAATAAGTACGATTGATTCGTCTACATTATCAATAAAAAAAAATGTTTAAAATTTTTGTTCCTATTGATATCCAACGTGACAAAATACTAAATTTTTAACTGCGCCGCGGGCTGTTAAAGATTGAGAACCGCTTTACTAAACGGATTTAAATCAAATTTGGATAACTTTTATTGTTTATCAGTTAACTGTTATTACTTAAGTGTTATTGCGTGATTGTGTAACAAATCTTAATATTCACAAACTTTCACAAAATACTCGTAACTATTGACAATGAGAAGAATTCATATTTTTATGATAATTTTTATGATATCAATTATCAAGTAATAACTACTTTCGTTCAGTTTTTTTCTTTCATCTACATTACTAAGTAATTTGATTTAAACCCACTTATTAGTAACGGTCTTGCAAGCATCGAGGTAGTTATGGTCGTTCATATTACTGACTAGCTGTTGACCGCGTCTTCGTCCACGTAGATTTCGATGTCTTCATACAAACTCCCAGTATATAGAATATTGAAGATAGATAGATAGACTAGCTTTCCGCGTGCGCTATCACCTGCGTAACTCCTGTTCCCGTATGAACGTCATAATCAAATTTTATCAAATATAGCCTACAGCCTTCCTCGATAAATTTTCTATTTAACACTGAAATAATTTTTAATTCGGTCTAAAAGTTCCTGAGATAAACGCGTTTAAGCAAACAAACAAACACTTCAGCTTTATATATTTGTATAGAGACCATTTGTAATATGAACGACCTTAACTTTTACAAATTGTATTGCGTTAATTTTCGGATTACATACTTATTCAATAATTTACAAACTGTTAACACACATATTTCTTATACCTATCTGATTTTCATAAAAAAAATAGTCATAATAATCCTTTTATTTCAGGCATCGGAGGCCCATAGAATAATATACATACAATAATCTTAAACAGTAATAAACTAATACATATTTTAAAAACAAAAACTTAATACTAATGTACACGAAGTGTCGGCGTCGTGTTTCGCTGACTGGTGTCACGTAGCTGGCCACGAAACCGGCGGAACATAACACCCTTCGGCCAAAACTCTTCTTTGAGGACCTTCTCGAGATACTGCGTCGGAACACGCACCACGAACGACTTGAAGTTCGTTTTGTGACGCGGCTCCAACATCTCGACCCTCAAAGTCCAGTTGGTCTTCACCTGCATGTACTCCACGACCTCTTCAACTTTCGTAGAATGATGCAGTCTTGACACGTACATCAGCGTTGTCGGTACGGCTGGACGCAACAGCATGTTGGGTCCTGCACGCGCAGTACCACACTGGTTCCGACAAGGAGGCTTCTTCTTATAAATACTTGCTGTGTCTAGACTGCTGTACTGCCTGCGTAGTCAATGGGGTTACACTTCCTAACTACTGTTTCTGTCCTCCCAAAGGCCTAAAGACTCTAAGAAGCTCAAATTTGTACGGTACCCGGTGTCCCCATTAGTGGCGTAGCTATCGAAGGCCTTGGCGGGGCAGTGCTCCCGAGCTCAGAGGGCCCCAAAATCTTATTAGCAATCCTATTATTGCCTTTTTAAAACACGTACAACCTTTTACCCAAATAAATAATAAAACCTAAACAGTTTAGGGGCACAATTTTTTTTTACCCTAGAGCCCTTGATCACTTAGCTACGTCACTATGGGTAGATCTTACTGATTAGCGTATCATTGCTATGGAGAGGGGCCAGGGGGGGTCCCACATGCCCCTGTAGCCCGACAATGGGGATACCTAATGCATTTACCTCCAGAAAAGTAATCTACTTACCTATACCTATTGTTGAGGGACTTTTATCGATTAAATATCTAAGCTTCATTTCAACGCATGCTCCGAGTCGAGACCTACGGGCTCCTGAATGTCTACGTCAAAAAACAGATACATAAGTATCTGTACTTTGTACAATACTTTAAACTGATAGCATGATATAATAAACCGAATTACTATTCATCTGTATTTCAGCCGTAGGACATCCACTGCTGAACATAGGCCTCCCTCATAGATCTCCAGTTGTCATAACCAGATCACCCGTCCATCTAGTAGGTGGACGTCCGCTATGCTTGCCCATCCGCAGTCTCCATTCGATAATTTTTCGGCCCCAACGACCATCTGTTCTCCGTGCTATATGGCCTGCCCATTGCCACTTCAACGAACGAATCCGTTGGGCTTTGTCGGTAACCCGCGTTCTTCTACGTATCTCCTCATTTCTGATTCGATCTCGTAGAGCCCTCTCCATAGCTCGTTGAGCAACTCTGAGCCTGTTCATAAGGCCTATATTGAAGGACCACATTTCTCAAAACTAACTCATAAAATACTAACTAGTAGTATGTTAATTTCATACTGCTTGGCAAATTTTCAGAATCCTGGCTGCATTGTACCTACCATTATATGGCAATGCGTATCTGCTACGAAGTAATGAAGTTTATTCAGCACTTGGATGTTTACATACACTTGTACCTATTTATCATAATCACAATGTTTAAGACTAAAACTGTATAAATTACATATTTTACCGAATTTTATAACTCGTCCGCCTGTCTGTTCTATAATTTATTACAGTTATTTCTATGACATTTATTACTTGAACAATATAATAAAATGCTAAAGGATTAACTTGAAAAAAACAAAGGCAAGAGATTTAATTTTTATATAACACACATAGACATACGTAAAAAGTGAATACCAGCACTCGGGGTACCATGCCGTGCCATATCTAAACTTAGGTATTCCTTAAAGTATGTCCAATTTGCAGAGAGCATGCGATGAGATAGTTAACTACATTAATGTACCTTGTCTCTTTTTACACTTACCTAGTAAGGCGTAATAAAGATAGGGATCACCGTGTCTGGTGCCTCGAAAAATGCGTTAAGCCATTGGTTTTGACTTACGTCTATGACAATCACAATTCAGTGCTGGCAGCATTGTGTGCCTTTGGGCTGGAACGTCACACGGGCTACTGTCACGAATTTGCAGTAATTCGCACACAAGTAAGGCAACCTCCAACAAGGAGTAAGAGTTAGGAGACCTGTGTTCATCTACAGCTGTTAACGTTATAGGTTTCAAATATTAGAGAACTATCTGTTTATAAATTTAAAGCCATTGTCAAAGCGAAATTATTTAAAAGGCATATTATAACATATCAGATTATGTTAATGACAGAATGGCTTGGAAGTAACTTGCTCTGGAATTACACTGCTGCTTAACTATATTGTATAAATTATGATCAATTGATAATTTAAAAACGATTCCTCTGAGTTTCTTGCCAGTTCTTCTTAGAGTTGCGACGTCCTGAACTGGTGGTAGAAAAAGAAATGGAAGCATCATAAAAACATGTTTTTTTAATTGTTTCTTTAAACCTTTGAATCGTGGGTACAGAGATATATTTATATGATACAATATATAAATATTGTTGACTTTCAATTAAATTTTAAAATTATTCGCAGGGTTTCAACGATGTTGGATTCCACGGATCCAACCAGATCCCGACGCCTAATATCGATGCTTTGGCGTACTCTGGTCTCGTGCTGCAGAACTACTACGTCACGCCCATCTGCACGCCGTCCAGGGCTGCGCTAATGACCGCAAAGTACCCTATACATACGGGTAATTTATAATTTTCTTTTTTTTAAAGGCCTACGCAAACCGGGAAGGCTTGACCAGGGATTTAATATTTTACCAATAAACATTGAAAAGTATCGTCATTGAAATAACCTTCCGATGCCCTCGTAGACCCGAAGTCCAAGAGGCCCGCGAACCGTAACGTAGAGCGACAGTTGCACAAAACTCCCCTAAAGAAACTAAAAGCCATAATCCCTCAATCTCCCCGTCAGCGATCGCCCTGAGCCGAGGTCCAAGTCCCACAGGGGACGCCCTCTTGCGCAGGTTGCTTAGTTTGTACCATTTATCTAGGCTGGAGCTCTGCTCGCCTTTATGCCCGGTGAAGTAGCAAAAGCCTCCTGGCTAACTGCATATGTCCGTCTGAAAAAAAAAAACAAAACAGACAGAAATACGATTCAAATTGCCATGCTTTAAAATGATGCCGGCCTCATTTTAAAGTTGACCGTCCCGGTCTTCGTAGGCTTGAAAGACCATTATAACACAATAGAAGTCATTCCCTGAGTCGTGGGGTACTTTACAAACACTTCAATTACGGGTACAAAGTACACCTTGACACAGAACAACTATACCTATCCGTGGGTCATAAAAATAGTTGGATGGGAATCGAGCCCAGGTTTCAGAAACAACAACCGTAACCGCTGTGCTGGCTATCACCAAGTTGTTTCTAATGAACCGTGATAGCTACTAAGTTGCAAATTTTGATCGACTTTTTTTTACTGATCATGTATTTATGTTGCCGCTACGTCAACCGTAGGTACCTACTAAAAACAAAATAAAAATAAATATTTAAGTGGGGCACCCATACGGGGATAACAAACGTGTTTATTGCAGTGTTCTGCTCGATAATGATAACGGCAACAGGTAGACGCTTGAAATGGCAATTATAGTGTGTAATGTTGTATAAATTCCATCATATTTGGTGAGTTTCTTGCATTAGCATGTTTTTTTATTTGGCATCATTATGTAAATAGTGATTATTATTGACCGTATTATGGTACCAGTACAAACGCTGTATGGTGTCCGCATGTCTTCCTATGGGTGTTGTAAGAGTCAATTAAGGATCATACAACCGATGGATGAGCAGCAGTATCAGCTCAAGGTTAATTACCATCTTACTGCGATTACCAATCCGCCGCTTCTGGTAGTGGTCTGTTAAGAGGCGGCCCATGTCTTCGGTCTATAACAGCCCTTTTACGTCAACTGCCGAGGTGACGTACGAGTAAAAGGGCCAATACAGACCTTATTATGCAATTCCATTACCCTATTCCAAATACTCCTGACAAATGTTTGCTCATGTAGAATCATCAAATGTTATTAAGTTATGGGATCATTATGCAATCAAATATCTCAGGAAACCAGCTAAGTATTATTTTAACTGTAACAGAGTCAAGTTCCCCAATAATGATTCCATAATGATCCAAACAAACAATTTATTTTTGGTACGAACGAGGTACGATTTTAAAGCTAAAACACTATAAAACTTAGAAGTACTACAATAATGGGACAGTAACCATTTCCTATTTGTATTAGGTATGCAGCATAGCGTAATCTACGGCATGGAGCCCCGAGGCCTGCCTTTGTCAGAGAAGATAATGCCTGAATACTTGCGAGAGCTGGGCTACAAGACACACCTGGTGGGCAAGTGGCACCTGGGCCATTACAGGAAGGAGTATCTACCTTTGAATCGTGGGTATGGAGATATATCTATTTATTGCAGCCATCTAGTCAAATCAGCTATTTAATGGGACAGCCAGCCACACTGACATTTAATTGAATGCCTAGGTCAATCGTTGTTTGAGCTAACATCACTTAAAGTTTAACGAGTTGGTTTAGGTTTGGGTTATTTTTTTTAACCACCCAAAATCAACGAATTAGCTAGTTGTCCTTAAGCCATTTCATTGAATGTCGGCGTCGAATTAACAGGCTAGCCGTCCCATTGAGCGTAATATATCAATAGCTGGAAATATATTAGTATACAATTACACAGCAAAGTAGCAGTTGTCAAACGATTGTGATTACAAATAGCAGATATCACACTTTAATTGCCTGTTAAACGCAATTAGGTGTTATATATCTCCGAAAACTACGCTAGTATGTAATTATTAATACAGTATATTTAATGATGGCTACGAAGCCATAATGATATACTGCCACACTGATACTATGTCAACAAACGACTAACGACTGTTTTTGTTTAGTTTTGAAAATGATCGTTCGTCGTCTGCTCAATTATCTGCGACATAGTGAACTATGGATTAAATCGAAATAAGGTCTGTAGACTGGTCGCGTACTAGCCATTATAGACAAGAGCCTTAATTTCATAAAAGCTGAAAGTTTCTCTGTATATTTCCCCAACACAGTGAATAATGACCAGTTACTGTAGGTTGTGGTAACTTGGGCATCATTATTAGTATTAGAAGTCGTCGGTGTGGCGTTTGCCATAGGCCAAACTCCTCTGTGAGGTCTGGTAAACCCGTCAAAGTTTTTTTTTAAACAAAATTACTAGCAGAATTTTGGAGTCAACTAGTATTCTTGTTAACCCCTCGTGCCAAACTAAAATGCTTATGTTAGGAGTGGGTTCACGTTGGTAGTGCAATGGGTGGGGACCGAACTGGCGACCACAAGATCACAAGACCGACGCCCTAGTAATTAGGGCCGCTTTAGAATATGAATTCAAGTTTATTTTCTTTCTTAGGCAAAACATAAAAAAGGGCTGTTATATTGCGTACTAGCTGCGCCCCACGATTTTACCCGCGTTACTCTGCTCCAGTGAGTCGGTGCGTGATGTTTTAGCCTATATGTTAATATGTTAATCCAGCGTATAACCTATCCCGGTGCAAAATTTCAGCCAATTCTGTTCAGTAGTTTTGGCGTGAAAGAGTAACAAACATCCATCCATCCATCCATATTTACAAACTTTCGCGTTTATAATATTAGTAAGATTATAGTAGAATGTGGGCGTTATCATAAACCATAGAAAGTGGCATGCGGGTTATTTTCTCTAGGTATTTACTTACCTGCATAAACTGAAAGCAATCTTTTATATTTATAGGTTACTAGCTGATGTTTGTTATGCCTTCAGGTTTTTAACTATCCCACGAGAACTCATTAATTTTCTGTGTTTAGTTAAATTATTTGAAATGTTGACATGGGATGTAAGGTATCACCATGCAAAATTTCGGAGGTTAATCCGTACCTACAAACAAAAAGAAGAAAAACAGACACAGAGAAAAAAAAACCACTGGATGTGTTCTATTTTACTTCTATCATCCCCCTGACTCGGTTTCATGTGTTTTTTTTTATGTACAGACATTTGACCCCTACAGTTTAATTATAAATGTATAGATAGGTATGTGATTTTTAATATTGGAGTTTCCTTTTATTGTCATTTAAAACTATTGATTGTCATACTTTTGTTCGAGTTTTGAATTCTGGGATATAGAAAAAGATCAGGATTCAAAATTAATACAATTTCCACTGTTTCAGTTTTGATAGCCACGTTGGTTTCTGGACTGGTAAAATCGATCTTTATGACCACACTAATACAGAACAAGGAACCTGGGGATACGATTTCAGACGAGGTAGGTACATTTGACATTACTGAGTAAATAATAAAATAAAATTAAGTGGAGACCACTTACAGCCAACCGCAGCGTAGTACGACCGCCTGCACGATGGACCAACGACCTCATCAGGGTCAGAGAGGTTGCATGCCGCTAGCAATCGAGCGAGAGATAGAACTCGATGGGGTAGCCTATGTAGGTACAGCTGGACTTCAGCAGTGGACGACAACAAGCTGATATGATGAAGAAATAAAATGACGTCATTATTGTTATGTGTGACAACATCCGTAGCGGAGCGGTATTTGGCTCGCTTTAAATCTCGGAGGTCGTGGGTTCGATCCCCACGCCGGACAGGAAATCTTTGTGTTAACTCTAAGATTTCTTTCCGGGTCTGGTTGTTTGAGGGACTACCCTCCGTGCCTCGTTGGGGGAGGCCTATGTTCAGCAGTGGAATACAACAAGCTGATATAATGAAGTAAGTAATAAAATAACGTCATTATTGTAATTTCATTGACAACCTCCGAAGCCTAGCGGTATTTGGCTCGCTTCATATATTTTGGAAGTAGTGGGTTCGATCCCCTCGCCGAACAGTAAATCTTTGTGTAAACTCTAAGATTTCTTTCCGGGTCTGGTTGGTTGAGGGACTACCCTCCGTGCCTCGGAAAACGTTAAGCCGTTGGTTCCGATTGTTATAACATCATCTATAACTAGCGTATATCAGGGAACGGTCAGCAGCGTTTCCTTGTGTGGTACAACATAATACTGCGGTCACCAACCCGCCTGCCAAGCGTGGTGACTATGGCAAATACCCTCCTACGGGAGGAGGCCCATGTTCAGCAGTGGACTGTATACGGGCTGATAATAATGATGATTATTGTTATACTTTAAGTAGGTTCCTTTTTTCCATGTTGACATCTCCGCGTGTAAGTCTGATCTGTATTTCGAATGTATTCTTCATTTTCTTTCAGCAGTAGTTCTGCTAAATGCTAATATTCTCGTACTTACATATGTTTCGATTGTTATTTTCAGGCTTCGATGTAGCTGATGACCTGTTCGGACAGTATGCGACCGATATCTATACCAAAGAAGCTATTAAGGTCAAAATCACCATAACACTTTCTGCTAATATAATAATTAATGTATCTATGTGGAATAGTCGGCTGCAAAAATATTTTAGTTTATATAATAATAGTTTCTTCATTTCAGTTATATAATTTCTTATTTCCACATCATTGTATAATATTTGTAGGTCTTTTGAGAAAACGAAGTAGGTAGATACAATCAGAACTAGTCATCCGACAATGTATAAATTTTAATAGAGTACCTAACATATAACAGGAGACGATAATATAACCTTAAATTACTATTTTGATTACCTTAATGATATTTTTGCAGCTAACTTTTCTACTTCTGACTTACCTTTATAAAACCTATAATAAGATGGCTCCGCTTGTGAGCGTGCGCGACTCACACACTAAAATACAAACTTAACATTGTGGGTGGATTAGATATTTAATCACCGCCACCTTCTTGTTTGACAGCCTCCGTGGTGTAGCGGTGTATGTCTCGCTTTGAGTCTAGGAGGTCGTGGGTTCGATCGCCGGACAAGAAATATTCGTTTAGATTTCTTTTCAAGTCTGGTTGGTTGAGGGACTACCCTCCGTGCTTCGGAAAGCACGTTAAGCCGTTGGTTTCGATTGTTATAACAACATCTATAACAAGCGTTTACTAGGGAACAGGCAGCAGTGTTTGCAACATAATACTGCGGTCACCAATCCGCCTTAAAGCGTGCTGACTATGGCAATCACCATTCCTTTGGGAGGAGGGCCATGTTCAGCGGAGGACGTTATACAGGCTGATGGTGATGATAACATGCTTATTTGCCGATTACAACTATTTACAGAATTTACATTTATTATCCCAGGTGATAGAACAACACAATCAGACTGCGCCGCTGTTTCTGATGGTTTCCCACTCGGCGGTGCACAGCGGCAACGAGTACGAGTTCATCAGGGCACCGGACGATGTAATCGACAAGTTCTCTTGTATCAAGAATGTGCAGAGAAGAAAGTTTGCTGGTAAAATTGATTATTATCAATACAGAATTTTACCGATTACTAAATTTCAAAATTGAGATTAATAAATTTAGACCACTGGCTGGATTTGAACCTGCATTTAAGGTATAACCCCTAATGCCTTAACCATTCGGCCACGGTGGAACCCGACCAGTCGTCCAAATTTATGAATCTTTAAGGGGAAGTCCTTAGAGACGTATTATGAAAGAGAAGCTTAGAGATAGAATACAAAAAATAAAGAGATAACGAAAAGCTGTTCGTACCTTTATTCGAAAACTTTATGAGTTATGCCCGTCCTAACTACCAATCTAATTGTTTTCCAATGTCTGATGGACATAGACGTCCTGATCCAAGGTATCGCCTGTATCCTACCTATTACGGTGTCCAAACATGGACGCTAGGCCATAAATCCAAAGTCGCTTCACGAGCTATGCTTAGAGTTTCCCTGAAAGATAATCTTTGCAATCAGGTTATTCTCCGGAGATAGTTCTGCGGAGTAAAGGCTAATAATGAAGTTAAAGTGTCAATGGGCTGTCAATGTCCAGCAATAGACTGAGAAAGCCTGATGAATATGATCTAAACTGATGCATTGAACATGTGACGGTTGATTTTTATTTTACTACGTTAAATATATTCTCCAAGGTGTGCTTTCGAAGTTGGACGAGTCAGTGGGCAAAGTGGTCCAGTCGCTGCAGAAACAAGGATTGCTTCAGAACTCCATAATTTTGTTCAGCACTGACAACGGTGGCGCTGCTGCCGGCTTCAATGATAATGCGGCTTCCAACTACCCTCTTAGAGGGGTAAGTGTTTAAATTCATGGTTTTTTTAATTAGATAAAGTCCACTTGATAACCAAACCTGCGAACGATATAGCAAGGTAAAAAGCATGTTTCAGGTGTAGTCTCTACTCCCTAATTCTCAAAATATGCGACGACGCGCTTTTCCTTTACATGTTTTCACCAAATCCACCTTATGCACTTTCTAATCAGAAAGTGTATGAGAAGGATTTAGATATTTAGGTGTCCAGAGATCAGCCTGACCCTAGCAGCTTAGAGGCTCTTTCGTATAGGCCGTGCTCATGGAAATTTCGAGCTACTGTTCCCGGCACTGTAATTATGGGAGAGATTAGTCCTAAAAACTAAATTTAAGTTTTTGCCTGTAATTGTGAATTAATTGTTGTACCTATGTAAACATTTTTCAATATTGATTAGGTACTTAAACTATCACATAATGTCTACTAACCGTAGCCGCACTATTCACAAACTTAGTTACTAATAGCGCAATAGAATCTCCAAAATAAAATTACCTACATCGCGCAATGGAAGCTCGCACAACAATTGGAACATAAAGAAATTCATAGTACCAATAATCTGTGTTTGAATACTACTAACCGTTCCTCCGCAAATATGTTTAGGTTTTTTTTCAAATGACCGTTGATGTACACTAACTTTCAGGTGAAGAATACTCCATGGGAGGGTGGTGTCCGAGGCGCTGGCCTGCTGTGGAGTCCTCTATTGAACTCGAGTCGCGTCGCCACTCAGACAATGCACATTACGGACTGGCTCCCCACGTTGTATGGCGCAGCGGGTGGCGACATCAGGTTAGTGATAGCCCGGAGACAGCTGATTCATCTGCCAGAGGGCCCAGACAAAGTGCCACTACGCGGAGCGATCGTTATCGCTCTTCGATGAAGAGATGATTTAAAATTGCTCTGCTCTCTATAAGGTTTATGAACCGAAATCTGAACGTTCGAATCGCGACATTTCATAAAAGAATCAACCAATGAATGCCCGTCATTTTTTAATACAATTGCTTAATCACGTGACAAATGTCAAGTCACCATGCATTTGTGTAAGCGATTATTTGCTACCGATCGCTCCATTATAGTGTCATTTTGTCTAGGTCTTCAGGTTATTTGAGGGATGTTGCCATAATCACCATGCTTGGTAGACTAATTGGTTTCGTGGCTTCCTAAGGTCTTTTAGGAGGAGACCCATATTCAGCCATGGACGTAAACGGGCTAATAAGCCTGATTATAAATCTTTATTGACGATTTTACATGTCTACAGTGCATTCAAAAACATTGATGGCATAGATCTGTGGCACTCTTTGTCGAACGACCAGCCTTCCCCACGCACGAGTGTGGTACACAACATCGACGACATCTGGAGCAGTGCTGCCATCTCCGTAGGACATTGGAAACTTATTAAAGGTATTTTATCTGTATAGTTTTGCTACTGTAGGATAGGAACTATTGTATGATAAACAATTATGTTTAATGACGAGTCAATAAGTTGTATTATATATGCTTTAAAAATCGCCCCTTTAGCAGTCTAGGTTTAATTCCATAAAAACAATATCGATTTCGTCTGATTATCCGAAAAGTCTATTTAAACTTAGGGTCGGGGGCACGCGTTGCGTTCATGAGCTCATACTTCTCCAGCGGGTCGAATATAGTGGTCTCTATGTCTCCTCTATAAGAGACTGGCCGCCGCAAAAGAAATAAAAAAGTAATCAAATTTGGATTGGTCAGCAAGTTATACATTGCATTTCCCAATCTTTAACCTTTTTTAAAAGACAAGAGTTATTTATTCACAATTTCAGGAACAAATTACGGAGGCCAGTGGGATGGCTGGTACGGGCCCGGCGGTCGGCAGGGCTCTTATGATGTTAATCTGGTGTACCAGAGTAACGCAGCTGATGCTATTAACAAGATTAGGAAAATGCCAAATAAAGACACAGTTCTACAGATCAGGTTCGTGATTTATACTTACCATTTACATTTTCATGGTGGTAAAACCGTACAAACTTGGTAATAGAAAAAAAATTAACTCATAACCTCACAGTAGTAATAGCTGACGCTATCTCATAATTTTTATTTAAATGTTCTTTAAATATGGCCAGTGGGTAAATATGGTCATTTTGGGAAACTTTATAAAAAATTTAGCGGACCCGACAGACGTTGACCTGCATAATAATATAAATATATATGATTTTTTAATCTGAGCCGAATCGGATCTAATCAAACTTATACCTAAAACAGGTGACCCCAAATACTATCGGCCGATAACTCTGTTGCCATCACTCGGTAAACTGCTCGAAAGATTTGTTATTCCTAGGCTCCTCCCGGGAGGTCCAACATTTCATAATAATCAATTCGGTTTCACACTAGGAAACCTACCACAGACGCGGCTATCTCGGTTCGTAAAACAGTTACATTATTTATTTACCTACTTTTATTTTAAAGCTTTTGCACAACACTGTACAGAGGCGGACTTAATGCCAAAGGCATTCTCTACCAATCGACCTTAGGGTGATGCAGAGAAAACATGGAGAGCATCATACTAAGAGATATCATAACTATGACAAGCAGAGATATCATATTAAGTAATAATATATTTTACTTCCTTAAATAGCAATAGCCTATAACATTATCAGCGTGTAAATACGTGTTAGTCTATCTTTTTAGACATATCGGTTGCCTTTGATAACGCCTGGTGGCCTATTTTACTGCTGAAATTAATAAATCGCGGTTGTTACAATAACATCTACTCACTTATATACTTCATAAATGGTACGACAAAACTTAAAATTGACCATCACGCGGAATCCAAGGGTCTATCGATGGGCTGTCCACAGCGCTCAGTGCTCCATACCTATGGAATCTAGGTTTTCATGACTTTTTATCAACCCCTTTACCAGTAGGATGAGCTCTTACGGGCTATGCAGACGATGGGCTATTACTAATAGAATCTAATTCAAGCCAAGGGGTGAAAACAACCGACTTAAATTTGCTCCACATAAAACTTTTCAACTAACTACTTCTCAAAGGCAGCCTTCAATCGTATCCAACAATACAATTTAATAATATCTCGCTGATAAGAAAGAATTCTTACTGTTACCTCGGATTAGTGCTAGTAGGCGAGAGATCAAAACGTAAGTTCATTGCCTTGACTAGAGTATCGACGTCTACTTGAGGACTTTCATACAATACTCTTAAAACTGTCTATCAAGCCACCTACCTCGGTAGTATGTGCTCGCCAGTCTGGGCCGACAGGGCCACCATAGGTACTGCGCGATGTAAATTACTGCAGAGCCAGCGTTTGGCGTTGATTTTTCTATGCAAGGCTAGAACAGTTAGCACGGAAGCGTTACCGGTACTTGCAGGCGTACTCCCGGTAGACCTTGAAGTTCAGAGGCGTGCCGCTATGTATTATTCCACGCGTGATCATTTTAGTGCAGATGTCTTGCCAACTCGCGACCGGCACAAAATTTCTAAGCTTTTCCATCCGCTTAGCG
Source organism: Nycteola revayana (assembly GCA_947037095.2). NCBI lineage: Eukaryota > Metazoa > Arthropoda > Insecta > Lepidoptera > Nolidae > Nycteola > Nycteola revayana. The sequence continues at coordinate 38,315,137 of OX344838.1, read as the reverse complement.
AAGTCAATAATTATATCCTGGACCAATGGCAGTATCGGTGCGAAAATTCGACCAAGGGGCGACACCTGTACCAGTTCTTTCCATCTGTCTGTGACCGGCTGGCCAAGCACTGGCTCGAAATCGATCACTGCGTCGCACAATTTCTTACTGGTCGCGGTAATTTCCAAAGTAAATTATACTCTTTCAAATTAATATCTCATCACCGTTGTGGCCATGCTCAACCTCCAACTGTAATTATGAACAATCCGCCCATCTTATTCTTTGGGAGTGTAGTCTTTGGCATCGGGAGCGTAAAATTCTGCTAGATAGCATGAGCCGGTTTCCTCCGGGGTTGTTTGTTATATGGATCTTGTGGCGTCCAAACTGAATTTCCGTGCTTTTAAACGCTTTTGCCATACCTACTACTGGAATAAAAAATAACAGCTTACGTGGTGGCCCCGTAATTTATTACCATTCCGTGGTGCTTTACAACTAGGTTCTTTAGTTGTAAATTACCCCTCAAGACTACTTATGTCTTATTATTTTATTTTCCTTTTTGCTGTCTCCTGCTTTGCTATGGAGGGACTGCAAACATAAGTCTTTCTTACGCGTCCTAATCTCTTCCTGGTAGTTTAACTTTTTCCCGGGACTTGGTCAGCCTCGGTGCACATTGCCATTACCAGTGTATGCCACTCTTGATTCTGGCTTACAGGAGTTGCAGTGGTGGGAATGGGGTGGGATTAGTACCTACCATAAGAAAAAAAAAAGTTTAAACCATCCAGGGCGCATATTTTCATATACGACACTTGTCTTTTTTTAACAGAGAACTATCGACAGTAAAGTGCAACGAAAGCATTCCTGTGACTTCGTGTCAGCCGCTAAACGCGCCATGTTTGTACGACGTGGCAGCAGACCCTTGTGAGAGACAGAACTTAGCTGCAGAGTAAGTGTACTGTTCACAATATACACATACCGACATAACATCCAGTGCTGAACATAGACTTTCCTAGAAGGCGTTTTAGCATAGTTGTCACACTTGGAGACACGCGAAAACACATTTGACCAATGGCTTTACGGGCTATAAGGTGCGGAGCATAGTCCCTTAATCAAGTAGGGTCGGCAAAGTTGAGGGCGGCTAGTATGTACTAGCTACCATCATAATTAAATAATGAAATTTATTCAGCACTTAGGTATTTACATACACTTGTGCTTGTCAAAATTACACTGTATAAGACTTAATCTGACAAAAGTACCACTTAAGTAGCTAAAAACATTGTTAAAATTTATTTGATCTTACAGAATTTTTAAACAGTCTGTCCGTCTGTCGTGCGATAAAAGACAAATGTACATAATATAGTAAAATGCCTTAAAGGTGGCAGGTCTAAAATTAACTTCCAAGAATCCGGCCAAAGTCTAAGCGACATCCACCTGACCCTTAAGGGGTTAGGACCAACTAGGTGCCACTGGAGTAAAGAGTAGATTTACGAACAGTGGTGATGATCGCTGGCACAAGATCACAGAGAGACATATTTGGACTACTCAGATATCTACTTAATATCAAGTGGATTAGATTCATTTGTCTGCTTCTAAACATAATAAAAAACTATACGAGGTGAACTACAATACTAAGTTACTTTCCCTTTGTTACTTTTTACAAATCTTTAAATTTTTATCTGAAAGATTCAGTAAATCCAAATTTGAATTGCCTAAATATTCGTCTGCATTGGTGGTGTTCTTACACAGAACAGGCGGCAGCCGATGGCAATTTGTAATTTGTAATTGTTCAGACCTAGATGGCGTTGCTAGTCCTCTTGTAGTTTGTGTGTCTACTGTAGATGTCGCTACATATCCATTTCCTAAAAACGGAATGTTAGAATAACGTAGGTATATCAGATATATGAGACTGGCGGTTGATGATTTGCTAGATATATAAGAAGGGTAAGGGGGAAGAAGGGTCATACTCATTGGGAGATGGTTTAAAGAAAAATAAAATAAACTTGCACTTTAGTGCAATTTAAACACAACAGCAGGCCTAATAATAATGTCTATATATATATAATAATACATTCTACTTTGGTATTTAAAGTGAATTTTAATAATTTTAGCTTTTACTTAAACATAAGGAAAAATTGATATAAAAAAACTTGAAAATTAGGTCAAAGTCAGTGGATTATGATCTTTAGTTTAAATAAAAATATAAAACTAATCTCCGGGAACCGTATATACTCAATGGACAGATGACAGCAGCCATTTAAAAAAAAACGCATGAAAAGGTCCATAGACAATGATTTTTTTTCTAAGATTGTTATTGACAATGATCTTTTCTTTAAAGTATCTCGTTTTTTTCACATCAACTTTTTGAGGACAGTGAGCTTTCTTTTGCGTTTCTGTTTTCACCATGTTATAGAACACCACTGTCTGTAATATATGGCGTTGTTACTTATAATTGTTCTTTGTGTCCGTGAAATGAATGTTTGTAAAGTCCCCCGCGACACAGGGATTTATTTCCCTAGTGCGGGAGTTGTCTTTTTTAAAAAACAAAACAAAAAACAAAACAAATTATATAAAATCACTGACTATGACCCTTCTTCCCCCTTACCCTATATTTTCTAACTAATATCCTAAATCAGGAAAGTTTCCTATACCTACCCTTATGTTAAAATTAAATCTTTTACATGACTAACTTTGTTACGATCTGTCCAACAGCCGACCAGACATCCTCCAAGAGATGCTACTATACTTAGAACGCGTGAACCAGACCGCCGTGCCTCCCAACAACAAGCCTCTAGACCACTCCGGAGACCCCAAGCTATGGGGGCGCGTTTACACCAACTTCTTAGATTATGACAAATCACAAGCATGTCCATTGTGATGATATACTTCAGTTCAGTGGGTTTTAACTTTAATTGTGTTACCACTGAACTACTAGAGCTGAACCAATACACCAAGGATGGCGTGCCATTGGTTTATGTGGCATTGATGGCGCGAAACGCTATATTTCAGCCACGCCACTATGGTATTAGGTATATTACGGATAATCGCAAGTGATATTACCAATGCTAAATATCTAGATCTCAGAAACATAAGGACGAATGTATAATTATCTTCAAAGGGGCCGTCCATTAATCACGTGATCTTTTTTTAAGCATTCTTAATCCACCCTCCCCCTTGGTGATACATGGTGAGGTTTTAGACTACCCCCCACCCCCCACCCAACATCACGTGTATTTATAGTAAGTATCTACAAAAAAATCTTATTTTTTTTAGAATTTTAACTTAATTATAACTTCCACGTTGCTTAGTTATAAAATGAGAAGTTTGATCACGTGGCCAATAAAGCATAGTTTGGCTAGACTTATAATTCCCCAAAAATAAATACACGTGATAACTTACTACACCCCCCTCCCCCCTTGTGACATTTCGTGATTTTTGTCGAACCCCTCTCCCCCCCTTTCAAGCCTCACGTGATGAATGGACGGCCCCAAACGCATTTGTTCTTTAGTGACAGTTTACGGTAAAGGCACATACGACGAATGTTTCTGACGTATACTGGCACAACCGATCTTATGCTTCTGAGCTATTTAATACTACTGTCCTAATAATTACGAAGTCAAAATTATGTGATGTCACAGCTATGGCTTTACAAATATATTTTTTTTTAAATGGCACGATCATGCATACAGGTTGACAAGCCTTGTCCTATTACCAAGCGGGAATAGATCCTCTGAACTATCGTATTTAAGGCCTACCTTTTACCGCAACGGTACGGAGGTTGTCCATTTAGCGATCACACAAAAATATATTAAAATAAGTTCAAATATGACAGACTAATTAATTTAGACCTTTGTCCTGGTTCGATTGTTGGACAACTGACCCTACATAGAAATGACAAAAAATTGAGGAATCGATCGAATCCTCTTTTTTTTTAACACGCTTTTATTAGCTTGGGTTGTATTATGTAACGGAATCTTTGAACTTAATTTTCACCAGTTTCCAGAAGTCTGATTAATTTGAAACTTTGCATACGTATCAAGGACCGATGACAATGCAATAAGTTGATAACAGTTTCCCATTATCCTTAAAAAATAAAAAATAAATAATAGTTTAAAAAAACTAAAAAGCACGCTTGTTTAGCTAACCGAACTAAAAAATAGAAAATAATTTTCACCTCAAAATAAAATTATAATGAAGTTTAAGTTATTAACAAAATAATTCAATTCAGAGTGAAAAGCGTGGGGTGCTTGATAAAGTAAAAGTCGCAATCATTCTATTGGCAACTACCTATGAGAGGAGAGTTATGAAAAGTAGTAAAATGCACCCCACGCTTTTCACTCTGAATTGAATTATTCTGTTAATACTTAAACTTTATTATAATTTTATTTTGAGGTGAAAATTATTTTCTAATTTTTTGTTCGGTTAACTATAAAAGCGTGTTTTTTTAGTTTTTTTAAACTATTATTTTATTTATGACACACAGTTCCCGCACTAAGAAAATATATCCCATTAAATTAAAACTGGTCATAGATTTTTATTTCTTCATACAAACATAGCCAGCGCTTTTCATCCTCTTTTGGGTGGTTCCTTATCGAATACTTGCGATATAAAGAATACATCCTCAAAATTGCAGGTCTCTATGATCAGCGGTTTAGCCTGTGCGTTGAAATGTATATGCTTATCCTACTAATATTAATAAACGCGGAACTTTGTAAGTATTTTTTGGTGTCCTAGAAGTCTATCAGTCGAGTGTTAAAAAATTCCCGCGGAAACTGTAGCTATGCGGGTGAAAGCGCGCGAGAGAAATTAGTTCATAATAAAGCGTTTTGTTAACATAGATTTTGGATTTAAACAAAACAAATAGGTACACTAGTTTTGTAGTATTTTTATTTTTTAATTACATATGTCATTTATAAAATCTCCATGATTTAATATTACCCATAACATAAAATAAATGATTGGTCTCGCTTGTTCAACTTGATATCGCTGTCGAGCACACAATTGCGGCAAAAAATAGTACCTACTTATACCGACAACGGCGTACCCGAGCGAGTCACGCTCTTTGCCAAGAATATGTGTCGAAAGTTTAATTAGATTTTGGTTATAATGGAAGTAATATGCCAGTTGGTGTGGTAAAATGTGTAAAAATAACACTAGGTACCAGAAATAACGAGGACATTGAAATCGGATACAGTATCTTTTTTTTTGCTAGCTCTCGCGGGAATGGCAAAATTTGTGATTCCCGCGTCAGCGAAGGGTATGTAAAATAATGAATTTATTCAGCACTTAGGTATTTACATACACTTGAACTTGTCAAAATCACAATGAAAAATAACTAATTAATAGGTTATTATTATTCTTATTCTATCAATAAAACTATTTAGGTAACTATAACTAGCCAGTGCAACCTGTGAGTGCTGCTGTACTCCGTCTGTCCGTTGTTGCTTTTTAGAACTTGTATATGTTCGAATTGGCTTGCGAACTTGTGTTGCGCGATACAGGTTAGTTAGGATGCTAGGTGGTAGATGGCGCTGCTCGTCTCCTTGTAGTTCGTTCGGCTACAGTAGATGTCGCTACAATCTAAACTCAATGTCTAGGTCTTAGTTTGACATGGACTCCGTTCTTGGATCTGAGTACTAGATCAGCACTCAACTCTGGTTCTATATCAGAAGGTAACACGATAAAATGCTTAACGATTTCTGAAATAGTCACTTTTAGCTCCATCATCGCGAACTTTTGACCTAGAAACAATAAAACATGCCTTAGAATTACATCTTTTAACTTGCCATATTAGGCACCTGACTTAAGTAAGTAATCTTTATCTTAATACGATAAAAAATTTAATGTCCATATAATTATGTCCAAATTCGAACCTAATAAAAAAAAATAGCATTTTACATTCCTCTATTACCGAAAACAACAAGTATTTAAGTGTGCGAAATTACATGCTCCTACGTCTGCTACATTTTCGTAAAAAGGGACCGTACAAACCAGTTTATAGAGAAGTTATAGTCGTATTTCGACCACTGCCCAGTGACCACTAGTTTTAATTATCCTTTAGTGCACATACTTAGTAAAATAGTTACATTTTTTTATTCATACTAACTGAATTTTGCAAACTACTTGTATTCTTGTTAACCTCGTGCTAAGCTAAATTGCTTGTGTTACGAATGGGTTCACGTCGGTAGAACAACGTTACCCCACTCGCAATAATATAATATCTTTATATATATAATTCTTCTGTGAGTGTGTATGTCACTGAACTTCTCTCAAACGAGTGGACCGATTTTGATGAAATTTTTTGTGTGTGTTCAAGGGGATCTGGGAATGGTTTAGATTCACAATTTTGTCCGCTGGACAATGTTTTTTAAATTAATTTTTAATTTATTAGTAGTTGCCTGAAAACCCCTTAAAACAGCCTTTTTCTTTTTTCCATACAAACGTTTTCTAACTAAAATGTAGAGTCAATTTGAGCTTTATTTTTTTGCTAAGATTTTTTAGGGTAGGTGTAGGGTAGGGTAGTGGTAGATTAGGGGTAGGTGTATGGTAGGGCTAGGGTAGAGGTAGGGTAGGGGTAGTGTAGGGTAGGGGTAGTGTAGGGTAGGGGTAGTGTAGGGTGGGGGTAGTGTAGGGTGGGGGTAGTGTAGGGTGGGGGTAGTGTAGGTTAGGGGTAGTGTAGGGGTAGGAGTACCGCATTAACGAAGTCTCTACGGCCCAGTTTATTTTATACAAATGTTTAGGTCTTTTATGTATCGATTGAGGCAGTACGAAGTCTGCCGGGTCAGCTAGTTATTATATTACTGTCGGGAATCGACTGACATCTCCGCACGGGGCGAGAGGCGCGGGGCGAGATGCACCGCCCGCCCTCTACTCGGCTACCATCGCGCCACCTTCGGGCATCATCGGCGAGCCGCGAACTTTCGGTCGCAACCCCGCACCGGACTTTCACTTGACCTTCAAGCTCCAAAGACGCAACCGAACCTCATAACTTTCTTTTTTGTTCGCGGCAACCGTTGTAATTTGAATTTAATTTAACGGCATTATACCAGCCTTTATATACAGTCCGCTCTTTTATTTAATCGCCTAGTTGCACCCTACAAGAAGCCCTACAGGACTACACAGTTACTATACCCTATTCATCGGGGATTGAGACAAAGTGTAAACAAAGAAAACATTGTTTCTCAAACTTTTTTCAATGTTTTTTATTGCTATTTAATTTAATGTAGGGTTTCCCATTTGTGTGTTTAGCAGCTCGGGTTAAGATAAGGTACCTAACTATGAAGATAATAAAATCATAAATCACTCTTATTGAATTAATTATTCGGAGAATTGGGAGGATTCTCAAGAACTGTCGCTATCGTGAATAACGAAGCGGTCAACTATATTCAAGTATCAATTATTCCATCAATTTTAAGCATCTTTTGCTCTTTTTTTTCACATTGTCAATGCACTTTTGTCAAGCCTCTACTGTTATATTTTTAATTGCATCGGCTAGTAAAATTTGAACTTCACTTAACTTAAAGATTTTGTTATTCTCAGCAATAAATCCTTTAACTTTGGCCCATATTAACTCAATAGGATTAATTCACTATGTCCTTTTAGAACCTGTTTACAGTGGCTTGCGATATTCCCATAATTTCAGTGGTTTAATTGATACCTTTGTACGGATACGAATCCTTCGACCACGTTTCTTCTATGAGTTTGAACACATTAATAACAGCCACCTTATCCGTTGAATGCGTTGGAGTTTTCTTTGATCGCTTTTTCTTTGGCGAAGAAAAAGTGCAAGCGTTGCTTGGTCCAGGTGCACTCATGTTTTAAGCTCGAAAACGTAAATATAACAAAAACAAAACAACCAACAAATGACTTTGAACTTCATAAAAGATATAAATTCAACGAAAATATCTCTAATAATAAATAAGCAGAACTCTCGTATCAACAAGTTGATCTATAGTAAAAATGGCGGATATAATACGACCGATAACCAAACGTCACGTTTTTATGTAAAAAGTTCGGGAGTACCTGTGGTCTATAATTTAGTCGTATTAAAATGCATTCGAAGTTTGGGAATCAAGTCTTTTTTGGGTGTTTTTACATGTAAACGATTTAATAAATCATTATACTTCATAAAAGATGACATTTCAAGGGTTGTTAACATTTAAACAAATGTCGATAGTAATTATCGACTTTTCTTACTATTATTGACGATAATGTAACAAATAATTGGATTGGATTGAACATACAAACGTTACTTAATTTTTTTTTTTTTTTTAGAAGACAACTCCCGCACTAGGGAAATAAATCCCTGTGTCGCGGGGGACATTACAAACATTCATTTCACGGATACAAAGTACACCCAATTAAAGTAATTAAACAAATATTTTAAAATAAGATACATTTATACTCTCTGAAATCCAAAGTTTATTTTTATAAATTGGATTTTATTTACTCACTATTATTTTAGATCAAGTACGCGTACATATGTACATTATATTATGATACTAAAATATATAATGACATTTAATAATTAATTTATTTTTAATTAAGTTTTATATAAAAATATCGATAGTTTATAGTCGATGGCCACGATGATTCATCGCCCATCACTTATTAGGTCGCCATGCCCATAAAATATAACATTGGCAGGTACTGTCTGTCAATACTACTAAATTCAAAACTTCATAGGCGTGATTGTACTGACAGCTGTAATAAAATATATTCACTTCATCAATCGTGACCCTTAAACTATCCTTTTTATGGTTTGTTTACATTTAATCTCACGCCTCGATGAATACAGTATAGGTACCTATGCTATAAAGTATACGTAAGTTAACATTAGTTATTACCTACATAATAATATAAAGTTTAGACAAAATGGCTATTATTTAGTAGTCTTATTCCTCACCTATACAGTTCCTGGGCCCCGCACTGAACGCGAGCCAACTGAACGGATTGATCAACGGTGCCTCGTACCGCTCCGGAATAAACTCCAATGGATTGTCGAATAAATCCTCATTTCTTTGTATCTGGTATATGTTTATTAGTATCGTAGTGCCTTTTACTAGAACTATATCACCGGCCACTGTAATATTAGAGATACGTAATGTTAGAGAAGTAAAAAGACTGATATATAGAGTAAGCTCAGAGCTACTTGACTGCTTCCACCTTTCGGAGTACCATGTACGTGAGTGAGGGGGGGAGGACATCCTTGTCCAGCTAATGACGTAACGATATGACTATTTCTTTGGTTTATATAAAATATCTTCATTATTGTCTTTTTTTTCTAGTATCATTTGTAATAACACTTCTGTAATATAACATGATTGTGTACTGTACGACTAATATTTATTATGGCTGAAGCTCTGCTCGCCTTTATGCCAGGTAAAGAAGCAAAAGCCGCGTGGCTAAGTACGTTACCTATTATAAAAAAAGTGCACTAGACGAAAGAGCCTGGACCTCACGACACAGAGAATCCTAGTGTGAGATCTAGGAACTCCAAGCAAACTATGTAAACTATAATGAGTAGGTAATAAATATTATTATTATTATTACTGCTGGGTAACTGTAACGCATTTTCTATGGTAATATTTGTGTATTTATTGAAGCTACATTAACTTAATAAATTGACATACCTATTTAAAATATTTTCGCGTGCATAGTAAACGCTGAATAACGAAAACATTTTTATCAAAGTACGTAAGTACGTAGTCATAATAATATCGCTCCCTGATATGACCTCTAGAGCAACGGCTCTAGTAGTACCTCGTAGCAGGAGTAACGACTCCTGGTCATATTTGTGATACTCCCCCCTCCCTAATATGACGTCAAATGTATATGGATTCCAATTCCAATACAGATTATTAGCGCTGAAAATATTTTTAAGTACGTAGTTCATGTTTATGTGATGTTACTAGACCCTCCCACCTCTTGTCACACTTGGTCGACCATGATCATATGACTTCATAGCTAATTACGTAACGTGTGAGTTTTGTACCTGCTATTGCAAGCAATCATCAAACTGACTACGACGGCGTCAAAAGCAAGCAGTCTCTCGCTTCTTGAATTTAAGGCGCGGTGAATAGACGACTTTTACGTATTAGTTTTGTCACTGTTGCTCCGCGTAGAAATGAAAGAGAAGCGAAGAGACGCCGCGATGGCGCAACGTTTGGTTCGACTCGTTCGTATTTAATACATTAATCCTTGCAAATATCTTATTCCAATCGATAAATAAAAACAACAGTTCCCTTTATTATTATATATTACAAAACTGTTATTAATATTATCAAGATTTGTTAATACATAATACAGTTACAATTGCTACAATTTCAATTTAAATGGTTATTTTATGGTTTTTTTTTATCGAGAAAATTTACCGAAAACGTGTTTTGAACACAATGGTCCCCCCATAAATATGATCAAGATTAACATATATTTTTTTAGCTGCTCTAAAATGTAAACATTTGGCTAAAAAACTGTTTTGTGAAGCCTATTTTGACTAAGTACAGCGCCTTAACAATTTGTTACTTTATTTACATCACGTTAAAGAATAATTTCAAATGTTCTTACCACAATCTTTTGTCACTTTTCGTTCTATCACCGGCACCGGTGGAAAAAGACGCATCGATTCTTTGAGCACCAATTCCAAATACTTCATCTGCTGAAGCTCACTGTAACAAAAATAAACTGAAAAATCACTACATAGTATAAAACAAAGTTGCTTTCTCTGTCCCTATATCCCTATGTATGCTTAAATCTTTAAAACTACGCACCGGATTTGATTTGATGCGGTTTTTTTTAGTAGATAGAGTGATTCACGAGGAAGGTTTATATATATAATACATCAGCATTAAACCCGTGCGAAGCCGGGGCGGGTCGCTAGTAATAAGATAAAAGTGCAATGTAATCAGGTATAACACAAATTAGAATCTAAAAAAGATTACCTACATCAATTCAATTATAACAACGTCGCAGCAGCTCTATTACGGCAAGTTACCCGAGAGCTGGTATTTAGGTACCTACATAGCACAGCAAATGAGCATTTCCACTCAAAGGAGCAATGCTGCCAGCATTCTGGGAACGCAAATAAATGCTATCGTTAATAGTCCATTGAAATGTTACATGAGTTTTAACTGTTTTTAGAGGACGCAATTTTTGTTTTTGGACATATGTGGGGGTCAATGGAAGCTTAACCCCTAGTTTGTGGGGTTGTCACCCTTGTCCTCCATCCTTGGCCGCCATCTTGGAAAAAGGGGTGCAAACACCTTTTTCGCGATATCTCTGAAACAGTGCGTCCAACAAAAATTCGTAAAAACATAACTTGTAGCAAATTGCTTTGCCTGCAAATACTTATGTTCTATTTTTTGCCCTAAATTAAAATTTAAAGCAGTTATAAGTAAAGCAAAAAGAAAAGTTTTATAGAAATATACGCACTTTTTTGCTTATAACTTCTTTAATTTTAAATTTAGGGCAAAAAGTTATAGAACATTTTTGTAGGCATTTTTTTTGTTGGATGCATAGTTTCTATGACTGACTAACTTATAATAAACTATATTCCATGAGTTTCCAAGACAGAACTAAGTAGTTTTTTTTTTTAACTTAATCTCTAAAGGCGTGAAATGGTGCATCCACGGGCGTAGCTGTCGTCATATCTGCTACGAGGGCCCCGAAAGTGTGTGTTGAGGGCCACTCTAACATGTTTCGATACGGGGGCCCCGTATAGCTACGCTGCTAGTTGTGTTAAAATATGCGGATGCAATCACGCGCACAATCTAATTGCAAATATGAAATTGCTTACCTATATGTCGGATCTCTTTCCATATCGTCTCCGAAAATAGTTTTAAGTTCATCATATATTTTTTCCTGAATATGTCTATATTTAGATAAACAGTATAGTGTGTATGCGACGCCTGAAGTTGTTGTGTCATGACCCTGTAATAAATAAAAATTTCATCATCATCATCAGCCCGTATAACGTCCACTGCTGAACATGGGCCTCCTCCCGAGGGTGGGTATTTGCCATAGTCACCACGCTGCGGGTTGGTGACCGCAGTATTATGTTGTAATACACAGGAAACGCAGTTGCGCGATCCTTGGTATATAATTGTTATAGATAATGTTATAACAATCAGAACCAACGGCTTAATGTGCTTTCCGAGGCACGAAGGGTAGTCCCTCAACCATCCAGACCCGAAAAGATATCTTAGAATTTACACAAAGATTTATTGACCGGTTTAGCAATCGAACCCACGACCTCCGAGACTTAAAGCGAAACATATATCGCTACGCCACGGAGGCTGTCCTAATATAAAACAACAATAAAGCGGACAGGCTATGGAACGCCCTACCACTCGAAATAAAAAGTTGCAACTCAAGTGTTTCCTTTAAAAAACGAGTCAAGGAGTACTATCTCTCTATCTCATCCTAAGTTTATATAATATATAACGTAGTATAGTATGTAGTTTATATTTATCTGTATATGTATGTATCTAAGTATATATGTAAATATTAGTATGTATGTTTATTTGAGACCTACGCACACTATTCGTCTTTTCTTTTTCACATTTCCTCTTGCGGGTCTGCTGGAAGAGATTTCTTTTGAAATAAGCAATACCTTTGTACAATTTCTTTCCTTATGTATAATTTTTTTCATTTTGTTTCTTGTGTGTTTGTACATAAATAAATAAATAATTAAAATAAACATTTGCGTTCAATTAATTAGTCTATTATTATCAAACAGGTTCATTATTGCAAACTAGCGAATATCCGGCGTAATTTAAAAAGAAACACGTTTTGTTTGTGGTCCAAAACCATCTTCACGTTATTGCTTTTTTTAATAAAACCGGTTTGCGGTCAAACCAAAACTACAAACAAAACTGTTTAGTTTCATCATGATTTCATCCATATTTATAAACTGTTTTGTCCTAAATGACCGACTGACGGATCAATGCACGCAGAATATAAATGAATATTAAGTTTCATCTACATATTACTTCCATACCTCCGTAGCGTAGCGGTATTTGGCTCGCTTTAAATCTCGGAGGTCAATCCCCGCGCCGGACTGAAATTCTTTGTGTAAATTCTATGATATCTTTCCGGGTCTGGTTGATTGAGGAACTGCCCTCCGTGCCTCAGAAAGCACGCTAAGCCGATTGTTATAACTTATGACATCATCATATTAATCGTATATCAAGGAACGGGCAGCAGCGTTTCCTTGTGTGGTACAACATAATAATGCGCAAATACCCTCCCTCGGGAGGAGGCCCATGTTCAGCAGTGGACGTTATACGGGCTGATGATGATGAGGTAATGAAGCCCACAATCTTCGGTGCTTAAAATAAGTATTTTATAATTAGACAGATATCCAGGTTGAAATTGTTATCAATTGATTTACGTTATAACTGAAATACTTTAAAAACAATATAAATTTAAGATCGTACCTCAAACATGAAGGTGTCCACCTCTTCCCGAACGTGCTCATCGTCTATCTTCTGACCATCTATATCTCCAAGTAGTAAGAGATCCAAGAAAGCGTGTCTGTTCTTAATTCCTACAAGAAAATTCAAATAAAGAATCAACCATAAATGGTGATAGGGTTAGTCACCCATTCACATTCTTGTCATACCACCGACATATCGCTGTCACAAATATGAATACATGTTGATCAAGCCTATACAGTTCCGGGGCACCAGTTTTTTTTACTCCAGGGCCCTTGATCGCCATTGATTGGGCACCATCAATTTTATCAGATTAGATTTTGCGTAAATGTATCATAGAAAGGTATGTGAAGTAGGTACATACACGAAGAATGATAAACTGTGTTTAAATTAAGTTTAGCTGCGCGGTCACGTACTGCAGGTACGTGACCGCGTATCGAAGTTACACTAGCAGAATTATGAAGCATTACGGGACCTGTAGCCTAATCAAATAACGATAAGACTAAGAATTCGATAAAAATATCTTCATTGCTGTAGGGTTATTGTAACTCATATCCTATATATTTGTGCCTTTTGGTGACGAAACATTGGGGCCGTGGGGACCGGGAGCCAAATTAATTTATAATTACCTCGCAGCGGCTCTCTAAAGTGCGGCACATTCTCCGAGTGCTGGTATCTACTTTGCACAGCAGATAAGCATTGCCATTCAACGGGGTAATGCTGCCAGCATTCTGGGATCCTTGCCAAGTAGAATAGATTTAGAATGGTAGTATTTTATAAGTTAGTTTTATTTTTAATTAGTTACTTTTAGTTATGTATTTTATTATAAATATTAGATTATATTTAATTACTAAGACTCCACTATGTTAATTAGTTAAGATTTTTTTTTTTTTTTTTGTTTTAAAAAGACAACTCCCGCACTAGTGAAATATATCCCTGTGTCGCGGGGGACTTTACAAACATTCATTTCACGGACACAAAGAACACCCAGACTCAGAACAACTATTTGTGGTTCACACAAATAATTGCCCCGGGTGGGAATCGAACCCAAAACACCAGGTCTCAGAAGCAACTTCCGTAACCACCGAGCCACCGGTGCAGTCTAGATTACACCTGTCTCATATCCTATGTTATTGTTACTGTATTATTAAAACTAAATTAATTATTTTTTGTTTCTCTGTCTTTGTACGGAAACTGCTGCACGATTGAACTAAAATTTTGCAAGGTGGTACCTTATATCCCCGGTCAACATTTTAAATACTTTTAATCACAGACAATTTTATTAATGAGTCCCAGTGGAAGAGTTAAAAAACCGAAGGAATAACAAACACGCGGGCATCAACTAGTTTTTATTGCATGCATAGTAAACGGTGAAGAGCGAAGACATTTTTATCAAAGTCATAGTAATATCGATACGTAATTAGCATTTTTAAGACTTCTTTATTACTGTTACTCTGTAGGTACCATATATACTTACCTACTATTTGTTTGTTGTATTTACATACTTTTTGCATTTACAGTAAACGCTGCCGTGTGTGCCGTGTGGCTTCCAGCTTAGAATAGACCACCCCATGTCTTCCCATGGGTGTCGTAAAAGGCGACTAAGGGACATATGGCTGATGGGTGGGCAGCAGCATCTATTAGCTGAAGGTTTACATCTTACTGCGATCACCAATCCGTCTGCCAAGCGTGGTGGTTATGGCAATATCCCTCTACGATCCTGACTTGCCAAGGTCTGTTAAGAGGAGGCCCATGTTCAGCAGTGGACGTAAACGGGCTGTTGATGATGATGATGATAGTAAACGCTGAGTAG
The DNA here is from genome assembly GCA_947037095.2 of Nycteola revayana. Taxonomy (NCBI): domain Eukaryota; kingdom Metazoa; phylum Arthropoda; class Insecta; order Lepidoptera; family Nolidae; genus Nycteola; species Nycteola revayana. Next base: position 38,299,918 of record OX344838.1, on the reverse strand, counting down.
CACAACCCGTTTTGGAAGTTAAAAAATATTTTTCTTTCACAATAGAATATTAACTTCATTTGACTGTTTCATCATGACAATCCTTAATCTTTTATTTAGGTTTAATTTAATCCAATATTAAATTGCTTAGACGTTGAGGTAGGTATATATAACTCAATTTGTTTGTCTGTCACATAACTATTATTATGCGAAGTTTTCAAACCGGTTACCTACTTCGAGTTTCCTTCGGCTACACCTACCATATGTACCTACCATTTGTCAAATGTTCGAAATAAAGATATTTTATTTAAAGATAATTATTTTATTACTATACATATGACGTTATACTAGACTGACAGACAGACCATTAGCTGATCCGCAATAGATTTTAGTTGCGATATTTGTTATTTAATTATATTAAGGCGCTGTACTTAGTCAAAATAGGCTTCACAAAACAGTTTTTTAGCCAAATGTTTACATTTTAGAGCAGCTAAAAAAATATATGTTAATCTTGATCATATTTATGGGGGGACCATTGTGTTCAAAACACGTTTTCGGTAAATTTTCTCGATAAAAAAAACCATAAAATAACCATTAAAATTGAAATTGTAGCAATTGTAACTGTATTATTTATAAACAAATCTTGATAATATTAATAACAGTGATGTAATATATAATAATAAAGGGAACTGTTGTTTTTATTTATCGATTGGAATAAGATATTTGCAAGGATTAATGTATTAAATAACTCGAACGAGTCGAACGAAACGTTGCGCCATCGCGGCGTCTCTTCGCTTCTCTTTCATTTCTACGCGGAGCAACAGTGACAAAACTAATACGTAAAAGTCGTCTATTCACCGCGCCTTAATCATATTTCATTGTAGGTGTAGGTATGTAAATACCTAAGTGCTGAATAAATATCGTTTAATTTATTTATTTTGCAAATAAAGGTACAAAAAGTAAATTGTAAATAGTTCAGCCATATTTTACCAATCGGCATGCAAACATATAAATTAAATAAATTAAAAACGTTAATAATCACAATTAATTAAATTGACAAAAGAATTAGCATTAACACTACATTAAATAAATTAAAGTAAAACAATTATACGGCGAATATAGTTAAAGTTATTATTACAAATGTTAAACTACATTAATCGGAAGAGAAAATTCCTTGTCATTTAAGAAGTCTATGATACTGAAGGTAGTATTCTCTATTGGGCCGGATTTCCCATGCGTACCCGGCCCCCGCCAACGGCGGATCGAAGGAGTGTCCGGGGGGTTTTAGTGGTGTAGGGTCCTCTCCTCCTGGTATGAGTTTAGTATACCACGCTATGGAGAGGGCGAGTCCCACATATCCCATCGCCATCGCGCGAATTCGCTGCAGCGGCAGAGGGAATGCTTAAATGCCTTTCAACCCAGACAAAAAAAAAAGTAGTATACTCTATTGGGTAAAAAAATCGCAGCTTATTATTAAAAAGTATTAAGCGCAATTGTTTTTATAACTTAACTCGCTTTATACCGAGGCGCCCAAAAAACAAAAACCAAATTGTGGGCAAATGACTTTATGCCCCAGCAAAACTGACTAAATTGAAAGTCGTGACATAAAATATTGGCAATTTCTATGTGGCGATAAGATAAAATATTTGGTTTGAAATTAACCTATACAGGCATTTATAAATCTTTATGGCATAGAAAAAAAAGAAAAATGGGTTCATTTCTACAGCACTTTACGAAACACAATTTGACGACCATTAATCCATTTTGGCAGGTATTTCGAATTGTTTGGTAGTAAAAGCTTACGTTTGACTATAATGTCGCTTGATGGAAGGTGAAGATACGGCCTAAGATGATACACGCTTGCCTAGAAAGTGTCTGTTCACTTTCGTTTAAAAGATATCCAGATTAAAGCGTTCCGAAAAACTGACCCCGGCAGAGAATTCCACTCCTTAGCCGTCCGCATTATGAAAGAAGAAGCAAATCGTTTCGTGCGTATTGAAGGAATGTTTCATTGCCACTGGTGACAATGACAAGTGGGAATCTTTTCCCCATTTATTATCAGTGGTGATCAATGGAAAAAAACATCATCTGTGTGTATGCATAAATACATAAAATATATTTTCATCCCACCATCTCGGAAAGAGTATTTTTAATCTTCAATATCTGAGTAGAAAAGCCGTTTTTATTCTCTAGAGGATAAAGTTAATTGAATTTTGAACATCGTGTGCACTAAGTTTGTGAATTAAAAAAAACATTAAACCTATTTACTGCTACCTCTATGGTGCCGAATATATCATACAACTTTTTTTTAATTTGTTAAAAACTCAGACTCGGAACCTTCTTGGTGTTCTTTTTTCAATTTGCTTTGTACGCGGTTCTTTACGCGGCATTTTTTCACGTCATTGTTAAACCTTATATTAAAAACAAGAAACTTGAAAACAAGTGAAAAAACTAAAATGAGTGATTCTAGCGACGAGGAAGATTGTTTGACGCCAACAGAATTGACTGAAACTGTTAATAATGCGCATTTCCTCGCTGAGGTGGAATGAAAAGTTACGTGTTGCACTCGAGTGCAAAGATTTTTCACCTCGTGCTCTTTTGATTCCCTCGCTAACGCTCAGGATTCTAATTTTGAATCACTCGCTGCGCTCGTGATTCAATTTTAGAATCCTTCGCTTGCTCGGTCATCAAAATTGAACACGCGGTTAAAAAGGAAATTTGCACTCTTGTATAACAAATAACTAACTATAGTATGTTTGTATATCATACCTATATCACTGCCAGAATTCAATGTAGTTACGTTATCTTTGACGAGTTCTTTTCTTCTGGCATCTATCACGTTATTGGACTGTGCGTGTATAACCTTCAAGGCTTTCTCCTGTCTAGTCTTGTATGGTAACAGGTTGAATATCACCTCGGCACCCAGTATAGGAATCTGCATCCTCATTGATACAATGCTTGATATTCTACAAACAAAAGTATGCATAGTTACTGGAAATGTCGCGTATTAAAAAAATCTTTTTTGAATAAATCTGGTTGGTACGGTACGGAAAATTTTACCAATCACTAAATTTTCAAATTGAGATGAATTAATGAAGACCACCGGCAGGATTAGAACCTGCATCTTAGGTTTAGCCCCTAATGCGTTAACCATTCGGCTATGGTGGAACCCCAACCGGTCGTCGAAATTACTCGTCTCTAACGTCTTACAGATGTGTAATAATTTAAAAGAGATTGATAAATTCCGACGACTCGTAAGGGGTATTTCCAAATTAACCGCGCTAATCTATACTTCTATACTAATATTATAAAGAGGAAAGATTTGTATTTGTTTGTGTATGTTTGTAATGAATAAACACAAAAACTTTTGTGCCTATTTCAAAAATTCTTTCACCATTGGAAAGCTAGATTCACCTTGAATGACATAAGCTATATTTAATTATGAAGTTCCCACGATAACGGGAGTTACGCGGGTGAAACCGCACTCAGTAACCTAGACATATAAATACCTATCTTCATTAGTGTAAGGTACTAGTACCTCATATTTTTCTACTTCTTTATTATTGTATTACTTAAGCTACATTAACTTATAATGTATAATAAATTCTAACATTTCAGTCTATTGGTTGCTTGATGGACTACCCTCCAAGACTCAGAAGGTACGATAATCCGGTGATCCCGATTATTATAAGTGTTATAACAGGGAACGAGCTGGAGCGTTTCCTTGTGTGTTACAAAATAATACTGTGGTACCAAACCACCTTCCCATCACCGCACTTGTGACTATGGCAAAACCGATCCTCATGAGAAGGTCCATGTTCAGCGGTGAACATTATACTTACAGGCTAATGATAATGATGATGATAATTCTGGACATCAGAAGCATAAGGACTAGAGATGGGCCGACTAGCCGCCCACTAGTCGGGAAAGCCGACTATTCGGCATCGTTTGTAGTCGGCAACTAGTCGGCGACTATTCGGCAAAATATGCCGATTATAATCGGCGCATAACAAATGAAATAAAACAAATAATTTGTACTTGTTTTATAATCTCTAAACATTACTTAGTACTTAGTACCTATTATTAGTCAGTAATTAAGCTCAGCGGCCGCGGCCGCGAGATTACTAAGCCGAGTGATGACGAAAAAGCCCGAACACCTCCGACAAGTAGGTATTAGAATGATCGGCATTTTGAAAACCGATTAGTCGGCCCATCTCTAATAAGGACGGATATAATATTATTTCAGAAACATTTAGTCGTAAGTACCAGTTTATGATAAAGGCACATACGACGAATGTTTCTGACGTATAATGGCATATCCGACGTTATGTTTCTGAGCTCTAGTATAAGGTACTTACTCTTCAATAGATTTCACATAGTCGGATTCACTGTTTTCTTGAGCATTGACGCCTACGCCCATAATGGATTCTACAAAAACAAATATAAAATGTTGTGGGTCACCAACCACTTTTGTATTTAATGACCGTCTTTTAAAAGAGACCGTACTCGACACGGGCAATTAAACGCTTGTCGACGTTAAAAAAATAACAAGAATCAGAACATAGTGCCTAGTCATATATTTTTTTAAATGTAAATACCTTAATATGTTTTTGTCAGTATGACAGCCGGTAATTGACAACGTTCCAAACTAGTTACATCCTAAAACAAAAATGCCGTTTCTTTATTTTCGAATTCAGATCCCATACAATATTTTTTATTTCTTTTTTGACGGCAAATTTTTGTGAAAAACAAAAAAATGCCTGATGACGGCGACGTTTCGTTGCCGCGGTGGACGGAAATATTACCTTGGCTTATTTAAAATTTAAGACTATTAAAACATTATTCATTTAGCAAATCAAATCACAAGCGTTAGACATTAGCTAATGTTAGTTTTTTTATTTACTTTAAACTCTGACCAAGAAATTTCTTCAAACAACCGTAATAATGACGCGAAGCGGGCGACGTGAGGCGGCGGCGCGCAGCGGACGACGTGTCGCGGCGACACTACTGGTTTGTATCTATTTCTATGAAATTCTCTACGCAGTTAGCGACACAAAGCTCGACGTAATTTCATAGAAATACATAGAAACCACGTGTCGCTGCGACGCGTCGTCTGCTGCTGCCTCATGTCGCCCGCTTCCAACTTGCACCTTTGAGGTGCAAGTTTGAAGTGGGTTAAGTCTATTTAGAATGAGCCAAACTAAAATATATTTTTATTGTATGAAAACTTTAAGTATGGAAAATAGAAAAAATATGGGTTCCTTGATTTTTGATTTAATTTCATAAAAAAATACATATTAAAAAATGAAATAGACACATAAATTTAAAATCCGTTTCACAATGTGTAAACCTATCTCTTTCGTTAACTTGTTCCAATTGGTTCTATTATCTACAAAATTAATTGGATCGATGGAAGTAATTAAAATTTAAAATTAATTTGCCACAGGTGCGTCTAAAGAATTCCTTTTACAATTCATGTTCATATATGATTCCATACGCATTGTCTCAAACAATAGTCGCACTCAACCAATTTAAAAACTCAGTCCAAAAAAAAGGAGGTACCTAAGGATGGAACGCTGTAAAACAATGCACTGAAGCCATTTTTTTTTGAGCAGTAGGTAGTGTGGGTAAAAATGTTGCTATGATTTTTCACAGTACGACAAATGTTGTAAAAATCGATTATTCCCGATTGTCCCCTCTAGCCATGTCCTCCGGGGTGACATCTGGGAATTGTCTTCCCAGTTGTCACCGGGGTGACAATTTGTGTCGACTGTTCCCTTTGAAAACTGACTAAAGGGGACAAACGGGAAGTATTTTAACGTTGAACTTTGATTTGTAAGCCATTTCATGACACGAAATTTGTTAACTTGATGAAAATTTGTTAACAATGAATGAAGTTTGTTATGATATCAAGCACATTTTTTTTTGTTGTCCGGGGGGAAATGCATTTGCGTATCCCCTCCGCCTATGCAGCGTTCCAGTGCCGGCGAAGGGGTATGTGGCACTAGAGTACCTAATGCTGCGATAGAATGACATATCGTCTGACAAGGTAAGCATCGTTTTGGTAAGCTATTTATGTACACGCCAAGGCCGAGTTTTTATTGGCTTTGGTGTGTTACTCGTAGTGCTCCGTCTTTACTTTCTATTTGGTCCAAGTTTAAAAAACAACAAAGTTTAGATAGCATAGCATTCAGTTCTGTGAAAAAACCTGTTTTTTGCAATACAATTTTTTTTATCAGATGAGTAGAAAATGTACATCACCCTTGCCTATAGGTACTTATAATAAAAAGGGAAAAGATTTGATTGTTTGTGTGTATTGAAGGCTCGAACTAAAATGAAGACTGGTAAAACCGCGCAGAAAACTATTATTATCTTTACATTAATACGTGTAACAAAAACGTTGTACAAACTTTTAAGAAAATTGCATGGAGCAGACCTACCTATGAAATATCGCACACTTACAGATTATAGTTATAAAAAACAAAGAGAATAAAATATATAGAGAAGGAGTGCAGAATTATATTTTTTAGTTTATTATGGTCATATTATTTATGTGAGTATGAAGTTACCTGTAACATTGTCCAAGGCTGCTAGAGCGATAATGGGGAACACATTAATTGACCGGCCATCGGCTATACTCCGTAGTTTTCGATTCAATATACGCTGATTCTTGCAAAATACGGGCAGAAAGTTCTGCAGGATGTTAAAGTGGAAAGCGGGCGTCAAAAATTTCCGATGCGTCCTCCATCTTTGACCTGAAATAGAAATACACCATAATTTTAATTGAACACTCTAAAATGTTTAAATATTTCTATACATTGCTTATTTTTATATGTTTTGCAACTAAAAGTAACCAAAACTAACTTGTGAAGTATTATTCTAAATCTATCTACTTGGGAAAGGTTTTTAGTGGAACGGTTGGTGGTGTTCCTCCGCAGAAATTGAAGATCTTCTTGGCCGGGCGATATGCCCATCACCTCGCCCGGCCAAGGGCGTGACTGTTCGTAACTTGTAAATGTTTGAATTGGCTTGCGAATTTGTGTTGCGCGATACAGGTTAGTTGGGATGCTGAGCGCTAGATGGCGGTGCTTGTCTACTTGTAATTTTGTGCGGCTACAGTAGATGTCGCTAAAGGTTCCCAGCATGCTGGCAGTATTGCCCCGTTGAATGGCAATGCTTATCTGCTGTGCATAGTAAATACCAGCACTCGAGATGATGCATATACCTACATCTATACTTTTTAAATAAATTAAATCTAAATGAAGTTGAGTGAGACAACCTCCGTAGCGTAGCGATAATTGGTTCGCTTTATATCTCGAGTCGTGGGTTCGATCCCCACACCGGACAAGACATGTTTGTGAAAATTCTAAGATTTCGGGTCTGGTTGGTTGAGACTACCCTCCGTGCCTCGAAAAGCACGTTAAGCCGTTGGTGCCGGTTGTTATAACATCATCTATAACATACGAACCAGGGAACAGGCAGCAGCGTTTCCCCAATGTATTACAACATAACACTGCGGTCACCAATCCACCTGCCAAGCGTGGTGACTATGGCAAAAACCCTCCTTCGGGAGGAGGCCTATGTTCAGCAGTGGACGTTATACGGGCTGATGATGATGAAATGAAGCTTACAATATAATACAATTCTAGAGATCAGAACCATAAGGTCGGATGTGCCATCATCGTATCGTAAACTGTCACTTACGACCAAATGCTTCTGAAGTATAAGACATCCGTACGTATGCTTCTGGGGTCAACAATTATATTGTTCTTTAAGACAGCATTTTAAAATAAATTCATTGAAAATTCGGGTTATTGAACAAATGATAATAACACTTAGGTATGTTTTTCTTTGAATTGCTGGCAATAATATTTTTTGTGTATTGAGAAACTATCAATATTAATAAAACGATCAATGCACAGTCCAAACCGCTGGTCATAGAGACCTGAATCTTGAAGGTATATTGTCTTTGTAAAGCAGGTATCCAATATGAAAGGATAAAAAAAATCCCTAACAGGATAAAAGGGATAGAAAAGTTAGTAATTAAGTACCACCATCATCATCAGCCCGTATGTGCACTATTGAAGAAGACCCTGCTCCCAAGGAGGAGTTTTGCAATAGTCACCACGCTTGGCAGGCGGGTTGGTGACCCCAGTATTACGTTGCACATAAGGGAACGCTACTGCTTGTCACTTTGTGTACGATTGTTATAGAATTATAGATGATTTTATAACAATCGGGACCGTGTTTTCCGAGGCAGTCCCTCGACCAACCAGACCTGGAAAGAAATCTATACAAAGATTTCTGATCCAGCGTGGGAATTGAATCCACGACCTCCAAGATTTGTATTTGTACCTATAAATTAAAATTTTCGCGGCCATAGTCACGGCCAACAGCTTGTAACACAATATAATTATAACACGTGTAAACCTTTGATCAAGTGATAAATCAAAAACTATGTCCGAATTTAAAAGCTTAATTTATATACAAAAATTTGCATATCACTTAATAACAAATTACATCAACAAAAGTAGATACCTAAGCCAAATTAAAAATGATGATTCTTTACTTTTACTTTTTTTTAAACGAAAAAGATTACTAGCAAAGTTTTTGCAGTCTACTAATATTCTTGTTAACCCCTCGTGCTAAGCTAAATGCTTATGTTACGAGTGGGTTCACGTCGGTAGTGTAATGGGTGGGGTTCGAACTGGTGACTTCAAGATCACAAGTCCGACGCCCCAGCCATTGGGCTACGGGCGCTTTCGCGCTTCTTCTCTTTTTATGATTAGAAGATAGACAGATAACTCATTATTGTACATAGCACAAAATACTAGACAAAAAAGCGGAAAACAGGTATATAAGTAGGTACAGGTATCTACAACTGGCGGGTTTCATCACGAAATGTGATCTCTTCCAGGCAACCCAGACAGAGATGATTAAATGTGTAAATGAGAAAGAAATGATTAAACAGGTGGTGCACCGTGTACTTTAAGATGGGGGTATATAGGTGTAGAGAATTAAAATAATAAAAAGATAAGATAAATACCAATAACTAGCTGCGCCCCTGCGGTTTTACCCGCGTCACGCTGCTCCAGTGGGGCGGAGCGTGATGTTTGGTAGCCTATATGTTAATCCAGCTTATAAACTATCCGCGTGCAAACTTTCAGCCAAATCCATTCAGTAGTTTTTGCGTGAAAGATTAACAAACATACATACTTCCACATATAAAACCTTTCGCATTTATAATAAGTATTAGTAGGATGTATCATACATAAATAAATAAATATTAATATAGCAGGTACGGAAATTTGATTAACATCTAATGTTATTAAATATCATAAACCATAATTAGTATTAATGACGAACACGAGATTATCAAGGACATTTTAAAATCACCATCTTAGTAATCTAAAAGTATACTTGGACCATAAATACAGTGCAACCTTAATATAACGTACCTCAATATAACGACTTCCTCGATTTACCAAATTCTTCGTAATCCCCTTGAATTGTCCATAAGAGTCAATATAAAATATACCTTTACATTGCGAACATTTTTGCGAACAAACTCTTTATAACGAATTTTCAACTATCAAGAAAAAGTATAATTACCTCTAATTAACGAGTTTTGTCAACCCAAAACCTTTATATAAAGTTCCCACCAAAGTATGACTCTTAATCACATAGTATGATTCATGTCGCGACATGTTTCGACACGCTTTTGTTCGTAAAACAATCATCAACCTCTTAATAACGAATTTTGGACCAACCTAACCTCAACATAACAAACCTCAGTTCAACGAATTACCTGATATAACGAATATTTTCTTGTTCCCCTCCGATTTGTTATATCGAGGTTGCACTGTATTACCAAAAAGTTAAAAGGTATAAAAACTGCGATACTTGGACCATAAGAAATACCAAAGTTATTTTTTGCGGGTTCGTTTTGTAAGTATAGTAGTTTATCCCGGAGTTTCTTTCTCCCTTTCTTCTCCGGGTCGTCCACCTAGAGCTAGTGAAAGGTTGCAGGTTAGCTAGGGTAGGATTCTCGCCGGCGAGGACCGCGTTGTACCCCTTCCCCTGCCCTGTGATCCAGCGCCTGTAGGCCGTGCCAGCGATCACTTCCTCCTAAATCCATAAATCTGACTTTAATATCAGTGGCACCTCTGGGTTGTGGTCCTAACCCCATAAGGGAGCCCCCAAGTGTGTGTCACTTAATAGTATGCTTTCAATTTTTTTTTTAATGTAAATATGAACTAATTATGAGTAGATGAATTAATGACACACGGTCAGACGGAGTAAATTGTCTGTAATGTCCTACAATTAGCAGCACTCACAGGTTGCATTTGCTAGTTATAGTTACCTAAGTAGTTTTATTCATAGAATAAGAATAATAACCTATTAATTATATTTCTTTTTTATTGTGATTTTGACAAGTACAAGTGTATGTAAATACCTAAGTGCTGAATAAATTCATTATTTCATTATTTCATCATTAGATGCTAATCACGTAACGACAAACGGTCAAGTAGCAAACTAGTTCACCGGGCATAAAAAAATGGTTTAAAAACTACAAACTGCATCCTGCGCAACAGGGCGTCCTCTATGGGACTAGGATCTCGGCTCAGGGCGGTCGCTGGCGGGGGGATTGATGAATGATGACTTTTTGGTTTTTTTGGAGAGTTTTGTGCAACTTTCGCTCTACTTTACAGTTCGCGGACTTATCGGACTTCGGGTCTACGAGGAGATCGCAAAGTTCTTTGCTAACTAGGGGCCGGGAGGACCAAATGCCGTTAGAGGCACCAATTACGACTCTACACTCCCTATTAGTTACAATCGGACTTCGGGTCTACGAGGGCATCGCAAAGTTCTTTGCTAACTAGGGGCCGCGCCGGGAGGACCAAATGCCGTAAGAGGCACCAATTACGACTCTACACTCCCTATTAGTTACATAATTATTTATCAAAGTCATAATAATATCCTTGGTTTGCGTATTTGACAACATTTTAAAAATTTGTAACACTCTAAAACAAAGATACCGTTTCGTTAATTTCGTAATTCTGTTCCCAAATATTTTTTTTATTAGGATATTTGCCCGCTATTTTTGAAAAAAAAAATAACACGGAAAAATGCTTGATGACGTCATCGTGGCCTTTGCCCATTTAAAATTTAAAACTATTAAAAGATTTTTAATTTGGTGATTTATAATGTTTTAATAGTTTGAAATTTTGAATGTTTTAAAGCGTTTGAAATGTTTTAAATAGTTTGAATGTTTTAAAGCGTTTGCAATTAGCTCATGTCAGCTTTTTAGGGTTCCGTAGCCAAATGGCAAATTAGGGTTCCGTAGCCAAATGGCAAATTAGGGTTCCGTAGCCAAATGGCAAAAAACGGAACCCTTATAGATTCGTCATGTCTGTCTGTCTGTCTGTCTGTCTGTCTGTCCGTCCGTATGTCACAACCACTTTTTTCCCAAACTATAAGAACTATAATGTTGAAACTTGGCTAGACTAAACTAGACTAGATGTATGTTGTGAACCGCATTAAGATTTTCACACGAAAATAGAAAAAAAAACAAACAAAATTGGGGTTCCCCAAACATAGAACTGAAATTCAAAAAAAAAATTTTCATCAAACCCATACGTGTGGGATATCTACGGATAGGTCTTTAAAAATAATATTGAGGTTTCTAATGTCATTTTTTTCTTAACTGAATAGTTTGCGCGAGAGACACTACCAAAGTGGTAAAATGTGTGTCCCCCCCTGTAACTTCTAAAATAAGAGAATGATAAAACTTGGAGTGAACTTTACACCGGACCTCACATTTCGTGAGCATATACAGAAGATTTGTAAAAAGGCGTTTAGAAACTTGGGATTTGTTCTGCGACAGGCGCGACATTTCACCAACATGTCTGCTGTTAGGGCGCTGTACGACGCACTAGTCAGGAGTAATCTGGAACATAGTGCTGTCGTGTGGGCGCCTCATGAGCGGAAGTATTGTGTCATGTTGGAGCGTGTCCAGAACAAATTCACAAGACATTTATACCACAAGTATTATGGAGTATACCCTTTTTACCCCCTTATGTGTCCTACACTGTTTGTCCTGGGCATGGTAGGATATAATGAATTGAGAGTACGTAGGGAGGTCCATCTCGTTACATATTTAGTGATGCTGTTGCGTGGGACTGAACACAATCCTGGAGTACTGAGATGCCTTAGGCTTTGTGTACCAGATAGATACGTATGGCGCCGGCGACGTCCACCACTCTTAGACGTACCAAACGCCAGGACCAACTTATTTGCGAAGTGTCCTATAACCAGGTCTATTAAAATTATAAATATATTAAGTAAAAATGTTGACATATTTTGCTGTCACAAGAGTGAGTTGGCAAAAATGACTGTTTACACTGTGTCTTATTTTTGTTCCTAGTATTGTAAGTAGTTATAAGTTAAAGGTTTAATTGTATAATTGTTTTTATTTTTAGTTCTAATTTTATTGTTTCTTTTAGTTACTTAGTTGTTTTTATGTAAATGATTTCATGCGCACTATCGAATTGGGTTTGCCTGTAATGATAGTTGTAAGTTTAAAATAAATAAATAAAATAAAATAAATAAACTAAAAAAAATATATGATGTACATAACCATGCAAACTTCCACCGAAAATTGGTTTGAACGAGATCAAGTAAGTAGTTTTTTTTTAATACGTCATAAACCGAAACCACAATTTACCTTTCATTCAATCAACTATTATTAACATCGATCACAGTTGCAACTAGTACGGAACCCTTCGTGCGAGAGTCCGACTCGCACTTGGCCGGTTTTTTGTTTTTTAACTCTGACCAAGAAATCTCGTCAAACCACCGTAACATTGACGTCATCCGGCGCTTGCATTTAGAATGAGCTAAACTAAAATACCTATTGTATTTTTGTATGAAAAACATTGAATTTCGAAAAAATATAAAAAGTACATGTTAATAAAATAAATTGCTGTCAATTGCGCTATGGTTTTCTTTGAGTTGTTCAAACTAAAGGTGCTTTAAATATGTACGAGCCAATAATGTTCATACAGCGTATTTAGTTTTATGTGTATGTAATCATATTTTTATAAATATTAGTCGTAACTTTACCTCCGTGACGAGTTAATGTGCAATCAGTAAATAATAACACAAAATAAGTGCGACTCAGATTGCTAAACATTGCGTAGGAACTTTTCGTATCAATAAACTATTAAACTTATCAGTGGTTTGTGAACTATCTAGAACACACAACAACATACACACAAAATACCCCAACAAAATACTTTACCTGTTGAAGTGAGAAGGCCTTGGCCGAGCCAACACAAGAGAAAACTGTAGGATCTCCCCTTCGTAATTAACTCCGAACTTGACATTATGGCCTGCAAAATTTAACAAAGTTTGAGACAGTGTTTCACAAATCATTTACTTAATTAAAACTTTATGCTACAGGTCTATACCTAAGTCGTATTTAATGCCAATCTATATAAAAAAAAAGTCAATTCTTCAGCTTAGAAGCATAAGATCGGATGTGCCATTTGTACGTCAAAAACATTCGTCGTATGTGCCTTTATCGTAAATCGTATTTACGACCAAATGCTAAGGGAACAATTGCTAGCGGCCAGCACTGACCCCCTGCACCTTTATGAGGCGGTCCTGCACCTTTCTGCTCCATCGGCCGTCAGTTCTTCGATTGCCACTTCAGCTTGCCAATCCGTTTAGCTATGTCAGCGACCTTCGTTCTCCTGCGGATCTCTTCATTTCTGATTCGATCACGCTGGGAAACGCCGAGCATAGCGACTTTGAGCTTTCTTATGAGACACACAGTAAGAGACCACGTCTCAGATACATATGTCATCACTGGTTTGATTGAAGACTTTTGTCTTCAGGCACTGATGTATTTTGGACGAGAAAATCTCATGAAGCTTCCTAAACGCTGCCCAGCTAAGTCGGATTCGACGATTGTTCCTTTAAGCTAGGCTATGCACTATATTCCCTACCCTGGTAAGACTGTTGCTTTAAGTAGTTATGTACTTTATTTCTCAAAACTTTATATAATTCCATAAGCAATCAAAAAGATTATGATGTCCAGCAAATTTACTGATTGGTAGTACGATCATGTGAGTCACCCATCCAATTACTGTCCGCGCCAGAAATTGCTTAACCCACAAGCAATTTCTGGCGCGGTCAGTAATTGGATGGGTGACCTCACTGATGGAGCCTCTAGCCTAGTGATTGACGCATTTTGATACGTTTTCACTTCTGTCAGCTCTTCCGGAGTGCCAGTCCAATTTTTTTAACAACGCGTTTTTATAATATGTATGTAGCAACATAAACAGTAGCCGCACAAAACCTAAAAGAAGACACGCAGCGCCATCTACTACCTAGCATCCCAACTAACCTGTATCGCACAATACAACTTCGAACATCTATAATATACAAGTTCTGAATATCAACAAATGGCCGTCGACCGCTGGGCACACCACCTCGCAAAGAAGATATTCATTTTCTGTGGAGTAACATCTCCAACCGTTCCTCTACACGTCCTTTCGTAACAAGTAGGTATATTCTCTTCTATTCTAGAAATGAATTACTTACTTCTGCATATTTTGGGTGACATACAACGACGTAAGGAGTCTGAAGCAAATGTACCCTGTAAGCTTGGCCATACTTGAGAGACAGCTTATGAAGTAGATTCAAAAATTCTGGAAAAAAATTAAACATAAATTTGAGCCTTGGATATTAGAAAAATAAGGAAGTACTTAAACCGTAACCTAACCGTTACGTACTTATATATTAGGTTTGTGTTACGTATACTGTTAATCCGCTGAATTATGATTTATGGTCAGTTTTAGATGGCGTTTAGAGTATGGCTTGCTCTACTACTGCTACACCATGATAAATTGGAGTCCCTAAAACTATCCATACGATTGGCAGTTACCCATGGAAAGAGTGCGTGCTTCTTTTTGATAACTGGCCTCAACGATTAAAGGACTGTATTGCAGCCATTGGAGACCACTTCGAATAACCTTTACATATTTTTAATGATTTTATATTAATGTTTTAAACTAACACACTGTAATAGTAATAAATGTAACATACAATAGAAAAAAAAGTAGTATACCTACAGATAAACACATTTTAATCATAGTTAATGCATAAATCTATAATTTTATCGATGATTTTAGCCTCGAGGCAACCCTGTACAAATATATTGAGTGACTAGCTACTACTTTCGCATAAAATAAGCAGTTTATAAACTATCTAACAATGATTATTCCGTTTAAATAGGTATACCGTTTTGGAGATTAGGCGGAATATGATAGATACAAAGTGATAAAAACTTTCACTTTGACAAATCAACTAAACAAATAACAAGCAAGGCATTTCTATACCTGCTCATCTTAAAAATAAGAGTATGTCGATACTTACCGAACGGTAACTTATCAATATCATTTGAATTTAACTACATTTACAATGTATATTGATTCTGCATAGACAAATTGAACTCTTTGATAAGATAGGCGGGCAATACATCTATTCTCGGTCGAATAACCTCATTACGAAGGTTATCATTCAGAGATCAAGGATAGCTTGCCCCATGGCTCGTTGAGCGACTTAAAACTTATGGACTAACTACATTCCTATTACAAGCGACAGTGGTGTAGCTAGTTAAGCAAGGGCCCCGGTGCAAAGCTTCAAGAGCTGGCAAGTTGGCTGACCCGCACATTTCAAAGCTAAGGTTAGAGGGCCCCATGAGGTCCGGGGTTAAATGGCCTATCTAACACTAAAAGAATGTTTCAAGTCGCACCAGTAGTTTGTTTTCAGCTTTATATATTAATATAGATACAACTGGGTTTTAAATATTATGTTCTGTATTCTGACTGCTTATAGGTATTTAGTTGTTCCAAAATCTAACCCAGATATGTAGAATATCAGGTTTAAGAAGCAATTACCGTAAGCACTGAGCTAACCGGTACAGTCAAAGCCAGTTCCTAATTAAGTCCTCTAACTTGTTTTACTGTTAAACTAAATAAACTAAAATAAAATAAAATCATTTTTATTTACGTAATCTATTACAGGCACTTGCAAATAGTCAAAACAATTATTTAGTATTAATCTATGTATAATTATAACATTTTATAAATTAGCATATTAAGCATGTATTTTAGTTATTATTTTTAATAATATTTTAGTCTTAGCTTTAGTTGAATAAAATTGTGTGGCTATATTTGTGTGTATCATTTGATTGCAAAAATACTAGTAGGTATCTATTTAAAACTAACTAATGATAAGATATTAAACAACTAACGAAATATCTCACAATAGATAGTCCTTGTCAGTTAAAGTTAATAAACAAAATAAACTATATTTTCACTATACTTCGCTTAGGTATTTACATACACTTGTACTTGTCAAGAAAACACAACAACAACGACAACTCCCGCACTAGGGAAATAAATCCCTGTGTCGCGGGGGACTTTACAAACATACATTTCACGGACACAAAGTACACCCAGACTCAGAACAACTATTTGTGGTTCACACAAATAATTGTCCCGGGTGGGAATCGAACCCAGAACACCAGGTCCCAGAAGCAACTACCGTAACCACTGAGCCACCTATGCGTCGATAAATAAATTCTTGATAACTATTAATGCTTATAAACTATTTGCTAAAGTGTTTCAATCAAGCATTTTATAAATTAAATATAAATAACAATAGTAAAAATAATATAGTATTATATTATTAATATATATTGACCGGTCAAATGGCGAGATCAAACGTTCCCAGCCAGATTATATTAAATTAAATTAAAGCGACACACGCCTGAGGGCACCCTTAAGGGGTAAGGACCACGGCTCAGGGCGCCGCTGAAGGTAGAAGTCACACAATAGTAATTAATGGCAAACAAAGCGGACTTGATCACTGGCACAGACTAAAGGCACTGGATCACACGACAGGGGCATGGGCCGACGCGGTCCTCAGTCTGTCCGGCGAGGATCCTAGCCTAGCTAACCTGCACCTTACCTAACAATATAACGTGAGATAAGTTTAGAATAACGATAACTAAGCGTTTCTTTTCCTATTAAAAACGAGCCTTACTGTGGTTGTGTCCCTGTGGGTACCTAATCAGGGGCATAGCTACCGAGCCCCCGGACTACAAGGCTACCTATTTATATACAGCTTAAAAAAATTGGTGAAAATATTTTTTTAATCAGTAATTTAAAACTAATTTATTCCAGTAATTAACAAACAAAAACACAAATCTGTATTTTTTATTCTCTCGCACTTACGCATTACGTAATTAGCCCCGAGGCTTTTGCTATTTCATCGGGCATCAAAGGCGAGCATTTTTATTTTTTACTAAATATAGGCTCTAGCCTTATTAAATGGACACTACAACACTGCTGTATAAGAACATTGTATTAATTATATTGATTATTGAAAAAAGGATGCCTCAGAGTTTCTTGCCTTTTCTTCTCAGAGTTGTCACGACCTGAACTGGTGGTAGGATATTTCCTTACCACTAATTCAATGGAAATCATAGGAACATGATTTGCACAGTAATTGTATTGTGTCTATATCAATAAAGAAATTACTGACTATGACAAACTCTATCTTTATATACTATTTCTATTACAAAGAAAGTTTATAAACTAAGTAAGTACAAGACCGAATTAAAAAAGCTCATTATTAGAAAGCTCCTTTAACAACAGCAATAGCATTCAAATTATTTAAAATATATAAACTCACCTGTAGTTTTAACAACAAACAAATGAGCATTCCCGATAATTGGAAAAGGCACAGGACCGTTCAAATTAATTATTTTACTCTCTCTGTAGAGTTTTAACCAATTCACAATTAAGAGACACAGTATTATAAATGACACTAATAATACAATCATTTTAATATATCTTTGTTATAATCAGCAACAATGTTTTATAATATGACTACATACGATGAGGTTTAGCACCGTAATGCGAAGTTTGAAACGAGATTAACATAATAGCTAGCCGTGACCAGCAGTGCTAACCGGTCCGGTGCCAAAAACATACTTTAAGTTCTTTACGAGCACATTCCGGTTTAACAAACCTTAAAATATTACTACATATTCATCATAAAAATGATTAAAAATAAAGTTAGTATATAATAGGCGTGACGACAGTATCGAAAAATTAAAGATTTAATGTTTTTAGGGGAAAGTACATATAAAAAGAAATTATTACACTTATTTATTTTTATATATAACCTTGAGATTAATGTGATTTTTAATAAAATAAAAGATTAAAATACTGCAATCGGCCATTTTGACTGAAACACCAATCACGGCGCATGACGTCACGATATTGTAACCATCAAAGAGAATTTAACCACTACGTTAGGTTTGGCGGACTCAATGACATTTTTTACAATAGCGTGACGTCATAGCCGACGCCATAACACTTGAGACCTTTTTTCGCGCGCTATTTAAAATTTAATAGAAATATGGCTTAAACTTCGTTAAATTTAAATTTATTACCGAAATATTGTGTTTTTCGTACTTAGAAAATGACTACCCACGTTGCGCAAGAGGATTTCAAAATCTTGCCTCATGCCTATTGTTGCAGCTATTTTAGAAGTAGGTATATTATTACATCAATTACTATAATAATGGTACCGAGTTTTTAAGGTTTCGTAAGTTGCAATTTTTTTTAGGTATGTTTTTAGCCACGAAGCTTTTGCTGCTTCATAATTAAAGGTGAATCGGGTTACAACCTTATAAATTAGTTTATTAAATAGTCAGATCAGGACAATCGTTGGCGAGGAGACTTATAATTTTAGGGGAGTTTTGTGCATATATATAGGGTGCCTGGTAATTAGTGACCGATACCTAAACACATGATTGTGCTCATGATAACAAACAACTTTTACTATGGCACCAACCCAGGAATCGCGAAAAAAAATCTGCTGTTCCATAAATTCATGTTCACATAACTCGTCAACATGGCAGGGAGCAGCTGATTTTTTTTCGCGATTTCAGGTTTGGTGCCATAGTAAAAGTCGTTTGTTATCATGAGCACAATCATGTGTTTAGGTA
Source organism: Nycteola revayana (assembly GCA_947037095.2). Lineage (NCBI taxonomy): Eukaryota > Metazoa > Arthropoda > Insecta > Lepidoptera > Nolidae > Nycteola > Nycteola revayana. The sequence goes on along the minus strand of OX344838.1, from coordinate 38,280,846 downwards.
TCGGTCACTAATTACCAGTCACCCTATATATATAGCTTGCTTATATTATAGAATATAATATAAGCTAGCTATTTAACCCTCCTTAAATAGTATGAACTGGTTACAGGGATATGCACAAATTTAGCAAGTAGTACCAAAGTTTCGCGAATAAAGAAAATAAATATTTCAATTTTTTATTTTTCATTTTAGAGCGGATAAGATCAAATTTTTGATTGACACTTTACAGTGTCTGAATGTAAATATTTTAACAGGCGTTTTGTGAAAGTAGAGCTTATTGTGACTATTCCTATTCAATACAGTACCTACTAATAACTTTAAACATAAACATATATACCTACATAGCTAAAATAACCTGATATTTTTTTGTCGCCGAAACAGATGAAAAAATGTTGGCTGACAGTTTAGAATGGAAGAGACGAAATGTTCTTCACCGCCGGCCCCAAATTTGGATCGTAGAAGTTTGTATAAAGGCAGGAATTGACGAGAGACTTCTCGGGTACGAACAACTAATACCTAAAAAATATATAAGTATACTTACCTAACCTATAAAAAGATTAGCAGCATTCGTTGTTCAATTGACGATTAAATGAGAGAACTTCATAATAATAATTCGTGAACCAAAATAATATTTCAACTATATGTAGATTTGCCCCCGTCGGACCTACAATGTCAGATCGGCATCTGTGGCCTGACCCCTGCGGGGGCCAACACGTATGCGCTCAAACTTTTCACCCCAAACGACCCTAAAATGGACATTTTGCGTCTCCACAGTTGCGAGGATAAGTAGGTACCTATTTATTTAATAGGTATATTTAATATTATTTTTATTTAATCAATAGGTAATTTAATGACATTCATTTATCATAGATAAAATATAACCTTTTATTTTTTAATAGAACACACGGGAAGACTAACTTTAGCTTAGAATGTTGTTAGCTTAGGGCTCAAAACGGTTAAATCAATTACGGCTAAGGTAATTGATCCCGTTTTAAAAACCATGTTACAAATATTTGTTGTAAGACATTATATACCTACCTATATGAGATTAACCAGTGTGTGTTGCCAGTGATGGCCTATGGATCCGAAATGTGGTGCTTCACTGTTCCTTATGAACAAAATCAGTCACTCAACGAGCTATGGAGAGGGATATGCTCGGGGTTTCTCTACGAGAACAGAAGTAAGGAGAAAAGAAACGGCAGGTCATACAGCGCGAAGAACAGATGACCGTCCGGGCCGAAAAGTTCTTGAATGGAGACCGCGGATGCAAGCATAGCCTAGCACCTCCACCAACTAGATCCGTGGTCGTCAAACTGCATCGTAGACGATAATAGTGCGGCCCACGGGCTAACGGTTTCTGTAATACAACTAAAGCAGCACACGGTAAACAATAACATTTTGCCGGCCCGCTGTGGTAACTTTTGTTTTCTTTTTTTGTCCGGGAGCATTTACACGTTTCCACCACCGCTACAGCGTATTCGCGCGCTGGGGGGATATGTGGGACTCGCCCTCTCCATAGCGTGGTAGGTATGCTAAGTCATACCACGAGGAGAGGACCCCACACCTCTAAAACCCCCAGGACACTCCTTCGATCCGCCGTTGGCGTGGGCCGGGTACGCACAAACAATCCGGCACCCTGCCGCCGAGATAAAAAAAATATGTTTTATTACAATACAACCTAACCTAACCCAGTTTACAGTGAGGATCATCCTTTTAAGCAAGTAGTTTGCTTGTGTTAGGATGCTCCGCCCTTCCCCAAGTTATACATTTTAATATAAGTTATTAAGCTAAATACGAGTACCTATGTATGTATGGTAAAAATGTACAAAATAATAAAAAGGTAAAACAAAAAGAACAGAATAAACAATAATTTGAAGTTTAACATACATTTTGCGCACTGTCGATTCTGTGTGTGTGTGGGTGAGTGCGTGCAGGTATGTGTAGGTGAGTGTGGGTTTGTGTGTATAAACTAAAGTTAATTAGGAAACACAGTCAAGGCAAAAGATTAAACTAAAGTCTCATCGCTTGTACCATATTTTCCACCTCATCATAGGTTTTGGACTTAAGCCATTTGGTCAAAGTGTTTTTGCAATCGCAGTAAGTTAACGTGAAAATGTCAAGTTCTTTATCAATTAGATTGTACAAATAGGATGATTGCCTAGGATATTGGATACCTACGTTAGTATATATATATGGCCCTTGAACAGAAAAGTGTGATGACTCTGAACTAGATGGACGGATGATTTGGTTTAGGCCGCGGGATTACGGTGGATGCAGGCCGCTTCTAACCGCAAAAACTGGAGATCTATGAGGGAGGCCTTTGTCCAGCACTGGTCGTCCTACGGCTGTAGGTAATGATAATGATGATAATATGAGATATACCTACAAAAGAGATTCGTGCTAAAATATACCTACCCTACACCGTAATTGTCTTAATTAGTGGTTGCTATTCACTATTATTTAATGGTAACCACTTTTCGATAGTAAAATCGATCTATCTTAGGGTTCCCGACTGTCCTGTTTTCCTGGGACATGTCTTGGTTTTATTAATGCCCTGGGAAGTCCTGAATAGTTTTTAAGTAGCGTCCTGGGTTATTAAAAACGCCTAGATAATGGCATCTATACTAATATTATAAAGTGGACATATTTGTATTTTTGTGTGTATGTTTGTAATGAATAAACTCAAAAACTACTGTGCCGATTTCAAAAATTCTTTCTTCATTATAAAGCTACATTCACCCTGAGTGACAAAGGCTATATTTAATTATGAAGATCCCACGGGAACTTGTAAGAACCTTTGTTAGCATTATAATTATAAATATAAAATACACATTAAAATGACCTGTGTTACGACATGGATTATCTTGTGTTGCTATGCACTAGAGTTCATTTTGACATGAAATTACATTACCTATCATTGCCGTCTCCTTTTGTTAATACCAAGTCACAGCCGGTCATCACCACACGCCGGTCACACGTTTCTAAGGGAGACGTAACCTCTTTGTAACACGTCTCAAAGGGAGACGTGTTACAAAGAGGTTAATAAATTTCAAAATTTCGACGATCAAAAAGTATCGGTTATTAATTTTGTAGAGGAACGGTTAGTGGTGTTCCTTCACAGAAGATGAAAATCTTCTTTGCCGAGCGAGGTGGTGTGCCCGGCGGCCAACGGCCTATTGTTACTGTTCGGTACTTGTATATGTTCGAATTGGCTTGCGAACTTGTACAGCGCGATTCAGGTTAGTTGGGATGCTAGGTGGTAGATGGCGCTGCTTGTCTTCCTGTAGTTTTTTGAGGCTATTGAAGATGTCGTTACAATTTTGTACGTGTGAATATTTAACATAGTACCTAAATACAATTTAAAAAAAAAAAGAAAATTACTTCCTCTATCGTATTTTATTGCACCATGTGAACCTAATTTACTTAGATACGTTATGTAATACACTAGAAGCAATAAATATCTAGACCTCTGAAGCATAAGGTGGATGTATATTCAGAAGCATTTGGTCGTAAGTGCCAGTTTACTATAAAGGCACATACGATGAATGTGTGGTGTATTTCTGAGCTCTACTTAGATATTACAATTTTTAACTACGACTTAGTTCTACATAATAAAGTAGTTTTGATTAACTCTCAATAAACAAACATAAATATATGTTTATAGCTGACCTCGCGATCCGCCGCCATCCCGGATATAAATTATGTAGTTAGCCAATGTTACTCCCCTCTACAAACGTAGTTTTCTAATAACAAAAACATTTTTAAGGGTGATTCCGTCGTTTCGTGCAAATTGCGACGATCCGCGGAATCAAAAAAAATTTTAGATTAACATATCTTTTTTTTAATTTGAGTTAAAATCATCGTCACTTTCATAAAAAGTGGAAGGCACATATATATTTTATAAAAAAAAAACAACAGGATAGTGATGAAAATTGTATGAAACAAATGAATGGAACGGATGGTAATGCGGAGGAGATGAATGAAAGATGTCACCATTTTTATTGATAACTTCGTTGTAGAATAAGTATATTTAAAATTTAATTTTTAAAATAGGACTATAATGGCTTTAAGAATTATACATATTACGTATTTATAATAATTTACTTATTATGGTACCTTGTGAAATCGAAGGAAGGTGATGAGCTAATTTATAGATGAAACACTGGTTACAATTCGAAGATCGTAAATAATTTTATCCACAATACCCGCTGGACGTCCTTGTCTCTTTTACCAGGGCCGACTGACCAGAATCGTATTCTCTTAAATTAAGAAGTTTCTGTGTACGGATGGTAATGAAGTTTTTTAGTGACAATTCGAAAAAGTAGGATTGATTACGTGTTTTTTTTGCAATAAATTGAAAATTAAAATACATTAATTGTAGTTCAGACCTTTAGCTATACTATTGCGTATTAGTTAATGTCATAATTTCGAATGTAGACAAATAAACATCGAAAGTTCTGCCGTCCCTAGTTGGAAACGGAGAGGAATGATTTTACAGACATTTTACATGTGTTTTTTTTTAATAATTAATAGAAAAATATGTAATATTAGCGATATTACTTTTAAAGTCATTATGTCTGAGCAAAAATCAGTTCACTTTTTCTAATAAATTCATGGGTAAATTCGTCTGGAATTGCTTTTTGCACGAAACCATGGAATGACCCTAAACGTAATTTTATTTTATAACTATAGACTTTTATTTACCTATAAGGATTATATAAAAATGCAAGTAGGTAGGTACCTATTCTTATAACTTGAAAAGCGTAAAAAGTTAACGTTTATCATAATTAGGTATCACGCAAGTGCACCTAAGTAATTATAATTAGTTACACAATCATCTCTAGGTAACTATTCTGCTATTAGTGTTGCTAGACCTCGTCGTGATTATTATATCAACTTGAAATGTCCTGCGAGGTCAGATAATTACTTTTTCGGACGTATATTATGTAATTAGCTAGGATTATTTTTTTGTAACACGTCGTTTTTTTCGGACGTACTTATGTTGTTAGCCCCGAGGCTTTTGCTACTTCACCGGGCATAAAGGCGAGCAGAGCTCCAGGCTAGATAAATGATTTAAATAGGACTTGGACCTCGGCTCAGGGCGGTCGCTAACGGGGATATTAAGGAATTATGGCTTTTAGTTTTTTTTTTTAGGTGAGTTTTGTGCAACTTTCGCTCTACTTTACAGTTTGCGGGCCTCGGCCTCGGCCTCGGACTTCGGGTCTACTAAGGCATCGGAAGGTTAATTAGCTAGGAGGCTCTTGCTACTTCACCGGACATAAAGGCGAGCAGAGTTCCAGCCTCAATAAATGGTTTATAAACTACAAACTAATCGCAAGAGGGCGTCCCCTGTGAGACTTAGTCTCAGTGCTGTCGCTGCTGGCGGGGATTGAGGAATAATGACTAGATTTTCTGCAACTGTCGCTCTTGTTTACTGTTCGCGGGCCTCTCGGACTTCGAGTCTACGAGGGTATCAGAAGATTCTTTGCTAACTAAGGGTCAGGAGGGTGGTCAGATAATGAACCTACCATTATCGTGTCGTAAAATAGATTGTTGAAATTTCGACAACCCGTTAAGTTAGGAATCACATCACTGTGGCCGAATGGTCTAGTGATGGAGGGCTCAGTTTTTGCCTAGGGGTGTCCGACTTGTGATCGCCGGTTCGATACCCACCTATTGTATTTTAAGTCATCATAAGTATTTTAGCTTAGCACGCGAGGGGTTAACAAGAATACTAGTAGACTGCAAAACTCTGGTATAACCTGCGCCAATAAAGAAACGAATCTAAAATGGCAGCGGCGATCATGCGCTCTCACTCTAAACTGTTGATATCTTAGTCACACACGGCGCGTACTGCATGCAAAAAGAAATCCGTAAAGAAAGCTAACGGAAAAAAACGACTTACTTGCGAGCGGTTAAGGTAAAAAATGCTATAGAAAAGTAAGCAAATAAACAGTTCTAATTTTTATGAAAGATTATGTATCTTTTTGTATACGTTACACATTTCAACACATAAAACTAACAATTGTATTTTACCTACATATACAATAAACAAACTTCTTTCTATCTTTCTTTTTATTTGCTGACCCTATCATCTGTCAGTGACATTCAGGGACGCCATTTTAGATTCGTTTCTTTATTGGCGCGGCTTATAGTAATTTTATTAAAAAAAAGAAAATGCTAAGACCACGGTGATGGTTCACGGATTTGTCATCAACAGGTAGTTAAAAATTCAACAATCACTTTTACAACACGACGCTAATTCAAAACAAAATAGGTCTGAGGTCTCTAAGTAGATGTACCTACTTAGATGAACGTAACCGACTAATTTTTGCACCACATAAAACCTTTCAACTACTCCTCAAGGACAGTCTGCAATCTTATCCAGCTATTAAATTTAATAATATCTCTGTAAAAAGAAAGAATTCTTACTGTTACCCAGCGCCGGATCTACGATTTTTTCGAACCGGGGCAAGAACTTGATAGTGCGCCCCCTCTCTTGAGCGGTTGTGATAAATTGTTCAAAAAACTCACTAATATAATAATAGGTGGCAATTTTTGTGATCGAAAAAATACTCTTTAATAAATTTGCACTCTTTATTATCTATCAGCTAATAACGTTTTTTTTTGGTGCAACATCAAATTAAATATAGCAATCATCGTCGGACGTCCACAGCTGGACATAGACCTCACTCATAGATCTCTAGATGTTGCGGTTAGAAGCGGCCTGTAATCACCGTGATCCTGCGGCCTTAAGCAGATCAAAGGTCCATCTAGTAGGTGGACATCCTACGCTACGCCTGCCGATCCGGGGTCTCCATTCAAGAACTTTTCGGCCCCAACATCTTTTCTCTGAATTATATGGCCTGCCCATTGCCACTTCAACGAACTAATGCGTTGGGCTATGCCCTTAACCCGCGTTCTTCTTCGTATCTCCTCATTTCTGATTCAATCTCTTAGAGAAACCCCGAGCATAGCCCTCTCCATAGCTCATTGAGCGACTCTGAGCCTGTTCATAAGGCCTATAGTGAAGGACCACGATTCCGATCCAAAGGTCATCACTGGCAACACACACTGGTTAAAGACTTTCGTCTTCAGGTACTGAGGTATATTGGAGGAAAAGACGTTGGGAAGTTTCCCGAACGCTGCCCATCCTAAATGGATTCAGCGATTGACCTCTTTCTTGAAGTTGGACCTATCTAATTGGACTGTCTGTCCTAGGTATGCAACCGCGAATATGCGTCAACAACTTCAAGAACCGTATTCTCAACCATTATAGGGGTAGGCACAACATGGACGTTAGACATGATTTTCGTCTTGTCCATAAGTATTCAGTTTCGACCGAATTTCGAAACTCAAAGGCTTTCTCGTAGTCCACAAACGCTAAACAGAGCGGCAATTTATACTCTTCGGTCTTCTGTATTACTTGCCGTAGCGTATGTATGTGGTCTACGGTACTATAACCTTTATGAAAAACGGCTTGTTCGAGACGATTCACAATAACCCTGGAGAACAGCTTGTAGACATGGCTCAAAAGCGAGATGGGTCTGTAGTTCCTTAGTAAGGTGTTATCGCCTTTCTTAAAGAACAACACCACCTCGCTCTTGTTCCATGCTTTAGGCGTGGTGCCTCCGAACAAGGCGAAATTGAAGAGCTTCTGAAGGATTTTAAGTACCGGTAATCCACCCACCTTCCGGAGCTCTGATGTAATTCCGTTCTCACCCGGCACCCTGTCGTTCTTTAGCTGTTTCAGGGCCACGCTTATCTCGTACAGGCTGATGTCCGGGATATCCTCGGTATAGTGTCGGTCAGTTTGGCTCTTGGGTCTTTAGCCGCACTGAAAACAGGCTTGGTGACTGAAGCGTAGAGCTGCCCGTAGGACTTTTCGACTGCCCTTAACATTTCCGCTTTTGTCAACGCAAGACTTCCATCATCCCTCTTAAGCTTTGTCATCTGGCTTTGCCCAATAGATATATCTCATGCAAACAGTTTGGAGCCCTGGTTACGCTCTATCGTATTTTTAATAAGGGAAGTATTCAAATTACGAATATCGTGTCGCAAGGATTTTTTAATTCGTCTATTAAGCTACCTATATGACTTAGCATCATGGTGAGATTGCAGTCTTAGCGAGCGTCGTTCAACCATTAGGTTAAGGGTGTCTTTAAAAAGTTTCTGAGTTCCCTACCGTATGGACAGTCTCTACGAGCCTGTTGTTGATCTCGTCCACTGATGCGTCTTCATTCAGACAATCGAATCGATTTGAGAACTCGAGTTGAAAGCTCTCGGGGTTATCGATCTGAGCGCCAGTAGGTCGGAGCGTAGACTATCAACTCGTCCTCATCATTTTTCTAGCCCAGTTTCGCAATGAAATCCCCCATAACTTCGTTGAAGTGAGTTTTATGAGTATGTATGGCCCTTCTGATGTCCTCATACATACACTCAACTTCTTCATCTGGGTGTGTCGAGGTCGGTGCATAGACCAGAACAACCTTCAGCAAATATCTTTTAGATACTCTGAGTGTTAGGTATGCCACCCTGCTAGACACACTGTCGATAGTAATAATGTTGTTAATGAGGGACTTGTGAACGGAAAACCTGACACCACCTTATGACTGTTGTCGCCCTCCCGGTAGAAGAACTGATTGCCAGATTTTAGGGTCATCGTGTCCTGTCCCTCTCTACGGACTTTAGACAACCCCAGAATATTCCATCTGAGCCTGCTCAATTTTTCTTCCAGCTCAACAATCCTTTCCTCGGTCCGTAGAGTGCGCACGTTATGTTTTGCCAGGGCCAGTGTTCACCTGTGAAATTGGTAGCCACTCGACTCCAGGAGATTCTGAGCATCTCTAGGTCTCTCGCCGATACCATGACTGCTACCGTAGCCAGGCCTAGCGGGGCCGCCGGGGACTCGGGGCCAAAAATATTTTTAAGCTGATACACGCTCTCGTGTTTTTAACATATTATATGATTTTGGCGCCCCCTGAAACTGCCACCCGGGGCTGGGGCCCCGGCTTGCCCCCCCCTAGATTCGGGGCTGCTGTTACCTAGGATTAGTGCTAGAAGGAAATTTTTCGTTTATTGAACATATTAAAACCGTAGGTGAGAGATCAAAGCCTAACTTTGCCTTGAATAGAGTATCGACGTCTACGTAGGGACTTTCATACATTACGCTTAAAATTATCTATCAAGCCACCTCGGTAGTATGTGCTATGGCTCTCCAGTCTGGGCTGACAGGGCTACTATAGGTGCTGCGCGACGTAAATTACTGCAGAGTCAGCGTTTGGCGTTGATATTTCTATGCAAGGCATATAGAACAGTTAGCACGGAAGCGGTACCCGTACTTGCAGGCGTACTCCCGGTAGACCTTGAAGTTCAGAGGCGCGCCGCATTGTATTATTCCACGCGAGATCTTTTTAGTGCGGACTTTTTACCACCTCGCGATCGTCACAAAAATTCTAAGCTTTTCTGTCCGCTTAATGAAGTTAGTAATTATCCTAGACCAATGGCAGCATCGGTGGGTAAATTCTACTAAGGGACGACACCTTTACCAGTTCTTTCCATCTGTCCGCAAACGGCTAGCCAAGAACTGGCTAGAAATCGACCACTGCGTCGCACAATTTCTTACTGGTCACGGTAATTACTATCGGGAGGCGCTACTAAAAGGAGCGCTCCGAGGAATAAAATAGGAGCGCCTCAAAATGGTAGCGCTTCGAGGAATACCTCGTATATTATATACTATTACATATGTGGCGCTACTCCAGTAATAACTAAAAGTATTTTCGAAAAATACTAACTTTCTACAAAATGTAGATAGGTACTAGATACAACATGATTTTATCTCATCATCATAAGCCCGTGTAAGAATTGATAGGTACCTACTGTCTCTGCTAGCTACAGCCAAATTCATTGATGAACTCTGTATTCCTGTTTGGAGTACCCAGTCTTCAGAAACAAAGAGTTTAAAAACGTGAGTTGGTGTTCCTCCGCATAGGGAATATCTTCCTAACCGGGTGTGATGGTATATCCGTCGACCGCAGTCCCAAAAGTGTTTTTTTTCTGAACTAGATTATACGTGAAGTTCTTATTTGCCTTCTTTGATGGCCTTCGGTGGATGTACCGAGATAGGAAGAGGAATTATCCCGTGGCCATTGGGAACGTGCGGCTGGACTTAGGGTCCACGGCAGGGAAGATTCATCATCATCGAGAGCTCATATAACGTCCACTGCTGAACATGGACCTCCCCGAGTACTCATAATTCCACAATTCTACCGCCCAGAACCGAAATGTCCTAGCGCCACAGGTGCTGTCTCTTTTGTAATTGTTTTTTACCATTTAATAAGGCTGGGACTTAGCTCCTCTTCTTGTTTGGTGAAGTAGCAACTCTCATGGCAGTTACATGTCGTCGGTGACAATGCGATACCGCATAAGTGAGGGTAGCTGTAATAAGGTGTAATTTAATAAATATTTTCTTAACCTCTCAATGGTGAAGACGCAAACGTCTGTGGGGCGAAGTTTGAGCGTATACGTGCTGTCCCCTGCGGGGGCCAACCCAGACAGATGCGTTATCTGACGAATGTCAGACCCCGATGAGGCTAACCTACAGTTTAGATATTAGTTGTGTTGTAAAGTGATGCAGCAAAACCCAATTAGTTTTGCAGAAAGCAATTTTATCACTTCAGATAAAGATAAGGAGGTATAAGTAAAAAAAAATAAGTAAGAAAATTTAAATAATTATTTTTTATAGAAACAATATGTTAAACGACATGAATTCTGGATTAACTTAAAGTGTTGAGGGTCTTACATGTAGAAATTACATCTAAAGGAGCTTTCAGATTGGCAGCCATACAATTTAATAACACTGGTTGTACAGCAGAATGATGTTATACAACTCACATACATATTATATTATGTTATGTTTCTTTACATATGTTATTTGTCTTCAAGTTGAAGCCATTGTCATTTTAATCCGGTCCATAAGTGTGAAGTCCTGACAATTATTAAATCATGTGAATGCCAATCTGAGAGTTGAGCAGGTAGTCTAGACATTCTATGATCCGACAATGATGTTGTTGATAGGAATGTGTATCAGTTTAACGAAAAAGCCGATGAAACCCATGATGCAGAAACCAATGGCGGTGGCGATAGCGATCTTTTGGAATTCTGAAATAGAAGAAAAAATAAGTGGTAATTACTGATAGATTAAAAACAATACATATCTTAGTATTTGTCTTACAACATTACATTGAATTAAATTAATTGTATAGCATGAAATTGGGTTGATCTTTCACTAACAGAGAATTTCTCAAAATTGTAAGTGAGTATAGTAAAATATAGTAGTGTGTGAATGTTTTATTTGTGCCTGCTACATCCAAATCTCAGAAAGCATTCACCTGTGTATATACTGTACATAATATGGCAGTCACCAACCCACCAGCCAACGTTGGTGACTGGTAACCCCCAAGGGCGGCCTATGTTTGGCAGTAGACATTATATTGGCTGACAATGATGATGATGAACATTACTTATAAGATAGATTATTACATTTTTTATTATTAGATATCTTGGCATGAAGAATAAAAAAATCCATTTAGTCAGTCAGTTAGCTTACCAAAAAATATAGAGATACCCATTGTATTTCTTATAGACTTATAACATTTGCATTATGCTGAACATGGGCCTCATTTTTACCGACCTTGGCAAGCCAGGGTTGTTGAGGGATATTGCCATATTCACAACAAATGGCAGTTGAACTTTATAGTTTGTTATTGCTTATACATTTTTATTGATTTGATAAATAAAAAAATATGTGTCCAACATTTTTAAGTAATCTAATTGACAGACTAATTATATTTTTTTAGTCTGGCCTATTATAGTTAAAACCAATGTCAATTACATTTGTATCAAAGTGAAAGTTGTTAGACTAGTGACAGTAAGAATAATGGACTTACTAACTACAGCTACATGTTATTATTTATGTTATAAATAGAACAAATGAGTAGATACATGGAAACCTAAATAAATTAAATAAATGGAAGCTTAAATACTAATGGTTTGTACAAGACATAATCCAAAAGGTTTTGTTCAAGTGATGGATTTATGGAAGCAGCCTGTATTGAGGGAGAGTGAGATTATTTGAGTAAAAAAATTGTATGGTTTAGTTAGTGCAAAGATAGATAAAAATATCTTACTTAGATATTTTTAGACTATAAGACTATTTATTATTATAAATGAAGTATATAATCTTTTTTTTAAACTACATTTCACTGGTAGAGAATGCATCTTGCATTGAACTTCATCACTACATAGTATAAAACAGTCAATTGCTGCTGTCTGTCCGTCCCTATGTATGCTTAGATCTTAAAAAGCACACAACAGATTTTGATGCGGTTTTTTTTAATAGATAGAGTGATTCAAGAGGAAGTTTAATATGTATGATACATTAGCATTGCACCCATGCAAAGAGGGGCAGGATGCTAGTCTTAAATAAATAAAAAATACTTTTAGTATCAAATAGTCAAATGACTTAATATGGTAGTGTCATAACAAGGCCTGAGGCCTACTACTCTACCTCACAACTTCAAAGTCCTTGTAGCTCAGGGCCCAATGTTGTGACACCAAATGTTTTCAGACCACTTTTGAAAGATATTTATGTTTTGTACTGGCTGGTTTTATTATTTGATTAATTTATATGTTTGATAGTTTGTTCTTATCAAGTGATTAAATGTATTGTAGGCAAAAAGCTGTGCTTTGATTTAACTGATTATTGCAGCCTGGTCCTCAACAATGCCTATGAAATGGGATATCATATATCATATTAATATCTTAACATATAACTTAGGTATATGTTATGTCAAGATTTCTCATTAGTTTTATATTTATTAAGTGTGTACTTTCTAATTTTTTCTCTACAAAATAATAACTGAATAAGTACTAAGAAATATCTTAACATAGATAAAACAACAGGCAGCATCAATTGATGAATGTTAACATAAGTTGTTATAACTGTATGATTATAATATATGTATAGAATGAATTATGGGAAATTATGATAATGATTAAAGATTAATTATTGCAATTAGATTACTATTTTAATATTACAGAGTAACTAATTAAAAGATAGTTAGCATATGTTACCCCAAATGTTAAACACAAAAATAAATCTAATTTATGAAAGTATATTTATATTTAATGGAACTTAACAAATATTATCTGTACTTGCAGTCATAACAACTCCCAATGGTGAGTATGTTACTATTAGGGGTAAGGAAAGCTACAAACTGTTCGTGTCAGATATGGAAAAATGCCAACTACACAGATTTGGTGAACAGATTAAAAAAACATTATTCTTAATATAATCTTACCTTTTCTGTCAGGTTTTGTGCATCTTCTCACTAATCTAATAGAATCCTTGGCGAACTGCTTGCCTGGTTCAACAAACTTAGCGATTTGATCCATTTCTCTGCAAATAGGACAGGGTACAGTTAAATTGACGTGTACCTAACTTACTTTTCCAATAAGATTAACGAAATAGTCGTTTAATAACGCACAAACACTTACATGAAATATTATTTCTACTAATTTTATAGAAATACTGAATCAAGCACAATTACACAGCGTGGTAATATCAGCAACCGACAGAGAGATTGCAGACGAGACGAATGTAAAACTGACACAACAACACAAACGTCAGCCACGTTTCGAGATTCACGGCACGTCATCACAGGTATTGCGTTCGGATATTCTAAAAATATTAACTGGGTACTTAACTGGGTATAAAGTACATTTAATTTTATCTACTTACAACACTTAACAAGTGGTGTAGATGATAATTTATAACTTGGTTTTAATTTAATTACTAAGTTGTACATATGAATTATGTTCATTAAAATTATTAGATGCACTACAACTGCCAAATTGAGTTAGTAATATTTTTTTAATAATTCAAATAGAGATTATTCAGGTATTATCTATATAATCATCATCATCAGGCCGTATAAATAACGTCCGCTGCTGAACAGGGGCCTCCTCCTGACGAAAGGTTTTTGCCATAATCACCACAATTAGCAGGCGGGTTTGTGACCGCAGTATTGTGTTGTAACATACAAAGAAACGCTACTGCCCGTTTCCTGGTATACGATTGTTATAGATGATGTTATAACACTCGGGACCAACTTAGCGTGCTTTCCGAGGCAGGGAGAGTAGTCCCTCAGCCAACCAGACCCGGAAAGAAATCATAGAATCTACACAAAGATTTTCGTGTCCGGCGTGGGGATAAAATCCACGATTAATAATGGAATTGTCTGTCGCTCTGTTTGTTGGTTCCGGCTTATTTTAGTAAGACAAGACTAGTAATAGGTACGTATACTTATAAGTATGAGCTACTTTTTATTTTGTCTGTGTACTTCACATAATCTTCAAAATGGTAGTACTGAACTAGATTTGGAAGGGAATTAATTTGATCCTTATTTTACGTGAACAAACTCGTGGGAATCATCTACTTTACATTCAATAAGAATCCGATGAAAGCAATTTTATTTTGGCAGTCGGAAATAATAAATAAGATGTTCGTGATCCGCAAATTTAAAGATAGCGCTGCGTGTTTGAATATTTCAGACAAGGGAAGAACTTGGGGTTTATAATTTATGTACTGTACTTGACGTCAAACTGAGAACTACGAGGGTACCATGATATTTCTAGGTACCGACTTTGTTAGCCAGCTTGGTCAATATTGGATAATAATTATTTTTAGTTACCCACCTGCTTATTAAATCAAATGCGAAACTTCTTTGTTATTTTTATAATTGGTATCTATTGTTTAATTTATCTAGAAATACAAAACTATTGTTAACGAATCGCAAGCTTCGTCTTACAACCTTAAATACATTAATTAATTAAAATATCTCTCATGTAAGTGAACGTATTATGTGTTCTTATGAGAATAAAGATTCTTTAAACCTAAAAGCTGCTCCAAATTAAAGTAATGTTTCAGCATAATTATCTTTAACTTGGAATAGCTTTTATGGCAATATAAATTTATGAATTTAGATTAAGAACCTTTTCACGCGCGCTATAAATGCGCTCGTCAATGCGTCGACTACGACTTTACTGACATTGACATGACAATGACTGTAACAAAATGTCACACGAACTGTTTTGATTTTGTGCTAAGTAGTGAAAAATATTTTATTATTAAGAAAGTTATTCTTAATTTGATTCAGCTTTCCATATGTAATTTATATTTCGAACGGACCGAGTTTCAAATAACTCTTTAAAAATGTATGCCGTAGAGAAGAAGTATGAAATTGAAATGAAGTTACGGAAAGTAAGTCAGTTTTGTTTCTAATTATTATCTCTAAAAAAGTTATATAGTTAATTTAAATGACTACATTCGTATCATTACTATATAAGAAAACTGCAATGAAAACGTAACTTATAATATTTATTTATTCTATTTCAAAATTTGAGATTAATAAAATTCGACCACCGGCAGGTCGAATTTTATTAATCTCAAATTTTGAAATATAGTATAAGGTAATCTTTTCCATAAAGAGTTAAAAACATTTAAATAATTTATTTATTCCCTAAATATATATTAAATATGTACTTACTTATTGCGGAGCACCTTTGTAGATGGCTATTTGTGGGCGTTTTAGTTGACAGATATTTATTAATTAGCCTACAATCACTTCATATATTCCTATCTGCTTCTTTTCCATTTAAAATAAATTAAATGATCAAAGGTAGTTTTATAATAAGCAACCACCCTGAGCCAAGGTCCACGTCCCACAGGGGATGCCCTCTAGCGCAGGTTGCTAAGTTTGTAGTGTTTAAACCATTTATCTAGGCTGGAGCTCTGCTCGCCTGTATGCCCGGTGAAGGAGCAAAACCCTTGTGGCTAATAACATAATATGAAAAAAAAATCAGTTCAAATGTAAATATACTTACTATTATTTATTACAATAATAACTAGCTATTGCCCAGTAAATTTTGGTTTATTAATTTGTTACACCATTTCACCCTTCTTATGGATTTAAAAAAATATTTCTTAATGCATGTCATTTAAGGAGCATTTGAGCAAATTTTCAGTCAGTCAGTTTCTGCCTTTATATATATAAAAGATTGGTATGGCATGGCCGCAGTGAGTCTTGGAGGTTGTGGGTTCACATCAGACTGCAAATATTTATGTAAAATGTAATATTTTTTTCTGGGTCTGGTTGAGGTTGACCAATGCCAAAAGCACATTAAGGCATTGGTCCAAATTGTCATAATAACATCATCTACAACAATAGTATACCAGGGAATTGGCAGCGGTGTCTCTTTCAGTGTCCTAACATCATACTTCTATCACCAGCCAACCACCCAATCATACTGACTATGCCAAAACCTCCATCTGAAGAAAATAAATAAAAATGTTAATATTTCTATCATATTTGTAGGAGATGACAAACATACAAGAGCTAAAGGCTGCTGCGAAGCGTAGTTCATCACTAGCTAATGATGTATGCAATGTGCTGGGTGCCTGTGAACAACGGCTACAACAACTGGAGACTGCAGTGTTGCCACTGTACGGAGACACTGCTAGACTGCAACACATACATCAGAGTGAGATATCTTACTTATAACTAGCTGTGCCCGCAACTTCTTCGCATGGAATTTATCAAAAAAGTTATTTAAGTTACTCCTTATTACATCAGCTATCTGCTAGTGAAAGTCCCATCTAAATCGGTCCAGCTGTTTCAGAGATTAGCGAAACAAAACAGATAGACGTAAATGTTAAACACTTTATTTTGGTATATATACCGTATATTATTATACAACCCTATGCATGTTGTAGACCTCTTTAAAAACTTAACTGGTTTTGGTGGGCCCCCTGTTGTTCCCTTTCTATCATATTACACACTCACAACTTGAGAACACACTTTTTTTACGCCAGTCTAGACCCCCGTCGAGTCTCCCGTGGAACTCTGGGGTCCACTTAGACCGGTTTGAGAATCACAACATGGGTGGTACTGCCCTCTAGTGATTGCTGAAGCTGTTCATGGTGTTGGTAGCACGTAAATAGAAAGAAATATCGGAGGCAGGATGGATGGATGTTTGTTACTCTTTCACACCAAAACTACTGAACGGTATTCGCTGAAATTTTGCACCGGGATAGGTTATACGCTGGATTAACATATAGGATACAAAACATCACGCTCCGACCCACTGGAGCAGAGTAACGCGGGTAAAACCGCGGGGCGCAGCTAGTATTGGTATATATGTTATGTACTATGAAAATACTTCTATTTCAATGAAAACAATATAATTTTCAGATATGGAGCGTACAGTGCAATCTTTGGATCATGTAATAAATTATTACATGGTGTCAAGAGAGCTGGCGGATCTCATCCAGGCGGGACCTCATACCAATTCAACAGACTCACTAAATGTGTATCTTGAAGTGAGTTTGATTTTAAGGGATTTAAATGAATTTCTAGTCCTTTATTATGAACATTCGTCTCGCTTACTTAACCTAGATATTGATAAATAAAACTATAAAATGTCGTGACCTCACTATGTACATTCTGTTAACGCGCTTAGTACATAATTATGAATTGAATATGTAAAGGGGTGGGATCCTGGTGGATGGATAATTAAAATTATTTTAATATTTTTGCTTACAGGCATTAGACAAACTGGCTGATGCACAAGGATATTTTAATAAGCACAACCCACAAAGTGTGGAACTTGAAAACATTGTAAGTAGTTTTTTAGCTCTAAATCTGTGTAATACGTGGTAATAAGGCACTTTACTAAAATAAAAAAATGTATGTCTATATGTATGTACAGTCAACAAAAGAGATAGGTTTACACCGTCAGTATAAAATAATGTAAATAAATATGCTTATGTCATTACGAATGTGTACAATTACCCATAAGGCTGCGTTTCCACAGAAGCTGAGCTGCGCGGAGTTGAGCAGAGACTTATAAAAATTGAACAATCACATTTTAAAAAATACACATCTCATCTCTGCTCCGATTCAGTGGAAACACTGTTACCGGAGTTGAGAAGATTTACATTAAAATGTATGGTGCGCGGAGGTAAGCGGGGCACAGCGGTTCGAGCTTAGTGGAGCTGTGCCGGGTGAAGCGAGACTGTGCGGTGTAGAGCGGGGCCGTACGGTGTAGAGCGGGGATGCGCGCGGTAAAGTGGGGTGGCGCGGGGTGGAGCAGGGCTGAGAGGGGTAACACGACGTCAGGCGTGGGAGTTTGTTTGTTGCAGTTTGACCTGTCACACACACACGCCACACCGTGCTGACTGAAAACAAAATGTATTCACAGCCCCGTTCAGCTCATCTCCACTTCACAGCTCCGCTCCGCTAATCTCAGCTCTAGTCCGCTCCGGTCGTCTCAGCTACGCTCGGCTCCACTTCACCCAGCTACACAGCTCAGCCCTGCACCGCTCATCTCTGCGCAGCAGCAGTGGAAACATCTACCTATTTACACGGCTCTGATCCGCTGAACTCCGCGCAACTCCGCTTCTGTGGAAACGCACCCTAACTCTTCTCATAAATATTGACATATAAAAAATGCGTTTTATAATGTGTAAACCTATCTGTTTTGATGACTGTACATATGTAAAGTGCCATAAACTAAAGTACTATTTCCACAAATTGAAAGCTGAACTGGTGTTATGGGTTTCATTCCCACCCAGGTTAATATTGTTTTTTTATCTATTTTTAAATCAGCTATAATATAGCATGTTTTTTTTAATAAAAAATATGCTTAAAATAGATGTAATGCAAATAATTTATTCACAGAATCAATTATACAATACTGGCGTGGCTAAGCTAGAGATAGCATTTGAAGAACTATTGAATCGCAATACAAGAGCGTTATCACCAACCACTTTGATGGATATGATAGCTTTGGAGGAAGGTAATTATTAAATTTCAATATTGAGATTAATAAATTTAGACCACCGGCAGGACTCGAACCTGCATCTTAGGTTTGGACCCTAACGTCTTAACCAATTTAGCTACGGTGGAACCCGACCGGTTATCGACATTTATTCATCTGTTTTATAACACGTCTCAAGGGGTGCGTTCCACTAAGCGTTCACAACGATCACGCTCACGACCGCAGTTTTTCCCGTTCCACTTGCTTGTGAGCGTTACTGTCGTAAACTCAAGTGGAATGGATTATAGAGCGTTATGAGCGTGGAGGTAAATAATACAAACGGCGAGTTAATAAAAAGAATGCAAAAGATTTAAGAGGATAGGTTATAATCTGTAAGCCTTGAAAATAATCAATTAATTATTGTTTGAATCGATTTATATTGAAAAAAAATATTATTTATTTTTTATATTTAATATTAGTGGTGTATTTAATTAATTTACGTTTACGCTGCAGAAAAATTCACTTCTACTAAAATATCTCTTTCCGCATGAAATAACGTAAGCTTAACGGTCGCCATTTTTGATACTTTGAGTTTTGAAAACGCCGCTCATTTTCTCAACGATCACTTCGACCCACCTTTTTAGATGGGTCATCGTGAGCTTCGCGTGAGCGTAAGTCATGACGTCATAAGTGACGTTTTCGCCGCGACCACAACGACCGCGGTCGTTATGTGGAGCGACTAAAGGAGCATTTTGATCGTTGTGGGCGCTTAGTGGAACGCACCCTAAGTGGTAGTGATGGTAGTGACATCTATCGGTAATGATCAGCATTGCTTCGAAAGATATCTCCAAAGTTGCATCTGGAATTAAATATTTAAACGATAACACCGCCTGTATTAACATTACAAATGTAAAAAAAGGTGATTATTGTTACCGACGTGAACCCACTCGTATCATAAGCATTTCAGCTTAGCATGAGGGGTTAACAAGAATAGTAGACTGCATAGACTCTGCACGTAACCTTTATAAAACAAAACATAAAAAAGTAATTACTAGTGTAGCGACATCTACAGTAGCCGCACACAAAACTACTAGTAGACGAGCAGCGCCATCTACCACCTAGCATCCTAACTAACCTGTATCGCGCAATACAAGTTCGCAAGCCAATTAGAACATATACAAGTTCCGAACAGTAACAAATGGCCGTCGGTCGCCGGGCACACCACCTCGCCCGGCAAAGAAGATCTTCATTTTCTGTGGAGGAACACCACCAACCGTTCCTCTACACTAGTATTCGTAAATTGCACTTTAAACTGTGTTAAGAAAATTATTGGTGAGTCGAATAAACTACAGAATTAAACGATACTCGATTGTATACCTTAATCCTTTGTACATTGGTGTCAGATTCGAGTGTGGACAGTGTGAGTGTGAGCGGCAGCGGCAGCACGTCCGCGCCGGCGCTGGACGCCATGCGCGCGGCCGCGGCGTGGCTCAGCGGCGCCGGCGTGCCCCCCGCGCAGCAGCTGCTGGCCATCAGAGCGCCCGCCGCCAAGAACTCACTCATGGCCTTCAAGGATTATTTGAAATCTCGATCCATGGCTGCATCACCACTCATGGTAGGCTGTTACTTCATCGTCATCATCATCAGCCCGTATAACGTCCACTGCTGAACTGGGCCTCCTCCGGAGAGAGGGTAGTTGCCATAGTCACCACGCTTACCACACAAGGAAACGCTACTGCCCGTTCCATGATATACGAGTATTATAGATGATGTTATAAAAATCGGGACCTACAGCTTAACGTGCATACCGAGGCACGGAAGGTAGTCCCTCGACCAACCAGATTTGGAAAGAAAACTTAGAATTTAAACAAAGATTTCCTGTCCGGGTGGGCATGGAACCCACGACCTCCGAGATTTAAAGCGAGCCAAATAACGTTACGCTACGGAGGATGGCAAGCTGTTACTTGATTCAATGAAATCTGGAAATCGAACTTAAAGAAGACACTTAGTTTTTTTTAAAGGGCCAATAACATTTTATACTTGACCGTCAAACTACGGGCCTTGGGCCACCTGTGGCTAGGGTTCCCGGGGCCTATAGGCTTTTAGGCCTAAAATAAAAACCAATTAGTTCTTTTTTTATGGCTTAGATAAAATAGTAGGCTTTTACTCACTTTAAAAAGCCTTTAGGTTTAAAAAAAGCCTATAGGCCTAAAAAGCCTATTAGGCTTTTTTTGCGACTACAGTCTTTTTCAAATAGTAGGCTTATTATCAGGCTATCTATAGCTATTATTCAGATTATGACTTAGTATGAATTAAACAAGATTTATTTTTGTATTGTATTTATTTTAAAATTTAATGAAAACGAATATTATTTGAAATTGAAAAAACTTTTTATATATTATTTAAAAAAAAATCTTTAAGCACTCCCAGAAAAAGTTAATCAGTCATGCAATTTCAAACTAATATTTAAAATCGTATAATTTTGTCGACGATTATTATACTCGAACAATAAATAAAATAGAACTAGCCTAAAGGACTAAAAATCTTCATAGGCTTTTAGCCTTTCAAGCCTTTTAAATATGCGCCTAGCAAAAGGTTAAAAGCCTATAGTCCTCGGGTAGACAAAAAAAGGCCTAGCCCAAAGGCCTAAAAGGCCATTTTAGGCTTTTATCCCGATGTAGCCCCTTAATTCATAGGCTAGCCTTAAAAAAAAGCCTAAAAGCCTATAGGCTTCTGGAACACTACCTGTGGCCCATCGACGATATTTAAGTAGTAAATCGGGCCACACAATTATCGTTCAACTGCTGCAATATAGTCGTAAACACGGTGTAAGCGATAAGATTTTGTGCCTCATAGTGATTTTCATTCATATCATTACTTAATTGTCTTTGTATTGTTTCAGAGAGCTAAAAATTTGCTGAATCGTTCAGATAGCACACAGAGAAGACCCAGTAGACTGCAGAAAGTGTAAGTGTTTTTTTATATCTGTCCTCTTATGCAATTCAATTAAAGCGACAATGCCTATTTACCTAAAAATTATGTAATCAATTTCAGTAATTTATTTTTATATCTTTATTTAAACTTTATGCTCGTTATAAAAAAGCGGACTTAATGCCAACGGCATTTTCTACCAGACCACCAGGTTCGTGCAGAGAAAAGAAGAGTAGGTGCACATTTTTTTCCCAATTTGGAATAAACCTACAAATAATGTACCTACACATATATACATACAAAACATAAATAATAATATATATTTATTATTTATGCCTATTAAATACTACTAATGATAATATTTATCTATTTTTTCAGAGGCCCATGATGCCTAGACCATTCGGCCTCAATGTATATCAAATTTATCTGTATTTAGAACATGTCTCCAAGGAAATGTAGATGCCATCTGTAAAATGGCAGTATCATGACGATAATAGTAAAATCACTTGCTCTACGTTTGCTGCGGTTTTTGTTTGAAACATGGTGGCCCTGATTTAGGGTGGCCATCCGTCCGGGTTTCCCCGGACTTGTCCTAGTTTAGAGGATGTCAGGGCCGGACTTTACTTATAGTCCGGATTTAAAAATTTAAAGTCTTAAGCCATCTGCAAGACACAACCGGTGCCCGAGCCCCAATTTAAAAAAAAACCTTTGACATGTTCTGGGCTCAAAATACGGGGTTTTCACGCGTCTTGTCCTGGTTGCCAAATTTAGGAGATGGCCCTACCCTGATGTTATTTTATTATGATTCTGTTTGGCTGAGTAACGGTTGTTTGGTGTTCCTCCACATAAAAGGGAAGAACTTCCAGAGGACTTAGACAAGATGCCACTACAGCGAAATGATCGCTAGCTTTAACGCTAAATGTATGGATACTTAACAGTTGTCTCGTGATTAAGCGGGAGCGGGAAAATGACGGGCATTCATTGGTTGTACCTTTATTGTACCAAGCAATTTATTACAAAAACTTGAACAGCTGATCTAAAATCGCTATGCAAGGTTTGTGAAACCGAAATCCGAACGATCACATCGCTCGTTTCAAAGAAGAATTAAAAAATGACTGCCCGTAATTATTTCAATAGAATCGATGAGTCACGTGACAAATGTCAAGTATCCATAAATTTTCGCGAAAACTATTACAGCGATCATTCCCGCTGTAATTGCATTTTGTCTAGGCTCTCAGTCGGGCGAGGTGGTATGCCCGGTGACCGCGGTCCATTTCTTCGTGTTAAGAATATATGTACAAGACATACATATACAGTGAAACCTGGCTAGGTGGGGCCTGGATAAGTGAGAAATCTCTATTATTGAAAATTGTAATGAGGTCCCGGCACTTTTTTATCGAATTACCTCTGTTATTGGGCTTTTTCAAACCTCGTTAAATGAGATCTGATTTCTAGGATTTTTTCGATGTTTACCTCTATAATTGGGACTCTGGAACTCAATTCCAGGTTGCGACAGGTTTAGACACGATTTTTTACAAACATTTGAATTTCTTTCGCACATGCTATGTTTGTCAGTACTATCTCATATTTTGACCTCTGTAAATGAGACAACTACATTTTAAACCTGTACAATTGAAAAACTACTCCTTTGAAAATTGAAAAATCCTTGGTCCCTTGAGATCCCAATTAACCAGGTTTCACTGTACAAGATATGTCATGCGGCGTGCTTACCTCTATCGTGAGATGTAGGATTCATGACGTCATCTAACTTGCGACGTCTGTCGCTACAGTGTTGTAAACATAATAATTCTTAATGATGTTGTATAGAAAAGAGATAGATACGTCATGCATGTGTATTTTGTTACGACAATATTTGTCCCTAGAGAGTAAACAGGACAGCATCAAAATTAGCATGTGCAAAAACGAGAGTGACATATGTTCAAGTGTGCCAATTAGTTCAGTATTGTGGTGCTATTTTTCTTGCCTGGGTGCCGTATCTACCTCTTTTTTACTACAACATCATTGTGTCTTCTTATATTGTTGTACAGAATTGAGAAACGCGCGAACAAGATAATGATGAAAGCGTCACAAACGTTGGAACAGTCGACGGGACTTGCTTTAGGACCGAGGAAGTCTGTTTCAGAGGCTTGTGAGTATTATTTATCAATTATTTTATCAGCCCGGTTACGTCCACTGCTGGACCATGGTCCTCCTCTTAACAGAACTTGGCAAGCCAGACTCACCTGAGTCCACAGACAAACTGTTTAGAACAGTTTTGTGGACCTATATATTACACTAAGGTTAAGCACTATTATGTAATAATAATAAATAATAATAAAGCCAGGGTCGGTCAGGATTATTGCGATAATCACCATGCCTGGCAGGCTGATTGGTGATCAGATTATGATGGAGAGTGTCATTGAGTTGATACTTGCTGCTGCCCATCCGTCAAGTGTATGTCCCTTAGTCGCTTTTTACGAAGCCCGTGTGAAGATATGGGGAGATGTATGTGACTAGTTGTGTCAAGGAGGAGCCAATAACGAGGCAAATCCGTACGTAGTCTACTAATGTTGACTACGTACGGATTTGCCCTCCAACTGAGCATTGTGCAAATAACAGGGAACGACAATTTTACTCTTTTCGGAACATTTATCTATTTATTACTTCTGTCATTGCCCTTTGTGAAAAGTAAGAAATAAATATTAATTTAAATTGACATGTATGATGATATCCATAACAATTGTCCAGTTGTCCGTACTATAATTATTAGTAATATGTTGTTGTAAAGGAAACTTTTCTATTATTGTCTTTGATTCTTGACACGATGTTAGGCTGACTTAACATTAAGGATGCGCATTGTAAAGCCAGCTTAGAGTTGGACCTTTATGGACATAAAATTCCAAACCAACTAAATCTGAATATACCGACTTAGTGCCCGTTTAAGAGTTGAGCGACAGAAAAACTTGTTACTCCGAAAAAAAAATGGTTTATGGTACTTTACCGGGCATAAAGGTGAGCAGAGCTCCAGCCTAAAGAAATGGTTTAAAACCTGCCAATTAAGCAACCTGCGCGATAGACCTGTGGGAATTGGACCTCGGCTCAGGGCGGTCGCTGGCGGAGAGATTGAGGGATTATGTCGTTTAGTTATTTAGGGGAGTTTTGTGCACCTGTTGCTTTACTTTACAGTTCTTGGGCCTCTTGGACTTTGGGGCTTACGAAACGAGGACATCGGAAGGTTCTTTGCAAACTGAGAGTCGAGACTAAAGGCGTCGCGTTCGCGGGTGCACCCTTCTCCGGCGGGTCGGATAGAGTGGTTTCTGTGTAATTATTTATTACTACTCATACTTTTTACTGCGTCTTTTATTTGACTTTTAGATACAGAAGAAAGTAACGAAGCTCTCGACGAATGGGAGAGTGAGATAGCCGGCAGCGTGGCGGCCGCCGTGTGTCGTCTGGCGCGACACGAGCAGCGACACTTGATAGGCTTGGTGCCGCTGCCTCGGCTGCCTGGTCTACTGTCCGCCGTGCTAAAGGACTGCTTCACTATACTAGCCAGCGATGTTGAGGTAAGTTATAATGTTAGGTTTTGAATTATTGGATTTATCGAATTGACTGTTTCAATTTTGTGACACGATGTGTCAGCTATGTTATACTATACTATATATATCTACGTTCGTTCGTTATGTGGAACATTGAGTCAGTAAACAACGTGACTATATGTGGTATCTACCAGCGCGCGTGTTCTCGCTCCCGTCGCTCGGCGTCCCGCTGTGGCGCGGCGGGCGCGTGCTGGTCGCTGCTGTCGCGACTGCAGCGCTTACTGCCCGAGCTGGAGCGAGCGATATATATTACTCTACGTTCGTTCGTTATGTGGAACATTGAGTCAGTAAACAACGTGACTATATGTGGTATCTACCAGCGCGCGTGTTCTCGCTCCCGTCGCTCGGCGTCCCGCTGTGGCGCGGCGGGCGCGTGCTGGTCGCTGCTGTCGCGACTGCAGCGCTTACTGCCCGAGCTGGAGCGAGCGATATATATTACTCTACGTTCGTTCGTTATGTGGAACATTGAGTCAGTAAACAACGTGACTATATGTGGTATCTACCAGCGCGCGTGTTCTCGCTCCCGTCGCTCGGCGTCCCGCTGTGGCGCGGCGGGCGCGTGCTGGTCGCTGCTGTCGCGACTGCAGCGCTTACTGCCCGAGCTGGAGCGAGCGATATATATTACTCTACGTTCGTTCGTTATGTGGAACATTGAGTCAGTAAACAACGTGACTATATGTGGTATCTACCAGCGCGCGTGTTCTCGCTCCCGTCGCTCGGCGTCCCGCTGTGGCGCGGCGGGCGCGTGCTGGTCGCTGCTGTCGCGACTGCAGCGCTTACTGCCCGAGCTGGAGCGAGCGATATATATTACTCTACGTTCGTTCGTTATGTGGAACATTGAGTCAGTAAACAACGTGACTATATGTGGTATCTACCAGCGCGCGTGTTCTCGCTCCCGTCGCTCGGCGTCCCGCTGTGGCGCGGCGGGCGCGTGCTGGTCGCTGCTGTCGCGACTGCAGCGCTTACTGCCCGAGCTGGAGCGAGCGATATATATTACTCTACGTTCGTTCGTTATGTGGAACATTGAGTCAGTAAACAACGTGACTATATGTGGTATCTACCAGCGCGCGTGTTCTCGCTCCCGTCGCTCGGCGTCCCGCTGTGGCGCGGCGGGCGCGTGCTGGTCGCTGCTGTCGCGACTGCAGCGCTTACTGCCCGAGCTGGAGCGAGCGATATATATTACTCTACGTTCGTTCGTTATGTGGAACATTGAGTCAGTAAACAACGTGACTATATGTGGTATCTACCAGCGCGCGTGTTCTCGCTCCCGTCGCTCGGCGTCCCGCTGTGGCGCGGCGGGCGCGTGCTGGTCGCTGCTGTCGCGACTGCAGCGCTTACTGCCCGAGCTGGAGCGAGCGATATATATTACTCTACGTTCGTTCGTTATGTGGAACATTGAGTCAGTAAACAACGTGACTATATGTGGTATCTACCAGCGCGCGTGTTCTCGCTCCCGTCGCTCGGCGTCCCGCTGTGGCGCGGCGGGCGCGTGCTGGTCGCTGCTGTCGCGACTGCAGCGCTTACTGCCCGAGCTGGAGCGAGCGATATATATTACTCTACGTTCGTTCGTTATGTGGAACATTGAGTCAGTAAACAACGTGACTATATGTGGTATCTACCAGCGCGCGTGTTCTCGCTCCCGTCGCTCGGCGTCCCGCTGTGGCGCGGCGGGCGCGTGCTGGTCGCTGCTGTCGCGACTGCAGCGCTTACTGCCCGAGCTGGAGCGAGCGATATATATTACTCTACGTTCGTTCGTTATGTGGAACATTGAGTCAGTAAACAACGTGACTATATGTGGTATCTACCAGCGCGCGTGTTCTCGCTCCCGTCGCTCGGCGTCCCGCTGTGGCGCGGCGGGCGCGTGCTGGTCGCTGCTGTCGCGACTGCAGCGCTTACTGCCCGAGCTGGAGCGAGCGATATATATTACTCTACGTTCGTTCGTTATGTGGAACATTGAGTCAGTAAACAACGTGACTATATGTGGTATCTACCAGCGCGCGTGTTCTCGCTCCCGTCGCTCGGCGTCCCGCTGTGGCGCGGCGGGCGCGTGCTGGTCGCTGCTGTCGCGACTGCAGCGCTTACTGCCCGAGCTGGAGCGAGCGATATATATTACTCTACGTTCGTTCGTTATGTGGAACATTGAGTCAGTAAACAACGTGACTATATGTGGTATCTACCAGCGCGCGTGTTCTCGCTCCCGTCGCTCGGCGTCCCGCTGTGGCGCGGCGGGCGCGTGCTGGTCGCTGCTGTCGCGACTGCAGCGCTTACTGCCCGAGCTGGAGCGAGCGATATATATTACTCTACGTTCGTTCGTTATGTGGAACATTGAGTCAGTAAACAACGTGACTATATGTGGTATCTACCAGCGCGCGTGTTCTCGCTCCCGTCGCTCGGCGTCCCGCTGTGGCGCGGCGGGCGCGTGCTGGTCGCTGCTGTCGCGACTGCAGCGCTTACTGCCCGAGCTGGAGCGAGCGATATATATTACTCTACGTTCGTTCGTTATGTGGAACATTGAGTCAGTAAACAACGTGACTATATGTGGTATCTACCAGCGCGCGTGTTCTCGCTCCCGTCGCTCGGCGTCCCGCTGTGGCGCGGCGGGCGCGTGCTGGTCGCTGCTGTCGCGACTGCAGCGCTTACTGCCCGAGCTGGAGCGCGCGCTGGCGCCCGCTGCTCCGGCACATCCGCATCCCTACGCTGCTATGTTGCACCAGGCGCAGCATCATGTAAGTTATATTTATTTATTTATTCTTTAATATAACTTTAAACTTTCGTCGTTACCAATTTTTGATATTACCTGTTTTACAATTACAGACTCCTAAAAGTCATTTTTACTGCTCATCAGTTTAAGCAAATAAAGTGTTTTCCCCTCGTACTCTCCAAAGCAGGCTTCGATAGCCTTTTGAGCCCGTCATTTTCTACTATAATTTATCAGGGATCTTTATCCGTGTATTCTTTGTATGATACTTAGTGATAATTACTGTACTCCTTGTTTAATTTAACAAAAATAGAGGTTTTAACTCAGTATAACAATATAAATTTGTACGCGATCCTTCACTGCAGCATTGATTTCATGACACAGATAATCTATAGACCAAAATGGCTGACACCGTTTTCGTCTCTATGTATGATACATAGAACGAAAATCAATGTTGAAATGTATATTTTAGAGCGTTCCAGTCCTCAAAAAAATACCATGTATTCTTATTTATTTAAAAAAGTGTCAACTAGCTTGTTATTTTGGTCCATTGGAATCTTTTTTTTGTTTTGAAACTATGACCATATTGAATTCTGTCCGTCCAGTGCGTGAAATCTCTAGAAGAATGGGTGGACGGTATTCGAAACGACAACGCGCCGGGCCCCGTGGACGGGACTGTGCATCAGCTGGCGGCCGGTGCGCTTGCGCACTGCCACACTCTCGCGCAACACGTGCATACTATAGGTGAGGATATAGTGATACTCGCTGCTCTATTGGAGTTGTAGGATGTTTTAGGGAGTTGACTTATATAGGTTTAGACCTAAACAGCAATACAAATAGTGTGCGTGCGGCGCTATACATTCCCATACATAGGGTCACACAGACAGATGAGTTGAACTATTTTAAATATTGTTATGGCCTAATATTATATATCTTTGATTGCTATTGCTATGGCCTAATATAATATATCTTTGAACTATTTGTTATATCGTCGGAAATAGTGCAGTACGGTGTAATTTCATCCGTCTAGAAATAGTTTCTTTATATGTTTCAAAGGGCAAACATCAATTTGCTACATTTGATTTTCAACCTTATTAATTATTGTCCTTTTCGCGGTATTTCAGTATCACCGACGATATTAAATTTAAAAAATGTGGAACGTTTTTAATTATTTATAAAAAGTGTTACTATTAGTTTTCTGTACTAATTTTTATAATTGAAATATTGATTAGATCGTAACGTTAAGTTTTAATGAGTATTTGAATTATTAATTAAATAACATAACCACATTTACAGGTCCGGCATTAGCCTCGGAGCCGGCGTATCAGCGAGCTGTCAGTCAAGTGTCAGGAGTACACGACAGGAACGCCGCCATGTTAGCTATCTATATGCGTAAGTGTCCTAGTATATCTGTCGCAGCCAGATCGTACAATGCGCCGCATTACATACGGCTCGCCGTTTTTTATAACGGTGGAGTTAATGGGTGGAAAAAAAAATACCCAAACCTAAACCGACGGTGTTCATCGCAGCTACCATATCTCAGGATTTTTGTCAGTCTTCTTAGAATTTTTCGAATTTGCAATAAAAAAGATCTCTTTTATAAACAGTTAAACAATCTAAAACTTGATTGCGATGTGCCACGCGTAAGCGAGATCCGCAGTGTATAAAAACGATAATATAACGACGTTTTTAAATTGTTAACTACATTTGAAAGAAAATTTTCAAACTGTAAAAAATCTCAGGATTTTTCAATGGAAATTAGACCTTTTCTCCGGACTTTTGATTTTATCATCTGGTAACCGTATCGCGGCTTAGAATAGACCACCTCATGTCTTCCTATGGGTGTCGTAAGAGACGATTAAGGGACATACGGCAGATATATAGGCAGCAGCATCTATCAAATCAAGATCAACATCTTACTGCGATCACCAATCCTCCTGCCAATAGTGGTGATTATGACAATATCCTTCAACGATTCTGATTTCCCAAGGTTTGTGTGGACGTAAACGGGCTGTTGATGAGAATGATGATGAGGTCATACGTTGATGTTTTATTCGGGCAGTGTTAATATAGGTGCCACACTATTTCGAACTCTATGGGGTTGTAATAAAGTTTTAAAAAATATATTGTAAACTATTGTCCATTGAAAGCCGTAGGGTTTCCGGCTTACAAAGGACCACTCCATATCTTTCCATGGGTGTCGTAAGAGCGTACAGCTGCTGGATGGTAGCAGCATCTATCAGCCCATGGTACTTACCATCTGGACTGCGATCACCAATCTG
The DNA here is from genome assembly GCA_947037095.2 of Nycteola revayana. Taxonomy (NCBI): domain Eukaryota; kingdom Metazoa; phylum Arthropoda; class Insecta; order Lepidoptera; family Nolidae; genus Nycteola; species Nycteola revayana. Next base: position 38,250,460 of record OX344838.1, on the reverse strand, counting down.
TGTCTGCCAAGCGTGGTGATTATGTTAATATCTCTTGATGACTCTGGCAGGCCAAGGTCTTTTAAGAGGAGGCTCATATTCAGCAGTGGATGCAAACGGACTGTTGTCCATTGAAAGGTTTCAATAATGTCCATTTTGTTTCAGGCAAAGTGTTGGCTCAACTAAACTTTGCTCTGAGGAACAAGAGTGAACAATATCCCGATGCGCTTAAAGCACTATTTTTGTTAAACAACACATTGTATTTACTGCAGGTATGTCCACCCATTATTTAGTACCGTTCATTTCTATAAATGTATTTTATTCAGCACTTATTTTATACTTGTACTGGTTAGCACGAAAATGTTTGTAACAACTTTTTAAACCAATTTGCCTCAATCTTATGTATTTTTAGATGCTAAAACCGTATTTGGTATTAGTTCTTTTATCACCCACAATATGACATCCATTGTTATTAAAAAATAAGGGGAAAATTTTTATATAATGAAAAATCGGTGGGTGATACTATTTTATTAATTTTTTTGGAATTAGCTCATCAAATTACATGATGTTTGATGATGAAAATTTTTCTTCATCGTTGGCTTGTGCTATTTCTTGTCTCCTGCCTTGATAGGGGGTAGGAAGGGGAGCGGAAACAAGACTTATTTACTCCTCCTAACCTATTTCTGATAGAATTCGTAGCGGGTCCCGAGGCATTTACACTGTTTCTCCTAAGACTGGGTGAGCCTCGGTGCTCATTGCTATTTCCAGTGTGTGCCACTGTTGATTCTGGTTTACAGGAGTTGCAGTGGTGGGAATGTAGGTGGGATTAGTCCCATTCAAACTAAATAAGTTTAAAACTGAAACTGACAAAGCATCACTTTTTTTTTTGCGGATTTTTATAATCCGTCATGCTGTTTGGTGTCCGGTTTAGAATAGACCACCTCATCTCTTTCCATGGGAGTCGTCAGAGGCGACTAATGGCCATACAGCTAATGGATGGGTAGCAGCATTTATCAGCTCAAACATACTCACCATCTTATTGCGATCCGCCTCTTGGCAGGCGGATTGGTCATCGCAATAAAATTATTGTTATGGTATAGTATCCCTTATCGACCCTGGCTTGGAGGAGGCCCATGTTCAGCAGTGGTTACTTAAATAGAATAGAATAGAATAAGATTTTATTTATCTCAAAAAGGTACAATTTGGTATATAGTATCTGGGTTACAAGCAAATTCAAACCTTTGTGAGAGCTGGAGTCTATACAAGGTTCGGGACCTGTATGACAGATCTCCAGGCTCACACCTTTTAAAATTACACTATTAACTTGCGCTTACGTAGTTTAACAATAAAAAGCTCCAAATATTGAGAGGAAGAGGATTTATACAAAATAAAAGGAAGAACGTGTGTTTTTGGGGAATGTAGTAAAGTTTATTAATAGGAGAGTTCTCTTTCTTCTACGGATCCTAACAAAGTAGCTTAATAACCTCGTTTCTGTTCCAATTTCGAATTTTCTAAGTTGTATGTAATTTCAGGGCCTACAACGTTTTGATTTACTGGATATCCTTATGCTTGCTGAACCGGAATGCGAAGCTAACTACCGGGATATGATACAGGAACATAAGAACGCCTATTTGCAAAGGTTTGTGTCTATATTTCTAGACATCAGAAGCATAAAGACGAAAGTACAGTCAACAAAAGAGATAGGTTTACACCGTTAGCTTGAAATAATGTTAATTAATGTGCCAATACAACAGCCGGTAATTCTTTATAGGTGAAGAGTTCGCAGATAGCTGTGTACAGATACACATTACAGTCAACTCTTCTCATAAGTGTGGACATGTGAATTTGAAAAGCGTTTAATGATGTGTAAATCTATCTCTTTTGTTGACTATACTTCCAAAGCATTTGGTCGTAAGTGCCAGGTTACGTTTCAGGCACACCAATGTTTCTGACGTATAATGGCACATCCGACCTTATGATTCTGAGCTCTAGATCAATTTATCGTTGATGCACATACCATCATAGTCACTGTGAACAGTAATTTGCCAGATCCTATGTGAAAAAAGACGGTGATATCGGCAGTATTTTTTATATAAGTGAAATAAAAATATGTCTTTCTAATTTATGATTTTTTTATCACCTGTTATTTACGAATAGTTACTTATATGATGATATACCTAAGTCTTGTTTTAACTCTCGGTGGTCGTGAGGTCGTTGATCATCACTTCGGACTGATAATGTTTGTGAATCTACCCTCCGTGGCTCGGAACTCATATTAAGCCGTTAGTCCCGATTGTTATAACACATCTTCAGCTGTCCGTTCCCTGGTATAATATAAATAAAATCACACAAATAGATGTCCCTGGTGGAAATCGAACCCAGAACACCATTAGCAACTACCTTCACAAGCAGTCATTATTAATCAAAATTAATTTCTTTTGATCTAAGTGCTAGTTTAATTGCAGTTGGAACAAGCTGTTGGCTCATTTAGTGTTGGACGAACCACTCCCCGCCAAACTGCGTGATAAGGACCGACAAATACTTAAGGATAAGTTTGCTGTGAGTATTTTCCTCTTATATTACTTAAGATATAGGTATATATGTACTACATTGAGTCTGGCTACTACTAGACAAGATGTTCAGCGAACCAATCTCTTGGGCGTAATGCTCGACCGAACCCTAAACTTCATAGCGCATGTGAACACCGTTCGAGCACCGGCTTCACTTACGCTCAGTCGACTACATTGTCTTTTAAATTTACGCAGCTAACTATCACTCAATAATTAGGTCAGGATTCACACCGCATGTTTACGACAGATTATGTTATTAGCGAGCAATCTATTAGTTCGTATTGCTTTTAAAAGCAAGGCCGGATTTAAGGGAGGGCATCCAGGGCAACTGCCCCGGGGCCTCCACAATAGAGGGGCCCCCACAATAATAGAGATTTAAAATCTTTCAAATTCTGACGAGTTAACTCTACAAATTTTCTTTTATTTATTTTTTCAGTGGTGTACTTTTACATAATGATAAAAGTAATACTTTAAAAAAATTGAAATAACGGTAATTTATTAATACTTGTTCACTTATATTAGACAATCAGTAAAATAGCAGAATTCAAATCGTCCTGGAAAGTAGGTACATACTTTATATTTTCCATACATTTTGAGGTAAACTAATTTGTGGCCAAGGGGCCTCTTCTCCTTTGTTGCCCCGGGGCCTCTGGACTTCTTAATCCGGCTCTGTTTAAAAGCTTGTACCGCTTACAAACTGCCCAAAGTAGATTCACTCGACGTGCCACCGTTTGTAATCGAAACTTACATTCTGATCGCTAGGTTTCCACCATAGCCTAATTGGTTAAGGCATTGGGGGCTTTACCCAGGATGCAGGTTCGAGTCCTGCCGGTGGTCGAATTTTATTAATCTCAATTTTGAAATATAGTGTAAGGTAATCTTTTCCATAAAGAGTTCAAAACATTTAAATAATGTGAAAAAACGGGCGGTGTCATCGTTTAATATTTAATACCAAATGTAACTTTGGAGATATTTATCGAAATAATGCGGATCATTACCGATAGATGGCGCTACCGTCCCCCTTAGAGACGTGTTACAAAAAGATTAATAAATTTCGATGATCGGTAGGGTTCGTAGCCGTAGCCTAATTGGTTAAGGCATTGGGGGTTTTACCCAGGATGCAGGTTCGAGTCCTGCCGGTGGTCGAATTTTGTTAATCTCAATTTTGAAATATTACATTCTGATCTCCAACTGACTTTCGTCAAACAGTGGCCGAAGGAGGCGTTGGAAAGATACTTCGAATCCGCGGCTCAACACCCTTTGGATGTTGCAGCATCCGACTATAGGCCTTTGCCCACAAAGCGTCATAAGCACCTTCGGTAATTCTTATTCTAACAGCGATAATTTACCAAATTAAAAAAAATGTCGGATTGCCATAACAATAGGCTAGTTGACCGTAATCGAAGGCAAATTATGTTAAAATGTTGTTTATTTCTGAGTGTATTTGTGTAATGGAACCCAAATATAATAATAATTTCAGTTCATAAAACTAAAAATTATATTTGTAAGTAATATTTTTTTTGTCAAATTCGCCGAAAATGATATAAGCCATTTTGAGACGTTATAGATCTAGATAAAAAAGAAATTTCATTCGCTGGTTTCAATCGCCTTTTGAGCCTGCAAATTCCTATTTATCAGGAGTCTTTTTCAGTATATTCTTGCCTTTTAGGATAATATTGAAACAATAACTGTATTTTTGTTTATTTTAATAAAATGAATGGTTATAACTCAGTATTAGACTATTTTTATCATGACCTTTCCTTATGATGGTGTAGGAATTGTCACGGTACATCTATATATATAAAAGAAAGTCGTGTTTGTTACAACACTTATAACTCGAGAACGGCTGGACCGATTGCCATGGTTTTTGATTTGTTGGATTTGTTTCCGTCCCGAATAGCAGAATACATTATAAAAACAAAAGAAAGTCGTGTTAGTTACACTATTTATAACTCAAGAACGGCTGAACCGATTTGGCTGAAAATTGGTAGGGAGGTAGCTAAGAACTGGGAGAAGGACATAGGATACTTTTGGGTAGGGGTAGGGTAGGGTAGGGTAGGGTAGGGTAGGGTAGGGTAGGGTAGGGTAGGGGTAGGGTAGGGGTAGGGTAGGGGTATGGTAGGGGTAGGGGCAGGGTAGGGTAGGGGTAGGGTAGGTGTAGGGTAGGGGTAGGGTAGGGGTAGGGGTAGGGTAGGGGTAGGGTAGGGGTAGGGGTAGGGTAGGGTAGGGGTAGGGGTAGGGTAGGGGTAGGGTAGGGCAGGGGTAGGGTATTAAAGTCCACCCGTGCGAAGCCGGGGCGGGCCGCTAGTATATGAATGAAATGAAAACGTTTATTGATAATGTAATTGTAAACGAATCGATCGTACTTATTATAAGTCAAATACAATGATAATCAAAACAAAAAAGAAAAAACAATCCTAACTGATAAATTAGTTTACATTTCAACAATAATGTTAAAATATGTCGCGTTACTATAACAATGTGATATTTTTGCGCGTGTTGTTAGTGCTAGAAACTAACCCCATCACACAGATCGTTCTATCTGACCCACTGGAAAAGAGTGAGGCCGTAAACGCGGCACGTCCCCCCTCGCCTTATATTTCGGAATTGAATAACATAATCTGTCTATTGGCACGCCAGTCGTTCAACCGCGAGTGGGAGGAGTGTTGCCGCGTGCAGCGCTCGTACGCCGTGCCCGACGCGGAGCTGCGCGAGGCGCTGAAGAGGGACAACAAGCAGGCGCTGCTGCCGCCCTACACCACCTTCTACGACCACTACGCCGCCGCGCCCTTCTCCAAGAACCCCGACAAGTACGTCAAGTACAGCCCCGTGCAGGTCAGTCACTGCGATACTACGTACATACCTCTTTCTCATAGGGGTAGGCAGAGAGACACCTCCTGCCACTTGCTACGACATACCACTTTCGCCTTCGCCACATTTATTAATCTCCTCATGCATGTATTTTGGTTTAGGGTACTTCTGACCCGGCCTTTCTTAAGAACGTGCCGTCTGCGATGCTAGGCTTATTCATTTAAAACTTTTGCATACAATAGTACCTAAGCGGACTGAATGCCAGAGGCATTCTCTCCTAGTCAACCATTAGGTGGTGCACTAACAAAGTGTTAGGTGAACAGGAATTGTATCCGCTCGTTATGAAAAAAATGCCGTCATGGTACTAATTTTCATCAATAAAATATTAGAGATACATACGCTTTTTTTTGGTAATATAACGTATCGTAAGGATAAATATTAATGGCTGAAATTCAATAAAACGGGGAAAAAACGCAGGAAAAGTACCTTCTCAACAGCCCTTTTTTAGTCTAACCCGTTACTACGCAAACTACTTAACAAATACCATAAAATTTATTCACTGGCTCGCCTGCTCATTTACCTACATATTGATATGTTGGCGCGTCTCTCGTCGTGTCTTTGGATGGGCAGCCATCTTGAAGAATCTTGAACTTCTTCGGGAACATTTGCTGGCGCACCACACTTGCGACGAATCGCTATCCATCGCGATAATCAAAGTGTATTTTAGCGAGATTGGTGTGCCTATGTATAGGGTTAATAGTCATTGATGTGATTAAGACATTATTTAAGTTTAATTTACAATAGTAACTTATTAAGTGCGGTAGAAGCGTAACTTGATTTTTCTTCAACTACCCACCCCAATATCCACGTCACACCAGGATGATTTTTGGAGTACCCCCCTGCGCTTTTAAATATAAGTGGCTAAACACAAACGCCTAACTGTTGTAGGATTTAGTTAAAAGTGTGAATTAATAAAACCACTAAGTTTTGGGACCTTTAGAATTTGACCTGTATTTTAAGCACTATAATTTATATTTCAGATCGGCACACAACTGGACGGGTACTTCGATGAAGCTGCTTAATCCCGTATGATGTAAGCAATATTAATACATTAGAGGGAATTATATTATATCGTAGTAAAATGATAATGTTTTATTTATTTAATCAGCAGATTATTTTATTAAACGATTATTAATAGAAATTATGTTCTTCTTTATTTAAACCCTGTATATTATTAAATCAGCTTCCGCGCGGTTTCACTCGCCTAGCTCCCGTTCCCTTAGGAACTTCATAATAAAATTTGATAATAAATTCAAGCAAACAAAATAGTAGATTGTTTATCTAGGGAGAAAACAACTATTTTAAAGGCGAGAGTGTTTTTTTTATAATCCAGAGCGGAGCGAAGGATTCTTAACTAGAATCCTGAGCGCAGCGAGGGATTAAAAGTATGTCACTCGAGCTTAAAATAGTGTTGCTTCCGAGGTGGACACTCTACTTTTTATCACCCTTTATGAGAAAATAAGTAAGTGCAACTTAGAACAACAACAAGAATTTATTTACGTACAATGAATAACCATAAGACATAATAATTCTTTCACTTGAGGAAGACGCACTCATTTTTTATAATTCTAAAATCTGAATATGAATCAACTACGAACGAAAGCAGAATGCATTTAATTTCGCGCGTTGTTTATTTTTCATCAACTTTTTTAAAATCACATATTCAATACATTGTTCCCGCATGGTTTGTGATTCACCTCTTTGCTGATTGAAAAATTATTAACAATATCCACATTCCAAATTCAAATCAATTTTGGTCCCTAAGGGATTAATGAGCTATTTTGGTCCCTGTTTACGAGGAATAAACTAGCTCTTTTTGAATAGATGTGATAAAAATATAAATTTATGATAATATATTTATGAAAATCCTTCAAGTTAGATTAAAAAAAAAATATTTCTATAATGAAAAGTCACTTCAAAACATAAATTTCGATCAAAATCTAATCATTTGGATAGTAGTGGTTTGTTTTTTGGCCTTCCTGTAAAACTTTATGGCATGGAAATATTGGGTTATTGATTACGACACTTCTAAATTAATTGCTGAATTGAACCTTTTTCCCAATTATACCTATCAATCGATATATAGAAATAAAATAAAATCCCCCCTCTCTCTCTCCGCAGCATTGATTATTCCCATCTGATTGTGGGATCTGCTTTTCCAATCTTCTGCTTTCACTTTGCTCTAATTGACGTACCGTTTTCAGAAACGTTGCAGTTTGTCATGTCTTTCGCGATTATATCTTTCCACCTCATTTTCGGTCTTATCAAAATAAAATATGGGCAAAAATAAAACAAATAATTTCTATTTGATTACTGTTATATTGAGGTAGGGAAGCCTTTGCCCTACAGTGGGATTACATACGGCTCATAATAATAATATTGCACAAACAACTATGACTCAGTTTCTTTTTCTCTTCCTGTTTTTCCTCTTCGGCCACTGAAACAAACATGACACACATAATAAAATTGTAAGAAATAATATAAGTTAGTCTAGCCGTTGCGCTTTCAAAATCGTATATATACATATTAGATTTTTCGCAGAAACCAAATAAGTATTGAGAAATAATTGAACTGTGAAATTGAATCAATGTGAATTTGAGAAAACAGATATTATTATGTATTAACCATTACTGGTAGATAATCTTATCATAGATGGCACAAAGAGATTGATAAATTTCGACGACCGTTTGGGACCCACTACCACCCCACACCAAAGATGCAGCTTCGAATCCTGCCGATATACGGTGGTCTAAAATAATCTCAATTTCTTAAATTTTGTAACTATTTTGTAAACTTAGCGGTTTACCGCAAAGTTTACAATGTAGGTACTAAACTAATATAAATTATAATTTGTTTAAAAAATATACTACACTTATTTGAAACGGTTTCAAGTCTACAAAGACTAAGATTTGGAAAGCGCATCGACATGGGAATTGGTTAGTAATAAAAAATTGTATTATTATGGATTATTCAGGTAAATTATTAAATTACTAACTGCTACCCGCGGCTCTGCTAGCGAGAGGAAGTAAATCACGTCGAGGCATTATTTCGAACAGCAAGATTAAAGAACAATAATCTTAACATTTTAGAGCAATATAAAATATTTATTATCATAAGAGCAATCTTGGTATGTAATAAAGCATGCTGTTATGATAAAAAATGTATTATTGCAAATTACTAATTATAATTGTTTCATATAACACAGGTAGACAAAGTTTTTGTTCCACTAAAATCAATATATTTATCTGATGGTGAGTACATTTTAATCATCAAAAATATTCTGTCACGTCAAATTCTTGAGATATTTGGGACTTAATATTGCAAAAATGGCATTTTAGCCTTTATTAAACATAGGTAAATAAAATTTTAAATCTTTTAGTAAAATTGAGTAATAACTGTTTTCGTAAGTAGCTATTCTGAATTCCAATAAACATTGATAAAATTGAAGTGCCATCATTAAAAACTTCATACAAAAAGACTCTTTCGATATTTTTTTTAATAGAAATGTATGAGAAAAATATAGTTCAACAAAATCTTTAATGTCTTTGCATTGGAAAAACATAGAAACTTTTTGTAAACAGTATTAACAATTTCAGAAGTATGACTATCAACATAATATGTTACGTTTAGCAAAAAAAAAAAGGTATGTAACTATTCTAAATAAATTTGCAAATTTAGCTAAATCAACATATTTTTATATGTTTACTGTTAGTAAATATCTCAAAAATGTGACGTGATATATAAATTCTAATTATTGTTCAGTTTTTAACTCATGAAAATAGTCGTTTTGGAACATGATATCAGTTAACTTTGTTGACCTGTGTTATATATGCTGCTGAACATGGGCCCATGCCCTTGAAGAAGCAAGCGGGTTGGTGACAGAAGTTTTGTTTAGTATACACACGGGTAAAAGCTGCTGCCCGTTACCCGGGCAATCTGGATCAACGGCTTAACGTGCTTTCCGAGGCACGGAGAGTAGTCCCTCGACCAACCAGACCCGGAAAATATTTTTTTTTGCAGAAATATTTTTTTTGTCCGGCGCAGGAATCTAACCCACGACCTCCATGACTTATCGCAAGGCCACGGAAGTTGTCGAAAGGTCTAAAAAGCTGTTATTTCCATTACTTACAATTTTATTTAAACTAGCTTGCCCGCGCCTTCACCCGCTAACTTTGCTGCAGAAGTACTAAGTACTAAATATACATGCTTACTTTTTACTCTAGCTGTATTGCGTTTTACTTTGATAGGTAATAATGACGGAGTGTCATTACAAGGATAGAAATTACTTTTGAGATTAGTGTAAAAGATATAGGCAATTTATGATTTTTATCAATTTTGTTGTAACACGATTCGTAGATCCAAGCCATTTTATAAACTTGTTGAATAAAATTTTGTATAAAAACACACAAATAAAAATAGAGCCCATTGCCAGCCTCAAAAATGTGTCGCATTAAATAGGGTATATTTTTCAATCTCCATATAAAAATAATCAGAGGAGTAAATTTTTAATTTGACAGATATTCTATGGAAATTGTGTGGAAATTTAAATTTATAGATTGAATATGTATAATTGATAGATAGCTACTTGATTATACAAATTAATTTTATTGAACTTTCAGTTTAATAGCCTCATTGTCAATCGGTAATGTAGATTTTTATCTCAAGAAACATCCGAATAGGTACTTAGCTCGTAGGTTAGACGTTAGTGGCAAGTTGTGAAGTTACTATAGCTAAAATTTATGTTGTTGATTGCTAATGTGACAAAAAGTTGCGTTGCAATGACACTGCGACATTTATAGACTTTTTGCAATTAATCTGCAAAAATATGTCGCATTTTTAAGTAATACGTACGTGGATCGTATCAGTGCACAGTTAAATCCGGATTTTGGGAATAAAGGAATGACGGTAGTTGATGATCTATTCTATTATAGTATATAGATATGAGTGGGTAAGGGCCCAATTTTCTTTTGTGTAGCTTTGGTACGCTTTTTGTTTTCGACATTGTTTTACCATCAACAAAGAAAAATATGTAAGATTAAAAACAAAAATTGCGACTGGCAATAAAAAATAAACCAACTTCGTTTAAAGCATAAATAAAAGTAAATGAATTTCGAAACCAAATAAATGATTGCATAGTTTTTTTTTTTTAATAAAATAAAAGTTATACTTATTTTTTAAGAGTCTCTGTTGATTGTAAAATAATGAATATTTAAGCATCATATTTTTCTTCTGTATCGTGTACATTAATTTCCGAATAATAAATTACCTATAAATTGAACAAAAATACCTGTGTTTCTTTTTGTCAGAGATTAGATCTGTAGTTCCACTCGGGACAATAAAAAAATGGAACTGATAATTATCTGCAAAAATGGCGGTATACATTTCTTCGGCGTATCCATCTTCCGTATCCATAATTCCTTCATGTATCATGTGACTTAATTGAGAAACTTTACCAATACCCGCCATTCGAAATTGGAACACAAATAATGAAAATAAAGCAGCCGAGTTGAACTACGCCTAATTTCTGATCGTATTGTCCAATTGCATCCAATACATTACGGCGTGACGTATACAATCTGCAGTATGGTGGATACCTTTCTACTGTCCGTGAGCTCCATCTCCGCTTGCAACTAAACAACCAGACACAGATGATTTGAGTATTAAATATATTTTTTTATAACAGCTTTTATCATTTCACCTGCGGTTCGTCATGATGGTGTTGTATGGGCTGAGTTGGGTTTAAAATGTACCTTTCTTGTTTTTTTTCTGACATCAGTATCCGAGGATATATTTTTTTTAAAACAACTCCCGCATTTTAATACCTTTGTTGCGTGTACTTTTGTTGTGAATACTTTACAAACATTTATTTTACGAACACAAAGCACACCCAGAATCAGAACAACAATTTGTGGTTCACACAACTAATTGTCCCGGGTGGGAATCGAACCCAAAACACCAGGTCTCAGAGGCAACTACCGTAACCACTGAGCCGCTGGTGCAGTCAATTAAAGCCCATTATATTATATTTTCTAGTATATTGGTAACTTACTCTTGTTTTATGCAGACTTATATACTTCAGAATGAAATGCTACACTATCATAGTCATAAAATCATTCACGCAGGGATACAAATTTGTTAGGGTTGTTCCGTACTTGAAATCGAATGACGCGAGATCGAATAACACTTGCTCGAATACGTTTACTCGATAGTACTTGAAATCGATAAATTAAGAGCTCGACAGTTCACTACCTCGATGCATCAAAATCTCGAATAACTATAAGCTCGAATCATCGGCAGCGCGAAGGCTCATTGTTCGATGTATCAAAATCTCGAAACATCATTTCTCGACCGACTATCTAATCGATATACAGAAAAGTTAAAAGGATTTTTATTTGAGTGCCTACAACATAATGAAACAATACTTCATACAATCTAGTAAAATGTCAATTCTGCCGGTTCAAAAATTCGGTTCTGGTACTCGCCGAGCGGCCAGAACCGACATTTTACTAGATTTAGTTTAGTAAAACGACATATCACTGATGATAAATTGGTGTTTTGTCATATCACTAGATAATTTAAGTAAGAAGACGTAATAAATAAGAATATTCAACATCCACCGGGTTTTCGCGATATCCCTAGGGATTTCGTGAAATCCCAGATATCCTCATCTTCCTGTGACATTTTTTTTTTTGATAAGGTAACACCCAAAAACTCCGATATATTTTATTCCGAATTTCATATAACCGAAGAAGTGTGATTTTTTTATGGTACTTATTGATTGAAACTTTTCATTTTTTTTTAACGACATGTTGCGAGCGGTTATTAAGGGGGAAATTTTTTCATTATTTTTGCGATAGACGCACCGTTTTCGAGATATTCTATAAATCGATTAAATGGTCGTTGGAGTAATGATGTTTCAAGCTAATGAGCCTTCGCGCTGCGTCTTTCCATTCTATACAAGGCCAGAACGCAACCATAGGAAACTGCTCGTGTATATATTGTAATGCTGTTTTGAAGTCTGTGATTACAATATATACACGAATTTTGCGCACTAATCGTGTATAGTTTGTACCGTGGATGCTTGCGTCTTCGTTCCAGACTATACTACATAACTTACTTACGATTCGCGAAGCGGGGCTCCGTCGAGCTTAGTTAGTAGACGCCATATGAGGTTTATTTTAGGTTTAATTGTGAATAAAAAATCTGTGTCTGCTAACTAAGCCAGACTCGCGGGGCTCCTACTTATGAGTGGTTTAATAAAAAAACCACGAAGACTAAGGCGGGAGCTTCGCTTCGCTCCCGCCTTAGTCTTCTAACCTAACTTATCCGAGTCGGGTTGCACTGACAACAAACACAACGTTTCTTTTCTACACTATTGGTCCGCATGCGTACTGGCGCTGTACGTTTTGGAGCGCTGTACTTACATCACTACAAAGTATACGCGAGTATTTGCGTACTGCTCTTGTATATATTGGAAGAATTTAGTAAAAAAGTTATATCCAATCTGTACGTGATTAGTTTCACACCCTTGCGTTCTGGCTTTGTATAGAATGGAAAAACGCCTTCGCGCTGCCGATGTTTCGAGCTTATAGTTATTCGAGATTTTGATGCATCGAGGTAGTGAACTGTCGAGCTCATCATTTATCGATTTCAAGTACTATCGAGTAAACGTTTTCGAGCAAGTGTTATTCGATCTCGCGTCATTCGATTTCTAGTAGGGAACCCAATTTCTTATCGTTTTATTATAAGCATTCATAACAGATTTTGATATTCTTACCAATGTTATAATTTAAGCATTTGCATAAAAATATATTTGCACTATTATCTATATTTTAATACGTGACGTAAAACATTGTACCCCTTTTTGCGAAAATTGTGCGAATGGAGAATTATAAAAATTCGCACACTTATAATTTATATAAAGAAGAAGTGCAGAACGCTATTTTCTTATAAATTATTGTAGAATTTCGACCAATGGGCGGCCACTAGTATTAATAAATCATTCTAAATATTACTTTTTTAAACATATTTTTTTAATAAGGACACATTTTAAACCCAAATCTCGTTTATGTCCCTGTAGATACTCGCTAAATGTAACCCCCCACCAGGTCAACAGGAAACTTTTGTGTGTGTATTTATGTTTCTTTCTTTCTTTCTTTCTTTATGTGGCATTTTACATCAATCTTACAAACATACTGTTTGTAAGTGTAACATAACCAAAACTAAATGAACTTGACATGCTGATAATAAATAATAAGAATCGTAAGTTGATCAACTGTCTAGTTAGTCGATAAAATAACGAGGATGTGGTTAATAAAAAAATTAACCTAAGCCAATGGAGTACAACATGACTTGTTGGAGTTTGTTTTGTTTAGTTACAACAGTAGCATAGTCTCATTTGGTTAAGCTAGGTCAAGTGTCATCATTATAAGTAAATAATATAATAATGATGCGTGTCCACTGAAACTGGCAACTAAATTTAACAGTATGAGAGGCACGAAAGCCAGATCAGCTTACGGTTCGTATTATTTTCCGGTAACTTATATATGACGTTATTTCATTGGAATCTCGCTTCCACGGACATAACGTCAAAACTCATATTTACGCACAGCATATACAAAATCGCAAAAATAGGAATCAGTTTGGCAATGTTATTTCATTACAATAAATACATGAATGCTTTACGTATTCCTTCATAAACTGAATACAAAATCTCACCTCGGTGTAAGGCCCTTAGCCAAGCTGTAGGTATGTTTGTATTGCATTGGTTAAGAACTTTATTACAAACCTATAGAGTTCAAAATATGATGAAAACGGGTTAAATAGTGTTTTATTAACAATTTTCAATCAAACCAATCCTTGTGACGCTTAGGAAGTTTAAAAACACAAAATTCACTGATACAAAACACACAGTACAATCTATCGTTCACATCCATAGTTGTCCCGGGTGGGAATCTAACCCAGATCACCAGGTCGCAGAAGCAACTACGTTACCACTGAGCCATCAATGCAGTCAAAAAACACATGCTCACAGTTTATTTAACATATAATATTATAGATACAACTTTAGATTCTAACTACATTGCCATACGGTTCCAAATCTAGACCTCTTTAGCATTAGGACGGATGACTAGTATACTTTAGAAGCATTTGATCGTACAGATACCGGCACGGTTCTTGATCGCTCGGCGCAAGAGTGGGGATTACTTTGCGCATCGTACACTTATGACAAAATAAAACGCACACCCGTTTATTATTTATTTTTTCTAAGTTACCTTCGTAATTTCTTACTGGTTGCAAGAAAGATTAATAATGATTTAATTTTGTTAAATTGAGATCAAAGAAGTAATTAACTAGTGTTTCTAATTTAAAACCATAACTTAGTTCTTGTAGTTTGTCAAAAATTCCCAAATGAAACTACTACGTTCTACGTACTTTTTTTTGTTAACATTTTTGACCTCGAATTTCATTTGTTCACTAATGAAATAAAAAACATTTTTCCAAAAAAGAAAAATATATTTTATAAACATTGGTGTCAATTAAATTGGCCGGAATTGTACTCGTCGCCGTGATGTACGTGCAACAGGAGTAAAGAACGAATCCCGAGTGACCGCTATGACGCGATGCGCTACGGGCCAATCACTGCACTTAACCCCGCCCCACGCCTCACTTCATACCACCAAAGGGACCCAATAACTCACTTCTGCGCATGTCAAGGTCAGCGCTCAAGAATCGTGCCGATCATTGTAACTGCCAGTTTACGATAAAGGCACATACGGCGAATGTTTATAACGTACAATGGTACATCCGACCTAATGCTTCTGTGCTCTAGAAATGTATTATTTTAGCGTACAATGTAAGCAAAGTAAACAAGAAGGGTGTGTATATTACCTTGATCGCCTGAGGGGGAGGTTTCTGCTTGGCGGGAGGCTTCTTGGGTGCCTTGGCTACCTGGTCGGGGTATGGAGTGAAAGCGCACGGTAGATGCTTGCGGGATCTATGTATAGAAACATTCATATACACCGTGATTTTAAGAAGAAGTAAAACTTTCGTGAGCGTGCGACTAGTTCGAGACCATTTCGAGGTTCATTCTCAAGGAGTAGTCGTCTCGTCGGTAGTTGGGCAACTAAAGGTTCGAGCACACCGGATGCGTATGCGTAGACGTAAGCGTAGACATGCACGTACTTGTAATGTATGGAACCGTATGAGACAGGACACATGCACGTCTACGCATACGCATCCGGTGTGCTCGAGCCTTAACTCACCCGGCGCGATGATGAAAAATCGTGAGTACAACCGGAGAGTTAATAAAAATACTTAAAGAAGTTGCAAATAATTGGCAACTGACATGCTATCAGCATTGCTATCGAAACGTCAACAAAAGAGACAGTTTACTATTATATAACTAAGTTTAATAACTTTTCGTCCAAAAAGAATAGGCTTGTGGACTAAAATTGAAAAAGCTGATAAATATTTTACTTCAATATTCATTTTATTAAAAAAAACATATTGTTTTATTTCAAAATCAAACATTTTCACTATATATTTTGCGTTTTAAAATACGACCACAAATTCATAAGTTTGACGTACTAGCCGCTGGGTTGACTGTTGGCTGGGTCGCTATATGATTTTAGGTATATAACTTTACTGTTTAGAGGTTATGTTAGGTTTTTGTATAGGTTTTATATTCCGTAAAATATTTTTTGATTGCTGTCGTATTGAATCAGTTATGTTGACTGCCAATCTAAAACACTGTTACTATAAAAAAGCACCAGTTAGATATGTGACGATTAATTTCTCATTTTGAAATGTATATAAAAAAATAAATTAAATTGACCGTGTCACTCGAAACTGGTACGGAACTCTTCGCGCGCGAGTCTTACTCGCACTTGGCCGGTTTTTATAAAATTACGCACTTAAAACTGGTAATCTTGATTTTGACGCCTAGGTAGACCTCGTTTAGGAAGACCGCTGGGGTCCACCTGGATCACTTTGGGAAACACAGACCTAAATAAATATAAAAGCCAAAATAAACAAAGATAGATACTCACTTATGGAACGGCAACAGCACGGGTTCGAGCACGGGCGGAGTCTTGACGTACGTGTGCTCGTCCGCGTCCGACACCGCGGCGGGGAACTGCAGGCGCAGCGCGGCGCCGCTCGCGCGCGACACCAGCAACAACGCGTTCGTGCCGTGCGCGGGCTGAGGACATTGTGCACTCGTCAGTCTACTAGTACTCTTGTTAACTGCAGGCGCAGCGCGGCGCCGCTCGCGCGCGACACCAGCAACAACGCGTTCGTGCCGTGCGCGGGCTGAGGACATTGTGCACTCGTCAGTCTACTAGTACTCTTGTTAACTGCAGGCGCAGCGCGGCGCCGCTCGCGCGCGACACCAGCAACAACGCGTTCGTGCCGTGCGCGGGCTGAGGACATTGTGCACTCGTCAGTCTACTAGTACTCTTGTTAACTGCAGGCGCAGCGCGGCGCCGCTCGCGCGCGACACCAGCAACAACGCGTTCGTGCCGTGCGCGGGCTGAGGACATTGTGCACTCGTCAGTCTACTAGTACTCTTGTTAACTGCAGGCGCAGCGCGGCGCCGCTCGCGCGCGACACCAGCAACAACGCGTTCGTGCCGTGCGCGGGCTGAGGACATTGTGCACTCGTCAGTCTACTAGTACTCTTGTTAACTGCAGGCGCAGCGCGGCGCCGCTCGCGCGCGACACCAGCAACAACGCGTTCGTGCCGTGCGCGGGCTGAGGACATTGTGCACTCGTCAGTCTACTAGTACTCTTGTTAACTGCAGGCGCAGCGCGGCGCCGCTCGCGCGCGACACCAGCAACAACGCGTTCGTGCCGTGCGCGGGCTGAGGACATTGTGCACTCGTCAGTCTACTAGTACTCTTGTTAACTGCAGGCGCAGCGCGGCGCCGCTCGCGCGCGACACCAGCAACAACGCGTTCGTGCCGTGCGCGGGCTGAGGACATTGTGCACTCGTCAGTCTACTAGTACTCTTGTTAACTGCAGGCGCAGCGCGGCGCCGCTCGCGCGCGACACCAGCAACAACGCGTTCGTGCCGTGCGCGGGCTGAGGACATTGTGCACTCGTCAGTCTACTAGTACTCTTGTTAACTGCAGGCGCAGCGCGGCGCCGCTCGCGCGCGACACCAGCAACAACGCGTTCGTGCCGTGCGCGGGCTGAGGACATTGTGCACTCGTCAGTCTACTAGTACTCTTGTTAACTGCAGGCGCAGCGCGGCGCCGCTCGCGCGCGACACCAGCAACAACGCGTTCGTGCCGTGCGCGGGCTGAGGACATTGTGCACTCGTCAGTCTACTAGTACTCTTGTTAACTGCAGGCGCAGCGCGGCGCCGCTCGCGCGCGACACCAGCAACAACGCGTTCGTGCCGTGCGCGGGCTGAGGACATTGTGCACTCGTCAGTCTACTAGTACTCTTGTTAACTGCAGGCGCAGCGCGGCGCCGCTCGCGCGCGACACCAGCAACAACGCGTTCGTGCCGTGCGCGGGCTGAGGACATTGTGCACTCGTCAGTCTACTAGTACTCTTGTTAACTGCAGGCGCAGCGCGGCGCCGCTCGCGCGCGACACCAGCAACAACGCGTTCGTGCCGTGCGCGGGCTGAGGACATTGTGCACTCGTCAGTCTACTAGTACTCTTGTTAACTGCAGGCGCAGCGCGGCGCCGCTCGCGCGCGACACCAGCAACAACGCGTTCGTGCCGTGCGCGGGCTGAGGACATTGTGCACTCGTCAGTCTACTAGTACTCTTGTTAACTGCAGGCGCAGCGCGGCGCCGCTCGCGCGCGACACCAGCAACAACGCGTTCGTGCCGTGCGCGGGCTGAGGACATTGTGCACTCGTCAGTCTACTAGTACTCTTGTTAACTGCAGGCGCAGCGCGGCGCCGCTCGCGCGCGACACCAGCAACAACGCGTTCGTGCCGTGCGCGGGCTGAGGACATTGTGCACTCGTCAGTCTACTAGTACTCTTGTTAACTGCAGGCGCAGCGCGGCGCCGCTCGCGCGCGACACCAGCAACAACGCGTTCGTGCCGTGCGCGGGCTGAGGACATTGTGCACTCGTCAGTCTACTAGTACTCTTGTTAACTGCAGGCGCAGCGCGGCGCCGCTCGCGCGCGACACCAGCAACAACGCGTTCGTGCCGTGCGCGGGCTGAGGACATTGTGCACTCGTCAGTCTACTAGTACTCTTGTTAACTGCAGGCGCAGCGCGGCGCCGCTCGCGCGCGACACCAGCAACAACGCGTTCGTGCCGTGCGCGGGCTGAGGACATTGTGCACTCGTCAGTCTACTAGTACTCTTGTTAACTGCAGGCGCAGCGCGGCGCCGCTCGCGCGCGACACCAGCAACAACGCGTTCGTGCCGTGCGCGGGCTGAGGACATTGTGCACTCGTCAGTCTACTAGTACTCTTGTTAACTGCAGGCGCAGCGCGGCGCCGCTCGCGCGCGACACCAGCAACAACGCGTTCGTGCCGTGCGCGGGCTGAGGACATTGTGCACTCGTCAGTCTACTAGTACTCTTGTTAACTGCAGGCGCAGCGCGGCGCCGCTCGCGCGCGACACCAGCAACAACGCGTTCGTGCCGTGCGCGGGCTGAGGACATTGTGCACTCGTCAGTCTACTAGTACTCTTGTTAACTGCAGGCGCAGCGCGGCGCCGCTCGCGCGCGACACCAGCAACAACGCGTTCGTGCCGTGCGCGGGCTGAGGACATTGTGCACTCGTCAGTCTACTAGTACTCTTGTTAACTGCAGGCGCAGCGCGGCGCCGCTCGCGCGCGACACCAGCAACAACGCGTTCGTGCCGTGCGCGGGCTGAGGACATTGTGCACTCGTCAGTCTACTAGTACTCTTGTTAACTGCAGGCGCAGCGCGGCGCCGCTCGCGCGCGACACCAGCAACAACGCGTTCGTGCCGTGCGCGGGCTGAGGACATTGTGCACTCGTCAGTCTACTAGTACTCTTGTTAACTGCAGGCGCAGCGCGGCGCCGCTCGCGCGCGACACCAGCAACAACGCGTTCGTGCCGTGCGCGGGCTGAGGACATTGTGCACTCGTCAGTCTACTAGTACTCTTGTTAACTGCAGGCGCAGCGCGGCGCCGCTCGCGCGCGACACCAGCAACAACGCGTTCGTGCCGTGCGCGGGCTGAGGACATTGTGCACTCGTCAGTCTACTAGTACTCTTGTTAACTGCAGGCGCAGCGCGGCGCCGCTCGCGCGCGACACCAGCAACAACGCGTTCGTGCCGTGCGCGGGCTGAGGACATTGTGCACTCGTCAGTCTACTAGTACTCTTGTTAACTGCAGGCGCAGCGCGGCGCCGCTCGCGCGCGACACCAGCAACAACGCGTTCGTGCCGTGCGCGGGCTGAGGACATTGTGCACTCGTCAGTCTACTAGTACTCTTGTTAACTGCAGGCGCAGCGCGGCGCCGCTCGCGCGCGACACCAGCAACAACGCGTTCGTGCCGTGCGCGGGCTGAGGACATTGTGCACTCGTCAGTCTACTAGTACTCTTGTTAACTGCAGGCGCAGCGCGGCGCCGCTCGCGCGCGACACCAGCAACAACGCGTTCGTGCCGTGCGCGGGCTGAGGACATTGTGCACTCGTCAGTCTACTAGTACTCTTGTTAACTGCAGGCGCAGCGCGGCGCCGCTCGCGCGCGACACCAGCAACAACGCGTTCGTGCCGTGCGCGGGCTGAGGACATTGTGCACTCGTCAGTCTACTAGTACTCTTGTTAACTGCAGGCGCAGCGCGGCGCCGCTCGCGCGCGACACCAGCAACAACGCGTTCGTGCCGTGCGCGGGCTGAGGACATTGTGCACTCGTCAGTCTACTAGTACTCTTGTTAACTGCAGGCGCAGCGCGGCGCCGCTCGCGCGCGACACCAGCAACAACGCGTTCGTGCCGTGCGCGGGCTGAGGACATTGTGCACTCGTCAGTCTACTAGTACTCTTGTTAACTGCAGGCGCAGCGCGGCGCCGCTCGCGCGCGACACCAGCAACAACGCGTTCGTGCCGTGCGCGGGCTGAGGACATTGTGCACTCGTCAGTCTACTAGTACTCTTGTTAACTGCAGGCGCAGCGCGGCGCCGCTCGCGCGCGACACCAGCAACAACGCGTTCGTGCCGTGCGCGGGCTGAGGACATTGTGCACTCGTCAGTCTACTAGTACTCTTGTTAACTGCAGGCGCAGCGTTCACTACTTCATTTAGTTCAACGGCTCATTGACTCGGCTCTAGTAACGAGTGATACCGACGAAACGCCAACAGCGACCCGACAATACCCGAACTTCCCCGACGAATTGGCTTTCATTTTGTAATAAAAACAAAACAACCCAATGAATCTTAATCTATACTAATATTATAAAGCTGCAGAGTTTGTTTGTTTGTTTGTTTGAACGCGCTAATCTCAGGGACTACTGGTCCGATTTAAAAAATTATTTCAGTGTTGGATAGTCCATTTATCGAGGAAGGTTATAGGCTATATTTTATTTTCAAAAAAGTTGGGGATCCGTAAGAAAATTGCGTTTTTGTAACCCAAGGTGTAAAAGCGAAAACCTATTTATGCGTGCGCTGCAAAAACTATTGACAATAGAACAAAATGATGTACTACGGGTTTGTAGGTCTTATTAAGATCTACAAAAAAGTCCGCGAGAGCATATATCTAACTATCATAGTTTAGTCACAATAACCGCTTTTATGTTCATAAAAAAATATTAAATCGTCTGAAGAAAGAAACTACGTTAAATCTATATCGTTATATTAATCCTTATCCAAATTAAGCATAATGTTATTAAGGGTATTTATGTAGAAGTAAAATACTTTTTGTTTTATTCCAATCGGACATTTCGTTGAGAAATTATCACGAGTATAAAAACGCAAGGAATTGGTACCTAATAAAGAGTTATTTGCCGTAATAGATAAAGCTGAAGAGTTTGTTTGCTTGAACGCGCTAATCTCAGCAACTACTGGTCCGATTTGAAAAATTATTTCAATGTTAGATAGCCCATTTATCGAGGCTATATTTTATTATAAAGTTTTTATGGGAACGGGAGTTACGCGGGTGAAACCGCGCGCGGAAAGCTAGTTTTATCTAT
This sequence comes from Nycteola revayana, assembly GCA_947037095.2. Taxonomy (NCBI): domain Eukaryota; kingdom Metazoa; phylum Arthropoda; class Insecta; order Lepidoptera; family Nolidae; genus Nycteola; species Nycteola revayana. The sequence continues at coordinate 38,228,918 of OX344838.1, read as the reverse complement.
AGCTCGCTACTAAGTTAAATGAACTACAGAACTTCAAAGATTTTTTAGAGCCACTGAGATAGTTGTCTCGTTTGACTTGCGTAAAGTAGCGCGGCTCAATTTGGTCTCTAGCTCGCAAGTAACTCAATTGAGCTAAAGAGCTAAAAGAGTGATAAAGCTAGTCGTCTCGTTTGATTTGGTAAAGTAGCGCGGCTCAATTTGATCTGTAGCTCGCGAGCAGCTTAATTGAGCTTAAGAGTTAAAGGAGTTATTCGGTGAGCTAAAGAGCTAAAAGAGTGATAAAGTTCTTTTGATCAAAAGAGCTATATCTCTCTTTTCTTTTGAGTGAGCTACATTTCGCATGTCTATTGAGCACTCGTCAGCGCGTGTCACGCACGTACACTCGCGAGTAGTGTACGTGAGTGACACGTACACTACTCGCGAGTAGACTCTTCTTTGTCCACGCGACAAAGTAGAGTTTTGCAGTCTACTAGTATTCTTGTTAACCCCTCGTGCCAAGCTAGAATGCTTGTGTTACGAGTGAGTTCACGTCGGTAGTGCAATGGGTGGGGTTCGAACCGGCGGCCTCAAGATCACAAGTCCGACGCCTTAGCAATTGGGCTGCGGCCGCTTAAACTTGGGTATTACCCCATAACAAACATATGGGGTAATATCCAAGTGTTCACGTACGAAACGCACGTGCAGTCTAAGTAGCGGATAAGCTAGCGGCTAGAGCGCACGCCGCGCGATTCACTCGCGACTTCAGGTAAGAAGAACTTTTTCATCGTGTCTTTCAATACAGAAGAGTTTATAAATGCCGTTCAGGCTAGAACTCCGATATGGCAACCTTTGGCAACACGTCACACTAGCGCGAACGTCTAACGGTCAATACAAGAACTCGCCACGTCTGCGCGCTCGTAATACGCGCGTTGCTACGTAAACAAGTACTAAAGCCCCCCCCCCCCAGGGGGGCCTCGGCGGGCGACCCCAGTTGTTATTATGTTTTACCACATGAAACCCATTCCCTCGTATATAGTAGGAAAGCTGGTACCGATATTTGGGTAGGTATTTGAGGCAATCCGGAGATCCCGCGGTACCATATTGGCCGCGGGTGCCGTCGGGGGGCCGGATTGCTCACCCGGCCCCCGCCAATGGCGGATCGAAGGAGAGTCCGGGAGGTTTTAGTGGTGTAGGGTCCTCTCCTCGTGGAGTTTAGCCTACCACGCTATGGATTGGGCAAGTCCCACATATCCCACCGCCAGCGCTCGAATACGCTGTAGCGGACAAAAAAAAACAAAAAGATATTTGAGGCAAGCTGAAAACTTGTCACATATCTCTCCTATTATACCCCAACACGGGACTGCAGACCTGGCTCGTGAGTAGCGGGGGTGAGACCCCTATTTTTTTTCAAGAGACTTTAGAGAGATACTTCTTTGATTAGATTCTCATTTGACACAAAACATGTTTTAAATGATGTTAGCTACTTACCTCATGTTGCAATATGTAGTTCCCCGGCATGAGACCCTGCAGCTGGTCGAGCGTACAGTACAGAGTGTTGGGTATTGCAGTCTTCAACGTGGGGTTCTGTTCAAACAACTGGTCTGCAGATATTTTGTCGAACGTCACCACTTCACCCGTCACACCGTCCACGCGAACTGTGTAAAATTGTACATTATTGACTTAGAAACTTACCACGACCACACCATAATGTGGTCCATCTATTAGGGGTATTAGTCCATATTTTGTTTTGAACACGTACCATATCTTGTCATCAACACTATTAATTTGTAACCGTAGTGGTTACAAGTGAATTGTGTCGAATTCGTGGGTCACAAGACATGATTCACCCTCTAAAATCGTACAAGTCAAATTGAAAATCATGTTTACTATTTATGTCAGCCTATCGGCCTCTGAGGTTGACAGGTTTAGCTCTTCGAATGACCTTAGATGTCCTTGCTTCCAAAGACTCAATTAGAGGGGGCTAAAATAAACATAAGTACCTATATATTATATTTACATACCATTGAGTACAGCGGCGTTTTTTCTCAACATAAGCGCCAGTGCCAGGCTTCGAACCCTGTCCATCGATTGTTTGCTGCCGCCCAGCTCCAGCTGATACTCCGGATGCGGTTCCAATAATATTTCGCCTGATTCATCCTGGATTTGGATAAAATTTGTTGTTTGTATTAAATAGACATATGAAACCTCCGTAGCGTAACGGTATTTGGCTCGCTTTAAATCTCGGAAGGTCATTGGCGAGGGGAAAATCCTTTACTTACCCTTACTTTATGTGCACAATGCACAATTATGTCCTGGCTACTTCTCGTGACCCTGTTCTTGATCTGCCATCGCTTGAACGAGCGCGCCGGCGGTTTTTCAAATTGGTTATCTGGAAATTTCAATGTAAAACATTTGAAACATTCCATTTGATCATGATAGAAACATCCTATTATTAAATATCGGTTGATAGATGGCATTAAACAGAAATCCTTTATCGCGATATGGTTTCGTTCACAATTTACCCTTTTTTGATATATTTTTTGTCCGAGTTGGTCCACATTTACGAACATTATTTTGACTTAGTTAATCAAGAACAATATTTCTTATATTTTATACAGAAAGTCGTCACTAGATGGTATGAGTTTACTGTAAGTGTATCAATTCATACAAATCGACATCGCACAATATGTTAAACTAAAACAATTTTTATAATCTTATTTTTAAACTCATTCATAATCTATCTATATATGTATTTAATAAAACTGTGGAGATCGAATGTCTGTACATAGAAAAGAAACGCTAAAATCCATCCCAGGTAAATGTTAGAAGTAAAATAGAACACATCCAATTGTTTTTTTTTTGTTTCTATGTCTGTTTGTAATCTCCGAAACTGTTGCACCGATTTAAATGAAATCGAAACTTTTGATCACAGTAAGTTGATCAGTCCCCATGGGATAGTTAAAAAAACCGAAGGAATAACAAAGACCACGCGGACAAAATGGCGGGCATTAGCTAGTAATAATAATAAACTTAGCCCTTAGCCTTAGCCCGTGAGTATTATTATAAACCGAGAACAAAATGAGTTTTCACAACGGTATATGTTGATGTATTATACATATATAAACATGCCGTGTGGTTTCCGGCTTAAAATAGATCACCCCATGTCCTCCCATGGGTGCCGTAAAAGACGACTAAGGCACACATGGCTGATGGATGGGCAACAGCATCTATTAGCTAAAGGTTTACATCCTACTGCGATGACCAATCCGTCTGCCAAACATGGTGATTATGGCAATATCCCTCAACGATCCTGGCTTGCCAATTTTAAGAGGAGGCCCATGTTCAGCAGTGGACGTAAACGGGCTGTTGAAGAAACATTCCTCTTGAATCACTCAATCTATTAAAAAGAAACCGCATCATAATCCGTCGCGTAGCTTTGAAGATCTAAGCATACATAGGGACAGACAGACAGTGAAAAGCGACTTTGTTTTATACTATGTAGTTCGTTGATAGTAGACGTTATCCACCGTTAAACATATTATGGTGTTCTGATACTAACCTTTACAAGCACACGAATATAAACCGATGTCCATATCGCTGTTCTTGTACTTTTTGTCATTTTGATTAGGTGAGACCATTTGTTTGTCACTACTGCGTAACTTCCTCTTCATCGGCCTTTCTTCCTGTATACCACTAGATGCAAACGTTGGTAGTTCTAAGTCTAAATTAAGTTCATCTGTAAACAATATTAATAATCCATATACAAATATTATAAAAAGGTAAGGATTTGTATTATCTAAAAAATACTGGACGGATTTTCATAATTATTCCTCCACTCGTTGCGCTCTGCGGTATTATCCGCGGTACTCTAATCCAGTGGGTCGGAGCGTGATGTTTTGTAGCCTATATGTTAAACCAGCGCCTATCCCGGTGTAAATTTCAGCTAATTCAATTGAGTAGTTTAAAAAAATTAAAAAAAAGTAACATAAGCAATATTTGATTATGGAGTTCCGATGAGAATGTAAAACTTATGTAAACGAGCTTGCTACCCAATGGCTAGTGGCTAGTAGCCAATGGGGAAATTTTTGTTTCTATTTATGTAATCATATATTTGATTAAATTAATAAATACAAGTAAAATCAGTTTAAAGGTTCCGTTAAACTGCATTACAATTTGTCAATTCATGGGATCTAAATAGGGGTGAGGAACTCGTCAGTGATACGGTACGATAAGAAAACACAATATTTATTTAAATTCATTATGTATATCTAACCGGTTACTACTCATTATTATTTTAGTTGCAAAGGTAATTCTTTTTGGATGGTCATAATTATGTTGTTTTGCTACTTCACCGGGCATATAAAGGCGAGCAAGAGGCACTCCAGCCTAGATAGATGATTTAAAAACTACCAACTAAGCAACCTGCGCAAGAGAGAGTCTGCTGTGGGACCTGGAATTCGGCTCAGGGTCGTCGCTGGCGGGGAGATTGAGGGATTATGGCTTTTAGTTTTTTAGGGTAGCTTTGTGCAACTGTCATAAGGTCAGATGTGACATTTTCACATCGTCATTCGTCATAAGTGCTTTCATCGTAAACTGACACATACGACCGAATGCTTCTAAAGTGTCCGTTTTTAAGCTTCTGAGGTGTCAATTTATGACATTGTGAATTACTGTACGTCGACAGTCACTTAGTACTTAGTTCATAAAGTGGACAGTGTTTAATACATACCTGCGTCTATAAATAATGTGTTGTTTTCTTCGTCACTGCTTATACCGAGGTCACTCATACGTATCAAGTCCGTCTCCGGATCGGACGAACTCTTCTTTCGCGTCGATTTTTTATTTTTATGCAATACTTTTTCCCTTTCTGATTGTCTGTGATGTAAAAAATATATATGTATTCTTAGAAGAATGAAGAAATGAGTGAGTGAGGGACGACCCTATATCATGTAGCGCATGAGGGAATTCAAGGATCTTCCGCTCCCTCCACTTGCTGGCTGATGGGCCGTTCCCTGGTGGGTTCGACCTTGCCGTGCGCCGAAGTGAACGATGACCCACCGGATTTGACATCGAGCGCCGCTAGCATGTTGGTCGCCCCTACAGAGTCTCTGTAGAGGCTTGACCTCGCTAGCCGCGCTCGCCACCCCAAAGGGCCCTCGTGGTCACGAGGGCCCTTTGGGCCCCCACCCAACGACCCACCTGTTGTAACAGGTGGCGATTGATAGCACTGAAGAGGCCTCTGGCCTGACCAGTTTGCCCGGGGCTTACTAGTCTTTGTGGAAGATCTGAAGAATTCAAGAATCAGCAGCGTACGGTTCACTTAGGGTAAATTATGTCCGATTTCTTAGCGAATATTCTAATCCCTGTTTAATAATCTTAGAATTTGTTACAATTATATTTTTATTGGTTATACCTACATTTCAAAATATTTGTAATACACTGCCGTTTGGCAATAGTTGTAATTTTTTTTTAATTATCAAATTAATTAAGTCCTAAAAAAAAAATAAAAAAAAATCTCATAAAAATCATTGTAAAAATAAATCTCATAAAAATAGTGTGTAGCTCACGTCCGTCACCTAATATATGTTGGATATTACAACACATCGTCACGCCTTTCTCCCATAGGAGTAGGCAGAGACAAAGGAACGCCACGGAGCAGTAGTTCTTGAGATTAGCGTGTTCAAGCAAACAAACTCTTCAGCTTTATATATGAGTATAGAATTACCAAGTGTATGGTGATCAAATTTCGAACCGTAAAACTGTTCGGACTTTAATATTAATCTCAGATTTTACTAAAAATTCGTAGGATTTACCGCAGTTGGAGCTTTTACAGTTACATATTTTATACACTAGATATCACTGAGAATAATGAACTCTAGCAAGTTTATAAACTTACGGTAACAGTGCGTCTTGAAGCAGATGTTTCAAGGCTCGGAAGGTCCTAATGGGGGCGGCCTCCTTGCGCGTTGCGATCTCACTGTCCAACACCACCACAACGCAATCCTCACCGTCTGAATTAAAAAAAATAGATATATTAATACGTGAATAAAAAACCCCTGTTAAATGTTTGATGTAGCTCTGAGGACTCCAAACTACGGCCCGCCAGTGCCAACAAACCGGCCCGCGACAGCTTAAGACTAGTGTCATCAATCTAGCCCGCGCATCCAACGTCTTATTGCTGTTAATATTGCTGTGATAAGTTTAAAAAGACAACACAAAATGATAATAGGCGTGACGACAGTATCAAAAAATTAAAGATTTAATGTTTTTAGGGGAAAGTACATATAAAAAGAAATTATTACACTTATTTATTTTATATATATAACCTTGAGATTAATGTGATTTTTAATAAAATAAAAGATTAAAATACTGCAATCGGCCATTTTGACTGAAACACCACTCACGGCGCATGACGTCACGATATTGTAACCATCAAAGAGAATTTAACCACTACGTTAGGTTTGGCGGACTCAATGACATTTTTTACAATAGCGTGACGTCATAGCCGACGCCATGACACTTGAGGCCTTTTTTCGCGCGCTATTTAAAATTTAATAGAAATATGGCTTAAACTTCGTTAAATTTAAATTTATTACCGAAATATTGTGTTTTTCGTACATAGAAAATGACTACCCACGTTGCGCAAAAGGATTTCAAAATCTTGCCTCATGCCTATTACTCGTCGCGCACTTTGCGACTAGTCTAGATATAACAGTACCTATAGTTAAAGATTGAAAAATTAAAACTGTTTAGTTTTAATTTTTCAATCTTTATATATACTCTAAGCTAATTCAAAAATTCAAATTCAAAATATGTTTTGACAAATACCTGTTATAGGTTTATTTACAAATACCTGTAATAGGTTTATTTACAAATACCTGTAATAGGTTTATTTACAAATACCTGTAATAGGTTTACGTAGCGTAGCGGTATTTGGCTCGCTTTAAATCTCGGAGGTCGTGGGTTCGATCCCCACTCCGGACAAGAAATCTTTGTGTAAATTCTAAGATTTCTTTCCGGGTCTGGTTGGTTGAGGGACTAACCTCCGTGCCTCGAAAAGCAGGTTAAGCCGTGTTGTACAACATAATACTGCGGTCACCAACCCGCCTGCCAAGCGTGGTGACTATGGCAAATACCCTCCCACGGGAGGAGGCCCATGTTCAGCAGTGGATGTATTACGGGCGTAGATGATAAGGTTTACGCAAATATAAACTTTTTTTTTTACTCTTACATTCTTTCTAGACAAGTGGCCTTTCGAACATATTAAAAACATCGTTATGGCCGTAAGGCTTCAAAGTTTGGAGACCCCTGATGTAACTTAATGCTGAAGCCAGTTCCCAGTTATGGTGCATGTAACTGTAATAGTATTAATCAATTTTTATGTTTTATTCCATTGTATGTGCCGTAAATAAATGTTAAAATTACGCTGACGAAGGAGCTGAAGTATGCTGCTGCTGCTGATATATTTTTTAAATTATTGTTGTATTCCAATGAAAACATGGATAAGAGACAGAACAAAATAACTACTTCTATGCAGAGGATGCAAGGAAGCTCCCGAAACACCGGCACACGTAATAGGCTAGTTGAAATGATTTTTATATATGGTTAAGAATTGTTTTACTAAAAAAAGCGCTAAAATAAATATTCTACTAAAATTATCGTGACATTTAGAGATGAAAACAATGTCAGTCATTTCAGTGTATATGTTACGGCTAATAGCCGAAGTGGTCGGCTGCACCTAGGTGTAGCCGACACCTAGGTGCAGCCGACCACACGCGGTTAAACTTTGATCAACCTCAATAAGTCCCTGTTCAACTCCATTGGTTTAGGTTTAGGTTTTTTTTTTAACCAGCCCAACACCTTTTTGTGTCGTGCATAGGTATTGTTTAATTTAATTTAAAACCTAGTTCTAACCGAACCCAAACTAACATGTTATCGAACTTTAGCTGCTTCTCGAAGATAAACCTAAGTTTAGCCGGCTAATCTTAAGTTTATGTTCACACCTACCTTTAGCCGTACGTAACATATACATTATCTGTGTCCTGACGTCATTCCTATATCAATGACGTCATGACTCAAAAAATCTAATCGTAACGGATCGCGTTCTAATTTTTTTACTAGACTAATGATGTCTCAAAATTGCTGAAATTAAAGACATAGACAAAAAATATTTTTTCATATTAACAGCAGACGGTGCAGCAGACGGTGACGGGCACGGTCCAGGACCGCTGCTGCTGCACGAGCTAGTACCTGGTGCGATGGTGCAGCAGACGGTGACGGGCACGGTCCAGGGCCGCTGCTGCTGCACGAGCTAGTACCCGGTGCGATGGTGCAGCAGACGGTGACGGGCACGGTCCAGGGCCGCTGCTGCTGCACGAGCTAGTACCCGGTGCGATGGTGCAGCAGACGGTGACGGGCACGGTCCAGGGCCGCTGCTGCTGCACGAGCTAGTACCTGGTGCGATGGTGCAGCAGACGGTGACGGGCACGGTCCAGGGCCGCTGCTGCTGCACGAGCTAGTACCTGGTGCGATGGTGCAGCAGACGGTGACGGGCACGGTCCAGGGCCGCTGCTGCTGCACGAGCTAGTACCTGGTGCGATGGTGCAGCAGACGGTGACGGGCACGGTCCAGGGCCGCTGCTGCTGCACGAGCTAGTACCTGGTGCGATGGTGCAGCAGACGGTGACGGGCACGGTCCAGGGCCGCTGCTGCTGCACGAGCTAGTACCTGGTGCGATGGTGCAGCAGACGGTGACGGGCACGGTCCAGGGCCGCTGCTGCTGCACGAGCTAGTACCTGGTGCGATGGTGCAGCAGACGGTGACGGGCACGGTCCAGGGCCGCTGCTGCTGCACGAGCTAGTACCTGGTGTGATGGTGCAGCAGACGGTGACGGGCACGGTCCAGGGCCGCTGCTGCTGCACGAGCTAGTACCTGGTGCGATGGTGCAGCAGACGGTGACGGGCACGGTCCAGGGCCGCTGCTGCTGCACGAGCTAGTACCTGGTGCGATGGTGCAGCAGACGGTGACGGGCACGGTCCAGGGCCGCTGCTGCTGCACGAGCTAGTACCTGGTGCGATGGTGCAGCAGACGGTGACGGGCACGGTCCAGGGCCGCTGCTGCTGCACGAGCTAGTACCTGGTGCGATGGTGCAGCAGACGGTGACGGGCACGGTCCAGGGCCGCTGCTGCTGCACGAGCTAGTACCTGGTGCGATGGTGCAGCAGACGGTGACGGGCACGGTCCAGGGCCGCTGCTGCTGCACGAGCTAGTACCTGGTGCGATGGTGCAGCAGACGGTGACGGGCACGGTCCAGGGCCGCTGCTGCTGCACGAGCTAGTACCTGGTGCGATGGTGCAGCAGACGGTGACGGGCACGGTCCAGGGCCGCTGCTGCTGCACGAGCTAGTACCTGGTGCGATGGTGCAGCAGACGGTGACGGGCACGGTCCAGGGCCGCTGCTGCTGCACGAGCTAGTACCTGGTGCGATGGTGCAGCAGACGGTGACGGGCACGGTCCAGGGCCGCTGCTGCTGCACGAGCTAGTACCTGGTGCGATGGTGCAGCAGACGGTGACGGGCACGGTCCAGGGCCGCTGCTGCTGCACGAGCTAGTACCTGGTGCGATGGTGCAGCAGACGGTGACGGGCACGGTCCAGGGCCGCTGCTGCTGCACGAGCTAGTACCTGGTGCGATGGTGCAGCAGACGGTGACGGGCACGGTCCAGGGCCGCTGCTGCTGCACGAGCTAGTACCTGGTGCGATGGTGCAGCAGACGGTGACGGGCACGGTCCAGGGCCGCTGCTGCTGCACGAGCTAGTACCTGGTGCGATGGTGCAGCAGACGGTGACGGGCACGGTCCAGGGCCGCTGCTGCTGCACGAGCTAGTACCTGGTGCGATGGTGCAGCAGACGGTGACGGGCACGGTCCAGGGCCGCTGCTGCTGCACGAGCTAGTACCTGGTGCGATGGTGCAGCAGACGGTGACGGGCACGGTCCAGGGCCGCTGCTGCTGCACGAGCTAGTACCTGGTGCGATGGTGCAGCAGACGGTGACGGGCACGGTCCAGGGCCGCTGCTGCTGCACGAGACAGCGCAGCGCGCTCTCGCTCGCCACGAACTTCGCGCCGTGCACCGACGCGTAGAAGCTCAGCTCGCGGTGGATCTCCGATATGGGCAGCATTGATACTGCATCGTCGCCTGTTAACAATTTATATAATAATTATAATAAAACGGCATCGGGATGTGACATTCTCACTCCATAGCCCAGAATTCCAATACATTTGACATCCCATCCATATGGCCCAAACCAAGTCTCTTCCTTTCCGGCAATAGTTTCGTATCTGTGGAGGTCTGTCCATTCCATTGGTATATCAAAGGATAGACCTTCATAGATGCAACAATCTCAGTTCTACATTAAAAGGTACCAAAGGCCTATTCAATGATGGCTTCGGTCTAATCCCTTTCAAATGACCGGGTCTCCATGGGCAGTATAATGTACTGACATAATAATGGATTTATTTCCAAAATTTACAATTTTGTTTACATACATATAACTCTGTTGTGTTAGAAATTGTAGGACAAACAAGTGTTGGACCTTGGGCACCAAGCTAAGATCAAACTTGTGTTATGGGTTCCTTTAGGCTTCCTTTTTTACAGTTTCCAGGAAAATACAAATATGTTCAGAGGTGCAGAGTGTGATGGTTCGAATTGGTACATTCATATGTAAAGCAAAATCATTGTACCCCTTTTTAAGAAAATTGCGCGGATGGAGCTATTCAATGCAAACAGTCAATTTTTTCCTCTTTATAATATTAGTTTGGACAAGGGTAGCGTAGCGTAGCGGTCCGTAGCGTAGCGGTATTTGGCTCGCTTTCAATCTTGGAGGTCGTGGGTTCGATCCCCACACCGGACAGGAAATCTTTGTGTAAATTCTAAGATTTCTTTCCGGGTCTTAGTTAAGCAGTTGGTCCCGATTGTTATAACATCATCTATAATAATCGTATATCAAGGAACGGGCAGCAGCGTTTCCTTGTGTGGTACAATATAATTCTGCGGTCACCAACCCGCCTGTCAATTGTGGTGACTATGGCAAAAACCCTCCCTTGGGAGGAGGCCCTTGTTTAGCAGTAGACGTTATACGGGCTGATGATGATGATGAGTTAATTTTTTCCTCTTTATAATATTAGTTTGGACTAGGGTTCCCATCTCCAAAATTTGCCAACTAGCACAAGACGGCTGAAAGCCCCAGTGTTTTTAAACAAAGCGGCTCGGGCACGGTGCGAGTGTCGCGGGTGGCCTATTATTTAATTTTTTTAACCCAGACTTCAAATGAATTCCGGCCCGCATGCTCCCCGGACGCCCTCTAAACTAGGACAAATCCGGGAAAACCCTGATGGATGGCTACCCTAGTTTAGACTAGCTGCCCACGCGCGATTTTACTCGCCTAGCACCCATTCCCGTGTAAAATTCATAATGAAGCCTATGTTCACTAGATATAGTATAGCTAATCAACGGTCCATCAAGTACTTTCGGAGCCTATTTAATTCAAACAGACAATCAAATCTTTCCTCTTTATAAAATATTAGTTTAGATAAATTGACAGTTTTGGACATTTTTATTGAAATACTAGCGGCCCGCCCCGGCTTCGCACGGGTGGACTTTTATACCCTACCCCTGCCCTACCCTACCCTTTCCCACTACCCCTACCCCTACCCTACCCTACCCCTACCCTATCCTACCCTACCCTACCCTACCCTACCCCTACCCCTACCCAAAAGTATCCTATGTCCTTCTCCCAGTTCGTAGCTACCTCCCTACCAATTTTCAGCCAAATCGGTTCAGCCGTTCTTGAGTTATAAATAGTGTAACTAACACGACTTTCTTTTGTTTTTATTGTATTTAAATGTATTCTGCTATTCAGGGCGGAGACAAATCCAACGAAACAAAAACCATGAAAATTGATCCAGCCGATCTCGAGTTATAAGTGTTGTAACAAACCCGTCTTTGTTTTATATATACTGTTGCCCATGACTTCGTCCGCGTAGATTAAATTACTTGGTACAAACGTTGCCACCCTCTTAGGGATTGAATTTTCAAAAAGCGTTTCATAGTTCACACCTGTCACTTAAGGAATATTTGTGCAAAATTTCATGATTTAAGATATATCGGATTCAGCTGTGCGTTGATCGATCAGTAAGTTAGTTTCTGCTTTTACATAATAATATATAGACTGACAGACAACCTCCGTAGCGTAGCGGTATTTGGCTCGCCTTGAATCTCGGAGGTCGTGGGTTTGATCCCCACACCGGACAGAAAATCTTTGTGTAAATTAAGATAAGATTTCTTTCCGGGTCTGGTTGGTTGAGGGACTACCCTCCGTGCCTCGGAAAGCACGTTAAGCCGTTGGTCCCGATTGTTATAACAGCATCTATAATAATCGTATGTCAAGGAACGGGCAGCAGCGTTTACTTGTGTGGTACAACATAATACTGCGGTCACCAACCCGCCTGCCAAGCGTGGTGACTATGGCAAATACCCTCCCTCTCGGGAGGAGGCCCATGTTCAGCAGTGGACGTTATACGGGCTGATGATGATGATGATGACAGACGCGCCCCGCGTTTTTACTCGCGTAACTCTGCGCCTGTGAGTCGGAGCGTGATGTTTTGTAGCCGATGATAATTCAGCATATAACCTATCCCGGTTAAAAATTTCAGCCAATTCTGTACGTGTAGTTTTGGCGTGAAAGAGTAACAAACATCCATCCATACTTACAATTACAAACTTTCGCGTTTATAATATTAGTAGGATATCCTATGACCAACCACATTTTAAATTTCTTTGTAGTTTATTATTTGATCGAATGAGATCTTAAGATACGGAACAGTTTTTTGGGGTAACTCTACTGATAAAAATGATGTGTTTGTAGCTCAAAAAAAATGTATACGAGCTATATGTAATTTTCCTCCTAGAGAAATCTGTGAACTACACTCGGTTCCAAAAATAACGGGTCAGTCACAAAAATTGAAATACCTCCAGAACTGTAAAAGTTAGATCAATGAAATAAAAAACAGAATAAAAACTTGTTAGTTGCGCTTCTTATAGCATATTATTTAAACTGGTTGATGAAAAGAACTTCACTAGAAAAACAAAATTAAAAAAAATGACTATTTTTAAAAACAATATTTTTGTTTCATGTCATTATGGATGCTTTCCATTTCTATTCTGTCACAAAAAAAAAATATCGTGAACGTCTTCCACGTGCATAATTATTATTCTGTGAGGTGAAGCATGGCAGTCACGCTAGAGGAATGTACCAGAATCCTAACTTTTTTGGAACTTGGGCGGAGCCAGCGTGAAACAGCCAGAAACATTGGTGTATCTTTGTCGACTGTTCAGCGGGTAGTCCAGCGGTACCAAGAGACCGGATCACACCTTAGAAGACCTTAAGGTCTTAAAATTTAACTCTGTTTAAAAAGAAACTAAAAAGTTACCTCATCAATAAGTGTTTCTACTCCACTAAAGATTTCCTAGAGATGTAAGATAGCAATGTTTTTATTTTAAATGTTTCAATATAAGTGTTATCGCATAAAATTTGTACACTTTTAAAAAAACTATAATGTAGTGAATCTAAATATTATTGTAACAACTATTGTAATGATATACCTACTTTAACAAATAAACTATTTGTATTTATATTTATATTTGAGTTTTTGACGACATCGGTTCTAATAGTAATCAAGGCATATACTATTTCCACTGTATTATATTTTCCGTGTTCCCCGACCTCCACAAATGATTTTCTAGGAATCATAGAATCAAATCTTACCTGGCAATATAAATGGATATGGGTGTTTATTGCATGGCTTAGGAACAATACAAGGCTTAATTATAACCAATGGTTTCGTTATATTATCTGGAATCTCCAATTTTGGCAAATCCTTGGTATGTACCTGAAACGGAAAACAATATTAAGAAAACTGCACCGGTAGCACAGTGGTTTCGGAAGTATCTTTTGTGATCTGTTGTTTTGGGTATGATTCCCACCCGGGACAATTATTAGTGTGATGTGGTTCACAAAAAAAAATGTCCCTGGTTGATATGAAACATGAAATCTTATTATTTAAAACTATCTCACAAATTACCACCACTTTATGGTGTCCCTGCCAAGAAATAAAGTGGTAGTAATTTGGGAGATAGATAGGGAGGGTTTTTGCCGTAGTCACCACGCTTGGCAGGCGGGCTGGTGACCGCAGTAAGATGTTGTAACATCAAAGCAAACGCTGCAGCCTGTCCCCTGGTATACAATTGTTACAGATGACGCTATAACAATCGGGACCAACGGCTTAACGTGCTTTCCGAGGCACGGAGGGTAGTCCCTCAGCCAACCAGACCCCGAAAGAAATCTTAGAATTACACAAAGATTTTCTTGTCCCAAGTGGGGATCGAACCCACGACCTCCAAGATTTAAAGCAAGTCAAATATCGCAACCCTACAGAGATTTTACTTACTGTAACTAAATTTTCCATTAAAATGGCTTCACAATCAATTTTTGTTCTGCTTTCCAAAGGTATTTGTGCTGCCATAGCATAGTTCTTTGGGCAACCCTTCATCCTCTGTGCTCTCATTTTGAATTCTGCTTCATACACTGTTTCTACATCAGGTCTCGGTCGTAGCGCACGGATACAGTGGTCCGTTTTCCAAAGACTTTTAGCCCATTCAATGTATTCTTTCTGTTCCTTTAAATATTGCTCTTTTGCCGCCTGGAAAATAAACCACAATTTATTTTCTGTTTCGTAAACCAACGCACGCTCTTAATTCACTATATAGTATAAATCGCTTACCGTGGTGTGTCCCTATGTATGCTTAGATCTTTAAAACTATGCAACAGATTTAGATGTAGTTTTTTAATAGATTCAGTGATTTAAAAGGAAGCTTTATATGTATAATATATCAGCTTTGCATCCGTGCGAAACCGGGGCGGGTCGCTAGTATGTTACAAACAAACAAAAAATTGTATTTTTGGCTTACTGGTTTTAATTTTTTAACAATAGGAAAGTTACTGATCCACTGGTATCATCATTATCAGCCCATATTATAACAACCAATTCTGAGTCAACTCCAGAGGGAGGATTTTGCCATAGTCACCACGCTTGAAAGTAGGGTTGGTAACCGCAGCATTATGATATAACAAAAAAGAAATTTTGGATTTTAGGTAATTTCTTGTCCAACATGGGGATCAAGAGCACCTAAGACTGAAAGGGCTACTTATACCTTAGGCTCTATTTTATTCTGAGACTCTTAATAAAAATAATGAAACTGCACAAAAACAAATGAATACAAAATATCATCAGCTGTATAACATGCACTGCTGAACATGGGCCTCCTCCCAATGGAGGTCATTTGCCATATAGTCACCACACTAGACGGGTGGATTGGTGACCGCAATATTATGTTGTCTCATACAAGGAAACGTTGCTACCTACTCCCTGGTATAGACTTCTTAACCAACAGCTTTAGCAAAGTCCCTCAACCAAGCAGTCCTGAGTTACCTAAGATATCTTGTCCGGGGTGGGGTTCAAACCCACATTCTCCGACAACTAAATCGAATACGAAAATATAATTACCTCAAAAGCTTTGACATCCTTCATTTTGGGCGGAGGATGAAAAAGAGCCGGTGACACATTCGGAAAGTCTTTACATATCACCTTTAAGAACTGGTAGTGTTGAAAGCTTTTGAAGGCGGACAGTTTGAGGTATGGTGGGGCTGGCCTACCGCCCGGCACAAATGCCTTCGCCTGCTTCGACTTCTACAACATATAATATTAATTTTTAACTGTGGATGTCATCATCATCAACAGCCCGTCAACGTCCACTGTTGAACATGGGCCTCCTCTTAACAGACCTTGGCAAGCCAGGGTCGTAGAGGGATATTGCCATAATCACCACGCTTGGCAGACGGATTGGTGATCGCAGTAAGATTTAAACCTTGAGCTAATAGATGCTGCTGCCCATCCATCAGCCATAAGTCCCTTAGTCGCCTTTTACGACACCCATGGGAAGACATGGGGTGGTCTATTCTAAGCCGGAAACCACACGGCGAACTGTGGATGTAGTTTGGTATAAAAACAGAGTTTGGTTATGACCACAAGAATCTTATTTTCTTTTTCTACAACGGAAATGTCCGCAGCTGTATATGGGCCCAATCTTGATAAGCCTTAATAAAGCAGGTTCATTGAGGATATTGCCATAATTTTCAGCTGAAAGAAGCTGCTACCAATCCATGAGCTATGTCTCTCTCTTATACCAATAGGAAAACAGTTTTGCAGACAAGTAGTATTCTTCTTAACTCCTCGTGCTAAGCTAAAATGCTTATGTTACAAGTGGGATCACATCGGGAGTTAGTTCTTTATGTAGTTTTACTTGATTGAGTAAAAATATCAAAACAATCACAATTATTTTGTAGTATTGTATAAGAGTTGTAAGTGTAAGGGACACATAATTTATTATTTAGAACTAGCTGCTGTCCGTGACTTCATCCAAATAATATAAGGCCATTAAAAGCTAGCTAATAATGAAATTTCTGTTTAATACTACAGTTTTGGACATAAGTTGGTATACACAGATGCTAGGACAATTTTTTTTTACATTATCTGTTCGTTATATTTACCCAATATCAATAAGAACTTGTTATTTTTCTATTACCAATAGGCACCAAAATTTTATTTATCAAGAAAACACAACATACCTTTTTATCACTAAATAGTTCATCCCAATTGATATTAATCGGTTTGGCCTCCACATCCTCAGAATCATTTGCAGCCAAGGGATCAAAGAATTTGTTTCTTAGAATTTTCTCTGTGTTGCAGTTGTCTATGTCATTCTCCTCTATAAAGTACCTTTCTGGTGCAGAGTAACACCTAAAATATAAAGATATTTTATTTTGCAAATACGGGTACAAGTTAAGGTGTTACATAATATAAATACAGAAACAGCCATATATATAATTCAATGTATTTAAATATATTGATGTATATAATAATATCACTGTATTTAAATTGGTATGCACTGTATTTACTGGTATTATACATAATATTAGATTATGAATCAAACCTCTTTTTTAGGAACAGTTTTACTTTTCTATTTGTAATAATTTTATATGATTTGTAATGTCAGATTTTTAACTATCAAATATACACATCATCATAATCCTTCAGAAAACCAGCGTCTTTTCGTTTAAATTTAAAAATAATTGTATTACTACAGAAGAAAGTCAATAATTTTATCAGTACCTACATAACAAAAGTCTTCCCGCCAAACTGTTATGTTTAATGGCGGGATACACAAACTTACTACTAATTTAATATAGGTACATTATAATATCTTCATATAAGTTTTATATTTATGTGTGGTAGGTAGGTGTATGTTTTTATATATCTTTTGTTATATATATTTTTTTATTATATGCTAATCTGAGCGAACACCAGGGAGCAGATGACAATAGAGGTAACTGCTACCTTAACTAAATTAACATGACACTTGGCAAAAATGATTATTTTTCTGCATCCAGAATAAAATAATTATTTATAATGACTCTTGCATCCGGGTGTGAAATTGGTCCCATTGTCAAACCAAACCATATTGTCACTTAAGTTCTAACACCATGTATGTTGGAAATAGTAACTTTTGAGAAGAGTTAAATAACTATAGAATTTTACATAGACATCAGAACAATACCACTTTATTTAAAAGCTCTTATGGGACATTGTGTGTTTCTGATTGGTGAAACAATGTGAATTCCCCTTTTCTAGAAAATGGTATCAAAATGTCATAACCACCAAAAATGACTTATGTGATGATTGAACTAAGCATTGATATCCAATTTATGTATTCATACATTATTTACTGTCACAAAGCTTCTGATCAAGAACCCCTCATAGTGGTTCACACAGACAAAATGAATTGAATGGAAATTGAATCCATAACCAGGTCTCAGAAGTAATTACCAAAATCACTGATATGCTGGTTATAGTAGAATTAAAATTCATTTGTGGCATGACTTTGAACCATCACGCTTCCTTAAAGCCTTTGTGTTTCATGACATGATAAATAAAAACATCACTAGATAGGACGCCCAGGTTAGTTGGACCAAAACATTATTTCCTGACACTCATCATTCAGTCTCCCACATACTTATATAAAACCTTCCGATCCTCGAAAACCCGAAAGTCTCAGAGGCCCTTGAACTATAAAGTAGAGCGACAGTTGCACAAAACTTCACTTAACCAAACTAAAAGGCATATAATTCTTCAATGTTCCATCAGCAACCGCCCTGCGCCGAAGTTCTAGCCCTAAAGGCCCCTTTGCGCAGGTTACTTAGGTAGTTTGTAGATACTCCATTTAATAATTGATGCCCGATGAAGTAGCAAAAGTAGCTAACTGTATACTACTATGTTCGTCAAAAAATCTTATTTACACTCATCATCATCATCATCATCATCATCAGCCCGTATAACGTCCACTGCTGAACATGGGCCTCCTCCCGAGAGGGAGGGTATTTGCCATAGTCACCACGCTTGGCAGGCGGGTTGGTGACCGCAGTATTATGTTGTACCACACAAGGAAACGCTGCTGCCCGTTCCTTGACATACGATTATTATAGATGATGTTATAACAATCGGGACCAACGGCTTAACGTGCTTTCCGAGGCACGGAGGGTAGTCCCTCAACCAACCAGACCCGGAAATAAATCTTAGAATTTACACAAAGATTTTCTGTCCGGTGTGGGGATCGAACCCACGACCTCCGAGATTCAAGGCGAGCCAAATATTTACACTAAACAATGCATATTTTAAACTAGTAAAAATAATTAAAACTAAGAATAGAACTAAAATAAGATAGAATAAAAAGGGGGGATATTAGAGGGCATCAAAAAAACGCTCCGCATCGATGTCCACCGGAAGAGTGCCCAGAAGCCACGTTGAATGGCAATGCTAATTCGTTGTGCTAAATAGAAGCCAGCCCTCTGGTCACGGGTGGCGTCGACCAAGCGTTTAGAAATATCTTTAAAGAGTTTGTGAGCGCTGGGACCCCATGGCCCCAATGTTTCGACCCCAAAAGGCTCAAATATGTAACCTCCAATAAGGCCACAATACTTGCGCCGCTTCAGGGTCGACGCAACAATTAACAAAACAGGAATACATTGATAATGTTACCTATATTATTATAGCAGTCCCTTAGTGTGGCAATGTATAACTTACCAATCAAATAGTTTCACATGTTCCATCATCTTGCAAGGTTTTTTTATAATAATTAAATATACATAGTATAATATCACACTTAAAGGGAAAAATAATAAATTTAGCCTTTGTTTTCGATGGAAATCAAACAAACACATTATAAAATGTCAATCAAAAGTCAAAATAGTATTGCTGCTATCGGATCTCGAATTTCCCCAAAGTTCGCCATATTACCCACTTTTTGTGGAGTGTTCCGCAAAGAAAAAAAAAAAAAATTGTATATTACATTTTTATTTTATTTGAATCACATATGACCCCATGAAAGTTTGCTTTTGGAAATAGGTAGTTATTTATAGACTATTTGAGATTAAAGTTGAGCACTTATTGGACAGTGGCCGCCACACAACGACATACACTCACAGTAGATCACGATACAAAAGGTTTTCCAGATGGTTTGAAATTGTCAGGTTTCTCCCGACATTTCATGCGATGTTGATAACATCGCATGAAATGTCGGGAGAATCACAACTAAAAAAACATTTTAATCTCCCGGCCGGATGTTCATAGACATGAATGAAGTTCCTAGTTGCACTGTGTTTTTTGATTTTAATGTTCGTCGTTTTTGCTAAACTGCTCAGTCAGGCGCAGTCGTCGACAAAGTTTGAGCGAAATTTTCGTTTGTTTTATTTACTCGATTGCTTATGAAGACATGACTTTTTTACTGTCCGTAAGTATATCATTGTTTGTGATTTAGCTGGTAACTGATATGAAATCTTTCAAATTTTATAAGCAGGAACGTTTGTATTTTCGTATGTTTGCTTCGAATAAACTCAAAAACTACTGAACGGATTTCGATAATTCGTTTACCTTAAGAATTATTTTTTACTAGAAACTATTAGGGATCCCTATGAACACTTCAATAATGTAAACTAAGGTATGAAAAAAAATGCAATGAAATGTCTTTTATTGCAGGCGCTGCGAAAACTATATACCTATTATTATAGGTATAATTTTTTTTTACAATATCAAAGAATATCAATAAATATAAAAACCTTCGCGGTACTAATTGTCTAACTATATTGTTATCTCTACCTATAACTTTTTTTTTTTAAAGACACGTCAAATTCCAAACCATGTCTAAAAGCCCACGCTATTTGTGTTTTCATATTAAATTTATCCCAATAAATTAATTCTTATTTCTGTCTGATTCATTCCAAGTATCTTACCTATTTAAGTAATTTTTGCACTCAGTTTTTAGTTCTAAACTTACTGTACTGTACTGTTCTAAACGTACTTATTGTCGTAATTTAAAGGTACCTCAATCTACATTGTGATAAATGTATAATTTAGTCTCTAAGACATAGTACGTAGGTAGGTAAGGAAATGTAACGCCATTAATTGTTATGGAATGGAAATAAATAATATTCTAGGTATTTTATTTTAAGACGCTATATTATATCCTTTCATCACAAACAAAAGGTTACACACAAATAAAAAATACCAGTATTGTAAAGAAATAAAAACTGGACATCATCGATTCGACAGTTCCAGACCTAAAAATTCATGTTGACCTTTGCTCTAAAACATAAAAAATCCTGTAATAAATTTTATATTCTGTCTCGGTCTATTTATCTTTGAGTAAAAAAACACTATAAAAGCGTTATAGGTAACTACCAAGTGGAGACAACAGAAGGTAGTACATTAATACATTTTATCAATGAATGCGGCACTAGACCTGAGGCCATCTAAAAAAACCTCGTCTCAGGCTACACTAAAAGTCAGATAATACGCTGCAAGTCTTTAACCAGTGATGACCTATGAATCCGAAACGTGGTGTTCCTCTATAGGCCTTATGAACAGACCCAGAGTCGCTCAACGAGCTATGGAGAGGGCTATGCTCGGGGTTTCTCTACGAGATCGAATCAGAAATGAGGAGATAAGTAGAAGAACGCGGGTTACCGACATAGCCCAACGGATTAGTTAGTTGAAGTGGCAATAGGCACGGAGAACAGATGGCCATTGGGGCCGAAA
The DNA here is from genome assembly GCA_947037095.2 of Nycteola revayana. Lineage (NCBI taxonomy): Eukaryota > Metazoa > Arthropoda > Insecta > Lepidoptera > Nolidae > Nycteola > Nycteola revayana. The sequence goes on along the minus strand of OX344838.1, from coordinate 38,207,681 downwards.
AGTTCTTGAATGAAGACTGCGGATCGGCAAGCGTAGCGTAGGACGTCCATCAACTAGATGGACGGATGACCTGGTAAAGGCCGCGGGATCACGGTGAATGCTGGCCGCCTCAAACCATAGCAACTGGAAATCTATGAGGGAGCCCAGTGTCCAGCTGTGGACGTTATATGTCTGAAATGATGATGATGATGACGTTGCATCGTATAGATGATTGTTATGTCAAACGGAAATTCAGAGCATTGCGGGAAGGTAGGTACTAGGTATATATTTTATCAATTAGCTGCACGAGCAGAAATTATTGATTTTAATATAGGTATTTAAGTTTTGACGCCGTCGCCGCGCGCCGCAGGTCTAGAGGTCTGCGACAAGATTTATTGGATATAGTTGTCGAGCACGGTTTCACCCGCGTGGATCCTGTTCCCGTAGCTATTTTTTGGTAAAGATTTTGCAAAATCGATTCAGTACCTAGATCCAGAAATTACCCCCTACCACCTCAAAAATAATTCACAATTCTCTTTAAAATATTAGTATAGCGAAGGTAGGTACAAACCGCACTTACCTAGGTACATACCGCAAATTTACGAAGATGATCTTTTACTCTTATTAAACCAAAGTTTACTAACCTACCTACCGGTCTATTTCTCTGTTTGTAATCGTGGTTTGTTCCAAATTTAGGTAGGTACTTAACTAGGTATTTCATTATTTTATTTCACTGTAAAGATAATTTACTCAAGCATTTATTTTAATCTACCCTCAAATACTTAATTTGCATATAATTCGATTAGGTACAGCCACTGTTAAATGAGATTAAATCGACGAGCCGGTAACAAGCTTGACAAATAATGAGCAAATCGTGAAACGCCTATGTCGGTGCCAAGTTCGCGGTTTCGGCAACTGTTTCGCACTTCACCTATAGTTTACCTTCACCTTCATTGCATTCGGACCGTAGGAAGTGTTTGTGTACTAACTGCGAGCTATTGGGTCGTTGCACTGCGATGGCGGGGAAGCAAAACCATCGTGTCTCGTAAAGCGCAGCCATTGCCGCGCGGCCGCACAGTACGCATGCGCGGTCCTTGATTGCGCGCCAAAACACATCGCGATCGTAATTTTTTAATTATTTTTTGTATGACAAGAGTTTAATTTTTGGAAGAGAGCTTATATTTATTAATATTTCTTAAGAATATTGACGATAGTGGTGTGTTGTTATAGTTCAAAGGCGATTAGTTCAAAATGAAATATAAGGTAAGTTTAATTTTAAATTAGTCCCTAATAGACAATTTTGTTTTTATTATTAACTAGGCTTTTAAAAAATAATTACTTAGAAAGCTAAGGCTTTTTTTGAGCACACGAATTCTTGAACCCAAGTAGAAATGTAGGTAAATTATCTAGTAGGTTCTTAAAAAACAAAAAATCAAAGGTATGCATCATTTGCATGTCATTTATGCATAGGTTATTCTAAAATTTGTTCCATGGTAATAAAAAATTAAATAAAGTGTTTTCACCATTGTTTTGTTAGAAGTTACAATATTTTGCGAACATCATTTTCTCGTTGACTTGTTGAGTTTATTTAATTTTGTTGACAAAATTAATAATTTTAATTTCCAAGGTACGCAGGTACATAAGGTTATTTATTTTATTCTCACTCTGGGATTAAGTTTTATCCACAAGGACTGGTTGTAGGTAGGTATTTTCATTCAAGATATAATTAACGAACTGCCTACCTGTGTATGATTTAGACATAATTAATAATTTCTACTTATTCAAAAAATTATTCAATTAAAAATTAATATCTTTAATCTTACCTGCTTCATAGCCACAAACAACTTCAATTATTACCCACCATGTTTTTTTTACTTATACCTACCGAACACTGCAAAACAATAGACAATAATAAACTTTTTACACACAGAACGTCTTTTTCAGAACAGTTTTCTAAAATTAAATATCAATAGGTATCAATCCTACTTAATTGGCAATTTTTTGAGAAAACTCGAGATACTATTCATTACAATAGCATCTAGTTAAAGACCAAAGTTCCGTTTCATTGTATAAGTATAAGTACTATTTTTTTATGTAGGAGAGTGTTGTCCTTAAGAAAGAAAGTTTTGTTTCTGTACGCGCGTGTTTAGAAATACAAAACATCCTTTCATGAATACTTTAAAGCAGAAAAGTATGTTTGAATTTGTATTCTACTTATAGGTACTCTACGTAGATATTTAGTCATACAACACTTTTTTTTATTGTTTTTTTTCCTTTAATTTTTATGGAATCTTCCGCTCTATGCCAGATGTAGGTAAGTCCAATGCTCTTAGAAGAAGAAAAAAAAAACATTACTTACCTAATATTACAATTTTTTGCCCATAAATGATTGTTGATTATGACGAAAAATATATAGGGTTTATTGTTAGAAGAATGAGAAGAATTATAGATAATTCGGGTTAAAGACCTAAAATATTCAACATCAAGGGCTCAATTAAATATTCGACAGACCTACAGCGATTTCAAATTGAGTTTTTGAATTTGACATGATACCCATTTTGACAAAAAAAAGCAAAATACGTTGGTATAATATAGCATCTCACTTTTTTGGGTTCCGTATCCAAAGCGTAAAAACAAGACCCTATTAGCCTCTAATAAGTATTAAAGACTCCGCTGTCTGTGACCAGGCTGTATCTCATGATCCGTGATAGCTAGAGAGTTGAAATTTTCACAGGTAATGTATTTCTCTTGCTGATATAACAATAAATACTAGTACCTACCCGTGTATGTAAATATCTAAGCCCATGGCGGGGGTAATAAACCTGGGGTTAATTACCCCCGCCGCGCCGCGCCGGGGTAAATTAGTAATTTCGGGGGGTACAGACGAACTTCATTATTTGTAATTGCTCATTTTTATTTACGTAAACCTATTACAGGCACTTGCAAATAGTCAAAACAATAATTTAGTATTATCATCTATAATTATCATATTTTATAAATTTTCAAATTAAACAACTATTTATGTTATTATTTAAATAATATTTTAGTCTTAACGTCTTAGTTTATTATTTAACTATATTGTGTCAAATAGCTTGTTCTGTCTATAGTAAGTAGGTTAGAACAATTGTCATTATTTAGGTGGACCATGAGTATATAACGACGGACGCGCTTTAATGCTACCACCGGCACGCCCCAACTGAGAAGATCCGGCGAAACAAACTCAGTGGGTTATTCTACACGACCTACATGAGACGGTCCGGCGAAACATACTCAAATGGGCAGAACGTAGGTTTTGGTCCAGTTACTTTAACTATTTATTGGTATACACCAAACGGTTGTCTTTGTAATATTTGTTTATTGTGTTTTTATACTAATAGAAAGATAAAAGAATTTGAGACAGAACTAGCGGTCTATGAATATAATATATGTAAGTAGTTCATGCTTGTTATGTTTGTAGTGAAGTGATAACATTTTAAGTGCAGACAATATTGAAAAGGTTAGGAACCTGTGATCTATACGCTGCTAAAGAAATGTCATCATCATATGAGCCTGTTATCGTCCACTGCTGAACACAGGCCTCCCCCATCGATCCGTATTAGGAATACCGAAACTGAACAATACCTACCCTTAATGATCGGAAACATATGATTATAGACTAGCTTCCCGTGCGTGGTTTCACGCGCGTATCTCCGGTTCCCGTGAGAACTTCATAAGAAAATCTAGCCTATAGCCTTCCTCGATCAATGGGCTATCTAACACCGAAAGAATTTTTCAAATCGGACCAGTAGTTCCTGAGCTTGTTCAAGTAAACAAACATACAAACTCTTCTGCTTTAAAAAGACAAATAGTCTGTGATACTCCAAAACCCCGTAAGTGACAGTTGCTTATAATAAGGTGTAATTTTATCTGTCAATGAATATTTTCTTTGACAACCACCGTAGCGTAGCGGTAGGTACATGGCTCGCTTTAAATCTCGGAGGTCGTGGGTTCCCGCTTTAGGTAACTAAATCCCTGCATCGCGCGGCCGTAGCCCAATGGTTAGGGCGTCGGACTTGTGATCTTGAGGTCGCCGGTTTGAACCCCACCCATTGCACTACCGACGTGAACCCACTTGTAACACAAGCATTTTAGCTTAGCACGAGGGGTTAACAAGAATTCTAGTAGACTGCAAAACTGTGAAAGTAACAAAAAAAAAAACACAGTCACGAAACACCATTCATGGTTCACACATATAATTGACCCGGGTGGGAATCGAACCCAGAACACCGGGTCTTAGAAGCCAATGTTGTAACCACTGACCCACAGGTGCAGTATAGGTACTTAGATTCATCATCATCATCATCACCATCAGCCCGTATAACGTCCACTGCTGAACATGGGCCTCCTCCCGAGGAAAGGTATTTGCCATAGTCACCACGCTTGGCAGGCGGGTTGGTGACCGCAGTCATATGTTGTACCACACAAGGAAATGCTGCTGTCCGTTCCTTGATATACTATTATTATATTATAGATGATATTATAACAATCGGGACCAACGGCTTAACGTGCTTTACGAGGCACTGACGGTAGTCCCTCAACCAACCAGACCCGGAAAGAAATCTTAGAATTTACACAAAGATTTCCTGTTCGGCGTGGGGATCGAACCCACGACCTCCGAGATTTAAAGCGAGCCAAATACCGCATCGCTAGGGAAGTTGTCATACTATGTATAATACTTAGGTTGCGATAGCAAACATATATTTATAATAATCTCATGTTACTAAATCATCCTTACTAATCCTTACTATCCTTACTATCCTTACTAATATTATAAATGTGAAAGTAACTCTGTCTGTCTGTCTGTTACGCAATCACGCCTTAACTACTGAAGCGATTTAAATGCAATTTGGTACAGATATAGTCTAGAGCCTGAGAAAGAACATAGGCTATATTTTATTATGAATTTCCCACGGGAACAGGAGTTACGCGGGTGAAACCGCGCGCGGGAAGCTAGTACTAACATAATTCTATTACGTAATTAATGTGATTTGTTTATATAAAAACATAATATCAACACAATGGTGATGTGATCAATGATTTTCGCAAAACATATTTGCATTGTTTTAGCAGGTATTGTGTGAATAAATGTAATAAGTACCTACCTACAGCTTGGCAAAAAAGTCTAGAAACGGAACTAATTTTTTGTCTGTTGGCAACACTCCCAAAATAATGTCATTTCTTAATAAACAAAATTAAAATCAATAAGTAGAATTACTTATTGATTTGAAAAAATAATACATAAATAAAATAGGAATAAATATATATCTAAAAAAAAACCAGGTAAGTATCAAGATTAGGTTTATATGCTATTCGGTTGCAACGGGTTGCCACACAAACAACACAGTGGCGCCCCCATTATTTTCTACTCTTTTTTGCCAAGCTGTACCTACATTGGATATATGAAATCCAAATATCCGGATACGAATCTGTTTAATGGTATTTTATAGTAGGTACAAGTACTCATTATCTATCTATACTAATATATAAAGCTAATAAATAAAATATAAAGCTAAAAAGATTGTTGGCTAATCTCAGATAGTCCAATTCATCTCATTTTTTTTCTCAAAAACGATCCTGTTAACTCCTCATTCCTGTTAACTCCTCATGCTAAGTTAAAAATGCTTGTGTTACGAGTTCACTTCGGTAGTGCAATGGGTGGGGATCGAACCGGCGACCACAAGTCCGACGTCCTAGCCATTGGGCTACGGCCGCGTGTCTATGCGTGCGATGTGTTTAAAGCATAGTAAGTATAAATTGAACTTCCTACTAAAATGTTATACATTATCATTACACTTGCTTACAATCAACGCAACGGACCAGCGCGAGATCCACGTACCTGTGAAATAATATAATTATGTAGTTTTTTATCTATATCTATCTAAACATATAATAGAACTGTAGAGGTCAAATGTATGTGAACACATCCAGATTTTTATAAATTTTTTTGTTCCTCTGTCTGTTTGTACGGGCTTACCTATCTCTGAAACTGTATAGACTGATAAATCTTTCCTCTTTATAATATTAGTATAGACAAATAATTTTTGTCCGACGCTGGATTTTTGGTTGATAGATGCGATAATCGAGAGGTAATCCTCTCAAGATTTACAGCGACACTTCATTATGTACTTTGTCCGAGGTTTAATAGCGATTGCGCGATGGCTATTTCTCTCCATTGCTCAATAAAGTCATACGATCCCATCCGACAAGATGGGCGAGGCAAAGAACCAACTTGAAGCACAGAATAAATAATAGTACACTTGCAGGCCTAGACCAAACCTATGGCCGCAGTTCTAACCTAACCTAACCGATTGTCATTTGCCCACGATTCGGTTTAGCGGTTCGTGACAGACTCGCCGGCCGCTTCATCATTATGCCAAAAAACCATTAGACGAATAAACAATATGCCTTACAACTATATGCATATCAAAGTTATGAATAAAAAAAATATGATAAACTAGGTATATTTATGCTAAATAAAACAGTATGCCAAAAATCAATTATGACACATTATTATTATGCCAAAGAAAAATATGCCTAGCTCATTATGCCAAATTAAATTATGACAAAAAAAATTAGGTCAATAAAAGGGATCCCCACTAAAATACCCCGGACACTCCTTCGATCAGCCGCGTTGGCGGGGGCCGGGCACGCAAATAAGCAATACGGCCCTACTGCACAGAAAAATGGCTTCATTGCATTGTTTGACAGCGCTTCATTTTACTTTTTGTTTGGTTTGAGCTTGTAGGTATGTAGGTTAAACGTTTAACTGTTGATCCTTGTTTATGTTAAACTCCCGTTAGTATCAAAATCAAGATAAAGAGACAATACACTGAATGAGTCATCACTCACATTTGACAAGATCGATCATTCAACTCGTAAACAATGATTTGTTGATTACACATAAACAGTTAGTTTAGTTTTTGTATCAATAATTCATATGTGTGTCCACTGACCGGAATGTAGGTGAGCTATTGTTGATATTAGGGTCCCTTACGGTATTAAAACTAAACGTATTACTCCTCTTATCTCGTGACCGATCGACTTAAGGCCTTGTTTATGGAGACGCGGGGCGTCGCGCGGCGCGATGTGCGTCGCAGCCCGCTCTGAAATCAAACATATGGCGTTGTGCCGTTGTGTCACGCCGCACGCGACGCGCGACGCCCCGCGTCTCCGTATACGAGGCCTAAAATTAAAATATAACCTACTATCTTGTCGCGCGCGGTTTCACACTCTTTACTCCCGTTCCCGTGGAACTTCATAATAAAATATAGCCTATAGCCATCCTCAATAAATAGGCTATCTAACAGGTTCAGCCGTTACTGAGATTAGTTTAGCCATTACTCACCAACAACAGTAGATAATTTTTTCGTTAAAGTGTTTTTATTATTAGCACCCTACATACCTACATCCCTAGGCATTTAATAAAAACCTGTATTATTTTATTATAAATAGACATTTTAGTTTTATTTATTTTTATAAAATTCAGATTTGGAATGGAATGGATAAACTATGGAATAATGTTACTCTTGCATACATTACCCTAAGTACTTATGAATAGCATGTGTCAGTTACATGACAGTAATCATTCTAGATTACTTACATATTTTATTGAAAATAATTATTATCTATACTAATATATAAAACTAAAGAGTTGAACTTGAACGCGCTAATCTCAGAAACTACTAGTCCAATTTGAAAAATTATTTCAGTGTTAGACAGTCCATTTATCGAGGAAGGCTAGCTATGTTTTATTATGAAATTCCCTCGACAACGGGAATTACGCGAGTGAAAAAGCGCGCGGGAGCCTATTCTATACTTCTAAAAATAACCTATTCTATACTTTTAAAAATAAAAACAATATCTTTATAAGATTACTCGTGTACCTTTAATGGGTACAAAATAATTGACGGTAATTATTTTATTATGAAGTCATCGTCGTTTGTATAAAGCAGTGTTTTTCAATCTTTTTCATTTCGCGACCCCTTTACTTGTTGTGCCATAGACAGACAAAAATAATATTTAAAAGACTACGTAAATGTTACTGTTTTTATTGACGACGCGATGGTTTTGAAAATAATAACGACAAAGCTTTTTAACTAGCGGAATTTTCTTTTTAATTAATTCGCGGCCCCCCGAGTCTGGCTTCGCGGCCCCCCGAGTCTGGCTTCGCGACCCCCCGAGTCTGGCTTCGCGACCCCTCGAGTCTGGATTCGCGACCTCCATCGGGGCCGCGACCCACAGATTAAAAACCACTGGTATAAAGTAATTGCAATTAATAGGTTAAATATGTATATGTTTTTATATATTCTGGACTCTGGACTTCACTGAGCAGTTAACTCATTTTAACCCTTTTGTATTTTTTTTTTTTCTGACGGACATATGTTGTTAGCCTGGAGGCTTTTTGCTACTTCACCGGGCATACACCCTTTTGTCGAAATGCAATTTTTTTATGGGTACATAAAAAAATGGATAGTTCTCAGCCAGCTTTACTTAACCGGAATGGATTTATGCGCAGTTTCACTCGCGTAGCTTCCGTTCACGTGGTAACTTCATAATTTAATATAGTCTATAGTCTTTCACGATTAATGGGCTATCTAACATCAAATCGAACCAGTAGTTCCTGACATTAGCGCGTTCAAGTAAACAAACAAACTCTTCTTAAGCTTTATATGCCTGTCTCAATATCATTCAATCTTATTGAGCAAAAATAAACAAATAATAACAAGACAACCGTTAGGGCAATAAATGTGTGTGCATACTAAAATATAAATTAAAATAACTGGACCTAAACCCCGCGTAATTGCGCATTTGAGTATGTTACGCCGGACCGCCTCATGTGGCCCGTGTTGAAACCGGTGGTAGAGTAACCCACTGAGTTTGTTTCGCCGGATCTTCTCAGTTGGGGCGCATTGGATCCGGTGGTAGCATTAAAGCGCGTCCGTCGTTATATGCTCATGGTCCACCCAAATAATGACAATTGTTTTGGCATAATATAGACAGAACAAGCATTTTTCCTCCTAGCGACAATATACATTAATTATAATAATTAATTTAATTATAAATAAGTAATTTGAATATGTTTATAAATAAACAGCAAATGTAATTTAAGATAAATAATAATTAATTTTCAAATAATGTTTGACGATTTGCAAGTGTAATTGGTTTACGTAAATAAAAATGATTTTTTTTATTTTTTTCTATATTAGTATAGATTTTGTTAATCTCTCTTATTTTTTTTATACCAGAATTATACATAAATCACCACACAATCAATAAAAACAATTATAAAATACATTATTTCAAACAAATGAGTAAGTACCAATATAGAACATGTCAGAATTAAAAAGTATGATCAAGTGTAAACATCTTACAGGGATATTTTTTTAAACTCTGCGTAACTGGTTACCCCCTTCACCTTTCCATCACTGGACGACTAGGCGCGGCGAGCGGTTTCACCCTTTTGTTGGACATTCCTTCAATACGCACGAAGCGATTTGCTTCTTCTTTCATAATGCGGACGGCTAAGGAGTGAAATTCTCAGCCGGGGTCATTTTTTCCGGAACGCTATAATCTGGACTAAAGTGAACTGACACTTTCTGGGCAAGCGTATATCATCTTAGGTCTTATCTTCGCCTTCCATCAAGCGAGATTATGGTCAAACGTAAACAAAAATATTTAACAAAAAAAAAATTAATAGGTGATTGAATAAAAACATTCCTGCAACAAAAACTTTCCTAGCTCCATACAAAATCTCTTATAGTTTAGTTGTTCACTATTCAGATTATTCCATGAGATGATTGAAAATTAAGGTAAGTAGATACGTAGGTTAGATTATAGTCCTAGAACTATCCAGAAGCACAGTTTCAGGTAAGGAAGTAGCTAAATACTTACAACACACCTTATAACAAATACATATTACGTAGGTACTTACACAATAATTGTGATAGGTACGAAAGGCACGAGAACTCAATAGTTTTGCAAATAGCACTGAGAAGCGTTGTGGTTATATTTTAGGGCTGTCTTTAAAATAACAATATTGCTCAATTTTAATACCAAAGAATGATTTTTTTAAAGATTAACGTACACGGTACCTTTACGCTTGAATCAAGCGGCCGTAGCCCAATGGCTAGAAGAGACTTGTGATCTTGGGGCGCCGCGCCGGTTCGATTCCCACCCATAACACAAGCATTTTAGCTTAGCACGAGGGGTTAACAAGAATAATAGTAAATAGCAAAAGTCTGCTAGTAAACAATTTAAATGTTTACTAGCAGAGTTTGACATGCTCACTTAATGTGCTCTGAAAAAATGGCAAATTTAACCTAAGTCACTATTGCCGATATCGGTTTGGAAAGCATTAAAAAGCAATATTAATGATTTAAGTAGAATCTTCATTTACCAAAATATTTTGTACCAGTGAGTCAAAGCATTCATCATCATCATCAGCCGTACAACGTCCACTGCTAAACACGGGCCTCCTCCCGAGGGTTTTTGCCATATTTACCACGCTTGGCAGGCGGGTTGGTGACCGCCGTATTATATTGTAACAAGGAAATGCTGCCCGTTGCTTGGTATACGATTGTTCTAGATTAAGTTATAACAATCGGGCTTAACGTGCTTTCCAAGGCACGCAGGGTAGTCCCTCAACCATCTAGACCCGGTAAGAAATCTTAGAATATGCACAAAGATTTCATTGTCCGGCATGGGGATCGAACCCATCACCTCCGAGATTTAAAGCGAGCCAAATACCGCTATGTGACGGATATTGTCAAAGCACTTTCAGTGAAAGATAAAACTGTGTCAGCCCTAAAAGTGCATCGTCCTTGCATAACGGATGCGCACGCGGCGGCACCACAACATAAACACAAACAACACGTTTCCTACCTCACGAGCCTTGCGAGGGTTATCTAGACACGTTTTTTTCGGACGGAAATTTAGGTAGTTAGCCACGAGGCTTTTGCTATTTATCCGGGCATAAAGGCGAGTAGGGCTACGGACTTAAAAAGGTTTCTAACCAAAAGGATGGGGCAAAAACTAAACAGTCTGCGCTAGAAGTCAGACCTCGACTCAGGGCGATCGCTGGTAGAGGGATTGTGGAATTATAACTTGGGCAACTGTCCTTTTTTGTTGTGCTTTATGAGAACGGAAAGAAAAATTATATATTTTGGGATGAGTCTGACTTTTTTTCCTAAAAATGGAAAATGCATTAAATAAGTATCCTCTCCGCTGTCATAGACGCTGTGGTTCACCAACTAAAACCAATAAAAAAATACCAATAATTAGTTGTTATACCTATATACAGACTGTTCTATTTATATCAATAGCCAAGATGAGTTAAGATTTGGGGTTGTACATTTTTAATCTCATTGGTTTCAAGGTTCTCGTTTCGTCCTTTCTATGTAATCATTTCACCCGTAATTCGGTGGCCGACGACAGTGCCATCTTCTAATGTATAGGCTTAAATAAAATCGCTCCCCGCCCCGCAGGACGGACGCCGAGTTCGTGGTCGCGGCCTAAAACAATTCTATCAACTAAAAACCTATCTACCTATTTACTATAATCTACATAAAACTTGACGTTTCTGAATACCGTTAACTGAAAATATATTTGGCGTAAAATGCATTGCTATTGTCCTTCTAATATGTGGTAATACCATTCTATAGATACCACGATGACCGAGATAATGAATACAATGATGAAAGGAACGTCGGGCTTTCGTTCAGATTAACTGTGCCAGTTACCTTACAACTGTATAAAAAGAAATACCTATAGTTACCTATTTTTTTCATTTACCTTGGTCTCCGTTGTCCTTACCGTGACAGAGTAAGAAATAATTTGTTTGAGTTACCTTGCAAAAATGCAAGGTATTTTTATATAAGTAAAATCACGCTAATAACACCAATAGATATCTACTTCTGATGAAGTAGGCAGTGGCAGAAGCGTTTGCATGAACGGCTATATAAGTACATAATAATTGCATTCCTCCTGACTGATCCCTGATCTTACACATTCTCATTAGACATTGTGTTAGATCAGGACCCAAAGACCCAAAAAGCCTTTGTCAAGGCTACAACAACATCTACGTAAGGTACTAAAACCTATGCTCTCAGAATTAGTGCTGAGCGTGATTTCTGTTAACATCGAAGGATTCTGGGACAACAAATCTGAAATTCTATCACAGAGGTGCCACAAACACAAAGTGGATTAGAGATTGCGAAGTTAAAATCGGTAATGCACAAGTAACTCTTTAGTAATTCTTTATTTTAGTGTGTGCGCATACACGGGTGCGCTTTGTCCTGCTTACCATACAGACAGGCGATTGGTTTACAGGACAGTGTTGGTCTAAGAAAGGCATTTGCCCTCTGTATATCAATAACACTAGCAAGGACCGCAGATGCTTGTGGCGATGAGTGCGAAGTGTCCGGGAGGCCAAGATCGCGCTGGATCAATGTCTTTCACTCCTCCCATCAATCAGAGCGTAATTTAAAAATAAGAATATTACGTACTAGTCATATTGTTATATTGTCTTTTCGCAATTAGTTACAGATTTTTACTTTCAACAGGCATTTTCATGGAAAATCAGGTACTTTTCGGCAACCTAGTGAATGCCTTTTTATGTCAATCTGCCGGCTTATTCAGCCATTTCTGTCAGTGTCATGGAATGTAACGCATGCTTTTGTCCATTTAGTGATGGCAACCAAATGTGCAGCAGATGTACCTACAGCACCATTGTAGATACCTAAATAATTTACTTGTTATGTGCCTAGCAATTATTATTATTGTTAATTTACATAAACATGTAAATAAATATCACATTACATAACTGGTGACGTAGGAGTCGCGCCGTGTGTCGTCTTCGGAAGCAAGCCGACCTGACTAATAAGCATCGACAGGGAAGCTAATTCAATGCCCCACATTACGGACAATTATAGACATTTTTCATTGCGTGTTGTACACTTCCTGATTACTACGTGAATATAAATAAATATTAAATATTAAGTAATAATTTGGGTGTTGACAACTATTTTATGCGAAAACGAGCGCTAGGTATTTGAATTGCCAATGCTGAGATGGCGACCTTTTAGGTAGAACATGCAATATTACTTGTTGTGGTTTTTGCATTATCTGGTGTGTTCTTTATTATACCCACTGAGCTCTACTGAGCCACGTCTTGCATTGTACGGTAGGAGAAAAAATGTGACGATCCCAAAAAAAGTAACCATTTTTAGGAAACAATTTTTTGAATTTATTGGGACGTCTAAGTCATGTTAAAAAAAACAGTTACAATAATTAAACAAATTATGCACAAAACCTTTTGACCTTAAATATGTGTATCATCACTACATAGTATAAAACAAAGTGGCTTTCTTTGCCCCTATATCCCTATGTCCCTATGTATGCTTAAATCTTTAAAATGGCTGGCCCTACTTCCTCTCTTCCATTTTTGCTGTGCCCGAGAGGGTCCATGTTGGATCTAAAAAATTGATATTATCTGTAACACCTTATGTAAAACCTACACGTGGAATGCATTAAAATATTTGAGTTTGAGTTTGAAACTACGCAACGGATTATGATACGGTTTTTTTAATAGATAGAGGGATTCAAGAGGTAGGTTTATATGTACAATAGGTACATCAGCATTGTACCCGTGCGGAGCCGGGGCGGGTCGCTAGTTAATAATAAAAAAATGCATCATATTTTTGATACCCATTTTTACGATAACTTTTTTTTGCTCAAATTTTTACTGGTAATGTTATAAATAACGTAATCGTTATTGATCTTTAATACCAACTATCGTGTATTATATACAATCTAATTCATTTTATGACTTCAAATTTAATGTTATATGTTACTTAATTTCTTGCAGAATAACATGTTACTTGCCTTTATACGATTACCTGTGTATGTTAATAATTACATAATACTGCAGTCACCAACCCGCCTGCCAAGCGTGGTGACTATAATAAAATCCTTCCCTTGTTCAGCAGTCGACGTTATACGGGCTGATGATGATGCTTTTGTACTATGTGCTTCTGCTACTCTGTTTCTTTTACATGTGGAACGTACAAGAGGAACGTAGATTCAATATATAGATAATAGCTAATATTACTCGACCAGTAACTCCAAAGTTGCATTTGGAAGTAAATATTTAAACGATGACCGATGCCGATGCCCGTATTTTTTTTTTAAGTTTGAGTTCTTAACAACAAAGATTAGCATAATATACTAAATTTCTAAATTGAGGTTTACATATCTATACTAATATAATAAAGCTAAAGAGTTTATTTGTTTGAACGCGAAATTGATTAAAACAATTCTTTCCCACATCATTGGAAACAGGCTATATTTAATGATGAGGTTCCTTGGCGAACGGGAGTTACGCGGGTGAAGCCACGCGTAGAAGCTAGTAATAAATATTTTGCTATAAAGTCTACTATACAAGGTGTAACGGAAAGGTAATGTATACACATAGAAAGAGCAAGGCTTTTTTGGATGATAACAAACGATATGGCAAGGATTATTTAATCCTATCTCTACAAGTCCGGAAGTAATGATTTTTTTAAATTCATAGAGATACCAGAAAACAAACTTTTCAAATTGAAATAAATACATCACTAGCACTCAATCAGCTGATCGATGTCAACGATCTATTTGCAAGTAAAAATAAACCTCTTATTCCTGGTATTTCTGATCAAAGAGATTCTATTTTTTGTTTGTAAAATAATACTGACTTTTTTATTTTATTTTGAGTTGAAACCCTTGCCATATCGTCTGTTATGTTCCAAAGAAGCCTTGCTCTTTCTATGTATATACCCTTCTCGTTACACCTTGTACACTTTTATTTCTTCTTCGCGTCTTTTTTGGAAATTGCTTCCTTTAGAAATGCCTTTTCAGTGCATTCACATAACACGTCCGGTGTATGTTAGCAAGTCTCGTGGCGATACCGAAGACACGCGATAAATAATTCATACGATCTATTGTTTAATTCATGAGTTTGTTATTTAATTACGGCGATTATAGAATGAGAGGATATCTGATTCTCGTCGTTCAACAAGGAAAGATGAGTCCAATGCGGAAAATGGTTGCCTTTGTCGCCAATGTTAATTTTATTGTAGTGCATGTGATTTATTTTTGTAAATAATTATTATGATGGCACTTTTGAAATTGATGTTGGGTGTATTCTTTATGATCTTTCGCTGCACGTAGGTATTTAATTGGTAGACAGAGGCGATGCCAGTTTTTTCAAGGCAAAGTGGGATTTCGAAACTTTTTCAGAGAAAAAGCGGGACATGAGTAGTTTAAAAAATTGTTAAAATCAAAAGGTGGACGTTTATTTTAAACTTTCTTTTTATTTGAGATTTTAATGTTTACATGACAATTTATAGCAAAAACTGCTATCATTAGAAAATCCTACTAATATTATAAACGCGAAAGTTTGTAAGTATGGATGGATGGATGGATGGATGTTTGTTACTCTTTCAAGCGAAAACTACTGAACGGAATTGGCTGAAATTTTGCTTAGGGATAGGTTATGCGCTGGATTAACATATATGCTACAAAACATCACGCTCCGACCCACTGGAGCAGAGTAACGTGGGTAAAATGCGGGGTGCAGCTATTGTATCATAAAGACAATACTCTTCTTTAACAATAACTGTCTGATTTAAAATCAGATTGATCCTATAGTGGTCCAGTTATGCTTAAAAGCCGAGTGGGTCAGAGCACGTCCTTGGGACGTTTAATTTTGATCTATTTAATATCGCTAAAATCGACAACGTGACTAACAATGTCTGGCAACATGAAACATAAATGTAGGTAGGCATTTTTTAGAAGGATACCACTTTATAGTGTTTAATTTATTTAGTTTCCCTTTCTTGTATTACATGCTTTCTCTACATAGATAACGATGCGTTACGTCCCATCGTTTGAGTCGTATATGGTCTTGTTACAGTTCCGGTTTGTTATAATGAGTTTAAGTTGGGGCATAGGACTTGCCTTCTGGTCGCCTAACTTTACGTTCCTTTGCTTAGTGTATTTGATTAAATTAATAAATTTCGATGACCGGCTGTGGTTCCACCGTAGCCTAATTGGATAAGGCATTAGGGGCTTTACCTAAGATGCAGGTTCGAATCCTGCCGGTGGTCGAATTTTATTAATCTCAATTTTGAAATATAATATACCTATGATACGTATGTTTACCTACACAAGCGTCCCCCGCGCGGTTTCGCCCGCTTAACTCCTGTTCCCGTGGAAACTTCATAATAAAATATAGCATATAGCCTTCCTCAATAAATCACTGAAATATTTGTTCAAATCGGTCCAGTAGTTTCTAAGATTACCGCGTATATAAGTATCTATAAGATAAATTTTAATCCTAGCGGTTAAGTGTCAGAGGTTATGGATTCGTTTCCTGCATCCGTCAAGAAATCTTTGTTTACAATCTTAGAATATTTATCAGGTCTGGTTGGTTGAGGGACTACTCTCCGAGCATCAGACAACACGTTAAGTTGTACAGGAAAGCATGCTGTAACACCTTAAAGTGTTGTGCGTTTACAACTAATTATTAATAAGGTTTTATTTTTTTGTGAAATATCTGATATATTTACAAACACTGGATGCCCAAATAAATAAGTAAGTATAATCCGCTAAAAGATCTGTTATAAATTTAATTGATAATCATTGCCAATAAAACAATAAGAGTATCAACAACTATTAACCAATCAGTGAGATCAACAACCTATTTAATAACAACTACATTCTCTGCAATGCTACACGATTACATGTATGCAAGTGTGCCAAGGAGGCTGTAGCGTCTTCTATCCCAGATATATTATTATAATTCGCATCTACTGTTATTACAGCCGTAATATAATTCAATAGATACGAGTATATATTTATGTTAATATATCTAACTGACATGCAGAGAAGATGGCTAGAAAACCAGCGCTGCCGCAATGATCTTTTAGATTATTGATGATATAGAAATAATCAATTATCACTTCATTCTTCCTTTCTAGAAATAGGAAATTGTAGGTACCTATCTCAGTTCAGTTGAGTTCGGGCCTTAAAAAGCTATTCTTTTAAATGACGGGATGTTAAAAATACAAATGGGATGTTTAAAAATACATAGATAGCAAGGCCGGATTTAAGGGAAGGCATCCAGGCCACTGCCCCGGGGCCTCCATAATAGAGATTTAAAATATTTAAAATCTTGACGATTAAACTGTACAACTTTTCTTTTAATTATTTGTTCGGTGGTGTACCTTTACATACAGTACTTCCTAGAATCATGATTAATATAATAGTTCTTAAATATTGTAATACCGGTTATTCATCTAGACCTACTTGTTTATTTAACTTAGACAATCAGTAAAATATCAGAATTCAAAACGTCCTGAAAAGTAGTCAAGTATCTACCTACATACTTCAAATTTTTTACACATTTAGAGGGAAACTAATTTGTGGCCAGGGGTTTCTTCTGATTTGTTGCCCCGGGGGAAAATTTACATTATTTTGATCTCAAAAGTCTTAAATAATATCTTAGGTACAGTTAGACAAAATAACAAGACATCTACCTAGGTACTAGTATTTAGAGCGATAGACTTTTTAATAAAGTACCTAGTTAATACCTACCTATTTACATGCGTAACAAGTTTTTATAATATCAGTGGGCCAAAGAATGGTAACCGTTATAAGTATGGTGACTATCTCCTCCATTGTCATAATACGCTTCAATTCGTAGATATCATATGAATACGCGGATTCATATGATATCTACGAATTGAAGCGTATTAAATATTTATTTAAAAAAAGTTGGCAAGAACTTATCGTTGTATAATCCAAACAATAATTATTATACTTTTTCGTTGTCCATTATCGATAATTACCATAGAGAAATCAAGATAATGTCAAAAAACAAAAAAAAATACACATTATCTATACCTAGCCCTTATTTTTCGAATCATTAAACTATGACTAATGACATATTTAGGTACATTGTTTTACACCCACAAATAACTGTAACAGTTATGCAATGCTTTTGTAGTGAACTTGAGGTTTCTTTTGGAAATCTTTAGGTATAATTGTTCTGCGGTTTGCATTCGCTCAGTTAACTTGCGATATGGCGCCAAAAGAGAGAAAATGACAGTTGCGCTAACATGGCGGCGGTCGTGCAATCAAAAAAAGATTGTATTTAGTTTAGAGGTCGGATTACCAACTTCATGGTATAATGGTGTAATTAGTGCAATTTTGCTATCGGATATTGTAATGAATTATGCTAGACTGCAACTGTGGTGCACGATAGTTGCTCCTACGGTTGGTTTTCTGGGTTCGAACCATACATACTTTATTTGGGTCTCGATGTTCTGTCTCTCTGACCGGCCGGCAAACTGTAAAGTTCAGCGACAATTGTTCCTCTAAAAATCTGAAAGTCATCATTCCTTAATCGAGGGATCGAGCCGAGGTTCAAGTCCCAGTTTTTAAACTATATATTTATGCTGGAGCATTGCTCGCCTTTATGCATATTTCCATTCGAAAAAAAAACTGGGTAGGTAAGCTATCTGGTAATTATATGTCTGCGAATTATGTTTTGTGAAGTCCCCCGCAACATACGGATATATTTTCCTATAACAATAGAGAGAGACCCTGAGGTACCTAAATGTTAGGCAAGCATGGAAGTCCACCAACCAGACTCGGAAGTAAATCTTTGATTTTAAACGAAGATTATTCTCAGCGTGAGAATGGAACTCGTGACAGGCCAGACTTCAAGGGCTGATCTAAAGGTATCTACCGGCAAGCTACGGATTTGGACAGATAATAAACAAAGACTCACACAAACTGTGTCTTTTATAGATATTGTGAAAATGTTAATGAACAAATGGTTATCAATTCCTTTCAATGACGTAGTATTTTTTAAAAGAACATGGGAATTATATTTTTGTTAGTTTCGTAACTATTGGGATCAATGTTTAAAGTAAGTGCTTTCCGGGTTTGAATGTGCCTCATATTCAGCCACGGGGGCCAGTGGCGGACTTACATATTTGCCGCCAGTAGGCTATTTGCCGCCCCTAGAGACCTTAACCTAGTTACCTATACCAAATATTATTTTTGAAAGTATTTGGTATAATAGGAAGAGGCGCAGCACGCGGTAATTAATTCCAAAAGCTGACCAGCGGGTCAGATTCACGTTGAGTAGGATGCACTCTTCAGACGTTGGAGTATTCTGTTCAATATTATACCTATAGCCTAAATCATTTATTTCTTTGCAAACATGGGTACATGGTATAGATGTTTTTCTTATAAAATGGTAGGTTCTCCATATTTCACCGTCACATAGGTATGCAAAATAGTATTTTTTGACGACATCATTGTACACTAATATTTAAACAAATACCTTAACTACTGGTAATTAGTGACCGATACCTAAACGATACCGAACTTTTACTATGGCACCAAATCTGAAATCGCGAAAAAAAAAACAGCTGCTCCCTACCATGTTGACGAGTTATGCGAACATAAATGTATGGAACAGCTGATTTTTTTTCGCGATTTCAGGGTTGGTGCCATAGTAAAAGTTGTTTGTTATCATGAGCACAATCATGTGTTTAGGTATCGGTCACTAATTACCAGTCACCCTATATATTAAGGTAAGTAAGCATACCTACTAATAGTGAACCAGACAATACTGTCAGCGAAAGTGTCTAATAAGAAATGGTTGCACTCTCCCACGTCGTGAAATCTCGCAATAATGTCACACCTAGCTCCCACATTGTTATGTAATCGAGTTTGAAATTTTCTGAGGTTTCATCAGCTCGTTTACGTCTACTGCTAAACATGGGCCTCCTCTTTACAGACCATGGGAAGTCAGGGTAGTAGGTAAGTAGGTGTAAAGAGGGCAGGAGAGCCCGCGGCGACAATATGGCCGCGGGCGTCGCCGGTGGGTGTCCCAGAAAGCATGGGTTCCTGGGCCCCTAACTAACGGTGAACGGAGCAGTGACCGCGAACTGTCGCGACGAAACGCGAGAGGCCCGCAAACTGTATGTAACGTAGAGCGACAGTTGCACAAAAGACCCCTAAAACTAAAAGTCATAATCTCTCAAGCTCCCCGTCAGCGACCGCCCTGAGCCGAGGTCCAAGTCCCACAGGGGACGCCCTCTTGCGCAGGTTGCTTAGTTTGTGGGTTTTAAACTATTTATTAAAGCACTGCTCACCTTTATGCCCGGTCAAGTAGCGAAAGCCTCGTGGCTAACTACATATGTCCGTCCGAATAAAAAAGAACCTAATCGAACTGAGCCACTATCTTCTATTAAGTTTTAGCATCTGGGAATAACCCTGTAGGTATATCTACCTTTTGGTCATCAGTCCTAATCTCCTTGAGATTTTAAATTGTTATTACAGAACAACAATTACCGTTAACCAGCAGCGTTTCAGATAATATAAGAAGCAATGGTTGAGGAAAATGAATTCATCAGTTCATTGAACACGACCTTGACACCGCGAGACGAATCATAGCTATTTGTAACAGCTCTTCGTTAGCTGCTTACTATAAACTGGTAAAATCTACTGGTCAATACGCTCATGGACCACTAGCCCCTCCCGACCCTTCGTTTTCTAAGAACCTAACGATGCCCTTGTAGACCCGAAGTCCGAGAGGCCCGCGAACTGTAAAGTAGAGCGACAGTTGCACAAAACTCCCCTAAAGAAACTAAAAGCCATAATCCCTCAATCTCCCCGTCAGCGACCGCCCTGAGCCGAGGTCCAAGTCCCACAGGGGACGCCCTCTTGCGCAGGTTGCTTAATTTGTAGTGTTTAAATCATTTATCTAGGCTGGAGCTCTGCTCGCCTTTATGCCCGGTGAAGTAGCAAAAGCCGCAGGGCTAAATTCAATATGTGCGTCCGAAAAAAAAAGTGGACCACTAGTGTGTCCCAGAAAGGAAGGGTACCCGGGGACCCCCCCGGGTACCCTTCCTTTCTGGTAAGTGGGTAGGCTCCTCCCCTCGTGGTATAACTATAAATATCTATAGCATACCACCGCTATTGAAAGAACCAGTCCCACATAACCTTTTGCCGGCGCGGGAACGCCGCAGTGGCAAAGGGGATGCGTAACATTAAGGCCTTACCTAGAGTACCACAGCCAAATAACATCTATACCAATGTATAAAGCTAAAGAGTTTTCTTGTTTGCTTAAATGCGTTAATCTCATTAACTACTGGTCCGATTTGAAAATTTATTTCCGCGTTAGATAGCCCAAGTGTCGAGGAAGGCTACTTTATAAAGTATAATTAATTATAAAGTACCCACGGGAACGGGAGTCACGCGGGCGAAACCGCGTGTGGGAAGTTATTTAGGTTATATCTAAAAACATCTCATTGGGATGGCAGTTATAAGTATGAATAAAAGTATGAAACAGTAGTGTAATACTTAGTAAGCAATAATAATAATCGACAGACATCAATTTGCTCAAGTAAACATTAAATCCAATCTAAAAATAGTATCAAAAGATGCTCTCAATAGATATTTCGATAGATAGAGAATAGACGATAAAAAAACGACGTTGTACTAAAATTGGTACAACACGTTGGAAGTGGGACATTATGACATAATCGCATTCACTGCTCACGGTATAGTTAACTAACTGTAGTTAGTGCATGCGGATGACATTGGATGCACGCAAACTTGGGTCACAGTATAATGGAGATACAGTATGTGAACTGAGTGCTTGTTCAGAAACTTCACTTTCGATTGTCGATATGAAAGTACTCCCTTTGGAATAAGGTTCAAAGTTTATTGTTACTGTTAACATTATATTTAAAGATGCAAAAATGAATTATGGCAATCATTTGCTTCTTTAATGACATTGCGTGCCTTAGGCCGGGGTATTGAGGACATAGGCAAAATGCCACTACAGCGGAATAATAAAATGGAAATATAAATAAGAATACGGAAAAATAAAATGCATTAGACGTCTCCAACACTGCAGTGGCGATGTATGTAGAATTCCTCCATAGCTCGTGTACCCACTAAAACCCACGGGTGCTCCTCCGAATACCAGTAATGGGGGTACCAGGAACTGCATAAACATATCTACTGGCTTGTTGTTAATAACCTAACAAATAATTAAACGTATGTTTATGTTTTACATACTTTAATGTTCTTGATTCAATCTCAGCATACTCTTAATTGTGTATGCATAACGATTTTTCATTTTAATTATATACTTACTCAGAAAACTAATGGGATAGTTCCACAGTTCTTTACTACAATTACGATAGCGTTTATAACCGAATTGCGTGCAGTATCATTTACGCGTTTTCACATATCAGTTTCGCTTCTGGTGATCTGTGTTTTCTGTGTATCAGTCATAGATAAGAAGTCATTATCTAATTTCCTTTGTCTTAACTGACCGTTTTTGTATATTTTTATACATTCGGTCACGATAGTGAGAAACGCTTTCAGGAGGCCTATTATGTAACGATATTATTATGACTTTGTTTTTTTCACTAACATAGGAAGTGCCTTACAATAATCCTACAGAAATGAAAACATTTTTCTTAAAGTCAATTATAAGTATTTGGCTCGCTTTAAATCTCGGAGGTCGTGGGTTCGATCCCGACAAGAAATCGTTGTGTAGATTCTAAGATTTCTTTTCGGGTCTGGTTGGCTGAGGGGATACCCTCCGTACCTCGGAAAGCATGTTAAGCCGTTGCTCCCGACTGTTATAACATCATGTATAACAATTGTATAGCAGGGAACGGGTTGCTGCGTTTCCTTGTATGTATACTACAACATAATACTGCGGTCACCAGTCTGCCTGCCAAGCGTGGTGACTATGGCAAAAACCCTCGACAGGTGGCCCATCGTTATACGGGCTGATGCTGATGATGATGTTCAGCAGTGCACGTTATACGAGCTGATGATGATGATAGTTTCTATTATAAGCCAGTAGTTAAGTAATTATTCGCTTTTGTATTTTACATACTCAATTGTTTTATCAGTTTTTTTTTTACTATAATTATCTTCACATTAGGAAGTCATGTAGACTGGTTTAATTTTAAATTTTACAATGGAAAAATATTCTCATCATGCTAAAATCTGCACGATTTGCCACTTAGATAAATGTGTATATAACTTAATGCGAAATAATTTGCATTCCATGCGAACCTACTAAGTTTTAACTTACTTAGGTAAGTACTTATAACAATGTTATGTTGTGTATCCAAAAGTCATACTCCCTCAATATCATCGCCAGCGACCGCAATGAGCCGAGCTCCAAGCCCCACAGGAGCTCTTGCGCAGGTTGTTTAGTTAGTAGTTTTTAAACCATTTATTAAGGCTGGAGCTCTGCTCGCCTTTATGCCCGGTGAAGTAGCAAAAGCCTCGTGGCTACCTACGTATGCCCATCCGAAAAAAAAAAAATCTAAATATCTGTGTACTTAATACTTAATATTTTGTAAATCGATTTTACCGCGAAATTCAAGGGAATTGATTATAAAACTTCATAATCAAATATGACCAATGTTACTCATTGATAATATAGGTAGCCTTCTTATTATAGAAGTCCGATCAGTAGTTTTTGAATTCATTCGTAACAAACATACATACAAAAATACAAATCTTTCCTTTTTTGTTATACTAGCTGCGCCCCGCGGTTTTACCCACGTCACTCTGCTCCAGTGGGTCGGAGCGTGATGTTTTGTAGCCTGTATATTAATCCAGCATATAACCTATCCCGGTGCAAAATTTCAGCCAATTCAGTTCAGTAGTTTTTGCCTGGAAGAGCAACAAAACATACATACATACATCCATACTAAGAAACTTTCGCGTTTTAAAATAATTGTCCCGAGTGAGATTTAAACCCAAAACACTACCTACGTCCCTTAAGTAGGCCATACGTCCCGGCAAGCCGGGTGATGTCCCGGTTTCGAGCGTTATGTCCCGGTGTCTCGGCTTACAAGGCAATGGTCCCGGTGAAAAAAAAGAACCCTGTTTCGTTCGCAATACGCGCTGTTTGTTTTATCATACTACGTGCGCGTGCCCCCCTCGCTTTGACCATTGTCCCGGTACGCGCCGAAACATTTATGGCAGCCCTACCCTAAACAACTACATACCATAAGCACTAAGCCGTGCAGTGATTAGATTAAGGAATAGCAGATTAATTCTTGCATTTTGACCAATAATCTGAACGGTGTAATATGTTAAGAATTTCAACGTAATATTAAGTAACATAAATGGGTAAAGTTTATGCAAGTATCGTTATCGGTAACTATCGTTAGATCATCTAGCGTTTCGTGACTTTTTCAGACGGACAAATGTGGTTAGTCACGAGGTTTTTGCTACTTCATCGGGCATACAGTAAGTCTCCAACCTCATTAAATGGTTTCATCATCATCAGCCCGTATTAAGTCCACTGCTGAACATGGGCATCCTTCAGAGGGAGGGATTTTGCCATAGTCACCATGCTTGACAGGCGGGTTGGTAACTGCAGCATAATGTTGTAACACACAAGGAAACGCTGCTGCCCGTTCCCTGGTTTATGATTGTTATAGATGATGTTATAACAAATGGAACCAATAGCTTAACGTGCTTTCCGAGGCACGGAGGGTTAGATCTTAGAAGACTTTCTTGTGCGGCGTGGGGATCGAACCTACGACCTCCGAGATTTAAAGCGAGCCGAAGACCGCAACAGGACGCTTCTATGGGAGTGGCATCTTGCATATAGGATAACATGCATATGAAGAAAAGAATTCTGATTATGAAGATGGAGGGATATGTTGGAAGAAGACGGCCAAAAAAAAATGGATGGACTGGTTGAAAGATGACTGTGTGAGAAAGGTATGGAAGAGACGTATAATTGAGTAAAATTCAGCGGTGGACGTTGTACGGGCTGATGATAATGATTACAGTAGTTTACTCTTTATAATATTAGAATAGAATAAATCATTTATAGATTCTCGCTCCCGTGTAGTAAACGTGAAGTAAATTATCCGTTTCAATAGACACGAACGAATTATCATGATTTCCAATACACTTGACATAAATGCAAGTAACAATAAAGTTGCATCATTAACATCTACTGAAACAATGATTACGTATTTAAATGAAAAAAAAACTTAAATCAACTTTGTTATTACACAAATCTTTCATCAGATGACACCGCTTCAGCGATCAGTAGATTCAGTAAACCATTGAAATTGACTGTCAATCTTAGGCCTAGATATTATCACGAAAATCGGTAAGGCCTAACGAGCTCGTTATTAAAGGAGACTAGAGAGCAGTGTTGCCAACAGTTATACTAGCCTTCCACCAGATTCAACCACCAAAGACATTTTAAACCCACCAGAAAACCACTAACATAAAATTACTTAATAAAACCACTACACAAACACAAACAAACAAAATCGCTAAATTTTCCTTTGTCGAAAAATGTTTCTTTGACGAAAACAAAAAAGTGGATCGATTATTGGCAATAATAGATAAAGCTGAAGAGTTTGTTTGCTTAAACGCGCTAATCTCAGCAACTACTGGTCCGATTTGAAAAATTCTTTCAGTGTTAGATAGCCCATTTATTGAGGAAGGCTATAAGCTATATTTTATTATGAAGTTTCTACGGGAACGGGAGTTACGCGGGTAAAATCACGCCCAGGAAGCTAGTAATTATATAAAGTTCAAGAGTTTGCATACGCTACATTCAGGAACTACATGTAATTTTAAAAATTAATTACTTACCTATTTTTAATAATTTATTCCACTGTTAGGTATTGGTAATCTTATTATATTATACTAACTATATTATTCCAAATATCCATTATGGTTAATTAATTAGTTTGTTGTTGGGAAACTGGTTTATAGGATTGGTTTTGTAATTTTTTGTCAGCGCGCCGATTGAGTTCTAATAAATTTTGCAACTAAAGTTTCACTGTGTTGTTGTGACTAAACGTAGGTACCAAGTTTTAAAAGTAAATTTAGCTGTTTATAAAGTACTAGTTTCTGCGCGCATTTTCACCGGAGTTTTCGTCGGAATTTCATAATTAAATACAGCCTATACAATTCCTTTATAAATGGGCTATTTAACACTGACATAATTTTTCAAATGGAACCATAGGCCGACATTACACGCTCAATCTGGATCGAGATCCAGATTGATATAAACTGATAATAAACTGTTTTGGATTGTTGTCACATTACACAGTCAATCCAGATCACGTCAGTCCACTGTTCGCAATGATCACATGAAGACGTGTGCTCAGGGGATTATGATTGCCAATAAATAAAAAAATATGAAGATTGTGTGTTCACAATCACGAAAGCCTCCGTAGCGTAGCGGTATTTGACTCACTTTAAATCTAGGAGGTCGTGGATTCGATTCCCACGTCGGGCAGTAAATCTTTGTGTAAATTATAAGATATCCTTCAGGGTCTGATTGATTGAGGGACTACCCTCCGTGCCTCGGAAAGCACTTTAAGCCGTTGGCCGATTGTTATAAAATCATCTATAATAATCGTATAGGTATCAAGGAACGGGCAGCAGCCTTTCCTTGTGTGGTACAACATAATACTGCGGTTATCAACCCGCCTGCCAAGCTTGGTGACTATGGCGAATACCCTCCCCGGAAGGAGGCCCATGTTTAGCAGTGGACGTTATACGGGCTGATGATGACGAATTGCAAAATGGATCTGAAGAAAAAAAGCATGTGTAGTAATTAATTTTAATATTTTTTTTTTATTCTCTTATTAATTTGTAAAAATTAGTAATAAAATTACTCGAATATATGTTGATAGTATCATTCGAATATATGTTGCACATAAGACGCTCAATCTGGATTGCGAGAAACGGATCGAGATCATGGTTTTCAAAATATTAGATAATTTGCGATCCGATGTCGCGATCCGTCAATCACACACATTAAACAGTCAATCTGGATTGAGATCATTGATCTCGATCACGGATCTCGATCCAGATTGAGCATGTAATGTCGGCCATAGTTTCTGATATTAGCGCGTTCAAGCAAACAAACAAACTCTTCAGCTTTATATATTAGTATACATAAAATATTATGAGGTTCGATATTTCTAAAAAGAAAGTAAATACTTTAAATATAAACAAGTAAAATTAATAAACTTAATTAAAACTAATAATACAAATAAAAAAATATAGTGCGTCAAAAAATTGCTCCGCATCGATATCCACCGTACCAAATTAGTTTTAATAATTGTGTGACACATTGTGATATGTCTCAAAATTGAGATTGATAAAATTCGACCACTGGCAGGATTCGAACCTGCATCTTAGGTTTAGCCCCTAACGTCCTCCTTAGAGACGTGTTAAAAACAGATTGATAAATTTCTACGACCGGTGTGCTTCCATCGTAGCCTAATTGGTTAAGGCATTAGGGGCTTAACCTAAGATGCAAGTTCGAATACTGCCGATAAATACCGATAAACCCTGCCGATGGTCGAATTTTGATAAAATTCGACCATCGGCAGGGTTTGAACCATTTTGATATACCCAAAATTTTATCGTATGACGTTTGGTCCACTCTATATGATCATAAAAAACATATACTCGTAGGTAATTTAATGTATCTACGTTTAACACATTTAGCGTAGTAATCAGCTGTATTATTAATACTCTAGTATTTCATGTTGGCATAGATAGCAACATACTTACATGTCCCGTTACAAAGTATTGTCTAATTTTCTTAAACTACTTAAATGTTATCGGAACCGACTGTTTTGTTTTCAAAGCAAAGTGTACCTACGTACTTATTTTGGCGGTTTACATCTATATTAATGAGACGCTTCGTCAACTAATGGATTAACCCACAGCCTAAATTGCCGATCGTAGAAACCTGAAATTTGGGGAGTGTAAAATAAAAATGAATAAATAATAAAAATATTTTTTATTTACGTAAACTTATTTAGAGGCACTTGCAAATAGCGAAAACAATAATTTAGTATTAATCTATCTATTGTGATACCATTTTTAGAAATTTACAAATTTTAGTTATTATTTTTAATCATATTTTGGTGTTAACTTATTATTATTTAACTATATTGTGTCAAATAGTTTGTTTTGTCTATATTAGGTTAGAACAATTGTCATTATTTGGGCGGACCATGAGTACACTTTGATGCTACCACTGAGAAGACCCGGCGAAACAAACTCAGTGGGTTATTCTTCTTCATAACTGCAGCACTGCAAAAATTCATATTCGTCTGTCCGCATATTTTTATCGTGAAAATGGACTAAAAAGTTTGTCTGCCTATTGAAATAGTCTTTTACGTACCTAGGTACAGTCAGCACCAAAAGTCGATGAACAGAATCAACATAACAAAACACTTGTAGTTTACTTTACTTATACTTTTACTTATGCAACTAGGAAACTTTGTTTCCTAGTTGCGACTTTAACTTATGGCATTTTATTGTGAACAGGTGTTTTGTTATGTTGAATCTGTTCATCGACTTTTGGTGCTGACTGTACGTATATATTTTCGTTCGTTTATATTTATTGACGCGGCGCTGCATTCACAATCTCGTGCTTGTTTGTGTTACGTGATCAATCGTTATAAGTCAGCTCATTGTTTCAGACTATAATACGTGTAATTAGCAATAAGATTAATAAATGTTAACCTGTATTGTAGTATTTACTAAAGGTTACACGTTATGGAAAAACCAGTAGGTATTTATTACGTACGTTTATACGTATTACGAGATTCCCGCGCGCAGTTTCACCCGCGTAACTCCCGTTCCTGTGGGAAATGTATAATTAAATATAGCCTATCGCCTTCCTCGATAAATGGGCTATCTAACGCTGAAAGATTTTTTCAAATCGGTCCAGTAGATTAGCGCGTTTAAGCAAACTCTTCAGCTTTATATATAAGTACTAGCTTCCTGCGCGCGGTTTCACCCGCGTAGCTCCCGTGCCCGTGGGAACTTCGTAATAAAATGTAGACTTTAACCTTGAAAATGAAAAATGAAAATGAAAACGTTTATTAATAATGTAGACGAATCGATCGTACTTATTATAAGTCAAATACAATGATAAAAATATGGTACAAAAAGAAATAAATAAAAAAAAAACCTTGACTAATTAATTAGTATACATTTCAACAGTAATGTTATTAAATAGAATTTAAATCTGCCAATGTGGCATGTGATATTCGCGTATTATAAATATAATTAGAATCAACCAGCGCGGGCTGGGATTAGATCAGAAGCATAGGACGCGTCGCGAGCCTCGCCTTGCAAGGACGACCGGACCCTACTAGCTTTCTACGAGTCTTTCTCTATCTACCTACGTTGTGACACCCGGAGAAGAAAGACTATAAGAAACTCCGAGATCATTCTTTTTGTCATCTTTTAAAGTATTCGATTAATCATTTAATCATTTGTACATCTATTGAAAACCTTACTCGATAAATGGAATATCCAACACTGAAAGATTTTTTGAAATCGGGCCAGTAGTTCCTGAGATAAGATTATCGTGTTAACAAAAATATAACACACGTTGTTTTCAAAAATATGTGAAATATTGTGGATTTTAGGATGAATTCGGGGTAAACACCGTGATTTTTTAGTCGCTGGTTATAGGCATTGATAGTATAACTGATCCGTGTCTTCAATACCATTAAATATTACAGATTAAAATGACTTTGAGCCTGTGTTAGGGACGCCCGGTTGTACAACTTTGATTGTCTTGTTTTGCAAGATACCAGACCTCATTTTGCCATCTCTCACGTCTCGTTGAGAGAAATATATAAAAAAAAAATGAAATCATATCATCCTACCAAGTATTTAGCAACGATTAAAAAACACGGCAAAGTCTCCGTTAAATAGCATTAGACATCCCTTCGGGCGAGAAAAATCCTCGTGGGCTATATTTGAATGACCCTTAGGTGCTCGTCCAAAACGTTATAAGTGAGGATATAAGGAACTCCATCGCATGACATTCGGTACAGGCCGGAGACAATATTAACCTCTCTGAAAATATGCTTCTTAATATATTTAGGCGCTGATCCTTTGTGTATTCTTGTTTCAGGTGAAGGATATCGACGCTGAAAGCCATCATTCTGGGAAGGCGTCGACGGACAGCAACCTAGAAGAAAAGTTGTAAGTTATCTTTTTGTATTAAATAAACATGTCGATTGTTAGATTATAAACAGTTTAAAATAATTGCAGAGAAACCATTAACAGAATGTTATATTATATTTACATTGTATGTAAATAATTATATGTCATCAGCATTATCACCATCATCATCAGGGTATTTTTGATTAGTCGAAAGTGACTGCGCAAATGACTCCTTATCACCACCCTGATGATGCTCCGTTGACGGACAAAACAGTTGTCGGGTCTTTGGCTGGTGATTGCTGCATATATTAAGCATATTATGTTGCGGGCAATGCAAAAAAACATTTCTTGAACAGTATTATCACTAGATATTTTGTGTTTTTAATATAGATTAGTATGAATTTCCACAAAGTAACGCTTAATTCTATTAATTAAAGTAGCTTTTCTTTGGTGCTTATACATTACAATTATTATTTTGTAAAATAGCCTAATTTCAATTGAAATATGCGATGAAATCTACTTCCATAGTAGCAAAAAGCAGATAATAATCGAAGGAGAGAGGGTTTACCAAGATATAATTATATCAGTGATTAGTGCCTACTATTGTCACTCATACACAGTACCGGATTAGAGCTACGTGATACCTTAATCTTTGCACCCTTATGAGCTATATCTTTAAATAAACTTCAAGATTCAAGATAGTATCACAGAGAGCGCCCTCTTATGTAGGTTGCTTAGTGTGTATTTTGTAATCCATTTGTTAATGCTGGAGCTCTGTTCGATTTTAAGCCCGGTGAAGTAGCAAAATCCTTGGGAATAACTACATTTCTATAATATATAAATCATATTCAAAGTAACTATTTTATTTTCGTTTCTTCCCTGGTTCTCACGCTGGGTAACCCTCGGCTGATAACATTACCTATCTCTTTCTAACACAGATTATTAACAACATAATTTAAATCAAGAATCGAGATTAATCAATTTTGTCCACCGGCAAGACTTGAACCTGCATCTTAGGTATAGCCCCTAATGCCTTAACCAATTAGGCTACGGTGGAACTCAGCCGATAATTTAAATTTATCAATCTCTAGTATAACACGTCTCTTAGGGGAACTGGCGGTGGTTAAAATTGTGAAATTAAATCTCAATTTCGAAATTTTGTAAGTAAGTGTTTAAAAATAATTTCAATCACTTTATTAAAAGGTGTTACAGATTTGTAGGAACTATATAACTCATTATTGCAATATCTAATTAAACAGATTAAGTAATAAGTATTTATTACTTTAACAACCGATAAAATAACCTGCTCGTGTCTATCATTAAAGTTGAAGATAAATCAGCAGATACTTATTAGTGCTTAAGTTATAATTATAAATCCATTCCATCCAATTAAAAAAAAAAAAGATCTGAGAAATGAGAAATAGGATTTTGACATATAAATCTGTAAAATTTAAAATTAAATCTCTTATTATTTTTATCTAATGACTAGCTTCCCGCGCGCGGTTTCACCCGCGTAATGCATTCCTATAGCAATTACATAATTAAATATAGCATTATAACCTTCCTCAATAAACAACCTATCTAACACTGAAATATTTTTTCAAATCGGTCTATTAGTTTCTGATATTAGCGCGTTTAAGCGAACAAACAAACTCTTTAGCTTTATTTAGTATAATATTGAAAAATCAGCAAGTATCCGTGGTAAGATCCGTGCCCAATTAAATTTTTAAACGCGAATGTGTCTAATACTCTTCAGTAAGTAGAGCAGTTCTAAGGATTACGAACCCAAAGAGGACTCTGTTGCTAAGACAGTTGAAGTTTTCACAGATAAAGACATCATAAATTGTACCTATACTGTTTAAGTGTAGCATACCACATCCGTTGTTACTACTCGAGTAGCCAACTGACAATCAGCGCTAGGTCGCCTAGCCTATGCTGAGTTGACGACTTTTACGGCAAGAGGTTTTGTACATTTAACTAAATATTTGCTAATTTTGTGTAATATCTTGTGCGTTGTGCTGAATTAATTGTATTTTCTTTCTTTTATTTATGAAAATTTCAACTGTGTAGCTATCACTATTCATGAGTTACAACATGTTGACCGACGGACGGACAGACAGACGGACGGATAGCGGAGTCTAAGGAATAAAGTCCTTTGGGTACGAAACACTAAAATACATTAAGCGAAAAGAAAGGATCTCTGGTAGGTTTCATCAAAGTTCTTGTTCTTTTGTCGGTTTTGACTGTAATTTTATCTATACTAATGTATGAAGCTGATGAGTTTGTTTGTTGCGATTATCTCAGGTACTAGTGGTCCTATTTGAAAAATTCTTTCAGTGTTAGAAAGCCAATTTATAAAGGAAGGTTATAGGCTACATTTAATTATGAAGCTTTTACGGGAAAGGAAGATAGAGCAATGTAAAGCGTATATTTAGAAGCTGACCGATATATTTTGTAATGAGTTTACATGCGTGCCTATGCATTGACAGTGCACAATAGACATGGCTAGTGCAGTTCAATTTGCTTACAATACTATACCAACAATACCCAGATGATGAAGGACAGTATTCATAGATTACTAGGTTATTCCAAACCATAGCAGATTATAAAACTTCTAAAATATAATTAGAAAATTGCATTGTCTAAAGGTTGACGCGTAGATAATGCCAAGGATATTAAATCCGCTTATGTACTGAAAAAAAAAACTTGCTGATGGTGGGAATACCAGATTCAGAAACAATTACCGCCATCAGTATTTTTTTGGACTCACATATTATGCCTTTAGCCACGAGCCTTTTGTAAGTTCTCCAGACATAAAAGCGAGCAGTACTCCATCCTATATAAATTGTTTAAAGACTACAGTCGCGGCCCATATTTAGCAGTGGACGTTGTAAAAGCTTATGATAATGATTAATTTGTAGTGTTGAATATGCTGCAGTGCCAACTCCAACAGACATAATTCATGAGAGACATAGGAAGTGCATCGTGACCACAGACAGACTCATCGGTTGCATAACATTAATAGATTTGCGGAATGCTTATTGCACCTCATCGCAGTGTGGTGAGAGGTGTAAGGAATTAATCAAGAGTTAGGCTGACCCCACATTGAGCATACGCGTTCCTTTAGCCTGCGAACGTCTAGAATTACGCGAGTGCTAAATTCGTGACGCGTCACCCGCTTCCCTCGTCTTTACTCCTATGTAAGTATGAGTCGCTGGATTGTGTTTGCTCTTGATATCCTATTTTCAATATTTATCTGCTTTTTACATCAATCTATTTTTAGTATTTCTGCAATTCTTTATTTTGTGTCTGTCTAATATAATTTTTTGTTTTGTTTTTTTTTGTTGTCGCTACCGTCCGCATCACACGCATTAGGAACGCGGGGTCGTCCAATGTAGTGTCAGCCTTAGTCGTTGTAACAAGCATTCCTATTCAA
The DNA here is from genome assembly GCA_947037095.2 of Nycteola revayana. Classification (NCBI taxonomy): domain Eukaryota; kingdom Metazoa; phylum Arthropoda; class Insecta; order Lepidoptera; family Nolidae; genus Nycteola; species Nycteola revayana. Next base: position 38,174,161 of record OX344838.1, on the reverse strand, counting down.
AGAGTTTATTCAAATAGTTTTTTGAACTTTAGTATTGAATGTAGGTATATTCTAGATAACTTGGCTACGTGGTAGAGATATTTTTGGAAAGACTTTAAGTTAGCATGGTATTGGCACGTTATGCGAAGGGATAGCATGCATGTGACAAAAATAATGCTGAATATCAAGATAGGCCACAAAAAACATGTCAAAGATAATATGACATGATTAATGACAAGCTGACGGGCGGACTACTTTGTCTGTAATATCCTACAATTTGCTACCTATTAGTTAAGTATCTAGTTTAATTCATAGAATAAGAATAATTGTGTAACATTGTGATTCTGACAAGTACAAGGTATGTAACCTAAGTGCTGAATAAATTCGTTATTTCATTATGTGTAAGAAAGGTATGAATATGAATGAGACGTTTAAAAGAAAAAAATGGAAGTGGATGACATGCGATATGACATGGAATGTAGAACCTCAACAAACCAGACCCGGCAGAAAAAATAATTATTATTTCATAATTTGGCACATGTTTTTGTGCGCGTATGGGAATATAGGTACCTACATAATTTATTCCGCTAAAATGAGATCCGTGCCTTGCACTGCTACGTTACCGAGGACCGAGGATAATCCTCCGTAACGTACCTAGCGGTGTATGTAATTTTTTGTTAAAAATCCTAATAATTCGTTGCTTATTACAAATATAGACGCTACCGCTTATAAGTATAGTAGCATAATAATTACCTATGATGCTATCGTACAAACACCAGAAGACAACAGAAATACATTTTCTGTAGTAAGTACAAATGAAAAGTGTCGATTGCTAACTAAAATATACCAACTTATCTCATGATATTGATTGGAACTAGAAACGAACACAATGAGTTGAACCCGTCGCCTGATGGGTTTGCACAACAGAGAAACGCATTGTTACTTGTAGGTACATGCAATTCGTTTGTGTACTCTAGATGACAAAATATGCAATGACAGCTTATGTTCATATTACATTATTGAGTAATCACTATACTTAACTATACTTTTTGTTCTGTATTAACTAGTTTTAATACACTTAATGTTACGCAAAACTGTAAAAGATTGCGGGTACAGTTAATGTTTAAAAGTGCAGTAGCACTTTAATGCTTATAATACCCTATTCTAATTGTGAAATGAACAATAGCAATCGAATACGAGCGGCAAATAAGCAAGAAAATAATGTTTGTATGTATGTGAATTGTCTTCATAGAAGAAGGTCGTAACTAGGACTAGTATTGACAATATAGTATTGTGAAACTACTACTGGATTTTTAAACGCTACTGTACTTAAAATAAGATTTAGTAAACTCTTATTTTGATTTGTCAACTCTGCAGGGAGGCACTTTATGCCAAATTCATCATCGCGTATCTCAGAAAGTACTTTAAGTCGGCAATGTCTTAAAACCCGATTGACGCTTACGTGCTTTTCGAAGCATGGGGGGTAGACCGAGAGAGATCTTAGAATTTACCCAAAGATATCATGGCCGGCGTTGCGATAGAACCCATGTCCTCCGAGACTTATACTAATATGCCGCGGAGGTTGTCCTTAATTATGATCGTCTTGTCTAATGGCCAATTTATACCTGCATTTTAATTATCGCGTAATAATAAAGGGTTGGAGTTTCTTTGGATACAAGTTAATCCAAAAAACTTTTATATTGTATTGTATATAACGTTTTATTGTAAATGCTCTGTATTATTAACTTATCTTTTGTTTAGAGTGCACATAAAGTAAGTAATATGTCATTTAATATAAATGTGTTTGAGGACAATAAGAATATTTATTGTACATAAAAGGAAACGCTGTCGGCGAATTTGCAGTTACCACATAATTGGCAGAGTTTTTTCTGACTCTTAGTTTGCATTGTCATACGCCCGTGTCTGATAAGTAGCTAAATCATCATAACAAGCCTATTTACGTTCATTACTAAACATGGAACTTCTCTTATCAAACCTCGGTAAGCTAAGATCGGTTAATAATATTTTATAAAGAACATTAAGTTAATAAGTTACCTTGAGCTGATAGAGTCTGCTGTCCATGCATGCCCAGCAGAATGTCCCTTAGTTGCTACTTCCACCTCTTTGGAAATACATAGGCTGAAAAACATAGCTGGAAACTACTTGGCTAAAGTTGATCCAAAGTTGCAAAAAACTCTGCTAAGTACCTATTTTAAAAGTCGACACTCCACAATCTCTCCAGCTAGCAACTACCCTGAGCCGAGGCTAAGGGACTAATTACACTTATTCAGCTCAATTCAGCTTATGTCCATAGAAAACGCCAGTTTTGTAGGGGACGCGTACGCACGCGTTCAGCTGAACAGACGCGTATGCACGCGTTCAGCTGAACAGACGCGTACGCATCCCGTACAAAACTGGCGTTTTCTATGGACATAAGCTGAATTGAGCTGAATAAGTGTAATTAGTCCCTTAATCGTAGGCGCCCTTACGCAGTTTGCTTCGTTTGTAGTTTTTAAACCATTGAAGTAAGCTGGATCCCTATATTATTAATTATTTTTCGGATATAAATTAATTAAGCATAAATATGTAGGACTTCTTTTTTTGTAGCGGTGATATATGTACTTATATACTAACCTACTATAAGCGAAGGCACAAAGAAACCATGGATGGACTGTGTAAAATATGATATGGTTAGCAAGGGGGTGACTGTCGAGATGGCGGCTGATAGAGGAGTATGGAAGAAAAAGATATGTTGCGCCGACTTCGAATCAATTGGGATAAGGACAGGAGAATGATGAATGATGATATGTAGGTATATACTAATAATTCCACAAGGTTCTCCTAAACCTACTAGGTTTAGGTATTCTAAGGGGAAAGGGATGGAAAGTGTGGGTTGAAAACAAATTTCATTCTCTTAGAAAATCTTAATTACAAAATGTACAATTAATATACAAATTAAAGTCGCATTTAATAACACACGTGGTTTTTAATGTTTATGATCATTTAAATGGATATGCGACGCGTTGGCTTGAATGCTAATGATGAGACTTGGGGCAGAATTCTGCTAATTTAAGTAGAATGACATACAATTCACGTTCAAGTGATACTTTATTGGGTTGACGTACTGGTAATATATTTTGACTCTGGTTGTGCGTCAAGGACATACCTAGTAACTGGACCAATGAAAGAACTTATGGGACTTACCAAAAACAAGAAAAAGTAAGAAATAATAAAATGCCAACAGTTGTATAATAGCCGAATGATGCATCGGTAGACAAAATATTTATCAAATTAACTACCATAATACCACAAAACAGCCTTACAAAACTGTAAACTAATCTATTAAAATTAAAATATATTAAATAATGTTCTTATGATGCGTCCCTTTTTTTCTACCAGTTCTGGACATGGCGACTCTGAGAAGAGGCTAGAAACTCAGACCAATCCTTTTTTTTATTAATGTTATATTACAATTACAATTAATTATTAATAAAGCAGTATTGTTTAAGAGCAACCCACTCCTTATTAGTTTTGTCACTGTCGTTGTAGAGTTTTTAAATTAGCAGAATAGGAGCTCTGATGTCGATTTCTATGAGCACGTTAATGACTTTTGTATCAGACAGTAAAAGTTTCGTTTTGAAATTGTTATTGTTGGTTAACTTCCATAGCGACATACATTCATAGCATTCTTTGATATAAACGTATTGCATAACATGAGTTATTTAGATTATTTTTGGAGTTCTATACATATAATAAAACTGTAGATGTCGAATGTCTGTACATAGAAAAAAACGATAAATGAAACAAAAAATTGGAACACATCCATATTTTGTTTAATTTTTTTGTTTCTCTGTCTGTTTGCACATTTATAATTTAAATGAAACTTTGCATGGCGGTACATTACATCCCCGGTCAACATTTTAAATACATTTAATCAGAGAAAATTTATCAGTCCCCGTGGCAGTTATAGTTAAAAAACCGAAGGATTAACAAACACTACGCGGACAAAGTCGCGGGCATCAGCTAATATACAATAAAAGTGTTTAAAACATATCTAGAGCTCAGAAACATAAGGTCAGATGTGCCATTGTACGTCAGAAACATTCGTCGTATGTGCCTTTATCGATTGGCAGACGGACTGGTGATTGCAGTAAGAAGTAAACCTTGAGCTAATAGATGCTGCTGCCCATCCATCAGCCACATGTCCCTTAGTCGCCTTTTACGACACCCATGGGAGGACATGGGGTGGTCTATTCTAAGCCGGAAACCACACGGCAAACTGAATATACTGCCATATAATGTTGCTTTGCGTATTATCACTACATATTATAAGACAAAGGGCTCCCCGATGTCCGTCCTTATGTATGCTTAGATTTAAAAAACTACGCAACAGATTTAATGCGGGTTTTTTAATAGCTGCACCCCGCAGTTTTACCCGCGTTACTCTGCTCCAATGGGTCGAAACGTGATGTTTTGTAGCCTATATGTTATCCAGCGTATAACATATCCTGGTGCAAAATTTCAGCCAATTCCGTTCAATAGTTTTGGCGAGAAAGCGTAACAAACATCCATCTACCATCCATCCATACTTACTAACTTTCGCGTTGATAATATTAGAAGGATAAGCCGGAGTGGGTAGCTAGTGTATAATAAATGTATAAAAATATATAAAACGGCTTTAACTCAATATATTACCATATAAACTGGTCTGAAAATTATTTTAAATTAGGAAACCGATATTTTGGCATAACGGTTATTTTAAGGATATGTACATCAAAAAGCAAAAGCCAAAACCTAAACAGGTTAGTGCATTTGACTGTCTCCATGCAACGGACCCAAAAAAGGTCATTGCACCGCATTTTTATTTTTGGCACGTTAATGTCATTGAACTCTGTTCACCCCCCATCGTGTGTAATCATGTGACAATAATGTGACATGATGTACAAATCTTGTAGGTAATGTCCGTTTTGTCACTCTGTATGATTGATAAGGGTCTTTGTTTATATCTGTGAATCATGAGGAAAATGTTTTGTGGTACCGAAATTTAGTCACGACAGGCAAATAAAAAAAAATATTAAACTTATAGCTATAGTCTTTCCAAATGAATTTATTAAGGTTGAAGCTCTGCTCGCCCTTATGCTCGTTGAAGTAGCAAAAGCCTTCATGCTAACTGCATAATGTTTGTCCGAAAAAAAAACTATCCCATAGAAGTCAAGGCAGAATACTCCGGTCACAATCCCGACTATGGCAATTACCCACCCCCGGGAGAAGGCCCATGTTCGGCAGTGGACATTATCCGGGCTGATGATGATGATGATTTGCTTAATAAATTGGCATATTAAAAAAAATGGAATAAATTTTTAAGTTGAAAAGATAGATTTATTGAAGTCGTTATGAAATTACAATCCAGGCTAGTACTTAAATATTTATGGAAAGAAAATTTCTGGTTACAATTGTTTTTACCGAATCGAACCTAGGACCTTGCTAGTAACAGTCGATAACTTAAAGTATATATGTCACCAGAAAATAATAAGAATCGCTATTTGATCAACTTTTTATTTAGTTGATAAACTAACTAAAAGGAGAGGGTAGTTCAAAAATAGCCCACTAATGGAGTTCAACAGGACTTATTGAAGTTAGAAGTTTTTTAGCATAGTCTCGTTTGGCCTAACCAAACGTCAGGTTTGGTTAGGCCAAACGTTAGGGCAAGTGTCATAATAATTAAGTTAATAATATAATAATTATGCGCTTTCACTGAAACTGGCAACTAAATTTAAGGCGCTGTACTTAATCAAAATAGCTTCACAAAACAGTTTTTTAGCCAAATGTTTACATTTTAGAGCAGCTAAAAAAATATATGTTAATCTTGATCATATTTATTGTGTTCATTGACCATTGTGTTCAAAACTCGTTTTCGGTAAATTTTCTCGATAAGAAAAACCATAAAATAACCATTGAAATTGAAATTGTAGCAATTGTAACTGTATTATTTATAAACAAATCTTGATAATATTAATAACAGTGATGTAATATATAATAATAAAGGGAACTGTTGTTTTTATTTATCGATTGGAATAAGAGATTTGCAAGGATTAATGTATTAAATAACTCGAACGAGTCGAACGAAACGTTGCGCCATCGCGGCGTCTCTTCGCTTCTCTTTCATTTCTACGCGGAGCAACAGTGACAAAAACTAATACGTAAAAGTCGTCTATTTACCGCGCCTTAACAATATGAATGGCACGAAAGTTGATCAACTTACGATTCGTATTATTTTCCGGTTACACATAAGCTATAGCGCACCTTATGAACTGTAAGCACGAGTACGAACAACACTGTGGTATCTTGACCATATATTAATCGTCGCGATTTATATTAATATAATTATGTTGTGCTAATTATGATGAAATGTATAATGTATATTTTGTATGTAATCTAAAGTTGCAAAAGTGACTCACAGAACCAAAATTAAGAAAACAAAAGTAATAGTTGTAACTGTATAAGAGTTACGCCATATATTACGATTGCTTATAATCGACACAACGGACCGCATGGTTACGAACGCTATATATAATATTTTGATAGAGCAACGAAGCAGAATTTACAATGTATTTAGATGCGCAAGATATATTATAGTGTTAAATTGTATTAATGCATTCTTCATTTCCTCACTTTCATTATACGATAAGACGCAAACTGCCAGTCGGTAAAACAGATTGTATTTATAGATAAAATAGAAAGAACCAAAAAGATTTAAATTAACGCAAGATAACTAATACAAAGCACGATTATAATATATGCTATATATATTAGAATTACTATTGTCATTTAATTTATAGAAACCTCACAGCGGCCCTCGTTAGTGCGGCACGTTCTCGAGGAGTGCTGATCTTTACTTTTGCACAGCAGGTAAGCATTGCCATTCAACGGGGTAATGCTGCCACCATTTTGAGAACCTTGCCAAGTAGAATAGATTTAGAATAGTAGTTTTTATAGTAGTATTATATTTTATTCATGTAATAAAATATTTAAAATATACAGTGGCAAATTACTTTTGTCATTACCCGTGAACGCACGATCGAACAAAAACACGGTGAATAGAAACATCGAACACCGTGGACAAAACAGTTCTTGGCAATACAATTTTTCCCTCTTGCCCTCCCGACGTTCAGTTTGCAAAGATCTTTCCGATGTCCTCGTAGACGTTACGTTCGAGAGGCCCACGAACTGCAACTTGGAGTGACTGTTGCACAAAACTGTCCAAACAACTAAAAGTCATAATTCCGCAATCCGTCAGCGACCGCCCTGAGCTGAGGTCCAAGCCCTACAGGGGGCGCCCTCTTGCGCAGGTTGCTTAGTTTGTAAACCACTGATAAGGCTGGAGCTCTGCGCACCTTTATCCCCTGTAGAATAGCAAAAGCCTCATGCTAACTTCATATACCAATCAGTCTACCAAGCGTGGTGATTATGCCAAGGTATGTTAAGAGGAGGCCGGTATTCAGCAGTGGACGAAAACGAGTTCATTTTTTTTCGGACTTCTATTCGGCTTTTGCCACGAGGCTTTGGTTACTTCACCGGGCATAAAAGACAGCAGCTCCAGCCATAATAAATGGTTTAAAAACTACAACTATGCAAGCTGCGCATGGGGCACCCCCTGTGGGGATTGGACCGAGGCTGAGGGCGGTTGCTGGGGATGAGATTGAGGGATTATAACTTTTAGTATTTTAGGGCAAGTGCTTATACAGTAGGTACAGTAAATTAGATATGTCCTACCGAATTAAAAAAGAAACTAAACGACAATCTTAATCATAGATTAACTTGTTCGGTTATACAAATCAAATAAGTTTATCATGTTTACGGAAATTCGTAAAGTTATTTGATATTAACAAGAGTTTTGTTGATTAGTTAATTTCAACGTTCATAATTATTTCAGGAACTGAGTGGGAATGTGATTATACATAGCTCATAATAAAAAAAAAAAACAAAATCATCAAAAAAAAAAAAAACATAAAAAAAATAGACATTGGTTTTTACAAATAAGTTTCAATATGACAGTTGTTTCTAACCTAACCTACGTGGCAAAATGCCTTGCATTACAAGATAATTTAGTTTGTAAGAACGGATGCCACATAGGTAAGATATTTCTCTAATCTGATTTTTAATGCTATTGAAAAAGTACCTATATACATATACAGGGTGTCCCAAAAGGTTAAGTAGCTGGGAAAGGGGGTGACAGGGGTGGACACAATGGTCACTAGAAAAATAAAAAAAAAATCCGCTCGGGGTATTTAAAAAAAAATGGCATTTTTTTTAAAAACTTAAAATTTTACACCTTGTTATTTTTGATGTTGATGTTGATGACCTTGTTGTTATTGAAGATTACATAACAGCATTTTTTTTAAATACAGCCATATTTGTAGGTACAGTTAGCACAAGGTGTAAAATTTTTAGTCTTTTAAAAAATGCCATTTATTTTTTTAAACACCCAGAGGGAATTTTTTATATTTTTCTGGTGACCCTTGTGACCATCCCTATCACCCCCCTTCCCAGCTACGTAATCTTTTGGGACACCCTGTATAAAAAACTGGTCAAGTGCGTTCCGCACCATTTCCAGGAGTCTAACTGTTACCGTTATTGATATCGAGCAAAAAAGGGCAAAAAAATGTTGTAGAGAGCCCCCCTTTAATATTTATTTTATTTTATGTTTAGTTATTTGTTATTATAGCGGCAATAGAAATACATCATCTGTGACAATTTCAACTGTCTAGCTATCGCGGTAGATACAGCCTGGTGACAGACAGACAGACAGCGAAGTCCCGACGATTCGTAATTAACATTCGCTATTAAAATTGACTTTTACCTAAGTGGTAATTAATTGGTAAAACTCTCGTTGCCAGCTATCACTACGTTTGTTGAATAATTTATATACAAATGGAAAACATTTTTATTAAGTGCCTACCTAGCTGTTTCATAAACCTTTATAACCTAGAAATTATTTGAATTATGAGCTACTCGTATTAAACAATTCGTTATTCTTAGGAGAAATTAGATGTACATTTTGTTGGGTATAACCAAAGTATAACAGATGAAGATTCCTTTCTAAATGAGTGGGGTAAAGGAGTATGACATAGATATAGCACAAAGATTGATTGATGACTGCAGTGGGATTACGTAAAATGCGACAGCGATTATTTAGCAGATCAATTGCAAAAAGTGAAGAAGTCATTGTTGCTCGCAACCTTTTTTAGACATTTATACTTTTTTGTTTTTGTCATATTTCTTTTTATTTAGCTTTCACTAAAACTGAAAATATCATTTGTTGATTTTTCCATTTATTATATTTTAAAATTAACTAGTGTTTCATTACAATAGGAATTCAGCCCACACTTCCCATCTTTTTCAGTCGCGTCGCCATAGCAACCCGATTTTTGTTGACGTTTCCATGGCAACCAACAATAGAAATTGGCCGTAGATAAGTCGCCAGTGATAAAAAAATCATCAGTTACGATGGAAACGCGACGTTTTCCGAAAGGTCGATCGTTCTACCGCATTGTAGCGTTATTTACGTAAACCACAGCCGTTTTAATTTTACATGTTAGTTTTATTTAAGTTTATGTGCCTAATTCGATTACCTATTAGGTTGTGTCCAAACTTTGGAGGACATTAATAATAATAATGTCCTCCAAAGCATTATGTGTATGAGTAATTAGTCTATACTTTCTACACAAGTTTCCAATGTAATTTTAACGTTTTAATAGATTAGTGCAAAAGACTTCAACGCGCTCATTACAGATTGTAGATAAGTAAGTAGGACTTTGATACAAATTTCACGTAATATTTGAATATTTGTCCAGCAATGATCATTCAATCATTATTATTGCTGGACAGACTTTCTGATGCTCTCGTACACCGAAATTCTGAGAGGCCCGTGAACTGTAAAGTAGAACGACAGTAACACAAATCTGCCCTTAAAAATTAAGTCATAATTTCTAAACCCCCATCAGCAACCGCCTTCTGGAACTCTAAAAACTACTTAAAATTCAATCCCGTTGATTATAAGAAAATTAAGAAAGTATTTTTTTAATTACTTAAGATATAATTTTATTCTGATCACATTTTTCAAAGTGGTCGCAAATATGGAGTATTTCCGTTACTTACACCATAAAATGATTCGTTCATTCAACCTTAAAGTAGCAATTAAAAGGGCTTTGACATGTCCACTTTATGTAATACGTGCTCAAAATTAATTTGGTCATTGGCATCTCAACGGTTCTTACAGTAATAAAAATCCATTTCGCAAATATTATAAAATCAAGGCGTTTGTTTTAAACTGCAGTTAGTTTAAGGCCGACCATCTCCGTAGCGGTATTTGAATCGCTTTAAATCTTGGAGTTCGTGGATTCGATCCCCATGCCGGACATGTAATCTTCGTGTAAATTCTAAGATTTCTTTCCGGACTATTCTCCGTGCCTCGGAAAGCACGTTACGCCGTTGATCCCGATTGTTATAACATCATCTTTAATAATCGTAAATCAAGGAACGGGCAGCAGCGTTTACTTGTGTGGCACAACATAATACTGCGGTCACCAACCCGCCTGTCAAGCGTGGTGACTGTGACAAATACCCTCCCTCGGGAGGAGGCCCATGTTCAGCAGTGGACTCTATATGGGCTGATGATGATGATAATAGACAAATACTATCTATAGACAACTTTTATTTCGTAGATGATGTAAAAAATTGTTAGATTTACACAGGATTTATCTATTGTTACAAAGAAACAATACCATTTTTTTTGAATCAAGGTCATAAGATTGAAAAATTACCGTACAGCATGCCTAATGGCAAGCTAAAACTTTTTGCTACATTTAAAAAAAACGATAAGCCCTTAGATTTCCTCATCATTATCAGCCAATGCTGAGCATAGGCCTCACACTATCGATTTCCAGTGGAATTGATTGCTAGCGGCCTGCGTCCACGGGCTTCCCGCTATCTTTCTTAGGACGTCGCCGCGTCGATACATCGTGCAGGCGATCGATTCACGCTGGGCTTGTCAGTTCGTGCTCTGCACTCGAGAACCTTTCTGTCCCATCAGTTATCAGTTCTTCGCGCTGTGTGTCGTACGACACTGACGAACTGACTGTCATTCAGACTGATTTGTCATTTCAGCTTGGTAATCGGATGAGCTGTGTGTCAGCGACATTTGCGCTCTTGCATCTTCATTTTTAATTCAATCACAAAAGGAAAATGTCGAGCATGACTCACTGAGCCGAAGAAAAAACAAAACTAAATTGATCAAGTCGTTTTCATGTTATACGCCTAAAAACATTTTAGCGATTGTAAGTATTCTCCGCTGAATCCGCGGAGAATCTCAAGAGGCGCAAATATTGTGCCTTTTGGTGTCGAATCATTGGGGCCGTGGGGACCGGGGCCAAGTTAATTTATAAATACAAAATTAATTAATTAATTTATAAATAGCTACTTTTAGTTGTATATTATGTATTTTATTCAAGTAAGGGAATATGTTAGAGTGTAGGTACATCTTAGTTCATAATCTTCTATGGCAAACGCATCAATAATTTTCTTTATGCAAAGCAGTACATATAATATAATGAATATCTAATTACAATGCTAATTTGCATACACAGCTGTTTACAACATGTCGCACATTTCCTGATGTCTATACATTGTGAGGAAATTATTAATGAAATGAACAAAGAATTTATCTATTTACTAATATTATAAAGAGGAAAGATTTAATTGTCTGTATGTTTGTTTGCCCGTTTGAGCCGTTAAACATCGCACCAGTTCGCGAGGAGTTCAAATGCATTCTGCGCGAATTGGTGGAAGTTACTAGTAAACCAAGTTTTATCTACTCCGGTCACCCCGAATTTCTCGCACTTCAGTGACTAGCCACGTTTATTTATTGCGCGCCACAGCCCGGGTACATCAGGCTGTGGCATTTTTTGGCAGTTTTTTGGCATCCATTCAAAATTCAAAAAAAGAAGAAAATATGAATAAAAGTTCACAACAATGCCTTTACCTAACAATAGCTCGTTGCGCTTAGTCATGTACACCTGACATCGGTAAAAAAAATGATTAAAAATCCCCTCTTCAATAAATCACAATTAGCATTGATTCACAGTTAGATGACAAAGCGTCATTATGTATGCGTGTATTGTAGTGTCCTTCCTCCATAACATCATAACTACTTGAAGAAAGGATCGACGCATCGGCTAGCATTTATAAAGTACTATTGTGGTAAATTCGAATATTTCTGCGAAGAGTCAGTCAGGGATATCCTGATGGCAAATAAAATACTTATACTAGCAAGTAATTGGTGATTCAGTGGCTAAGATACCAGGTAAGAGCTTAGGAAATATTTTTCCCCTCGTGGAAATCTTTTTTTAGTATATCCTAGCTGCGCCCCACGGTTTTACCCGCGTTACTCTACTCCAGTAGGTCGGAGCGTGATTTTTTGTAGCCTTTATGTGAATTGAGCTGATTTATTAATTATCCCCGTGCAGAGTTTCAGCCAAATCCATTCTGTAGTTTTTATGTGAAAGAGTAACAAACATCCATCTATCCACCCATCCATACTTACAAACTTTCGCGTTTATAATATTAGTATGATAGGATTGTATTGTTTTTGTTTACATCACAACAGAGAGCAATTGCATAAGAGAACTACACTAGCCTGTATATCTAGAACTGGATTGGAGACCCAAAACCACTGGGTCTCTGTTGGTTCTCTGATTCAGGAAATACTTTTGTATGGATGCATAGTAGGTATACTGTGAGATTCAGCTTATAAATTAACTGTTTAGCAGTTTATGGACCCCAAAAGTCCGCCTCGTCCCTTCCGGAATGAAAAAGTTTCATTGAAACTTGGAACAAAAGCTGATTACCTACGCAATTGTTGATTGTTGTCCAAGTTTTTTGGGTCCAATTCCAACTACTAGTGGTCGCCCAAACTTCAAATATAATTAAAAATATATTAGCATTCTGTACTCCTTCTCTATGAACTTTAAGTGTGCGAAATCTCATACTCCTCTGTCCGCACAATTTTCGTAAAAAGGGGTACAAAGCGTTTGCTTCACGTGAAGATTGAAAAAAGAGAAGAAAGATTTGAGTGTGGTCTTGGTATCACCAAAGACTATTCAACAGCTATTGCTGGATGGTCTTTAGCTATCCCAAGAATTTACTCCCTAATGCGGAAAATATAACTGACTAAACCATAGCGCATAGTATTAAAAAATGCGCCGGGGTGATTCAGAGATAATCGTAGTTGCTTTTCAGACCTATTTTTTTTATTTTTTTATTTTATACTTTATTGCACACAGAAAGTTACAAGACATACATTTTATAATTGGAAACAACATGTACAAAGGCGAGCTTAATTCATTAATGAATTCTCTTCCAGCAAACCTTTAGGAAAGAGATACATGAAAATTAGTGAATAGGAAGTGTACAACAGATTTAATTTAACTACTTGGTAAAATACTACATACTATAAACATACACACTAATAGTTACATATACATATATAATTACATACTAATAAATATGCCTGCTATATATATAGTAAACTACATACACTAACTTATATGTCCATATTACACAATCAATTAGGTACTGAGACAAAAAATACTCCTTTGTTCTTCTTTTGAATGCATCAGGAGACTGGCAAGCGCGTATGAGATGTGGAAGGGATTTCCATAGTGTTCTTTGTTCGATTCCCACCCGGGACAATAATTTTTGTGAACCACAGATAATTTTTCTGAGTCTGGGTGTGTTTCGCGTCCGTTTATTGTTTCTTTGTTAAGATAAACAATAATTTAATGTTATTAATTTTGTACGTCCCATAATAGCTCCGGCCTTGGCCCATTCCTATGTACACCAATTATAATAAAACAGCATAAAAATAACGTCTCTTGCCGAATAACACGGTTCCTTATGACAAACCTGTCTGAATCATCCTTTAAGTACTTATTTTCATAAATCATCTTCCTTTTGTTAAGTACAAAGATGGAGATTGCATTTCCGTATTCGGCTGATAATAATTACTCATTGTTTTCATATAAATATGCAACATGTGATATACTGTAAGTGTATGGCGTACATTATTGCCAATTTATAAGTTACACGGTCCTTAAGTCTCTTAATATACATTCTTCATAATTGAAGTATACTTTCATAGTAATTTTTAATATTATTAAAATACTTGTAACTATAATAGGTAAACGAAACTTAACACAAACCTCCCGAGTAGTGGCATAAGCCTCGCTTTAAGTTCCGGCGGTCGTGGATTCGATCCCCATGCCGGACAAGAAATCTTTGTGTAAATACTAAGATTTATTTCCGGGTCTAGTTGGTTGAGGGTCTACCTTCCGTGCCTCGCAAAGCACATGATGCCGTTGAAACTCCTACATAACAGGGAACTGGCAGCAGCGGTGCCTTGTGTGTAAGAACATAACACTGTGGTCACCAACCTGCCTGCCAAGGGTGACTATGTTATTGGTAGTTTTTGTAAGATTTGTGGTTTGGAGTCTATTGACCTCGAACCAGATCTTTACACGCGGGCCTCTCGGGTCTGCGAGGAAAACCTTCGGAAAGTTTATTGCTAACTCACCATCAGACCGCATAACGTCCACTGCTGAACATGGGCGATGGGCTGAACCCGAGGGACGGTTTTTGCCATAATCACCACGCTTGGCAGGCGGATTGGTGACCGCAGTGTTATGTTGTAATACACCAGGGAAACGATGCTGCCCGTTCCCTGGTTCGTTTGTTAAAGACGATGTTATAACAATCCGGACCAACGGCTTAACGTGTTTTCCGAGGCACGGAGGGTAGTCCCTCAACCAACCAGACCCGGAAAAGAATCTTAGAATTTACACAAAGATTTCTTGTCCGGTGTGGGGATCGAACCCACGACGTCCGAGATTTAATGCGAGCCAATTACCGCCACGCTCCGGAGGTTCTCGTGTTATTGCTAACTAAAGGTCATAAATGTGCGAAGGGCGCATCTCGTAACCCGGAACACTGAGTATTTTAATAGCATACCACAAAACCACGGTATAGCCTTAACGGAGCAGTGCTATCCAAAGGTATTTCACAACGCTGAAAAAACAAGTAAAAATAACAGTTGATCTATGTTAAAGAACATTCATTTCATTTATCTAAAAGACGAACGTGTAGATACATATTGTAATTAACTTAACAGTAAATGTTAGGATACCAACCAATATGACATATATTGCTATTAAAAATATATTTTAGATAAGAAATGATGGGCAGAACGTGTTACTGTTAAACCAACATAATGGTCTTAAATTATAAAAAAATAATATACATAATTAGAATTATACAAAGTAAATGGTAAAGTAAACACTGTAGTATATATATTATATCGGAAGTAATTATAAACATTAGTTATTATTAGATATATACAGGGTTATTTGTAAAACACCCGTAACCTCTCAGGACTATATTACTAACATCATAAACAACAACTTTTGTTCTACCACTTTACAAAACATAATACATTTACCAAAAACAAACCTTCAATATTTCGTTGTCCTATCTAACACATTTCAACTCTGTATTCCCCGCTTCCCTCGCTATTGTCGGTACTATCGCTTTCTTTTGCTTCGCATAGATTTCGTAACATTTAGAGCGTTGAATTTAAATATTTTATTTTATTAATATTTAATATGATGATTTTTTAAAAGTCATAGAACAAAAGTTGTTGATTATGATGTTAGTAACGTAGTCCTGAGAGGTTACCGGTGTTTTACAAATAACCCTGTATACATAAACTAATTACTTATACATATGCACGTACGGCGATAAAAGTGACGGATGTTTTAGTAGTTGACTTAAATGTAGTTTTGCATCATTAACGCTATCACACACAATACATATTATTGTATTGTGATTATGCTAATGATAAGATTTCATTTTAGCATTATAATAAAGTCTGCTAGAATTGGTCTGTCTATCAGAAAGCGGTAAATTGTAGGCGGGTAGGCTTCAGTGCAGAATTTCTTTATAATAATGGCAATTTTTCTGATGGTAGACGAGATCTTCAGAAAAATAATGCCTAGCTTAAGAATGGAGTGCTAACGCCTGTCGTCAATCTATTGCCATAAAAGGTAAAGATTAGTATCTGGTTTCAGATCTTTATTTTCTCAAAGAAGAAAACATATTCACTTATATTTTGTATCGGGCGATGGCTGCCACGATTACAATTTTACAGTAATTACAATATTCACAACATTACTAATATTATTAATAAAATTTATTAAAATTCTATCAAATAAAAACGAGGTATTCCTCGAAGCGCTACCATTTTGAGGCGCTCCTGTTTTATACCTCGGAGCGCTCCGAGGAATAAAACAGGAGCGCCTGACAGACAAACAGACATACTTTAATATTTTTAATTACTATATATTTGTAATTAAAAATATTAAAATTGAAGAAAACCTTGAAGCCCACCCACGTTTAAAAAAAAGGGAAGAGCATGTAGTAAACGTAATAAATAATACAATTTTTAATTACTATCGGGAGGCGCTAATAAAAGGAGCGCTCCGAGGAATAAAAAAGGAGCGCCTCATTAGGAGCGCCTCAAAATGCGCTTCAAGGAATAACTCATAAAAACAAAGAGAAACAAACAATAATATAAAAGAACATCAATTAAAAATATCAATCAAATACAAATAAATAATGGGATAAAATATAATGACCACCAAAAATATATACTTGACACCAGAAAAATAAAGTCTAAAATTATAATAGTACTAGCTATTTTAGTCACGACTGCACTTCAAATTGTATTCGAACACCAAATGTAGTTAATGATCACCAAATCTTAGCGAGCAAATTATTGCGCTATTTCTACCTTAATAAAATCAATGAAAAATGACAATCGGTTAGGTTAGGTTAGAGCTGCGGCCATACAACGCACGAGCCGAGCGAGCGAAGCGAGCGGTGCCGCGGCAGCGGCCGGCGAGTGCCAGAACCGAATAGTAAATTAGTAAAACATTTAGGTACTTTTGGTGATCATTTACTACTTTTGGGTTAACAATGATTTATTTGGAGTCATTTTGCTTAAATACGATAGCGAAATGTTAAAACTTTGGTTACAATTTTACATTAAAATGCGGGTTTAATTTTGGTGATCATTTTTACTATATCTGATGGTAAGTTAAACATAAGCCATAAATAATTATCTAGGGTAATTGTATAAAAATCATTTCAATATAGGGTAATTCGGTAAAAAAAAGTGTAACAGGTATTAATTAGCTGTTCAAAAAACTTGAAGTCAACTAACGGATAGCAAAAGTTCACTTTAAGATTTTCAAACAACTATAGCAAAAAAGTGTTTGATAATAAGCACTTATTTGTTGCATGTCCTAAATCGTTCGTAAACAGATTTTTCGGTTGATTTCACTCGACAAATTGCTCGTGTCTTTTGGCCATCAATCAGACGTCTCGTATAGATATTATTGCTTTATTTGATAACCTAATTTTTTGACAGGCAAATATGCAATAATTAATGTAATAAATGATAATTTTAATGTAATAAATAAACCAAAACGCACGATGCGGATAATTTTTGAAGTATTTATCGGTTTTTCGGTAATTACTGTTTAATGGAGACGTAACATATTAATTGTTATCTAATTGAATTTAATTAATTGTTTGTATGATTATTCGATGTTTCCTTCAATAATGTTAGTTCAGGGTCAATACAGAATTCAAGGAGTTCACAGAATATTCTTGTACTAGTTTTACCAGTACCTACCTAGTACGTAAGAGGATTAAATAACTAGGTATATCATTTTATCTGTTGTACTTCGCAATACTGTTTTACTTCTTACATGTTTCTATAAAACGATGTGTGTTCCTGATAGGCACGCAGAATAAAAAAAATATATTTAGTCCGTCAGTTAGATTACCAAAAAATATTGGACACGTATTTTTTACATCGTAAAACGAATTCAACGAATTAAAAGATATTTATTCAGCACTTAGGTATTTACATACACTTGCACTTGTCAGTTAAACACAATTAAATATGATTAATATAATTAAATACAAAATATCGCAACTGAAATCTATTGCGGATTAGCTAATGACCTGTATATCAGTCTAGTTATTTCTATAATCAAAATCTGAATATAATTTAGCTCAGAAAGAGAAACGTCTTTAAACAATATTTTTACGTATAAGCGACACACGCCTGAGGGCACCCTTAATGGGCTAGGACCACGGCTCAGGGCATCGCTAATGCTATGAGAAATATTACTGTAACAATAATAATATTAAAAAAAAGAGGGAGAGATCACTGACACGGACTACAGGCACTGGATCATCGGATTGGGACAGGGGGCCAACGCGGTCCTCGGTCTGTCCGGCGAGGACCCTAGCCTAGCTAACCTGCAGGTTTCTCTAGCTACCTAAGTGGACGGTATTACGGTCGTAATTTCTCATACAAGAAATTACGAATATAAAGCGCCTTGAAATTTCGAGTGACATCACAAGCACCCCTCTCCTGAACTTTATAGTTTGTTGAAGCTCTGTATCTTTGGCAATTTTTATTGATTTGGTAATAAAAAAATACGTGGCCAATATGTTTTAGTAATCTACCTGAAAAAATATGATAAGTCCGCTAATTATATTTTTTTAGTCTATATGCTTCTCTCTACTATAAGACACCATAATGTTAAAACCACACAAAAACGTACTTAAATTAACGTTATACAAGTATTATTAAAACTTATTGTTATGATTTGATTACTAAAGTATTTAAGTTTCATAATGCTTTTAACATTCTGACATAACTTTTTTTCATTTTATTTAAGACAACTCTCGCACTAGGGAAATAAATCCCTGTGTCGCGGGGGACTTTACAAACATTCATTTCACGGACACAAAGAACACCCAGACTCAGAAAAACGATTTGTGGTTCACACAAATAATTGTTCCGGGTGGGTATCGAACCCAGAACACCAGGTCTCAGAGGCAACTATCGTAACCACTGAGCCACCGATGCAGTCAACTACTCGTTCGTTTAGCGGTAACAGCATTAACGTTTTATAATAAAAGTCGCTATGTGGTTTCCGGGTTAGAATTTACCATCCCATGTCTTCCTGTGGGTGTCCTAAGAGGCGACTTAGGGACTTACACCTGATGGATGAGCAGCATCTATCACCTCAAAGATATTTCCACCTTACTTAGATTGCGAATCCACCTGCCAAGCGTAGTGATAACGGCAGTATCCCTCAACGACCCTGACTTCATCATCGTCATCATCAGCAGCCCGTATAACGTCCACTGCTAAACATGGGCCTCCTCCCGAGTGAGGGTATTAGCCATAGTCACCACGCTATGCAGGCGGATTGGTGACCGCAGTATTATGTCGTCACACACAAGAAAACGCTGCTGCCCACTCCTTGATGTACGATTATTACAGATGATGTTATAACAATCGGGACCAACGGCTTAACGTGCTTTCCGAGGCACGGAGGGTAGACCCTCAATCAACCTGACCCGAAAAGAAATCTTAGAATTCCTGTCCGGCGTGGGGATCGAACCCACAACCTCCGAGATTTAAAGTCAGCCAAATACCGCTACGCTACGAAGGTTGACCCTGACTGGCCAAGATCTATTAAAGAGATATATAGAAATGCTGTCAAAAATTAAATTTATTGCTGTACTAATATTTATCTTAATATAAGGATAGAAAAAATAGCCCTTAATAAGTAATTCAACAACAATAGAATTTGCTTCCTGACACCTGGTATAAACGTTACCTTTGGGGACGAAGACTTGGGCCTTCCAAAATCAGGCTGGGATTCTTGCCCTAGGATCCCAGCTTACAGAAAGGACTCTTGTAAGCTAGGATCGAGGTATTTTTTATGTATACTGTTATGTCTGTTGAGTCTGATAAA
This sequence comes from Nycteola revayana, assembly GCA_947037095.2. Classification (NCBI taxonomy): domain Eukaryota; kingdom Metazoa; phylum Arthropoda; class Insecta; order Lepidoptera; family Nolidae; genus Nycteola; species Nycteola revayana. The sequence continues at coordinate 38,154,227 of OX344838.1, read as the reverse complement.
GAAAAATAGAGCGACAGTTGCACAAAAATGACTATCAAATCTAAAAATCATAATTGCGCATTCTCTCCGCTAGCGACCGCCCCGAGCCGAGGTCCAAGCCCTACTGGGGGCGCCCTCTTCTGTCTGTTTGAAAAATAAAAGCCATAAAGAAATTAAAATGTATTCTGTCACATACCTACAGATATATAATAATAATAGTTGAAAGTGTAATCGCAGTAAACTTGCGATTAACAGCGAAAGTGTTATCCTAATTAGGAAACGATTACAACCGCGATGACTCTTTAGATTGACAGCGATTGTATGGATGGTGCCAAGTTATAAGCGAAGTGGACAATCACTTTTTTAAAAGATTACTAAAAGGAGATTTTCGGCTTGTGAGCAACAGCTGAGACAGTAAAATATTAAATAAAGATTCAGTACATTCCTACATAGTCTTTCTTCTCCGGATAGCACACTGTAGGAGATAGAGACTCGTAGTAAGCAAGTGGTCCTCGCGACGAGTTCTCAGCTATAAACCTGAAACTAGCCTTTTTTTTGTTTTTTTATTATCATTTTTTATTAGCGTATTCGCGCGCTGGCGGTAGGATATGTGGGACTCGCCCTCTCCATAGCGTGGTATGCTAAACTCATACCACGAGGAGAGGACCCTACTACCACTAAAACCTCCCGGACACTCCTTCGATCCACCGTTGGCGGGGGCCGGCCGGGTTGTTGATTGTTTTTTTTTTATGTAAAAGGAAAGCAAATTTTTTTTTCAAACCACAACTAGTTACCTATTGTTCTCTAAGGTTTCATTAAGGTGGGCCTTAGAGGCGAGAGGCCTAAGGCGGTGGGCCACATCGCCCATTCCTAACGCCGCGCCGCCTCTGAGTGTAGAAAAAATTACAGGTCAATTGGTTGAAGATTGCCCCGAACAATGAACGGGGCGGGTAAATAAAGTTTATATACTAAATCGCTCTATTCTCGTAGTTTGCACCACTGTTGTCATTGGAAAGCCTCGGACGTGGTCTGTTTTAATATTATTGCTACCACCGTGTCGGAAATAAGTGGAGTTGTGATTACCTGGCTTTGATACAATGTTACTCTATCATCTTGATAGCAACGCGTCATTTTTGACATTTGACGATTTCATAAATTATTGCTGTCGTATTTTTTATGTTAATAGACTTTTTTTTTTGTCCGGTGGAAATGCATTAACGCATTCCCACCGCCGCTGCAGCGTATTCGCGCGCTGGCGCATGGCGGTGGGATATGTGGGACTCGCCCTCTCAATAACGTTGTATGTAAACTCATACCACGAGGAGAGCACCCTACACCATTAAAACCCCCCGGACACTCCTTCAATTCGCCGTTGGCGGGGGCCGGGCACGTAGGTCTAAGCAATCCGGCCCTTATGTAATAGACCTGCCGGTAAGATATATCATGCGCTGGAACTTTATCCTAAATTTCTGAGACTTATCTACCTTTACTACTAGATCTTCGTGATCTAGCAGTAAAAGTAGGTAGGTCCAAATATTTAAAAAAAATACAAATCTCTCGCATTAGGGTATATATACCGGTATCGCGGGGGAATTGTCAAACACTTAATTAACGAATACTAAGCAACTCAGACTAATAATTACTATTCGTGGTTCCCACAAATAATTTTCCCGGATGGGAATAGAATCTAGAATCTTTCTATATAATCCCACAATAAATTTGAAAGCTCCTCACAAGGTGAAACGGATCCCTTAGGACCCCTGTTTGTCTATTTTTGGTACGTCAAGAACTAAAAAATATCCCATACTAACTTATAGGACGGACATAATGGCGATATACTTAAAGGCGAGCAGAGCTCCCGTCTCAATAAATGGTTTAAAAACTACAATCTAAGCAACCTGCGCAACAGGTCGCCTCCTGTGGGGCTTGGACCTCGGCTCAGGACGGTCGCTGGCGGGGGGCTGGGGGCTGAAGAATTATTATTTAGATTTTGAGGGGAATTTTGTGAATCTGTCGAATAACACAGACCGTCTAAACTAATATTCAAAATTGGGAAGATTTGATTGTTTGTTTGCATTGAATAGTTTCCGGAACTACGAGACCGATTTAAAAAAATCTTTCACCGTTAAAAGACTATGTTGTTTACGAGTAACATAGGCTATCTATATTTAATTATGAAGTTCCCACGGAAACGGTAGCTACGTGGGTAAAACCACGCGTGGGGAGCTAGTTTATTAGAAGTCCGTTTGGCTAGCCTAAAAAGGTTTTGATAGAAAGTACATTTTGTCCTTCTGATTAATGTTTGAATAGGTACCTAATCGGATTAAGTTACGAATTGCATAATATGATAAAAGTACTTTCCTAGTTGTGTAAGGAATAGCTTCATTAATATACACGTGTAACTATCCATTACTATTTATATGAAGGGAGTTATATATTTATCTAGACTGGAGAATGCTCCAGCCTAGATAAATATATAAGCAGTGGCTCACCTTTATGCCCGGTGAAGTAGCAAAAGCCTCGGCTAAATACAAATGTACATACGAAAAAAAAAACGAGGAATGGAGCGATAGATATCTTTATTAATATTATAAAATTTGTTGAATAGGGTTTCCAACTTCTGGAACGATTTTAAAAACATACATACATAAGCTCACGCCTTTTTCCCAGCGGAGTAGGCAGAGACAATGGACCTCCACTTGCTACGATCCTTACATACAATTTTCGCTACAAATCTATGTTATACAGGAATTACAAATAGTACATAGTCTATATTAAATTACTAGCGACCCGCTCCGGTTTCGCACGGGTACAATGCTAATGTATTATATATGTTACGGCTAATAGCCGAAGTGCGGCTACACCTAGTTTTAGCCGGCTACAACTAGGTGCAGTCGGCCACATGCGTTTATAAGTCCCTGTTCGACTCCATTGGTTTAGGTTTAGGTTATTTTTTTTTTAACCACCCCAACACCTTTTTGTCCCTTGCATAGGTATTGTTTAATTTAGAGTTAACTTAGAGGAACTTATTAAGGTTGACCTAAGTTTAACCGCAAGTTGTCGGCTGCACCGAGTTGTAGCCGGCTAAAACTAGGTGTAGCCGCACTTCGGCTATTAGCCGTAACATATACATCAACTTCCACTTGAATCACTCTATTTATAAAAAAAAATCTGCATCAAAATACAATGCAATGCCTCATAGTAAAAGTACCCTAAATAATGCTTTTAAATGTTCCAAAAGGACGCTACGTAATGATTCTAGTTAATTAGAGATTCACGTCAAAAACAGACAGTTGCACAAAATTCCCCTAAAATCTAAAAGTCATCATCCATCATCCATCAAAGACCGCCCTGGAGGCTAATCACACAACGATATTACTACGACGTCGATAAAAATGTCTTCGTTACTCAGCATTTACTATGCATGTAGAAAACATTCGAAATATGTCAATTTATTCAGACATTAACAGAATAAATTGACATATTTAATATGTTCAAAGCTTCACTAATATAGAGAATGTGTTACAATAACCCTATAATAAGTCATTTTTACCGAAGTCATAGTCATATGATTAGCAGAGGTCCTAAGTCCCACAGAGGGCGTCGTCTCGTGCAGTTTGCTTAGTTAGCAACTAGAATACTTTGAAATAAATCCAATTAGCTTTTCAATTCTATTCGACCCGAGTGCGCCTGCAAACGCGATGCTTCCCCACTCGCCCTCCCGACTCTTAGCTTGCAAATAACCTTCCGATGCCCTCGTAGACTCGAAGTCCCAGAGGCCCGCGAACTGTAAAGTACAGCGCCAGCACAATATTCCCTTAAACAAGTTAAAGACATAATCCCTCAATCTCCTCGCCAATGACGGCCTTGAGCCGAGGTCCAAGTCCCACACGGGACGCCCTCATGCGCACATTGCTTGTACCTTTTAAACCATTTATTAACGCTGTAGCTCTGCTCGCCTTTATGTCTAGTGAAGCAGCAAAAGCCTCGTGGCTAACTACATATTATGTCTGTCCGAAAAAAAATGCTATTCAATTATTATGATGAGTAGTTAGGTACACAGGTATTATGTCCATACAGCATTGAACTTTTGTAAACTCCACTGTTTAGGAAGCATTTCCAAGTAATTAGGTGAATTAATTACAGTGCTACTTAATGTATGGCTAAGCTTAATTACCGACTTATTTTAGAGGCGATGGACGAACGTCTGATGACCTTATACGGACATCAATAGTATGGTTTCCGGCTCAGAATAGACCATATCAGATATTCCTTTAGGTGTCGCAAGAGCCGACTAAGGGAAATAAACCCATGCATGCATACCTAGTTAGCCACGAGGCTTTTGCTACTACACCGGGCATAAAGGCGAGCAGAGCTCCAGCCTTAATAAATGGTTTAAAAACTACAAACCAAGCAATCTGCGCAAGAGGGCGCTACCTGTGGGGCTTGGACCTCGGCTCAGGGCGGTCGCTGGCGATGAGATTGAGGGATTATGACTTTCAGTATTTTAGGGAAGTTTTGTGCAACTGTCGCTCTACTTTACAGTTCGCGGCCTTCGGGTCTACGAGGGCATCGGATGGTTCTTTGCAAACTAAGGGTCAGGAGGACGAGGGGGGATTGAGATTGAGCAGCAGCATCTATCAGCTCAAAGATAATCCGCCTGACAAACATTGTGATCACGGCAATATTCCTCAACGACCATTTTTTTTTTTTGTCCGGGGGATATTCATTTACGCATTCCCACCGCCGCTGTAGCGTATTCGCGCGCTAGCGATGGGATATGTGGGACTCGCCCTCTCCATAGCGTGGTTTGCTAAACTCATACCACGAGGAGAGGACCCTACCAACCACTAAAACCTCCCGGACACTCCTTCGATCCGCCGTTGGCGGGGGCCGGGTACGCATGAGCAATCCGGCCCCCCGAAGGCACCCGCGGCCAATATGGTACCGCGGGATCTCCAGGGCCACACTTACAGTGGCCCATTTGCCCAATTATAGGGACGCCCGGAGTGTAGAGGCGTCCCTACTCCTCATGGGTCAGCCTCGAAGGGAGCGGAGCCCATGTGCCCCACTCCCCGAGGCCGAGCCCAGGGCAGTAGGCGGCGGGATCCCTCAAAGACCCTGGCTTGCGAATTTCTGTTAGAGAGGATGCCTATGTACACTACAAAGAGAGAAGCCGCTACCGGCAATAATCTTGATCTATTACTAAAATACCCGTGGTTTCTCTTGCGTTGGACTACTGCTATGCTCTAGTGGGTTGTAGCGTAATGTATTCTAAGCTATAGGTTCCATTCACCCATCGGTATATCTTACACCGCTAGAACAACGTATGTTTAGCGATCAGTAATACGATCGCAAAGTTATAGTTGTACGTTGTCCAATCCGTCTTTAATATGTTAGTTCCACAGTTATGTTGAGAATACACAACACTCGTTGCACGGTGCGCAGATATCGGTTTCTCAAAAGTCAATTAATGTAACCACCAACTGATATAGCCTTTAACTTTGCTGATAAATCAAATACAGTTTTGAAACATGATAAATTGAAAATTGCCAAAACACTCCTCTACGTCATTTGTTTTTGAATGAAAAAATTAATCTTATGTTAACTTACTACTTAAATCAAAAGAGTAAATCGTGTTCTTAGAAACGTGTTTGTCACTTAATAAGGGTTTTGATCGCTTTTTAGTTAATTTTGCCGTTACGTTTAATTTTGATCGTCCTTTCTGAATATAGGTGTTAGTTAGTCATCTTCTTAGTTCCCTCTTGGCCTTTCGCATCTAATTAAGTTGACGTTTCAAATCCGGCAAGATGGACCGACTATCTTCCCGGATGCTGACATTTGCCTATAGATTAATTATTATTTAGCTTTGCCAAATCTTTGTGCAACATTTCAGTAAAATTAATTGTTGTAATCTTGTGTTAAAGAGTGAAAAACATCTATCTATTCTTGCTAGATTTCTCTTTTATAATAATTGTAGGAAGTACTGAACTATCTGTCTACTTACGTATTAAGTAAATAAATACTATGAAGTCTTACGCAGTTACCTTGATATTATATTACCTACTTTGTGAGCAGGGTTAAGGGAAAATAAATCATAAATTCACATCGATAGAATTGGAATTTGCTATTTTGCTATATAGATATCTAGATACCCGCGCGCGTAACTCCCGTTCCTCGAAGAACTTCATAATTAAACATAGCCAAAAAGCTTTCATAGATATATGGAAAATTTCAAATCGGACCAGTAGTTGCTGAGATTGGCGCTTTCAAGCAAATTAACAAACTCTTCAGATTTATATAGGGTGACTGGTAATTAGTGACCGATACCTAAACACATGATTGTGCTCATGATAACAAACAACTTTTACTATGGTACCAACCCGGAAATCGCGAAAAAAAAATCAGCTGTTCCATACATTCATGTTCACATAACTCGTCAACATGGTAGGGAGCAGCTGATTTTTGTTTCGCGATTTCAGGTTTGGTGCCATAGTAAAAGTTGTTTGTTATCATGAGCACAATCATGTGTTTAGGTATCGGTCACTAATTACCAGTCACCCTATATATTAGGAAGTATAAGATGACTAACAGACTTTTAATAAAGGCGAAAAATCAAGGACATAATAATATGAAAAAGACTTTGTCTGTTATAAGAATAATAGATACCCTAGTTCTAAATCACACATAAGTACGTATACATAACACACATAATCTGTTATTGCAAAACTTAAAAGAAACACGTTCCTCAAATATGTGTCTATAGGCTATTGTCTAAGTAACAGTACATAACAGTATTTCCATTGATCCATTTGCATATATGGTAATCGCATTCATCCAAAACAAAGCATCAATGTAAAGCATATCTGCCGTGTCAATCGCTGATTGCCCGACCGATGTCGGTCAGTCTCATTGCTCAGCTGATGCTGATCCAAGTAGGTTGTGTTCCCGTATTGAATAACTGTGCTTTTTTTTGTTTTGTTATATTTTTACCCGACTTCGCCAGAAGGAGGGTTATGTTTTTCGAGAGTATGTATGTATAATTATTAATCACGCTCTGCAGCCTGAACGGCTTGATAGATTGTAGCTTGAGGGTGTCGTTAGGTTCGTGTTTACTGTGAGAGTGACACTGGGTATATCAAAACAAAAAACACAAAATGGCGGAATTTCGGCTTGGATTACCGACATTTTAGACATGGTTTTAGAAAATAAACATATGTATGTACAAACGATTCCCGCGCGCGGTATCACCCGCGTAGTTCCCGATTCTATGGAAACTTCATCTAAGTATAAAAACCTATAATGAAACTGTATAGGTCGAATGTCTGTACGTAGAAAAAAAAACGAAATAAAATAAAACATATCCAGACTTTAAAAAAAATTTGTTTCTCTGTCTGTTGGTTTGTTTGTACGGGATAATCTCCAAAACTGTTGCACCGATTTAAATGAAACTTTGCATGGTGGTATCATGCAAAGTTTTATCACATTATTAACATAATATAATTCATCACTTTTATTAACATATAATTAAAGAATTTCCGTGGGATAGTTAAAAAACCGATGGAATAAGAAAACATCACGCGAACAAAGTCGCGGGCCTCAGCTAGTCATTAAATATAACTCATGTTACTCTTGGATTACCTAGCTTTCTAATAGTGAAAGAGTTTTTAAGATCGGTCCAGTAGTTCCGCAGACTATTCAATGCAAAGAAACACACAAGCAAACCTTTCCTAATATACTATTAATATAGATACACAACGTAAACTCATTGCTTTCTTGAACCCGAACAGAAGTCCTAAGGGGTGAACCTAAATTTAAAGCAGGGATCCCCAAACTATTTTGGACAAGTGACCCCCTTTTACAAAATGAACTGTTACTTCAGACCCCCATGGCCAAATTACCTACTTTTAAGATCAACCCCCTTATTCATAATGGTCCGCTAACTTAAAACAGCTGCTACAGTGTATTATTTTTCATTCTGTATTAGGTCAATATCGACCATCCCCTTGGGGTCGATATCGACCACTTTGGGAATCCCTGATTTAAAGCCAGTTTGTCGTCGTCGACAGTAGTCGCTTCTGAGGTCCGTTCGAACACAGAACTGTGTTCGATACCCACCCGGAACAATTATTTGTGTGAAACATAGCTATACTTTTACTAAATCTGGGTGTGCTTTGTACCTGTAAATTATGTGTAGGTACCCAGTGACACAGGGTCAGAGTGCGGTAGTTGTCTTTTAAAATAAAATTAATAATATAAATGATACGGGGCCCTAAAAGTGAGTGAACAAGGCCTCTCCAATAAGTTTTGATACGGCCGTCCAGGGCTCGCGCGATTTTCATTATATCATATATGACAATTTATACCTACTAGGTATTCGGCAGCGTTTCCTTATGTGTTACAACATTATACTGTGGTCATCAACCCGCCTGCTAAACGTGGTGCTATGTCGACACCCAATTCAAGGGAGGCTAGTTCAGCAGTGAACTTTATACGGACTGATGATGAGTATGATATTATGTAAAAGGGTCATCTGACAATGCGACGTAATTTGAGCAATCAATCTTATGGCTCATTGCAGTCCGCCGTCCCAAAGATGGTTGACCGCGCTTCGTTACATAAACCCTATGTAAGACTTTGTTATATAAACTCGACCAACATTGTGATCCCTAATATCCACACCTTCCGCGTAAGTTGTTGTAAACCCTTTTCTTTTCATACGTAGTTAGCCACGAGGCTTTTGCAACTTCACTGGGCATAAAGGCATAAAGCCTTAGTAAATGGCGCAAGAATGCGCCCCCTGTGGGGCTAGGACCTCGGCTCAGGGCGGTCGCTGGCGATGAGATTGAGGGATTATGACTTTTAATATTTTAGGGAGTTTTGTGCAACTGTCGCTCTACTTTACAGTTTGCAGGCCTCTCGGACTTCGGGTCTACGAGGGCATCGGATGGTTGTTGTAAACCCAAAAGCATATCTATTAAGGGTAAAACATTATTATCGTTGCCGCATTATCATTATATCTGAGCCATGAGATAAACCATCTTTTTTTTTTAATGTCTTTTTTTTTGTGATAGTAACAAGTACTGATGGCAAATATTCCTGATAATTATTGGCTCGAGGGGTTCTTAAATATTGTAATAACGGTTAATCATCTATACTTCATCAACAGCCCGTTTACGTCCACTGCTGAACATGGGCCTCCTCTTAACAGAGCTCGGCAAGCCAGGGTCGTTAAGGGATATTGCCATAATCACCACGCTTAGCAGACGGATTGGTGATCGCAGTAAGATGTAAACCTTGAGCTAATAGATGCTGCTGCCCAACCATCAGCCATATGTCCCTTAATCGCCTTTTACGACACCCATGGGAGGACATGGGGTGATCTATTCTAAGCCGGAAACCAAAGGGCGGCATCTATATTGGCAGGCAGATTGAATCACAGTACCTTGAGCTGATACATGGTGTTGCCCATCCATCAGCTTCAGGTCCTTTAGTTTCCTCTTACGACACTCATGGGAAGACATGAGGTGGTCTTTTCTAACCCGATAACCATAAAGCAAGGTAAATAAAAAGCTTGTAAAATGTTTTCACCATTTATGATAACGTCTACCAGTAATCAAACTGTAAATCTTCAACGTGACTGAGTCACAACCACAGAATACTAAGTACTAGTTCTTATAAAGTTTATATTCATAGTAACATTGAGGAATAAGCTAAAACGGTTCGTTATGACTCAGTGGTCCATACTCATAAGGACCCTCGCTCGGTGAAGCAGCAAAAGCCATATTATGTAGTTTCCGAAAAGATTTGATTTTCTCATTCCTGACAACCTACGTAGCGTAGCGGTATTTGGCTCGCTTTAAATCTCGGAGGTCGTGGGTTCGATCCCTTTCCGGTTCGGTTTCTTTCCTGGTCTGGTTGGTTGAGGGACTACCCTCCGTGCCTCGGAAAGCACGTTAAGCCGTTGGTCCCGATTGTTATAACATCATCTATAATAATCGTATATCAAGGAACGGGCAGCAGCGTTTCCTTGTGTGGTACAACATAATACTGCGGTCACGAATCCGCCTGCCAAGCGTGGTGACTATGGCAAATACCTCCCCGGGAGGCTAATGTTCAGCAGTGGACGTTATACGGGTTGATGATGATGATGATTCCTGGAACAACTATAGCTTGATGCATGACCAGTTACTTACTGAGCCGAGGTCCAATTCCCACGGGGAGTTTTTAAACCATTTATTTAGGCTGGAGTTCTGCTCGCCTTTATGCCCGGTGAAGTAGCAAAAGCCTCCTGGATATCTACATAATGTCCGTCCTAAAAATAGAAGCATAACTATATATTTAGGTCCGCTTAGGTCTAGAGTAGTTACAAACTTTTAAACCATGTTTATATGATGCGTCCTCATTTTTACTATCACCAGTTCTACACGTGGAAACACTGAGAAGAACTCCGGAAAGACGTATTAATAATTTGTAAGGTGTATTACGGTATTGGCCAAGTTTGACCACACACTGGTCGTGACACCACAGTGGTCGAGACCCCACACTGGCGTTCATTGAGCGTGTGTTTCATGCGGGTGGGGATAGTGGGTGATGGGAGAGGGGGCTCGTTCATACACTCGAGGAACCAGCATGCCTTATGTGGGATCAATCTAAAACTGCATTTATTGAAATTACTCCGCTCATTCCTTCGGTACATCGGCAAATGTCTACAGTCACCGTTTTAAAATTTTTATTATTTTCAAGTCAATGGCTCGTGGCTACGGGCAAATAACCGATATAGTACATAGGATTAATGTGAATATTTGTATTGCCATATGAATGTGAAGGAATTCGCGATAAACATCAAAATGTTTTATTTGATTTCAACATCACTTTGAAGTAGGCCTGCCTAGTTATAAATTAACTCAAGCTTCAATTTATTCAAATTTATTTCTTATATTTATTTTCTTTGCTTTTTTTATTTATGAACTTATAATTTTATGAGCCTTACTTAAATTTGGCCCAGACGTACAATAATTATAGTTCTGAATAGCACGTTATTCTTCCTCTCACAAATATGTACGGTTTTCCTCCCGACCCTTAGTTTGCAAAGAACCATCCGATGCCCCTGTAGACCCGAAGTCTGAGAGGCCCGCGAACTGTAAAGTGGAGCGACAGTTGCACAAAACTCCCTAAAATACTAAAAGTCATAATCCTCCAATCTCATCGCCAGCGACCGCCCTGAGCCGAGTTCCAAGCCTCACAGGGGGCGCCCTCTTGCGCAGCTTGCTTAGTTTGTAGTTTTTAAACCATTTATTAAGGCTCTGCTCGTCTTTATGCCCGGTGAAGTAGCAAAAGCCTCGTGGCTACGTAAGTCCTTCCGAAAAAAAAAGACGTAAGGTTCAATTGAGACAGAATTTAAAGAGTGAGGCGCGTTCATCATATTATATAACCAAGGCTGGCAAAGTAGCAAGACATACAATATTTATAAATATGGACAAGTATGGAAGATCGAGGACTAAGTTCAAATAGGGAGTCCATGAACCATTTGTATGAATGTTTCTATCATTGATTTATTAGAACATTTATAGCATCAAAAGCATTACAGGAAACTAGCCCAATTCATTCGTCGGAAGAAGAAGACAGATTCGTAAAAAACTTACACTTTTGTCAGTTCTCACATGTGCATACGCGTACCATAAGAAACTTCGTAACAATATGCTTACATAACTCAGAAAAACTTTCAACACCTACCCTATTACCAATTGCCACAAAAACGAAATTATCTGTTCATACCCATGTTAGCGGTTATGGCAAAAACACTAAACGAATAGACTTACGGGGAAGAAAGAGAAACAGTTCCGTAGATGCGAACAATTGTTGTTTGCCGCAGTACCGGGGACGGAAGTATGAGTGAGATCACAGTATTTATGTCCGCTCATCTTCGCCGCTCATACATTTATCTTAGACATGTGTTTGACCTACTAGTAGCATAAATTTTGATATAGGTAGATAGTGTTCAACAGTGTACGGAATTTTCGTGTAATAACTTTCGTGAGTATTGTTCATATTTTATATAAAAGTCCGATTTGACTCGCGTGTAATTATTGTGGCGATTTCTCGATCACAGTTTCGACTCCGACCGAGAGCCTTCTTCAAGGAGCGATCGGTGCCGCTTCGGTGTCACGCGGGGGGCGCCAAAGCCAAAACCGTGGTCGAGAAATAGCCATAATAATAACACGTGAGACAACCCGAACTTTAATAAAAAAGTGTGCGGAATTTCAAGACGGAAGTTTATGTGAGGAAGCAAAAGCCTCGTGGCTAACTACGTTTGTCCGTCCAAAAAAAAAGCGCATACTAGTAGTAGGCAGCCTGACTGAGACAGGCATCGGTCCTCTACCGACTACTTTTTGGATAAAAACGTTGTTTTTCTATGACCCACAAAATTTAAGTCTCTAAACAGAATCTTTGCTGCTATCAATGGTGGCAGTTTGAATGGTGGTCGTTGGGAATAAGTAATTTTATCAAGCCCTGATATAAAGCGTTAGGTGTCAGGCCAGATGATGAGACGAAGTTTAACCTGCAATAGTTGCGTAGACAAATCGATTAAGAATATATTTTGTCTTGTATAAAATCTAGAAGAACTTAAATACTCCAATTAAATGTCGCTTAAACTCGAGAGCAGCATGACCGATTTAATTTAATCATATTTTGTTGAGTTTGTAAAAGATTTTCCAAAAAAAGCGTTTCTAATTTCACTTTAATTTGCAACAGTTTTCAAAATCTGTTTCAAAATAATACAATGAAATCTTCGTATAGTACCGACTAATCAAATTGTCGACTGGAATATGTAATCTATTGCTGTATTCAAATCTGATTAACGATTAACGATGTATTTAAAAATCACTTTCCTTTTAGAACACAATGTACTCGTAGCATGTAACCAATTTATTGCCAGAACAAATTTGCCCGCCCCGCCGGCTCTATTAACGTTTGTGTCTATAATATAACCACAATCAGCATTTCGCTATTATACCTTCATGGTACGTTAATTCAGTTTTCATTTCGGAACTAACCATAGCCATTATAACCACATTTAATATAACCACTATTATAAAATTATAGTCCAACTTCTGGTGTCGATATAGCGAAAAAGATTTTAGTTTTATATATGTAGGTATTGTAGGTTGCCTCTATGAAAGCATGTCAAGTCGTTGGTCCCAATTGTTATAGCACTATCTCTAGCTATTGTATGCCAGGGAACAAGTAGTGGCGTTTAGTGGCTAATTACGTATTACTGCGGTCACAAACCCGTATGAAGACCCTGCAGCGGGATGTGGTCCATGTTGAACAGTGGTCGTTATACTGGACGATGATGATGTAGGTTGCAGTGATGCAGTTGGATGTAAACTGTATTAAGGTAATTAATTCAATTGATCAAGGTTTATCGCAACTTAAATCCGATCTAACGACTCGCTAGTTTCAAAGAAGAATCAACCAATTAATGCTTGTCATGATATCCCGCGTTCGCTTAATCACGTGACTAATGTCAAGAACCATACATTTGCGTTAGCGATCACCCCACTGTAGTGGCATTTTATCTGGGCCCTCTGGATACTCCCTCTCGATTCTAAGTTTGCATTGAACCTTCGATACCCTTGAAGACTCGGACTCCAAGAGTCCTACCATATAGTAAAGGGACAGTTATATTAAACTCCCTTAAAAATCTTAAAATACTTCAGTACGCAATTCCCTCAGCCAGAGACTATCGTGAGCCGATGTCCAAGTCCCATAGGGAGCACCCATTTGCGGTGGTTGCTTACCATAAATACCTACATGATTTATTTGTAGCTTGTAAGTGACTTTTAATCTTCTTGCTATTGACACATTCCAACATTCATTTTCTTAATTTGCTAAGTTAAATGATTGCCTAACATCAATATTAATAAAACGAAGCTATCAAACTATTATTCCAACTTGAACCTTGTAATTTTACACACAACTTAAGTGGAATCTCCATACAAATATACATGAAAATCGCAAAATTAAGCTAATATTCGCTTTAAATCATAGAGTTTTAATGCTAAGTGTCTTAACAGGCACTTAACTTATATAACGACTTGCAAAATAACCAGCTCTGGATAAGTTTCTGCAATTAGTTAGTTTTAAACTAACCTAAGAGAGATTTAAGTCGACTACTTATGTTGAAACTAATATTTTACCATTGTCTCGTTTTAGACGTTTCTTTTTTTATGTACGAATAAGGTGATGGCAGTAGTCTGTACTTAAATACGAAAGTGTAACATAACCACTCTATGTCCGAATATCTCCTACAATATGAATAACGTAATCATTGTAGCGGTTAATATAAATTTTCCTGGATTTCCAACAATATATATTTTGTTGAGTTTATAAAAACAACTGCTTTTACACAACTCAAGAAAATACGAATCGATTAAATCGGTCTAGTTGTTCTCGAGCTTTAGCGACATTTAATTATAGTTATGAGTATTTAAATTATTCTCGATTTTATACGAAACAAAATATATTGGAACGCTCCGTGATTTCTAACTCGATTTGAGAACGCAACTATTGCAGGGGAAACTTCGTCTCATCATCTGGCAAATCTGATGCTTAATATCAGGGCTTGATAAAATTACTTATTCCCAACGACCAACATTCAAACTGCCACCACTGATGGCAGCAAAGATTCTGTGTTGAGACTTAGATTTTGTGGGTCATACAAAAACAATGCTTTTATCCAAAAAGTAGACGGTAGAGGATCAATGTCTGTCTTACTCAAGCCGCCAATTACTAGTATATGCGCTTTTTTTTCGGACAGACATACGTAGTTAGCCACGGGGCTTTTGCTACTTCACCAGGCGTGAAGGTGAGCAGAACTCCAGTCTTAAGCTAGTATGAGCATGGGACAACATCATTATAGTAAATTTCAGTTCAAAAGAACTCGACGACGGTTATGTACACTTACGTTCATATACATTTGTCATAATCTGTCCGCCGCAGGTGAAAGTGATCAGATTACAGTGTGGTGAGCAACGGTCGGTTGATCTCAAATTGTAGGAAAACGGTTTTTTTTGTAAAATGTTGTGACATTTATTATACACAATATTAGAATAATATCATCGGCTACTCTGTTATCGGAGATGGTCTTTGACCTAGAGAGTACCGAGCTGCTATCTGGTTAGAAAACCATATTGCGGACAGCTAAAAAGTAAACACAATCCTCGTGGTATCCTACGTTCCAAATTCGAAGTTGTACAGGCCAATGAAGGTAGATATTCAATATTCAATCTGGTACTGATTTCTTTTAATTATGTAGGTACTAGCCGCCCCTGCTTCGCGCGTGCAATGCTGATGTATCATACATATAAAACTTCCTCTAGAATCGCTCTATCTATTAAAAAAAACTGGATCAAAATCTGTTTCATAGTTTTAAAGATTTAAGCATACATAGGGACGGCCAAACAGCGGCAAGCGACTTTGTTTTATACTACGTAGTGATGACCGATGTACCATGAGACACATAATTAGCGAACCTTAAAAAAACCTTTGCTAACGCTAAATACGCTAGCAATTAAGGCTTAGTTCGTAGCGTATTTTCACCTGTAAATGATCCAATAACAGCATTTTTTTAGTAATGGAAGACAGATCATTCCTTAAGTGTAACCAAGTCTTCTTCTTCGTCTTCTTCAACAACCCATTTACGCCCTGCTAAACATGTGCCTCCTCTTAAAAGACCTTAGTTGTTGAGGGATATACCCAAATATAACCAAGTAAAAGACTTTAATTCTTCCACAGAGAAAGAACAGTACGATGCTCATCAGTATTGATCGGCGCCCTCGGCATCTCGCTGATAGCCTTGGCAGTGTACACCACCGTGCTGGTGCTAACCGAGTACAGGAGCCCAAGACCCTGCCTCACTGAACAATGCGTTGGAACTGGTGAGTTGTCACATTCTTCCTCCGAGACAGGACAGTGAGATGCTCTTTACTGTTGATTGGTGAGCTGGGCATCTCGCTAATAGCCTAGGCACTGTACACCACCGTGCTGGTGCTAACCGAGTACAGAAGCCCAAGACCCTGCCTCACTGAACAATGCGTTGGAACGGGTGAGTTGTCACATTCTTCCTCGGACTAAGAATAGTGCAATGCTCGTCACTGTTGATTGGCGAGCTGGGCATCTCGCTTCTCGCTGATAACCCTAGCAGTGCAAAGACTGTACCTATTAGCCTGGACGTCTGAAATCAATCAAGTTGTTTCTAAAGTGGTGTAGTGAGATAACACCCAGTACTGCCAATTTTAATTTAATAAATTACTAGCTGGATGTATCTGATCTGTAAATTTTCTCATTTTTGTTTTCATACAAACCTTGTTCTCTTAATTACAATGCCGATAAGAAAAGAATCAACCAAATTCAAGGTCAATTCATGGTCAATTCATTTATATTAATAGTTTTCATCATGAACTGGAAACATTCTTGTTGCTTTATTTCTGTAGAATCTAAATTGCAGGAGATTTTTCGATTTGTTATATTTTTCCCATACCGCAACCACTTATTACCATCATAATGCGATCACCAATCCGCGTGCAAAGAGTGGTCATTATGACCGGCAAGAACTCTGGCTTGCCAAGGTCTCTGAAGAGACCGTTAATTGCCCGTTTACGTCCACTGCTGAACAGACAGGCCCATTTTCAGCGTAAACGGGCTATTTAGGTATTTCTGAAGATCTCATATATTTACCCTATTCATTTATTTACTACTAGTTGCGCCCCGCGGTTTTACCCGCGTTACTCTGCTCCAGTGGGTCGAAACGTGATTTTTTGTAGCCTATATGTTAATCGAGATTATTAACTATCCCAGTGCAAAGTTTCAGACAAATCCATTCAGTAGTTTTTGCGTAACAGAGTAACAAACATCCATCCATCCATCCATCCATACAAACTTTCGCCTTTATAATATCAGTAAGGAAGTTAGGATTGCACTCTGCACTTGTTTACTACAGTAGATCCTATTACATTACCATCAATACGCTATTACTCATTAAGTATATTATGTAATATTATATACAAGGTGTAACGGAAAGGGTATAGGTACATATATGTTACGGCTAAAGGTAGGTGTGAACATAAACTTAAGATTAGCCGGCTAAACTTAGGTTTATCTTCGAGAAGCAGCTAAAGTTCGATAACATGTTAGTTATCTTCGGCTAGAACTAGGTTTTAAATAAATTAAACAATACCTATGCACGGCATAAGAAGGTGTTGGAATAGTTAAAAACAAAAAAAAACCTAAATCTAAACCAATGGAGTTGAACAGGGACTTATTCAGGTTGATTTAAGTTTAACCGCATGTGGTCGGCTAGACCTAGGTTTAACCGGGTAATCTTAAGTTTATGTTCACACCTACCTTTAGCCGTAATATATACATAGAAAGAGCAAGGCTTTTTTGGATGATAACATACAATATGGCAACGGTTATTTAATCCTATCTCTACAAGTCCAGAAGTAATGATTTTTTTAAATGCATAGATACCAGAAACCAAACTTTTCAAAATGAAATAAATACATCACTAGCAATCAATCAGCTGATCGATGTCAACGAACTATTTGCAAGTAAAAATAAACCTCTTACTCCTGGTATAGGTGGTAATAATGGTATAGGATATGCCCGGTGAAGTAGCAAAAGCCTCAGGGCTAGATAAATATGTCCGTCCGAAAAAAAAAACGAAAAAAAAACTCCTGGTACATCATCGTTTGATATGATCGAAAGAAGCTCTTTCTATGTATATACCCTTTCCGTTACATCTTGTATAATAAAAACACAACACATCAATTAATAAAATTTGTTTTACATTTTCTAAGATCACGTGTGAAATCTGCGCGTTACGTAAATAAATGATAATTATTTGTAATAGCTCAGATATGTATGTAAATAGGGTAAATAAGGAAGATTACCATAGACTATGGATGCGCTATGGTTGTTTATGGTAATGTTAATTGAACGATGTAATGCAGAAATTGTTTTTACTATGTCCGGTACGTAGAGATAGTTATTTAGATAATTTTGTTGTGTTATGTTATATATGTTAATAAGTATCATCATTACATTTGAACCATATTTTTTTTTAAATACGTAGTATCGTAGGCATTTAAAATAACAAACATGCGATTGATTGTTTTCTTGCAGATTCTGCTTTTTTTATAATTTGAGACAATTTTATTTAGTCCTATTTTCAAAAGTCTGGATTGTACTTATTGAAAATATTTAGTTATTAACAATCGAGAATCTGTATGTATGTATGTATTTAGTATTTATTTTCATGTTTTATGACTTTTTATACAAATAATTATGCTGACGCCAAAATTTTAATTAGTACCTACAATCAATTAATATTAGGGTTCATTAATTCTCGAGCTTTTCAATTTCTCGGGTCTCGAGAATTCTCGAGGCTAATTTCTCGGGGCTTCTCGGGTTGTCGAGAAATGTACATTTACGTACGTTTTCTTATATTATTTGGTTCCAATAACGTCAACAAATTCAGTAGTTTTCCTCTCAAATAAAAGTTTCAAATTAATAATAAAACTTTTATTGATTATATAAAAAAAAATATATCTTATGAATAAGCTAATTAACTTTTGTTTTTTAAATACAGAAATAGTAGATAAATATTATTCAGACTATTAGCCAAAAATGGTGTCATTATAAATAATGACACCATTTTTGGCTGGTTATTTAGAACTTATAAACAAAAGTAGCTTCTATTAAACTAAACAAAAAATCAACATGAAAGAAAACGTTAATATCCAGTTAACTTATAATGAAATTACAATCACAGCAACATTTTTGGCTGGTTATTTAGAACTTATTAACAAAAGTTTGAACCTTTGCAAGCAATGGTTTTTGGGCACTTTAGGCATTGCGCATTTGCAGATTTTTTTTTATATATCCATACTTTTTATTTTTCCATCTTTACTTTTCTAGTGACGTTTCGGTAAAATCTATAACAAACGCAATTCAATTAATAATAAGCCCTTGTATACACACACACACACACACAACACAACTGGCAATATTCGTCTCACAAATTTATAAATGACATATTAATTAATTTCAAATTACTTACATAAGAAAAACATATCAGAATAATTAAAAACTAAGCTTTTGTGTTGTTGTTTTACAAAAATAGGAAATATAATTAGACTAAGTAGTATAATTAATATTTTTATATAGGTACATGATTTCTCGAGTTCTCGACATATCTTGAACTTGATTTCCCGGGAACAAAGCCCAACGATTTCCCGGGAATTCTCGAGCCGAGAATTCCCGGGAAATCGTTGGGCCTATGTGATATGAATGAAAGGTAGGTAGTAGGTACGTAAGTAGTGGATGACATTGGGTAAAATTATAAGCAATCATCATCATCATAATCATCATCAGCCCGTATAACGTCAACAACTGGACATGGGCCTTCTCCTGGGGAGGGTAATTGCCATGGTCACCACGCTTGGCAGGCGGATTGGTGACCGCAGTATTATGATGTACCACACAAGAAAACGCGGCTGCCCGTTCCTTGATATATGATTAGGTATTATAGATGATGTAATAAAAATCGGGACCAAAGTCTTAACGTGCTTTCCGAGGCACGGAGGGTAGTCCCCCAACTAAAGGAAGGAAAGAAATCTCCGAATTCACACAAAGATTTCCTGTCCGGCATGGTGACCGAACCCACGACCTCCAAGATTTAAAGCGAGCCAAATACCGCTACGCTACCCTACGGAGGTTGTAACAATAATATTATAACAATATTTTAAATATCCAATTTATTAAGTTTATGTAATTTACATGGTACAACAATAGTGTACGAAAAGTATCACAATAACCCATCAATAATGAAGACATTTTTATCATAAATCATAGTCGCCATCATCATCTCCTTGTATGACGTCCAAGTCCATAGCTGAACATAAGGCTAGTTGACATAATATATGAAATTATGTTACAATGATGTTTATTTCTAAAAGTATTTGTCATATGGAACCTAAATATAGGTAATAATTTATGTTCATAAAACTTGAATATGTTTGTATAAACTAGATATGAAAATTATTTCTTTTGTCTATGTCTTTAACTTCCGAAAACGTAATCAGCCATTTTGTGACGTCATACATCTTGTTAAAAAACTCACTTTCTGAGTCATGACGTCATTGATCTCGAACACAGATGATGTATAGGTATAGACTAACATGGCTAACATCGTTTTCATCTCAAAATGTCAAGCTTATTTAAAATATTGATTTTAGTGCTTTCTAGATCTCAAATAAATGCCATATTTTTTTCTAGCTCTAGTAAAACCATTCTTAACAGTAAAAAAATAAATAAAATAAAAAAGTTTTTATTTACGTAAACCTATTACAGGCATTCGCTAATAGTCAAAACATATTTGGCTCATTAATATAATATATTTCATTTATTAATTAAGTTTAGTTAATATAGTTATAATAATAATAAATAGTTTGTATTAGATATTTTTTATAGCTTTAGCGTAAAAGCTGTCAGGGATGAAAATATAATTTTATTTTTTATCTATAATTTAATAGTCTAAAGTTCTGTCCTTTGAGTACCTATGTTGTAATTTAGATGGACCATAAGTATATCGTCGGACGCGATTTTATGCTACTACCGGATCCAATACGCCCCAACTGAGAAAACTCAGTGGGTTACTCTACTGCCGATTTCATCGCGGCCTCATTGAGACGATCCGGCGAAACATACTCAAATGGGTATGTCAACATTATTTAGGTCCAGGAACTGTCATTATTTAGTTTATTGGCTTACACAATTTACCAATCGGCTGTCTTTATACCATATAAAAATAATTTCAAAAAAGTATCAACTAGCCTATTGTGATGTCATAGTCATACTATTGCGTAACATCCTTCCTGGGCGAAGTTGAATCGCATTAACTAGTAAAGAATTTAAATTTATTTCTAACACGTGATATTTCTTAAAGTAAACAATTTAAATCGCTGCGTACTTTTATCTTATATACGCAGTACAAAGTGCATCGCATTTTTTCTGGTCCATTATTCTGATGCAATGATCTTCATAAGTTACTTAAACGATCATTAATATTCCACGTGTGGTCTTTTAAAGGTATATTGCGACGTTCAATTTTATTTCGCAGATAGACCCAATTAAATATTTAATAGTAATCTGTACATACCAATACTATGTCAATTATATAACAATTTATTAATGTACTTAAGTATTGTATGTATTTATGTCAATATATGTAGGTAGGTAGGTATACTCGTGCATATAGTAAGGTAAGTGATACAAATAAGGCCTACCTAATTTCAAACATTCATATCTTGATAAATTATTCGAATATAGTGATAAATAAAAGCAAGGCATTATTCTTTGGTTTATAAATTTTAATTATTTAAGAAAACATATTGTAATCTTTTATAAAAAATCACTTAAAAAGAGGTAATTGTAGAACCTTAGTCTTAGGCCTTTTAAAAATATAGTGACTTAACAAAGCCTATGTACTTAAATTATAGGAATATTGTTATCAGAGTATTAAATACATAAAATTTGTATTTCTGAGCCTTTTATCGAGTGTTTCCATGAGATCTTTAAACAACTTTCTAAGTTATTTAACTGAATATTGTGCTTAAATTGCTAGTCAGACTTGAAGTCGAATATTAACAACAAAAAAAGAATAATTAAAAAAAAAATCGTATCCATTCAAACAAATATTAGCAAATTAACATATTTTCCAAAAAATATTATTAAAAATTGAAAAATTAAATATATTTTGATAGGCTTTAATTAAACAAGGTAACTAAATAAGGCCTTGGAACGTTTAAAGACGCATAACTTGCTTAGGAACATTAATCAGTCTTACTGATAATAAGTACTTTAAAAAAATTAAAATGCATTGATTTTAATTTATTTTAAAGCTAGCCCCTAGCTTTAAAATAAATTAAAATCAATCGATTTTCAAGGTAACTCTAAAATCATTTTTTCTGTCAATTAGGACATACAATATACATAAAATACATCTAAATCACTTTTTGTCAAGCCGACGCAATCCTCTTAGTACCACTGATGACACTCCACGCATTGTCTCATATCTGCAATTCTATCCTGTTTACATGCAAGACAGTACCACGGTTTTCTATCTTCAGTCTTGCTTTCTTCGGACCACGTAACACGTTTTGGTCTTGGAGGAGACATACTCAGGTGATCAATCTGTAAATCAACGTAATAAAATAGTTAAATTCAGCAAAATTCCTATTAAGGCCTAGGGTCAGAAATAAGGCCTATTAAAAAAGTAGGCCTTATTTAGTCCATTATACTTTATAAATGTTATAAGCAGTACTTAATTCGCATATTTAAAAAAATATAATTTAAAGTCATAGATACCTTTTTGATGAGTTATACTGTGATCCGCATACATTACTTAAAACAAAACTTCAATGAATAACGTATTAAAATTCGATACAAATGACGACAAATTAATAACGCGCAATGAAAACGCGCATCCACGACAAATGACTGGCCATTACAGTCGCTGTGAGCGCGGCCAGGTCTCTCGCGCACTGTTTTCGGAGTCCTGGAGCTGTCGAATATGAGAGTGTAAAGTATTTCTGATGTAATTATATTTTAAACGACTTTTTCGCACTACAGGCCTTATTTGAGCATAGGCTTTATTTGTATCAAGTACCTTATTTGCATTTTTCATTTAGTACCTACCTATCGTTGTCAATAATTGAACGGATTTTATTTAAATAGGTACAATAAAGAAAAGAAAGTTTAAGGCCCATTAATAATTATACTAGCTGCGCCCCGCGGTGTTACCCGCGCCCCATGGGTCGGAGCATAATATTTTGTAGCCTATATGTTAATACAGCTTATAAACTATCCGCGTGCAAACTTTGAGCCAAATCCATTAAGAAGTTTTTGCGTGAAAGAGTAACAAACATCGATCCATCCATATGTAAGTATGGATGGATCGATGTTTGTTACTAACTTTCTCGTTTATAGTATTAGTAGGATGTAATTAGCTAATCTGAATTTAAACTTGTAGCCTTATATAAGGCTCGACTGGGGCAATAGAGTAACAAATGCGTCTGACTTATTACTTTGATAAGAACGTCTTTGCTACACAGTAAAAAATGTGGCAAATTATTATAGTTCATGTATCGGTACATAAAATAGGATGGATAGAGAGGGAGAGGAAGGCAAAAGAAAAGATGGATGGTTTGTGCGAAGAGTGATATTAAAGAAAAGGGAGTTACTTATAGTGTGACGGGTGACAGGACAAAATGGAAGAAACAAATTTTTCATTTTTTTTTTGATGATCCTACGTAGTTTGCCACGACGCTTTTGCTACTTCACCGGGCATAAAGGCGGGCAGAGCTCCAGCCTTAATAAATGGCTTAAAAACTGCAATCTAAGCAACCTGCGCAAGAGGGAGCCCTTGTGGGGCTTGGACCTCGGCTAAGGGCGGTCGCTGGCGATAAGATTGACGGATTATGACTTAGTATTTTAGGGAAGTTTTGTACAACTGTCGCTCTACTTTACAGTTCGCGGGCCTCTCGGACTTCGGGTCTACGAGGGCATCGGATGGTTCTTTGCAAACTAAGGGTCAGGAGGACGAGGGGGGACGCGTCGCGTTTGCGGGCGCACTGTTCTCTGGCGGGTCGGATAGAGTGGTATCTGTGTCAAACGTGTTGCGCCGACCCCTAGTAGGTAATATGGGATAAGGGCAGGAAGAAGATGTACCTTACATAAAACCTAAAGTAACAATAACACAGGATCTGTTTTTCAAGAACCTACAAATAACGAAGACATTTTTATCGAAGTCATATCATTACGTAATTATCCCCGAGCGATATTTCACTTTGAACAGTCATTATTCATGTTGGTGATATTTCAGCCATATTTTACCATAACATCCATGTAAATACTACGTACAGACGACTATCGATGTACTATCGATAGTTGACGTCATATCAATAGTATCGATAGTCTATCGATAGTATCGATACTATCGAGGATATAGTATTGCTCCTAAACATGGGTTGGTCTTCGTTAGTATCGATAGTATCGATAGCTTTACAAACTATCGATAGTATTATTTTAAAAATATCGATACTATCGATAGTATTATAATGTAATAGTATCGATACTATCGATACTATTGCTTCAAATCAATAGTATTTGTTAATTTGTGATATCGATAGTATCGATACTGTCGATAGCACTAAACTATCGATAGTTGGGCAACTCTACTACGGTGTGTCTAGTTTATGTCGATAGTAAATAGGTGGGCATGTTTCATATAACTTTATAAGTCGAAAATCTATACTCAATAAGGATATAAAACTAAAGATTTTGTCTGTTTCTGTCTTGAATTCTCTAATCTCCGCAACTAGGTACTAACTGGTACCCCATTTGAAAAATGAAACACTGAAAGAAGATCTAGAGATTACCCCTTACGTCACAAACTTAACTTACCTATTAATAATATGTATAGTTTAGATATTTTGTATTACGTTTACAATAACTGCGGGCGCACGCTAACTGACAATAAAGTATTAATATTTTATGTTATACCAGGGGTTCCCAAAGTGTGCGCCGTAGAAAGTGAAGTGGGGGGCGCCGTGAGTCGATCCTCGATCCTATCATTATACGAAACCACTAATATTCGCGGGTAACTTTTTTTTGCGCTTGCATCGGTAAAGAACATAAGTAGGTTTCGAAGTACTCTGCCGATAATTATGTCGATAAATTTCACGATGCAAGATCCTTTACATGCACAAGCTCCAGCTGGATCTTTAGCTGTGGAGATTACCAAGCTCCCCCGTCACATACTTGACTGAGTAAGTATTGTACTATACTAATATATAAAGCTGAAGAGTTTGTTTGTTTGCTTGAACGCGCTAATCTCAGGAAGTACTGGACCGATTAGGAAAATGTTTCAGCGTTAGATAGCCTACTTTTCGAGAAACGTTATAGGGTATTTAACTATGCAGTTCCCACGAGAAAGGGAGTTAAACCGCGGGTGAAACCGCGCGCGGAAAGCTATTTATAATAATAATAGTCAAATTTATATTATAGATGTTTTAATTTTTGTTCTATTTTCTATTATTGTAGGTACCTATTTCTTCCGACCGTATATTATTCATGGGAAAGGCGCCAATACAAATTAGGTACAGCTACTAAATTTGTAACGGCGCCGCGGGCTAAAAAAGATTGGGAACCCCTGTGTTATAACATTTAGTTTATGTAGATTACGATGTATATTGCGGATATTCATCTAAGTTAATATTCGTTCAGGTGAAAGTTTCAACAGTACAGTTTCCTGTTTGTTGTAGCAATTGTCCTATAAAATTATGGATATTAAGTATTTCGTAGTCGCTTGGAATGCGATTTTCTCTTGTAGAACTCACTCTGAAGTTGTTGATGTTTAATTTTGAAATTTATTAGCTTTTGACTGCGGCTTTGTCCAGTTTGCAAAGAGGTAAAGCATCGCGTTAGTACACTCAAAGAGCTGCTCGACTGGGAAAGTAGGTACCTCCACCTTACAGAATACTATTTACTTTGAAAATCTCTTTACGACCACTGTTGATCATGGGGCTCCTCGTATCAGAATTTGGCAAGCCGGGGTCGTAAAGAGACTGTCAATGGGGGTTATCGAGGGATATTGCTATATTTACCACGCCTGGCAGGTGGATTGGTGATCATTAGTGAGTATCATTGTGCTAAATAATGCCGCTCCATCCATCAGCTGTATGTCTCTTAGTCGTGTCTTACGAAACCCTTGGGGTGAAGACATGGGGTGGTCTATTCGAAGCCGGAAACCACACGGCGCGTTACATTATTGATTAATGCGGTACTCCTATGCGTAAATAAGGACGCCGGAGCTCGCGGTGGAAAGGAAAAATTGTGGACAGGATAAGGGATAGTAGATGTCGACAGTTCTAGCACTAGTTGTTATGTTTCTTATGTTTGGACCCCAATGCCACTTAACATCAGGTGGATATGGGTCATTTGTCTGGTCAGGAATAAAGAAAAAATGGACACTTCGATTTCACAACATTAGCTGTGATCCACTCACTGATCCTTTAAAAATCGTTCCCTAAGTCCTCGAATTGGGTATCTAAAGTACCAATTTTAATCTATGTATCCAGATGTGGATACTTACTCCAAATTTAAGGTTCCTAACAATTTAAACCTAGGTAACTATAATAGGCAATAATTTAGCCACCGTAACAATATCATCTTCATCGAGTGATGTGAAATTGTAGACGTACTTTCGAAGAACTTAACACCACGCACTTACAGTGCAGATAGAAGCGATTTTAAATTCAAGTTCATTGACCCTACCGTTTTATTTAAAAATATAGAAGCGACCCGCCTCGACTTCGCTATAAGAGCAGAATTTACACAAGTCTTTTGAAAAATTGAAATCAAATTTCAAACTTGAAAAATTATATAGGTTCCTAAACCTGCCTCCAGAACCAAACTATTATTATTACCTAGTAGAAGATTCCTTGCAAACTAAGGGTCGTCGGGGTGAGGGGGGGTTCTCTAGCGGGTCGGGTGGCGCGGTCTCTGTGTATAGCGGTGTTAGATTCTTGCAGTCTATGTTCTGCTTGGATAGGCCCCATATTAGAACTATGATAAGGGCCTTGAATGAACGTGTTGGAGTTGTATTCTACCTGACAGCGACCATGTTACGAATTGTAGCTTCGCCTTAGTTAATAAATATCAGTGATTTAACATATGTGTTATCATTCACAGCATCAAGAATCCTCGAAGCGCTGAACAAAGATGTGGAACCTTGCCAAGACTTCTACGAATTCGCATGTGGAGGCTGGATTAAACGTAACCCAGTGCCTGACTGGGCCACGTCTTGGGACCAGCTGGCGAAACTACGGGAACAACTGGTCACTGACCTGAAGGAGCTACTGGACTCCAAAGATGACGAGGGTCTTCCCCAGAGCGTGTTGAAAGCCAAGTCATTGTACAGGACTTGTATTAATACTGGTGAGTATGCTGAAAAACTGTACAATCAATTTCATGATATTAGTTCCGAAGCATTTTTGTCATTCTTTAGCAGATTAATGAGACAAATGTTTTTTGGCATGATTATTATTAGGTACCGAATTTTGAAATGCACGATAAATTATAACACAAAATATGCGGACTTAACCCAGTTTTTATCTGTCATAGGCTACAGTTATCAAGATTACTGTAACTGTGTATGGGATAGAATATTTATTGGTGATTTATTCTACCTAGGTCTACCTACAATTGCAATTTTCTTTGCAGCTTTAAACTACGTGAATTCTGTAACTTACAATTAATTTTATTCCATAGATAAACTGGAAGAGAAAGGCTTAAAGCCAATTGAACAGATTTTAGAGAAGATCGGACTTCCACCTCATCCTCCTACTAACGCGAGTACCTCTTTCGTTTGGGAAGACACCGCTGGTCGGGGCCGAAGGACTATGGGTTTGAACGTGCTTCTCAGCGTACAAGTCTCTGAGGATGTCAGGAATACCAGCAGGAACCGCATCGTGGTATGTATTTAAGGAGGACATTGTTTTATTATCAACCCATAATTTAAATAGTAGATTAAGTTCAGGAAGTAGATAACACCTTGAACACCAGACTCATGTTTAGCCGCATGCCTTCGATCACTTTAGATACATTTAGTCGGCCGACAAACAGAGTTTCGATTCTTTTTAAGATGGCATGGTGGCTGCGTGGCCACATAGTACAATTTGACAACGTGGCACAAAATCAATCGAAAGGAATTAGAAATCATGGACACTTCAATAAGTTGTGATTTTGTAAATTTTTAAACACTCCAACCGTTTTTGGGCGGTTCTTTATGACAAAGATTTGGTTTACAATTGATCCGGTAACGAATGTCGTATAAATTGAAGTGTAAGAAATAATCACCTACCTCAACTGAATGATTCCCCACTCTTAAAAAATCGCCCTAAATAACCCTAAAGATCGTAACCAATCATAATGAATAATTCCAGATAGAGCAAGTATCGCCCGGGTTCAGCGAGCGTTACCTCCTGCAGCCGGAGCAGTTCTCACACGAGTTGGAACAGTACCACAAATACATCAAGTCAATGATCAGCATCGCCCACAATGAGACCGACGCGGAACAGTTTGCTGACGACATCGTGGATTTCAGCAAGAGCTTGGCTAAGGTACCTAAGTTCCGAACGTATTTTGAAAGAGCAGTAAAATTAAAAAGATGGTGATGATAGTGGCGTTGATGGCGAGAATAGCAAGACCTGGGTGAGGTTACTATCGCCACTTCCATAGGCTTTAGGTATATATTTTCGTCTACGTCGCAGCGGTAGCTCTCACTCTAAAATAGCAATTTCTTGTGCACGACAGCTTATTTCTTTGGCGTTGTAGGAATACATGATCGATTGTAGATGATGTTCTGATTTCAGATGCACGACGCATTGTCTCTTAATCATTGCAATACGGTGACATGCATGTGAGCTTGTAGATGACAAATAAACTTCATATTCTATTCTACTTGGTAATAAGGTTGTTGTTGTATGCACTAGATAATGACACCGGTGGAAGTACGTCGCAGCGGCACGCACTTGTTCCACGAGGTCAGCGTGCAACAGTTCATTCAGGGCTCCAGCGGCGGCCCTGCACAATGGAAAGAGGTCAGTTTTATTCTGTTTATCGTCTGTTTAGTTTTTGTTTAAGATGCCTCTCAAATAAAAAGGCATCATGCGGGTCATAAGGATTAAATCCGCTCATCAGCTGTCGTCTCGCTTAACATTTGCATCATCATCTGCCTGTCCTGCTTTAAGGAAAGTCTGACATATATCGCCAACTATAATAAATACATAATGATTCATGGTTGGCGCAATATGTCATCCGCTTCCATTTTTCCCCATTAGTCGTCACTTCCATACTCACTCCTTTCTTACACATGTCATCTTTCACACCATCCGTCCATCAATTTTTTGGCCATCCTCATAACATATCCCTCAATAATGAATAAAAAATGTTGCAGCACAACTGGAAACGCTACATGGATTTAGTGTTCTCCAATACGAGCGTGACACTAGACCCGAACACCGACCGAGTCATTGTCATGGATTTGCCTTACCTTCAGAAGTTGTCCATATTGCTGTCTGATACCAAACCCGTCATCGTCGGTGAGTCAGGAGATTGAGATGTTCGGTTATTCTTTTTTTTTTTTCAAGCAAACGCCAATAACATCATCAACCCGCATATATTGAATAAAATATTACCTTGCTTGAAGGGAATATCTAGATGCCGCGTCACTACTATCCTTTTTTGGGAATTTTAGTGGCACTGATAAATATATAAGTAGACTGTCATATATGAATTTAAAACAATCAAGCTGTGTGGTGTTCTAAGTTGTCTTCCCATGGGTGACAAAGGAGGCGACTGAGGGACATACAGGTGATAGATGGACAGCAGCATCTATCAGCTCAAAGTTCCATCTTACTGCTATCACCGGCGGATTGCCTGTCAAGCGTGGTGATTATGGCAATATCCCTCAACGACCCTGGCTAGTCAAGGTCTATTAAGAGGTGGCCCATGTTCAAAAGTGGACGTAAACGGGCTGATACAGTCATACTTAGCTTCGGACCTATTGATTTTTATGGTCGTTCAAAATTAGGTACATTCTTTTTGTTATGTGGCAGAACGTTTCCTGTGGTGGAGCGTGTTCTCGACGGTGGCTCCGATGACGCTGAGCTCGTTCCGCGAGCTGGGCTTCGAGTTCTCACGCGCGGTGTTCGGGCTGCAGCAGAGGACCCCGCGCTGGAAGAGTTGTACTGCCAACGTCAACGCGAACTTCGGAGTGGCACTCAGCTATTTGTACGTGAAGAGGCATTTCGACCAGACATCGAGGCAGAAGGTAAGGACGGTTTTATCTATTACAAGCTTCGTTTCTCGGATTCATCCGCATAGCTCCCGATCCAGTGGGAATCTCATAATCTAATATAGCCTATGTTACTCTTGGATACTCTTGGTCTAGCAGTTTCCTCTTTATAATATTAGTCTAGATTAGTAGGATAGAAAAAAAACTAATCTGAGCAACTATCGTTACTATTGTAGCGAGTATAGTACAGTCAAATTTGCAGGGTCTTTGTCAAAGAAATAGACGAAATTTGATTTAGTACTAGTTAAGGTATTTATAAAAACTTGCGGAATTACATTGTTTGCCTAGATATAGCAGAATCCGTATAATAGAATAGAATAGAATAGAATACTCTTTATTGTACACACATAAGTAAACAGGACAAAGAAAAAATAATAGACACAGTACAATGGGCGGTCTTATCGCATAAAGCAATTTCTTCCAGACAACCTTTGGATGGATAATGGAATTCATTAGGTAAATGACGTAGGTAGATTGTGTCTTATTCAAAAATTAAGATTATTAATTAAATACCAACATTTTGGTAAAAATATATAGGTAGGTACATAAGTTATGTTATTATACACAAAATATACATAAATATAATAATATATACTATAAAATACATAAATGATAAATATAAATATATATAAATGTGACAAACAAAAGGACAATTTATAAACGCAAATAGTGTTCTTTGATGAGTTTATTAAATGTTGAGTGAGTTTGGGCACTTCTTATTGTTACTGGCAGGGCATTCCATAGACGGACTGCTGTGACACTAAATGATTTGTCCATAAAATTTGAGGAATGCAAGGGAATATGTAGCTTTAGGTCTTGTGACGATCTTAGAGATCGCGAATGTGTATCACAAAGGAATTCAAAACGGTTTTTAAGGTAGATAGGTGTAGAAGGATTAAATAGAATATTATATAATAAAGAAAGAATATGAGCATTACGGCGAAGGCGAATTGGCAACCACTTAAGCTTATTACGAAATAATGAGACATGATCATATTTGCGAAGTCCAAATATAAATCTAATGCAAACGTTTTGGAGTCGCTCAAGTTTATTCAGTTGCTCTTCGGTGAGGTCAAGATAGCTGGCGTCGGCGTAGTCAAGTATTGGCAACAGCAGAGATTGAGCAAGGGCAACTTTAGTGGTAATGGGTAAAATATTATGTAGGCGTCTAAGAGAACCTACTGAAGCAAAGATTTTTTGGCTCACAGATTTTAATTGTGGACCCCAGGACAAAGTGGCGTCAAAAATAACGCCCAAATTCTTAACCTTATCTATGAATGGTATCGTAGATCCATTGAATTTGACTTGAGGAAGTTGGGGCCAATCAATTCTAGATACCATGCGCGAGCTTCCTATAATGATCGCCTGTGTCTTTGACGCGTTGATTTTGAGACCGAACTTACAACTCCACTCCCCTATTCGTGCCAAATCGTCGTTAATAGAGGTGATTGCCTCCGACAATTTATTAAATGCTGAATGCTTGTAGATTTGGAGATCGTCTGCATAAAGATGGTAAGAAGAAGTAAGATTTTTAGAGATAGTATTTATAAAAATAGCGAATAGTAATGGAGACAAAACGCCACCCTGCGGCACGCCTGCAATAATATTAGACCATGTTGAAAACATATCGTCAACGTGGATTCTTTGCCGACGGCCAAACAGGTAAGATCGAAACCACTCAATTGCCGTTGGAGATATGTTAAGTGAGTTCAGAATACCAAGGAGGATATCAAAATCTACAGTGTTGAACGCGTTGCTGAAATCTAATAGGAGAAGAACTGTAAGACTTCCCTCCTCCATGGCACTCCTAATGTCACCCGTAATATGAACTAAGGCTGTAGCCGTACTATGGCCAGGTCGGAAACCGGATTGCATAGGATTAAGGATATCGTGTTTGCAAACAAACGCATGTACTTGCCTATGGATTAAACGTTCTAGGACCTTGGATAGAAATGGAAGGATGGATATGGGTCGGTAGTCGGAAAAAGAGGTAGGATTTTTGATTTTAGGCAATGGCGTGATTTGAGCTTCTTTCCATGATGTAGGAAAGGAGCCACTGGACACAGAGTAATTAAGGATATGGGAAATAATGGGTAGGATTTCATCAAGGATAGGAATTATCATATTACGGCTGACATTGTCACTGCCGACAGCATTAGAACTTATCGACAGTATGCTCTTTTTAACATCACAATCGGAAAATTGATTAAAAATGAAAGGTGGGAGACCGGCCGGTGAAAGAGAAGAAAGATAATTTAAAGTATGAGTTTTTGCAGACGCATTACTCGAAGATCCAGAAGAAAAATGCTGATCAAGCGCGTTAATATCTAAATTAGTGGAAAGCTTTTCTGGAGATTTTCCAATGCCTAGCGATTTAAGGAACTTCCAGATTTTAGCCGGGTCTCCATTTTCTACTGATTTATGGACATTTTGGCGTTGAGCGTTCCTACACATCCTATTGCAGCGGTTACGAATCGAAATATACTTGTCCCGGTTGCAATCATTGGGTCGACATTTATATTTTGCTTTGGCTGCTGCTTTCGAATTCATAGCCTTTCTGATGTCATCATTCAGCCATGGTGCAGGTAAATGCTTAACTTTTATAGCACGAACAGGGGCATGGATGTCGTAGAGTTTAATCAACTCTGCTGTAAACAAGTTTACCTTATCATCGATTGACATGGCTTCCAGCACAGCGCTCCAATTTATGCCGCATGCAGCTTGACGCAGATTTTCAAGGTTCATACCACTAAAGTTGCGCTGAAATATAATTTTCGACTTTGCCTTAGGTGGGCGAATTTCATAAGAGATAAAGATGAGATCATGGTAGGAGAACATATCGGCTGAGCATTGACCATGCTTAGCAATCCTATCACGAGAAGAAACGAAAATAAGGTCCAGAAGGGAAGGAGTAGCATTGGGAAAATTATGTGTCGCATTTAAAGGGGGACAGAAAAGGTTAGTTGATTCGGTAATCGCTAAGAGAGAAGAAGCACGGGAGTCATTCTTAATAAGACAGGTATTGAAATCGCCCATTATGATAGTGTGACTGTAAGAAGGGGTCAATTTTTCTAAGAGAGTTTTAAAAGAGCTAAAGAAATTAATTCGGAGAGATGGACAGTAGTACACACCTAGCAAGGCTTTCGTATGATGTAGTTCGACTTCTATAAAAAGGTGTTCACCGGCATTAGAAGGAGGTGGCTGCGGTGACGTGTCTACTATTTTAAAATTAATGTAATTACGGAGATAAATGGCAACGCCACCACCAACTCCATTGACGCGATCATTACGAATTAAGTTAAAGCCAGGTAGGGTGTAACAGGCAGAAGGAAGACATGGTTTCAACCAGGATTCGGAAACGAGGATGGCATGGATGTTCTTACAGTCAAAATTCGCCAGCATATCAGAAAAGTGAGCCGGAATGCTTTGGGCATTTATGTGAACAACATTGAAATTCCTAAGAACGTCAGTAAAAAGAGAAGAAAGAGTATCACTTAACGATGGAATACTATCAAAGCTAGAATCACTATCTGCGGTTTGAAAACTGTCTGAACTACTTTCATAGTCTGACAGAGACATATATATAAATATAATATTAAAATATAGATAAATAAAATTACAAAATAGTACTTTTTTTTTTAAGTTACTAAGGTCTAAAATTTCATCAAACCACCCGCCAGCCCCTGTATAGAAAACACAACTGAAACAAACACATAATAACAACACGTTACATAATATTACACATGGAAGTCAGTATCAGTATAATCGATGAAGGTTTAGAGGCAAGACTTGGACTCGCACTAACTACATTGGTGCAAACGAGCCATGTCGGAAGATTTTGAAGTAATTGTTGAAAGTTTTAAAAATCCATCTTTTGGAATACATCTTTCATAAAGGTTTGCAGGAAGAAAATTAATTATTGATAAACTCGCCATTTTACATGTTGTATCCGTTGTATGTTGTTGAACCTTTATGTTAAGTATTTGCTGTGTGCAATAAAGAATTTATAAAAATAATCCTGATAACAATAGGTATACAAGCAGTTATGTATGTAACATATTTATACTGTTAGGTACTTGATTGACTGTAATTTGAATGAGTACTTATCATCACTACCTAAGTCCACGTTTAATTTCCCAGGCGATAGAGATGATCGAAGACGTCCGCTCAGCGTTCGCTGGCGCGGTTCGGGAGCTGGACTGGATGGACTCCAGCACTCGGCTCAAGACACTCAACAAACTGAAGGCAATCCGCAACTTCGTTGGGTTCCCCGCCTGGCTCCTCACACATGAACAACTCGATAAACATTATAAACATGTAAGTATCATTTATTTTATTTTTTTGGACGGACATACGTATTTCATCGTAACCAGCCTGTAGTCCACTGCTGAACATACGTATTTAGACACGAGGCTTTTGCTACTTCACCGGGCATAAACGCTAGCAGAGCTCCAGTCTTAATAAATGGTTTCATCAACAGCCCGTTGACGTCTACTGCTGAACATGGGCCTCTTCTTAACAGACCTTGGCAAGCCAGGATCGTAGAGGGATATTGCCATAATCACCACGCTTGGCAGACGGATTGGTGATCGCAGTAAGATGCAAATGTTGAGCTAATAGATGCTGCTGCCCATCCATCAGCCATATGTCCCTTAGTCGCCTTTTACGATACCCGTGGGAAGACATGGGGTGGCTATTCTATATTATATATTCTATTCTAAGCCGGAAACCACACGGCAAAAAATAAATGGTTTAAAAACTACATACTAAACAACCTGCGCAAGAGGGCGTCCGCTGTGGGAGTTGGACCCCTGCTCAGGGCGGTCGCTGGCGATGAGATTGAGAGACGATATGACTTTTAGATTTTTTAAGGAGAGTTCTGTGCAACTGTCGCTCTACTTTACAGTTCGCGGGCCTCTCGGATACCGGGACTACGAGGGCATCGGAGGGTTCTTTGCAAACTATAAAGTGCTTCCAAAATATATGCCGACCTTTAAACAGTATTCAATACTCAATACAATATATTGCATTTAACAATGTTACAGGTGTTTTAACATCATAATAAAAGTGGTACCAATTATGAGCCCTATCGGGCACATGAACATAGTTTGATATAACCTAAATTAATATCATAGGAGGAGGCTACTTATATTACAAGGCACGGGTAATTATAGACAGTATTATGTGTCGTAATCACTACACAATTTTCTTTGCAATCATATCAAAGAATTTACATCTGTAACCTACGTAGCGTAGCGGTATTTGGGTCGCTTTAAATCTCGGAGGTCGTGGGTTCCATCCCCACGCTGGATAGAAAATCTTTGTGTAAATTCTAAGATTTCTTTCCGGGTCTGGTTGGTTGAGGGACTACCCTTCGTGCCTCGAAAAGCTCGTTAAGCCGTTGGTCCCGATTATTATAACATCATCTATCTATAATAATCGTATATCAAGGTATATCGTATACACAAGGAAACGCTGATGATGATGATGACATCTGTAACCGTTTATATGGTGGAAATTTATCATTTGTCATTTAGAATTTCCAAACCTTACTTTTTCAAATACAATAAAAAATCGAATCATGGTTATTTAAAACAATCGTGGGGACCATAATAATATAAAACTTGTCTTTTTTATAACCTATTATTCATAAATATCGCTAATGGTGTTTATATGTAACGTAAATTAAACATAAATCGTATTTCTGGTTGCATTCTAGGCGGAGGTGGTAGAAGGTGATTTATTCGCATCGTATCTGAAACTGACGTGGGCAGCCGTCAAGAAGACTTTGGAAGCTGTGAGAGAAAAACCAGACAGGAACAGGTATGAGACGCAACATTCTGAGAGATATGTAAAGTAGGCTAGTATATAAGTAATATTAAGACTTACTCGCAGTTAATCAATTTTGTGTTTGTAGCTTCTAGAGTAAATAAATATTTATGGCGTAAAAAAGATGTTATGGTAAAATATTAGTTGTGAGGTATTGGCAGCATACAGTTTCTTGAAAACATGTAGGGTTGTTCGCTAAACCTTAAATTAGGGGGAATCAGTACTTAACTTATTATGATGTGGAATTCACCAGATCAAAGCCAAAGTTTTGTGTCCAATAGACGGCCACCTCCATCGTTACGTCACACATGCGATTTGAAAATATCGCTTGCTATTGGCTAATTTAGTGAATCCACGTATTTTTGATTTTTGCATTCATCTGTCACTGAGATCAGGTTGATTGCAATCTTTCTCCATCTTCTAAATAAAGAAACTGAGTAACGTAATTTTATCACCTATATAATTGAACTATTTATTAAATGATAGAACTTAATTGCCTACATTTGTGAAAAATATTTTCAGATGGGTGGCCACTGCAACTACTGTTAACGCTTTCTATTCGGCCACTTTGAACTCAGTCAGTAAGTATACAACACCGTAGCTTTAACACTGTATATACCTACAATTATATTCTACTAAACTTCCCTAAATATCTAAACAAGGTAATATTTGTGGTTCACCCTTGTTTGGTATAACAACTTTTAGTCGAAAATCGCTTCGGCTAATTTTAGTTACAATAAAGTCAT
Source organism: Nycteola revayana (assembly GCA_947037095.2). Taxonomy (NCBI): domain Eukaryota; kingdom Metazoa; phylum Arthropoda; class Insecta; order Lepidoptera; family Nolidae; genus Nycteola; species Nycteola revayana. The sequence continues at coordinate 38,117,687 of OX344838.1, read as the reverse complement.
TACGCATAATTATTCATTTGACCGAATAATTAATTGGTAGAATTTTATTTAGCATATTTATTTCTTTGAAACATTGTCATTTAACCGAATTTTCAAATGCACTAATTTTATTTAAACTAATTTCCTTAGCTCCCGCCTTAGTCTTCGTGGTTTTTTTTTTTTAACCTCTCAGAAGTAGTCCGTCGAGCTGTTTCATTTGGAACATTTGGAACACCGGCACCGGTTCAAAAGATGCAATTGAATAAACATGCAATTCAAACAATATCATAAAACAACTGATCGTGTTTGTTTAAATTTGCGCAAACATAAACAATTCAAAAAGCTTTGTCAAAGTAAAATGATACCTAGTCTTCTATTTCATACAAGAAACAACCTAATAGTATTTGATATGTAAGCACCATAATAGTTATTATTACGTGCATTGAATCAAGAGCCGCTGTCCGAGAGCTAGCGAGCGAGCGTATAAAATATGTATCCCGCTCACCGCTCAGCATTTTGTGTCTCACTCAAATCTCTCACTCGCTCGCAACTCGCAAGCGACGTCGTTCACGGTCCGGTCGCGTCGGTCCGCAAAGTAGTGTTTCAGATTCAGTGTTCCAAATGATGCATTTAAAACATTACTGACGTTCCAATCTTTCGAAACACTAAGATGTTTCGGAACAGTGAGTCGGTTCAGTAAAGAGTTACACACCTCTACTGCACTGACAACAAACACAACGTTTATTTTCTACACTACATTACACCAATTGAATATTCGATAAAATATATGTATATACCACCTGAACATTACTACAAATGAACATTATACTTTTTAATCAATAGCGCAAATGTTGTTATCGCAAATAAATATTCGACGAACTGAAAATTCTGTCAAACGATATTATACTAAGTGATGATTTTCTTAAACGTTGTTCGATTTAGTAATATTGTATCAAACGTTGGTCGACCAAACAAGGGTGAACCAATATTTGTATACACCGACGAGTTTACATCAAGGGTAGCAACTAAGACTGCAGTTGGATGGAGACAATTCAGTTGTATAAACGGAAGCAATGCACCATGTTTGTTCAATGCAAGGGCGAGAATTCGATGCAAAATCTTTCAATTATGAAAGGTTAAATGTAATGGATTTAAGAGCTTATGTTGCTATAAATTTAGTCTAGAATTAATACGATCAGCGCAACCAATTGGTATTGATATGGTTATTGAACTATGTTATTTGCCTTTCAGCATTTCCTGCTGGTATCTTGCAGCCGCCTTTCTACGGAAACGGAATTGAGTGAGTTACAAGAAAATAATTAAAGGGTACCTACAGGCAAAACACAGGGAGTGTCCTAATAAATTGTTTTACCTCATTACGTCGTTTTTTGAGAAAAATACAAGTAAAATAAATTTCTTCTTAAGATTCTTATCATTTGTGCCATAAACAACATTATTCTTGCTTACTACAGTTGTCTTAAATAAATGTACCTAAGTACATCTATTCTTCTTTTATCTGCACCAAGATTGGTAGAAAATGCCTTAGGCAACAGTCAGCTTGTTTTTAACGTGCATTTAGTTTTAAGAAAATAAGAATTGAATATTAAACTTCCATTTATACTTCTCTCTTCTACCACAAATTACTTTAAAAAGATATAATAAATAAAAATTTTAACATTCCCCTATTTCCTTGTGCTTTGCCTGTTCCCTTCAGTTATATTTTGCTCTTCTTAAGATCAGATCTTTCGATTCACTCCACAAAATTGATAACTCATCTAAATAATGTTGTCTTTCAGAGCGATCAACTACGGATCTATTGGTGCCATAATGGGTCATGAAGTTACTCACGGGTTTGATGACCAAGGTAAGATTGATGTAAAACAAATAAACTTTGTTTGAACTTTGGCCTAGCCACGTGTGAGCTTAAAAAACTGAAGCTTTATTAAATGAAGATAATACACCTTATGGTAATAATGAAATAGTCAACAGATAAACGTCGATCCTCCGAATAAGGGTTTCCCAGATCCAATATAAGGGGAAACGCTGTTCACCATATCCTGATATACCTGCAATTACCATAGATGACATAACAATGGTTTTATGTACGTTGCTTAACCAAATGGACCTGAAAAGAAGGGTTTTGTGGACCTATAGGTACACAAACATTGTTTGATTGGGAAACGGGCTCATAACTTTGAAGACTTTAAGCAAGTGTTATACCGCTAGACTATTAGTATTGCTGATATAACTAGCTGATAGTATACCAACATATACAATTTTGCAGGACGTCGCTACGACGAAGAGGGAAACCTAAAGCAATGGTGGTCAGCAGCAACGCTTGAGCATTACCAGTCTAAAGTGCAGTGTATTATTGACCAATACAGCAAATATCACATGCCTCAGCTACCTAACTACACTGTAAGTTTAATTAATGAATATATGTTTCGTCTTGGAACTCCTTTTGAAATTACCTTGTTCGTCTCTTAACTCTTTGGCTATTTATATATCTAGCAGATGAGGCGCAGGACTAGTTTTGTAGCGTAGATATGGTGTTTTTGGATATATAAGGTCATAAGGTTTGACCATGCATTCATTCGTATTCCGAAATAATTATTTCAACGGCCAGCTAAGAGGTTGATCTTTCTTTAGTGACGACGGATGGTCGTCAAGATTAAGAGTCGATTTTGTCAACCCAGGCCCATCTTCCTAACTTCAAGGTGTCCAGATATCACGACCAGTAGTAATAGTCTAGACGCCATTTCTGACACTTAATCACTTAGTTTGGGGAATTTATTTAACCACAATTTCAAAAATGGTAATATCAAGTACATATCATTGTGTTTTCTTTAAACCAGTTGTAAAAAAATAACTTGCGAGTCGATATGGTGAGGACTGTTGGTACTGTACAGCCACTGCACAAGCTAAGCACGATTGTTTTCTTTTGATTCGTCTGTCACTGTCGCCATATGGAGTCTGGAAGACTTTTGGAGAAACTAAGTTGTAACGTGTCGGTGTGCAGGTGCACGGGTTCAACACGCAGGGCGAGAACATCGCGGACAACGGCGGGCTGCGCGCGGCGCTGGCGGCCCACGCGCTGCTCGCGGCCCGCGCGCCCGCGCCGCGCGACGCGCTGCCCGGCCTGCCGCACTACTCGCCCGACCAACTCTTCTTCTTGGGATTCGCACAGGTATGTTTCGCCCCACTAATTGTTGGTGGGAGTCAGTTCAAAATAGTGTCTTCTATCTTAGATTCGCTAGCTCTAAGGTGGAGTGAGAGTTGCAAAAAACTCCCCTAACAATCTTCATAATTTCAGAATCAAATAAAAAAAAATCAAAATCAGTCATAATTTCTCAATCCCTCCGCCAGCGTCTGCCCTGAGTTCATGTTTAACAGTTGAGGCTGCAGAATCGTTCTCTTTAGCAGGTTACTAAGTATATTGATAACTTTTTAACTATTGTCTACATAGGAACTTTTTCCCCTCTTCGCCCGACCAATTGTTAGTGTTTAAAAGACCATTTTCTATCTTAGATTCGCTAACTGTAAAGTAGAACGACATTAGCACAAAACTCCCCTAAATTAAAAGTCATAATTCGTCAATTCTTCCGCCAGCGACCGCCCTGAGCTGAGATCCAAGCCTCACAGGAACGCTCTATTGCGCAGCTTACATCCTAAATTGATACTTCTAAACCATTAAATAAGGTTGAAGCCCTGTTCACCTTTAAAAAATGAAGAAACAAAAGCTACGTGACTGCCCGATATTTTCATCCGAAAAAAATGGATTCATAAAGATTTATTTTCCTCAACAGATATGGTGCGGTAATTCAACAGTAGGAGCTCTCAAGTCAAAAATGGTAGAAGGAGTGCACAGTCCGAACAAGATCAGAGTGATTGGTACTCTAAGTAACTCGAAGGAGTTTGCGGAAGCGTGGAAATGTCCCAAAGGTTCTCCCATGAACCCTGAACATAAGTGTGTGCTGTGGTGATGTGCTGTGATCAAATTATGAGCCAAAGACTCAATAGGTTACCTGATATTACAATATTATGTGTTCTGTTTAACAACGAACATTTTATTCTATGTTTGTATGCATATGAATGTCTGCATGTTTTCGCCTAAAGGGTTCTTTATTCTAACAATAGTAAAACTTTGACAGGATGTCTTAGACCCTATAGCAAAATATGTTTAACATTTTTGAACATTTTTAGACCTGAGAAGCATAAAGACGAATATACCATATACTTCAGAAGCGTTTGATCGTAAGTGCCAGTTACGATAAAGGCACATACGACGAATGTTTGTGATGTATAATGGCACATCCGACCTTATGCTTCTGAGCTCTAGAATTATACTTACAAATGTGCAAACATTTCGTAGGAATGACCAAGTCAGATCGATCAAATTGTGGTTGTATACGTTTAAGTTACCTTAAGCTTAGTTTAGGTTCAGAAATAATGTGATGCACTCAATGTTATTTTGTGATGATTATGTAGGTAGGGAGATAGATGTAGTAGGTAGCTAAGCTTCTGTGAGGTGAAAAATAGTTTTTTTTATTATATATAAATTGTGTACAAAAAGACATGGTAGTCATAAAATATAAATTTTAATAGAGTTGACTAATTGCATGGATTTACATTTTTATACTACAAGAAAAGGGAAATATTTTCTTGTAGTATAAAAATCAAATTAATATTAATTTAGCAGAAAAATGTGATACATATTTTAATTCTGACTATATTATAAAATATTCCTCGCTGTCCTTGATATCCGATTTCTTATGATGAAAGTGTTCTTGAATTTTAATTCTAAAATTACTTTAATATTCGAAATTTTCATTACGTTGCATAGAAATTAAATAGATTGTTCTTTTGGATTTAATTTGAATGATAAAAAAGAAATCTGAATGAAAGCGTGTGTTTATTACAAGTACTTATTCATAAATTCGATTGCATTTTGTATGATTATAATAATATTATTTAAATCATAGAATAACTTGAGTGTTACAACATTTTATATCGTAATAAGAACAAATTAAGTATATTTATTACCAAAAACAGGAATGAAAATAATAAACATTTAAAATAAAAACGTATTTTAATTTAATACCTAATTCCTTGAGAATGGAAAAGTAATCATCATCATCATCAGCCCGTATAACGTCCAATGGAGAACATGGGCCTCTTCCTGAGGAAGGGTTTTGCCATAGTCACTGGTGGATAATCTCCTCGCGGATGCGGCGAGAAATATGATGAGGAGATCACCACCGCGATGCGGTTGAGGCGCTGGTTCAAATCTGCGCTTATGTCTAGGTGTTCAAATCTCACATTGCCTATCAATGGCAGCCAAACAGAAAAGGAAGCTCACGTACCTTGAAAAACCAATATTCATCCAGCAATGAGTACCCGCGCTTTCTTCCACTGCTTTACTGGCGCCAGTTCACGACGATAACAGGATCCGTCTCGTTGCACAATCCTCCACAGTACACAGGCGAAGTTATATAGCGATTTCTTGATATGTTTCTCAAAAAAGTCGGTAAAATATGCGATGCGTTGTAAAAGATGTTTACAGTAAGAGCGATGTTAGCGAAGAGAAGAGAGCGACGCGAATGTATACGCGGCAATAATGCGTTCCATCTTTAAATTGCGCGGGAATTATGCCTTCTTAATATAGGCATTACAATTCACGCGCGCCGCCAATTCTATCAGGCTGACCATAAACAAGCAACGTGAAATATTTTTTAATATTATTATTGAAAATACGCGAAGATAAAAACGATACTGTCCAGTCACCACCACAAAACCGCAGGCGGGTTGGGGACCGCAGTATTATGTTGTAACATACAGGTTAACGTCTCTGCCTATTCTCTGGTATCAGATAATTGGCTAATCATCATAATCCTACTAGTATTATAAACGCGAAAGTTTGTAGGATGGATGGAAGTTTGCACGCGGATAGTTTATAAGCTGGATTAACATATAGGCTATACAATATCACGCTCCGACCCACTGGAGCAGAGTGACGCGCATAAACCGCGGGGCACAGCTAGTCAAATATAAAAAAAATACTAAAATTGTCACAAAGGGTTTTATTACAATAATAACAATAGATTCATCTATTTTTTTCTCTTATACTGGAATTTATAGACAGGGGCCGATGTTTTAGTTCCCGGCTTCACTCGTCGAGGTTTCATTATCTTGACATCTTGTAACTGTCGTTTCAACTCCATCTTCTGTTGTATGACTGTCAACTCTTTTTCTCTGTCTATTCTCTTAGTGAGTTCTTTGTACACTTTCTGCTTTTTCTTTTTCATTGATTCAAGTGTCTGAAATAATAAGAAATATATACATTATATAATTAAGACAACCTCCGTAGCGTAGCGGTAATAGGCTCGCTTTAAAACTCGAAGGTCGTGGGTTCGATCCCCACGCCGAACAATCTTTGTGTAAGTTCTAAGATTTCTTACCGGGTCTGGTTGGTTGAGAGACTGCCCTCCTTGCCTCGGAAAGCACGTTAAGGCGTTAAGCCTTTGGTCCCGATTGTTATTACATCATCTATAATAATCGTATATCAAGGAACGGGCAGCAGCGTTTCCTTGTGTGGTACAACCTAATACTGCGGTCACCAACCCGTCTGCCAAGCGTGGTGACTATGGCAAATACCCTCCCTCGGGAGGAGGCTCATGTTCAGCAGTGGACGTTATACGGGCTGATGATGATATAATTAATGTTGTTCTTTATAGATAGATCTTGAAAATAGGTCTGACTTAGAACAGACCACCTCATGTCTTTCTATGGGTGTCATAAGAGGCGACTGAAGGACATACATGATGGATGGGCACACAGCATCCATCAGCCCAAGGTTACTTACCATTTTATTGTGATCACCAATTCACCTGCCAAGTGTGGTGATTATAACAATATCCGACAACCCTGGTTTACCAAAGTCTAAAGAATGTTCAGCAGTGGATATAAATGGGCTGTTTAATAATGTTTTGTATAGTAACTGTATTGGACTTAGCGAATTTTAATGGCCAACCTAGATTAAATTACTTGATATTGTAAACAATCAATATTATATTTTTTTTTAACAGCATCTACCTCCTACAGCTTTTTTTTTGTGTTTTTCATCAGATCAGCCATCAGGCTTCCCAAGATGTGACACAAAGCAATTGGTTTATTTGCTTATAGGCTAATCCCTCACTGTTTTTTGAGAACTGGCTAAAATGTTTTAGGTTATGCAAGTGTATGGTTAACAAAATGTGGGAGGGACTTACAAATCTATATAAATAAATAAATAATCGCCAAAATAAATGTATAACTTGATAATGTCTTTATCAATTTGGTAAAATCACGTCGGTTTAGGGTGGATCTTATTTGACATTAGTTTATAATATTTGTATAAATAAATAAAACAAACCTCATTATCTAAATCTGGTAGCACAATTTTATCGAGATCCGCCATTTTGGGTCTATTAGACTTCCTGCCAAGCAAGGCTGGATGAGTGTCCAATCTCTTTGCTAAATCAAAGTTCTTTTCTTCTCCTTCATCTACAAAGAATGTATGTGTGTTTGGAGTGGCATCAGCAACATCAGTCATGTGGAGTTGAGCCTGTAATTATTAAAAATAAATTTAAACAAAAAATGATTTGTATTTACGTAAACCAATTACAGGCATGTGTAAATAGTCAAACATAGCATATAACGACGGACGCTACCAACGGATCCAATGCTGCAAACTAAGAAGATTTGGCGAAACAAACTCAGTGGGTTACTCTACCACCGGATTCAACACAGCCCAGTGGTATTAATAGTTAAGGTATGCAATCACATCAATTACAGACAGTTCACAGAATAAGACACAGTTCTAGTTACAACTATTGTAGTTGACTGTATGGTTGTATACCCGGTGAAGTAGCAAAAGCCTCGTGGCTAACCACGTAAGTCAAAATGAAAAATGAAAAAAGCTGTATGGTCTTTGGGAGGTTGGTGCAAGATAGTACCCAAAGCCTCTACATTATAATCTAGAATACTATAGTAACCTTTTGCTATGAGAATAGTTTTAAATAAGATTAATCCAGTCAGTAGGAATGTTTGGAATGTATATGCTTAGAATGACACATGCCTATAGTTTCATGTTATAGTTTAATACAACATTAGTTATGTGACTGGGGTTCTTGTATATCTTTATTACATATGAAAAAGCTAGAAGTACCCACTAAAGTAAAAACAATTTACAGATTATTAATACACAAGTCCTTACCTGCAATCTGTTAATTCTCCTTGACTCCATGGTTCTCTTCATATTAATGTACTTTATATCCTGGGTCTGCATCAACTTTACCTGTTCCGTTGTATGCTCATCTTCTTTTTCCACTTCATGATGGATCTGAAGAATTGATGAATAATGGGGAGATAAGAGATTAATTTAATTTAATGTGAGTAATTGCCTATTCATCATCATCAGCCCGTATAACGTCCACTGCTGAACATGGGCCTCCTCCCAAGGGAGGGTATTTGCCATTGTCACCACGCTTGGCAGGCGGGTTGGTGACCGCAGTAATATGTTGTACAACACAAGGAAACGCTGCTGCCCATTCCTTCATATATGATTATTATACATGATGTTATTCAAATCAGGGCCAACGGCTTTACCTGCTTTCCGAGGCATAGAGGGTAGACCCTCAACCAACTAGACCCGGATAAAAATCTTAGAATTAACACAAAGATTTCTTGTCTGGTGTGGGATCAAACCCACAACCTCCAAGATTGAAACAGAGTCAAATACTGCTATGCTACAGAGGTTGTCTAATTTAGGTTTTGCCTATTATTGCTGACTATACATGTTTAAGTTTTTTCTCGCTACCTTCAGTTAATGAAGCTTTATGAATGCTGCGAAACTCTGTTATTGACTTAAGAGATAATTGTCATCATCTTGCTATCACTTAGCAGTGTATGCAAACTGTAAGATGCCGTAACTTTGACGCAGCTGTATTGAGCTGTTGATTGATAGTGGGGTGAATGTTCATAACTCATATTATTTAGTTATAAGCTGTCGAGTTTCTAAATAAATAAATAAATAAGGGCAAGGTTGTATTAAAATTACTATGTATCTGTTTGTATGTTTTACTTAAATGTTATATCTCAGATACATGCTGTGGGGGACAGCACTATGCAAGTGACAATAGATAATAAGATTAAAGATCAAATTTTGCATATTGCTATTTCAGTCTTTACTGAAAATATTTCATGACGTATAAAATGTCACCTTGTTAGACACTGTTTTTAAGCACTATACCCAATGTCCAACCTGTTTCAAAAACTCAAATATTGGTAAGTATCTAAATGCAGAGCCAATACAGGCAAGCATGACATACACTGGGGCTGCCCAAACTATTTTATTCTGTGACACCTCGTGGAATTTATCTTTATTTGTAACACTTTTATTCAAAAACTGCCTATAATAACAATTTTAGTTCTAGCCTAGTAACTGGTTATCAGAAAAGCTTTATGAATAAAAACAAATACGAAGTGATTGTTTTTTTAAACATTATAAGGAGAATTTTTGCAATCTACTAGTATGCTTGTTAACCCCTCGTGCTAAGCTAAATTGCTTGTGTTATGAGTGGGTTCACGACAGTAGTGCAATGAGTGAGGTTCGAACAGGTCACCTCAAGATCACAAGTCTGACGCCCTAGCTATTGGGCTATGGCCGCTTTTATTGTACTCTTTTGAATGACTACTCATGACAAGGATATGTTTGCTTTTGTGAGCACAACTTCTCAAAAAGAGGCTCTAGAGCGTCGTGACATACAGTAAGGGGAGCCCTGACATAGACTATCGTACTTGAATATAAAAAAAATATTAAATTAATCTTTGTATGTTACTAACCCCTTCTTTAACCCGAGAATTGATCATATGAAAGTAGAATTCATCAGGATTTTTGTCGAGTGTTCTTTTCCTCAACAACTTCAATGTTTCTCCCTTCTCATGGTAGTCGTCTGCCCGTTTCTTATAGTCTTTCTTCTTTTCGAGTAAGCCCAAGTGTTTGCGGGCCTCGGGCTGATGGCGCTCTTTGTGTGTCTTTTGATTGGCCTTTGCGGCCTTCTTCCAGGACGACATGGTCACTTAACTTTTAAACTATGCAAAGTATTTACTTATTTCCTACAAAACATCATCAGCAATACGATACGAGCAGTTTGCACGTGTAATTGACAGTGACAGTTGATCACAGTTGACATATTGAGTGATGCCAATTCGCAAAAATATTTACCCCTAAAACTGAATTAAAGATTTTGGTATATTAGTAGTAGGTACATTTAATATAAAAATAAAGATAAATTAATAGATTAATAAAACGACAAAAAATAAAACATTTAGATATTTATGCAATACTTTAATATGACTTACGAGTATGACGATTTTCTTCTATTAATATTTTGGTGATAAGGTGTAACGCTAATGATACGTCTGCGCCCAATTAGAGAGAGTATTTTATTGGTCTACTATATAAAGTTGTTGCGAGGACGTTTTTATTTTTAGTGTGTTTGTGTTATGTTTTTTTATTCAAAAATATAAATTAAGAATAGTTTTTATTTTGTATATCGTCGTAAACTAAAAATTATTCTAAATGTATAAATAAAAAGTAATAATAATAATTTAAAAGTTGGTTATAAATGCATATGAAAATGTCTTTTGAGATTCTGGTTAATTTGTTTATTTATTTTTCATTTTTGTTTACTCTATTTTAGGGGAATTTGCAAATTTGGTAACCCCCTTATTTACTGCCACATTTGACATAATACCGCTTTAAACCTAAAATAGAGCCTTTATATTATTAGATTTTCAGCCATTTCTATAGGTATTACAAAAAATTAAGCATCATTGAATAGGTAGTTATAAATTACAGTAATTTCAGTAAAAGTTACAGTAATTTAGTTAGTTTTGAAGGCCAAGACAAAATACTACTATAGGGGAGTGATATTAGAAAATCGCCAAAGCAATGAGTGCGAGCGCGGGAAAAAATGACAGGTATTCATTTGATTGATTCTTCTTTGAAACAAAGTATTCGGTTTAGGTATTTCGGTTTCTCAAACCTTGTAGATTCTGATAGCATAGCGATTTTTAATAAGCTGTTCAAGTTTTTGTAATATATTTCATAAAAAATTCAGTGACAGTCAAGTACCTATATACGAAAAACTAGGTTAACTAAAACTAGGCTATACAATACTTATTTTAAAACATGTTTACCATTGAAATAACTATAAAATATACCTAGTTTAGAATTAAAATCGCTATGCTACAAGGTTTATGCAACCGGAAACCGAAAGAATGAATCGTTTGTTTTTAAGAGAAATCAACCAATGAATGCCCGTAATTTTTGACCGCGCCCGCCTAAGTAACCACGTGGCAAAATTAAATATCAATTGTATCCATTTATTTGCGTTCTGCTACATATCACTAGTTTTAGTGATAGCATTCTGTCGGGCGACGAAGTCGTGCCACTCGATGTCCCCCAGGGCTCTATTCTAAGCCCGGTCATATTCAATCTGTAGGTATATCGTCATTTAACACTAATTGGCCCGTAGCAAGCTTTTCCGATAACCGATGACCTGTGCACCTCTTTACTGCCTCCTACCCCGAATTGAGCAAAAAAACTATGTCGGCGTAGGTACCTACACTTAATCAAGACTATTGCCAAATAAATAGAATACGTTGTACAAATACAGCAACGAGCGCGTGGCCGTCGTGGTAGGAAATAACGCTTTAAGTATATAGGCTGGCACGGTAAGACGAATGTGGCTGAAAAACTTACTGTCGTTCAGGTCTATCTACTTCGTAATAGGTATTGAATTGTGGCGTGGTACAACTGCTCTCACATTAGTACGAGCAACATACCTACAAAAAATTTAAGCTAATTATAGAGACCAGCGGACAATTCCCAAAACGCATAGAAAACTTACTACTCTGGCATATATTCGATTGAGATGAATGGCACCTCCGTGCAAATCCTTTTAAAATAATGATGCACATCAAAGATCTGCCGATGATGCCGTGTGGTTTCCGGCTTAGAATAGACCACCCCATGTCTTCCCATGGGTGTCGTAAAAGGCGACTAAGGGACATATGGCTGATGGATGGGCAGCAGCATCTATTAGCTCAACATTTGCATCTTACTGCGATCACCAATCCGTCTGCCAAGCGTGGTGATTATGGCAATATCCCTCTACGATCCTGGCTTGCCAAGGTCTGTTAAGAGGAGGCCCATGTTCAGCAGTGGACGTCAACGGGCTGTTGATGATCAAAGATCTAGAGACCCCTGTTGACACCTACGCCCGGTACAAACAGCACAATCTCCTCCTAACTTATATTAGATTAGGTGAAACAGGCTCGTAGGTAGAAAACCACAAAACAGAGTCGGCTACTAAGCAAGTGTCTCCATAAATTTTAATTAGCTGTAAAATATAAAGATATTTTTTAAGCATACATTTTAATTAGCTATAATTAGCTGTATTATATACCTTTGTCGTATGTATGTATAATATATACAGGGTTGATACGACAGAGGGGCTTTCCTTTAAACTGCCTATACTAGGTACCATTTCCAAGCTCTGTACCAAAAATCAATTAAATAGGAGCAGTAGTTTAGTCGCAAATGATTTTTTAAGTTTTTGCGCCGTTTGAACACGATGTATCTTTCCTTACGATGCGTTGTTGCCGCTCTGACGCAAATCATTGCAAAACATCCCGCACCGGCGCGCGCGCGACGTTGCCGCTTTGCTAGGTCAGTGAAATTTATTTACAAAGGGTGGTTACGTTTTACTCTGATTTGTAAGCTATTTAGTTTGTTTGAAAGAAAAAAAATCTCAATTTGGTTGCTTTTTATTTTTATACCGTATCGGATTAATAAAAAACACGTACCTATATAGTAAACGTAGCGTAATTTAATGCCCCTCTGTCATATCAACGTTGTATATCTACATACGACAAAAATAAGGATACTGTAAATAGCTGACACACCGGTATCCCGGATACAAGGACCTGGAGGCTAATCACGTAACGCTAAGACCAGTCGCGTAGCTATGATATGATCAAGGGCCTTGGGCCAAAAACAATCTAGAGCCCATAAACTGTCTGGTTTTATTGTTGCTGGTTATTTTAAAAACACTATTATCACGGTAGGCCGCGGCTTGGCAGGCTGTGTATATCCCTGGCACTGCTTAAGTCCATGAGCAGCGGTATCACTTAACAACAGGTGAGCAACTAGCTCATTTGCCACCGTTGATAATAAAAAAAAGGCAAAAAGATGACAGCTCACTAGATTTTGGGTCCCTCTGAGCTCGGGAGTCCCGGGGCACTGCCCGGTGCTACTATCTCTCCTGCATAAATGCAAAAATTACAGCAATTACTTATATAGACACATATTTTGGCGGAATCAACACTAGATATTTTGTCTATAAAATTCAGAATAATATGGATTTCCGCAAAGTAACGCCTGATTCTATTAATTAACTTTTTATTCTATTAATTCTCTGTAAAATTATATTTTTGTTACTTTAAAGCATAGGTACATATTGTGTTTTGTTTTATGTATTTTTGTTTTATATAAGACTAGGTATCTATTTTCATTTAATTTTTTGTTTTTTGTAAAATAAAAACACATACCTATCGACAATACATAATTACATACCCACCTAAATTGCCTGACTTACACACAAAAGGTCAACGATTAACATTGATTTTAGGAATAAAGACATGACCGCCATTAATACTAGTTCAACCCTTAATCACCACCACGAGTAATAAACTGTCTACAGCGCTTTGAAAACTGATAGGTTAGTATTTATTAATCAGTTGGAACAAGGACGTCAAACAAACTTAAATACCACAAGTACTGCAGTGTTTGAGTAGTGACAATTCAAGGGCAGTGTATTCCGTGTTCAGTTTATAAAACATATTAAAATGTAAAAATATTATAACAGTATACGATTTTTCTGCAAAAGGTGGTTTCGGTAGATCATTTACAAATAAATAATAACTTATTAAGTAATCGATGTAAATTGTGAATCGCAATTTTTTTTAAAGACATCATGGCAAATTCGGCAATTTCTAAGGTGGTTAAGCAATATTTTAAAACTACTACGATGCACGGTTTCAAGTACTTATATTCGGAGTATTATGTGGATAGGTAAGTAGTAGTTATTTTTTTAAATCATTGTCAAACAATTGCAAGAAGTATGATTTGATTTAGAGTAACAATATAAATTCAGGTGGTAAGCTCCACAATTTAGGTACTGACCATAATTGAAAGTCCGGCTCAAAACCTTGCCTAAAAAGGTCACTGAGGGATTAAGTAGGTACCATTTCAAAACTCAAATCTTAGCTAAAACTTGTCATATCTTTATTAATGACTAGCGGCAAGGATAATGTAACATTCTAATGGTGAAAGAATTATCGAAATCCATTCAGTGGTTTTTAAGTTTATTCGAAACGAACATACACAAATATAAAAATACAAATAATACTATTCCCCTTTTATAATATTATAATGATGTGTTGCATATATCGTTAAAGAATATTGTTATAAAATTGGTTGTACTTATTCTTTGTTTTCATCCAAAGAGTAAAAGCCAGAAAAGGGAGTTATTTTCTGGCTTTCTGCCTAGTACCTACCAGAGCACTGTTGTCACTATCCTATTTACGGCACTGAGCATAGGTAATTTAGGATTTTAAAGGCTTTTACTCTTTGGATGAAAACAAAGAGCATAAGTTCATCTGAATCGTAACAAAGGGTATCGTTAGTATCGTAGCCTTCAATTGCTGCACGTGTCCAAATATCGATTAAAACTGTATACCTGTAGGTAGGCAATCAATTATTACGTATTTTTTTATTTTTAACTGGTACATATTTTGATTTAGATTTATCTTTACTACTTACTGTTAAAGCTTTAGTTTTTTTTTTTTTTTTTTGCTTTATCCGTTTAGAAAAAATCTTTCAGTTTTAGATAAATATCAATTTCTTAGCTGTTTACCGATTTGAAAAAGCAATCGTTTAGTGAGTATATAAGTAATTTTGGGCTAATTTGGACTGCAAAGCGTTTGCGTTAAGTTAGCGATGACGATCGAGACGTCGATCGAGATGACGGGCTGTTGAAACGAAGCGAAGCAAATTGGCATAATTTTTCTGGACAAAAAACCACGCTGTAATTGTTTTCATACTCCGTACTCCATTTTACACTGTATTTCTCTCGTTCTTTGGCAGTATACTGTGGGTTGTGTGCTGTTGTGCCAGTGCGTGTTGCGCCGGCGTTCTAAGCGCGGTCCTGTGGGAGAGGTTCCTTGAGGTTCCAACGGTGCTGGCGCTCTCCAGGGATATGCATACCAGTGGAGTTGAAGACCAAGTGCCCGCTATCGCTATTTGCCCTCCCACAGACCGATTTGATGATATAATCCGGGAAAAATTGTACGTATTACTACTTATCTGTATATTTTATTTCTTCATTTACGTATTTCAACTGCCTTTTATATACAAAGTCAATTTTTTAATGGTTATTAAGAGAGGATATATACAGTTTCTTTCTTTATCAACCTGAAATAATGTGGTACATCATCATTATTTGATTACAGAAACAATCCGAATGAACATCTAAAATTACAAATATCAAACACATTAGCAGATATCGTTACTCGTAAATCTGTCGTAGGAGAGAGACTGCAGATTTTAAGCGAATTTTTGCATGACAGTCATATATCGTTACAAGAAATAATGAAGAATCTTACAATGAGTTGTAACGAGCAGGTCTCAAGATGCCGGTACCAGAAAGTCACAGTACCTTGCGATCGACTTTTCAAGATAGAATTTACGTCTTGGGGAGTATGCTGTGTGATGCGGGCAAAAAGGTAAGATACAGACCTATTGATTCAAAAGTTCAGATGAAGGATCAGAAGTCAGGTCAAAAAAAGTCAGAGGAGGGTGGTGTAATATCGGTATATAATGTTTATCTTAAGTAGAAGGGGCGGAAAATAACTATGTGAGTAAAATAGTTGGCCAAGCAAAAAGTTTTGCAACGAATTTTGTAGATGTTTTATCCTTTTTTTGTTGTTGTCCGGGGGAAAATGCATTTACGCATTCCTACCGCCGCTGCAGCGTATTCGCGCACTGGCGGTGGGATATGTGGGACTCGCCCTCTCCATAGCGTGGTATACTTAACTCATACCACGAGGAGAGGACCCTACACCACTGAAACCCCCGGGACACTCCTTCGATCAGCCGTTGGCGGGGGGGCCAGGTACGCATAAGTAGTCCGCTCCCCCGACGGCACCCGCGGCCAATATGGTACCGCGGGATCTCCTGGGCCACACTTACAGTGGCCTACTTGCCCAATTATAGGGACGCCCGGAGTGTAGAGTTGCCCTTCTCCTCATGGGTCAGCATCGAAGGGAGCGGGGCCCATGTGCCCCACCCCCCGAAGCCGAGCCTAAGGCGGTAGGCGGCGGGTTTTCTGCCCGCCGCCGACGGCCAATACACCGTACGCGGAGTGGGTGGGCGGAGGGATCTCACTCAACTCGTAAGAAAATAAAAGCTCAAATATCTTTTACTATTTGGGTTAACATTTGGCTTATCGATTAAAGTATCCATAATTTTATATTCATGTGGCATCTTTAAGTAGAAAGCTTGTCGGACTTTTGTAACTGTAATATAAAACACAATATAGCTAGATATTATATGACTACACATACATTACAGGTTATTAGATGTTGTGGCAAGGAATCATCACATTACTCAGATGTTAGACTTGGTAACGCAGTGCAGTAATGGACCGCAGGTTTTCGGATGCCAGGTTCGTTTCAGCTTTATTGTTTTTTTTAAAGTGGATAACTGATACTTGATCGACTATAACATTGTTTGCGTACTTATGTAATAAGAAAAAAATATTTGGCTTTGATTTTTATATTCACCTTCAGAATATCAATCTTTGCTCTTAAAACACAACTATGGAAATGAAACCCTTCGCCGGGAAGGAATTTACAAATACACTATTTCTGAATACCAAGGTTCAGAATAACTTTGACAGAGACAGAGAGAAGCAACTTCGGACCAATGAGCCAATAATATCGTATGTTTATTTAAATAACTTGTTTTTTTCAGCTCATAACACTTTACAATGGCGAAGACAATGGGCCTGAATGGGTGACGACTAATAATCTAAAGCCAGGGAACTTTTACATGACTCAGCTACGTTTCTTGGTGGTGCCCGCGAACCCTTACCCAGATCCCAGTTCCACTGCACAAGCTGTCTGCGTACCTGACGATGGATATTCGAGAAGTCGTTGCATGGTTGGGGATATTTATTTCAATTTGTATTATTTAATTTAGGTTTTCTATTTTCAATTTGTGTTATTGAATAATATATAATTGTGATACATACAGCTAAAAGCAAATAATTTAAAATATTACTAACTTCCTACTAATATTATAAATGCGAAAGTTTGTATGTGTGGATGTATGTATGTTTGTTACCCTTTCACGCAAAATCTACTGAATAGATTTGGCAGAAAGTTTGCACGCGGATAATTTATACGTTGGATTATCATGAAAGCTACAAAATATCACGCTCCGACCCACTCGAGCAGAGTGAAGCGGGTAAAACCGCGTGGTGCAGCTAGTATTCAATAATAATATTCTAATGGATAAATAAAGTTTAACATCTTTCAGCTGAGGTATAAAAACCTTATAAACTAGTGATTTTATGTTCCTTATGGTTTATTTTTGTATCATCAGATAAAAATTATCACAAGTATCAGTTTTGCAAAATTTACCCTTAATAAATAAATATGACAACTATCTGTTCAGTTTATGTTTGAAAATGAATATTTAATATAATATCAATGCTTTCTTTTAGCAAAAATGCGCAGAAAAAGCATGTGGATGTAAAGATCCTCTTCTTTTTATTTCGCGAAGGAAGAATATGAATCCCCATCTTTCGGAGTGTCCTTTGTCTAAGCTGAGCTGTTTGAGAGATGAATGTGAGTACCTAGGTCGTAATAGCCGTGACTTATAGACTGCTAGTATCTAAATTCAAGTGCAAAATTGGGCTGCTTAGTGCTCATTGTCATATGGTAGTATCCAATAATGGTCCTTTGAGCCGGAAAAATATTCATTTGAAAAAATACTAAGAATACGAATAATACGAATCGATATATAATTTACTCCTCTGCAATTTTCCATGGTTTGGTAGTTATTAATCTTGGGGCAAAATGCAATTTTAATTAAACTTCCACGCTTCTGTAGTCCAATCTGTGTTCTTTTCTTTATGTCCCTGATTTTGGCACTCATTAGTCAGATTAAGTATCTCTTAGACCCAAGTTCAGTACGAGAAAGTTAGGAGAATGCGTAGATTTAAAAATAAAGATGTATCTATATTTACTCGCCTCGCTCTTCACGAAAGTCACACAATGCCGGCATTTATTATAGGCTAATTATTTTTGAGGCGAATAACAACTTATTAGGCGACTAACTACTTGGATACAAAAAAAACTTGACAGCGATTAAATATTTTAAGTACAGTATTTTACAATTACATTACGTACCTACAAAAGGCAAGGATCTATTTAAACTTAATAATGGCTGCTACAATAAGACAGCAAATATATTAACAGGGCCGATGAAATAATAGGTGAGGTATTAAAAATAATGACTCGGCGGCTAATATTTACAGTGGGATATCAAACATTGTATTATTGACAATTATTGGTTAGGTTAGGTTAGACAGTTAATTTTATAAACAAACTCGTTGAATAATTTATGAAAACCTATTTTCAACTTCTTATCCGCCGTCAAGTTGTCGCCTAACAACAAATTCAGTTGTCACACCAAAAAATCACTGCCAAATTAAATTTAATCAAAGCTTACAACTCAAAATAAAGCTGCTACTTTATACTTAAAATGCTACTTCACTGTAGCTGCCAACTTATTATTTTTGCTACCCATTTTAATTATTTTTAAAACCCTAAATCAGATTAGTTTGTCGCCGCGTTAAATACATGCCTTTATTATATTTTTTACAATATTTCTTAAATATCTCTCAATTATATAGATAAGTTTTGTATAACTTAATTAAAATACATTGTTTTATATTTTAGATAACAATTCATGTTATTGTCTACCGTCTTGTAAAAAGATAACCACTATAATGGTATTGGAAACAATTCCAATGGATGCAATCGAATCTTCAGTTGATTCGTTTTAGTAAGTATCAGTAGTGACATCTACAGTAGCTGCACAAACTGCAAGAAGATGAGAAGCGCTATCTAGCACCTAGCATCCCAATTAACCTGCAACGCGCAAACCAAGTTCACAAGCAAATTCGAGCATATAAAAGTTCTGAATATCATCAAGCTTGGCAGGCGTTTATTATTTTCTAGTATTAGTGCGTAATTAGAAAGGAAGAAGGAGGCCGTATAACGTCCACTGCTGAACATGGGCCTGCACCCGAGGGAGGGATTTTGCCGTAGTCACCACTCTTGGCAGGCGGGTTGGTGACACAAGGTAACGCTGCTGCCCGTGCCCTGGTATACGATTGTTATAGATGATGTTATAACAATCAGCGGAGGGTAGGCCCTGAGCCAACCAGACCTAAAAACAAATCTTAGAATCTTAACAAACATTTTCTGGTCTGGCGTGGGAAACCGACGACCTCCAAGATTTAAGGCGAGCCAAATGCTGCTACGCCATGGAGCATTGGATAGTATTTAAATAAATACTTAGTCGCAAATAAATATTAACTTAAAATTTTCAGCTCCGATGTTAACATAACTTCTTCAATGGTTATTAATCTGAGGGTGAATGTGGAACTCTCCCGTCTCTTCGTATTAAACCCAACTGAGACTTGGTTCACGCTGCTATGTAAGTATAAACAAATGTAATAAAATACATCAGACGCTTCCAATTTATGCGTATAACGGTTGACTTTAGAATTTCTATAAACAGTTGTTCATACAAAAACTATGAACACATTTAAAAACAAAAATAAACCATAAAGCAAACGGCTAAGCGCGCTAATGAAAATTAAAAAGAAATTAATAAAAACAAATAAAGAGAGAATAGTCCGTCCCAACCGCGTGCAACACTTTTTGAATATATTATAATTTATTTAGATATGTTCTACCGGCAATAAACCTATTATATACAGTCCTACCTATTATATTCATTCCACTACCAGTAAACTCATAAATGACTATGAGTACCTACGTAGTAGTGTGATTCTAAATCATAGTCAGGGTACATACTCAAAAGAATCGTCTATTTTCTTTAGTATTATTTTCTATATTATATAAAAATAGCGACTCGCCCCGACCCAGTGTCTGTGGAAACTACAGAGGGGTTAAGTTAACGTCACACACCCTCAAAATTATTTCAACAACCGCCTTTTCAAACACGTTGTCATATCTGAAAACCAATATGGCTTCACACCGTTAAAATCCACTACGGACGCCATGCAAGCCACCCGAATCATTATAGAGAAGCATCAGGCAAACCACGAAGATCTACGTCTTGTCTTTATCGATCTCGAGAAGGCGTTTGATCGAGTGCCTCGGAAACTGGTGTGGCAGGCCATGAGAGCACAAGGTATACCTGAATGCTATGTCACCATAGCACAGGACATGTACTGCAGAAGTTGCACAAGTGTGAGAAGCTTGTCTGGACTAAGCAAAAGCTTCGAAGTCAAGGTAGGCGTTCATCAAGGCTCAGCCTTAAGCCCGCTTCTCCTCAACATGGTAATGGATCACCTAACAAAGGACATTCAGTCTCCCTTACCATGGTGTATGTTGTACGCAGATGACATAGTTCTCATAGACAAAAATGTCGAACTACTCCAAAGTACCCTCGAGAAGTAGCGACACGCTCTGGAAAACAACGGCCTCCGAATCAGCAGAAATAAAACAGAATACTTAGAGTGCGCATTCAGTGGGAACACCAACAACTCCAACTCGATTCACATCGATGGGAATCCACTGCCAAAGGTATCACAATTCAAGTACCTTGGTGCGATGCTGACAGCCGACGGGAGCATTGAGGCCGATGTTACCCATAGAATTAGCGTGGGGTGGCAGAGGTGGCGGGCTCTGACGGGGGTTTTACGTGACGCAAGAATGCCTATTAAAACCAAAGGCAAGATTTACAAAACTGCAATTAGACCAGCATCGACGTACGGGGCCGAGTGCTGGGCTATAAAGAAAGCTCACGAACAAAAGATGCACGTAAGCGAGATGAAGATTCTAAGATTATTATTATTAGTTTACTGATTAGTTGATTTAGCAGGCGTAACTCGACATCAGAGGAAGTAACAAGGTCGCGTCCATAGCAGAAAAACTCACCGAAAGCCGCCTACGATGGTTCGGCCGTGTCAGCACTGCCAGAAAATAGGAAAGGTAGAGGACGCCCACTAGCCACCTGGTGGTCCACAGTGGCCAAGGACTTAAAGCAAATATTTCGACAACCCAGGACAGACCATCCTGTCGCCGCAGAACGAGGAGAGCCGACCCCAAAAAATGGGAAATGGCTAGGACAAAGAAGAAGCGAACCGCCCCGACTTCGCACGCGTGCAAATCTGATGTATTAGGTATAGGTACATATAAACTTTCCCCTTGAATCACTATCTATTTAAAATCGCAATAAAATCCGTTGCATAATTTTAAAGATCTAAGATAGGGACAGACAGACAACGGGAAGCGACTTTGCTTTACTGTATTGTTGCTACACTTACGTAATCAATGTATTAATTAATTATGAGTAGGTACACCAATTAGGTACACCATTGTATCTGTTGATTACTATAATTATATAGATATGTAATATAGAATTTTAAAAAAACCCGCACATGTTTCGCTACTACAGTTTCATTTTCAAAGTGCAAGAGGTTGCTGCTCTGATATTTCTGCTTGAGGATTTTAATTTATATTTAACTATATTTGTGAAAAAGTCTAGAGCGTGCATTAGCGCACATACTGTTATTTGAAATGTATATTAAATAAAATATTGTAAACAAAAGTTATTAAAAAAAAGGTACCTACATAAACTGTGATACAAAAGATGACGAAAAAGAAAAAGCCCGGAGTTTCTTTCTTCCTTTCTTCTCCGAGTCGTCCACATAGGTAGCTAGTGAAAGGTTGCAAGTTAGCTAGGGTAGGATTCTCGCCGGCGAGGACCGCGTTGCACCCCTACCCCTGCCCTGTGATCCAGCGCCTGTAGGCCGATCACTTCCTTTTATGTTCATAAATCTGACTTATATATCAGTGGTACCACTGGGTCGTGGTCCTAACCCCTTAAGGGTGCCCCCAGGTGTGTGCCACTTAATTGTATGATTTTTTCCAAATTTTTCTATATTGAACCATTAAAGTCTAAAATAATTAATATGAACATAAACTTATTATGAGTAGAGAAATTAATGACCAGCTGACGGACGGACTACTTTGTCTGTAATATCCTACAATTTGCTACCGGTTAATTAAGTATCTAGTTTAATTCATAGAATAAGAATAATTGTGTAACATTGTGATTCTGACAAGTACAAGTGTATGTAAATACCTAAGTGCTGAATAAATTCATTATTTCATTATTACAAATCATGTTTGCTACCTCAGAAATATCCGATTATACCGAAATAGCTTCCCGCGCGCGGTTTCGCCCGTTCCCGTGGGAACTTCATAATTAAATATGGCTTATGTCATCCGGGGATAGTGTAGGTACACTTTCCAACGATGCGGTGAAAGTATTTTTCAAATCGATCCAGTAGTTTCGGAGCCTTTCCAATACAAACAAACTAACAATCAAATCTTTCCTCTATATAATATAAGTATAGATAACGCAAAAGCGTTTGCGATACCATTGCCATTTGTGTGATCTCTCAGAATGGAGCACTTTTTACCACTGTATTTCTTATTTCAGCATCCTTGGGCGGAGTTTTCAACATGTTTCTGGGCGTCGGACTTTTTAGTGCGTTAGAATTTTTATATTTCATATTTGTTAAATTACCTATCGCTATCAGGAACTCGTCAGAGACTGATCTAAGTCCTCACCCTTATATAGTGCATCGGTATTAATATGTAATTAAATTATTTATAATAACTATAATTAACTATTTTGGTGACGAAGTGGTGATGGTGATTCGCTTCTGAGATCTGGTATTGTGGCCATCCAATGTGCGTAGCTTTGTGTCCAAATTGAATGATTTATGTGTTTCTAAGTTTAATAAATATTTTAATACAATAAAATATTATTTTAACAATATTTTTGTTTAATTATATAGGTAGATTTACTGCCTACCCCAATGGGAGAAAGGCGTGATTATATATATCATATATATGTATGTATGTTATATAAATACAAATAAATGTTATCGGAACATTAAATTTTTTAAATTGACAGCAAATAAGACGGAAATTATAAATGAAAATGGCACAATGAGTTCGTACGTATGCCCTTGAAACAGGTTCAAAGGAATTAATTTAAATCTGTAGGTACCTTATAATAGATATTATTGAAAAAGTTTATACATAGATTAATGTTATTGTACCTACTCGTATCACCACGGTGTTAAAATAACACGGTGTTTAGTAGGTATTGCCGTCATGTACGTAAAAAAGGGCATACAAACCTAACTTTTTTTTTTCGAAATTTTACAAAAAATACAGACAGTTAGGTAATACCTACCTATAAAATAGTTGGAGGTACCTACTCTTTTTAATACGGCAGCAGAGTTCTTCTATTAGTTTTGTTGATAAAAGATGAGGGAGGAATAGAAAAAAAAACAAACAATTAAAAAAAACAATGTAATAACAATAACAAAAATGGTTTAGAACCTAAAAATAAGTATATGCTAGGAACCAGTTAATTATGTACAATTTTAAGCTTCACTATGTTTTTTCTTTACCAGCATACATCCTATACCGATAATTTGGAATCTCTATACCTACTTATATATATGACGTAAGCATACGATAAGACAGGATTCTTAAAAGTTCCACGGCTAGGATGAAAAATTATAGTAAAATCAGAATTGCCATTCGAAACCTGTCAAAATTCAAATTGATTGTTCTGATCATTTTTGTCTACGGATTAAAAAAATTGGCGTTAGAAAACGCATTTGACCCTTTGACAACTGATTAGTTGATTTCAACGTTGTTCATTTTTTCTAAAATTGTCTGATAATATTCAAGTATAATTAAAAATGCTTAGTTAAACAATTTTTTATTTTAATTTCTTAGTCCTACTTTAATAAATATTGATTTAATCGAGAGCTTTTTCTATTACATGTATATAAAACACTGGTACTCGAACGTCGTCCAGTGGTTTGAAGTCTGCGAATATTTTGTGCGATTTCGCTTTGTTGTCGAAAGCCTCGTCCAACATGTCTGTGAATTTCTTCAACTTGTGAGGGTAGTAGCAGAGTCGGAATTCACTGAAAACAATATAAAATAATATTAATCAAAAATGTACGGGAAAATCGCGGCGATTTAAGACAACAATAGAGTTAATGTTGCCAATGAGCCGATTTTTTTAGTTCCCAAATGACCTAATGAAGAAGGTTCTTATACACGAACAGCTTGTAGTACAGTAGACTGGTACAGCACTAGCTATGCTTATCGTATTAGCCATTAAGAGAGAGAGAGAGACCAAATAGGGGTGGGGAGGATTTTGTGTTGAGTGTAGTAAGTGCTGTAGATATAACTGCTGTAAAGAGCTAGCTGAAACTGCATTCAGACTTTTCTACAACTAACTAACTAGTTTAATTAAATAAATAAGATAAACTGGGGTAGGTATTTGTATATTTACAACGTACCTGGTTTCCTGACTTTCTTTGTCTGTAGTAATGCAGTAATCCAAAGCCACGAGTTGAGGCTTACCTCCCACTACTAGCACCGATGTTTTGATATCCACTGGGTATTTGCTCTGGAATTTACAAACGGAAAACATAAATATAGCCTCAAATCTCAAACTTATTCATATAGACACAATCGTAAAGTTTTATATGATGTTCTTATGATGCGTCCTTATCTTTTAAAAGATGGGCGTGACAACTTTGAGAAGAAATGGCAGAGAACTCAGAGGATTCCTTTTTAGGGTTCCGTAGCCAAATGGCAAAAAACGGAACCCTTATAGATTCGTCATGTCTGTCTGTCTGTCTGTCTGTCTGTCTGTCTGTCTGTCTGTCTGTCCGTCCGTATGTCACAGCCACTTTTTTCCGAAACTATATGAACTATAATGGTGAAACTTGGTTAGTAGATGTATTTTGTGAACCGCATTAAGATTTTCACACAAAAATAGAAAAAAAACAATAAATTTTGGGGCTCCCCATACATAGAACTGGAACTCAAAAATTTTTTTTTCGTCGAACCCATACATGTGGGGTATTTATGAATAGGTCTTCAAAAATGATGTTGAGGTTTCTAATGTCATTTTTTTGTAAACTGAATAGTTTGCGCGAGAGACACTTCTAAAGTGGTAAAATGTGTGTCCCCCCCCCTGTATCTTCTAAAATGAGAGAATGATAAATCTAAAAAAAATATATGATGTACATAGCCATGCAAACTTCCACCGAAAATTGGTTTGAACGAGATCAAGTAAGTAGTTTTTTTTTAATACGTCATAAACCGTAAACCGCAATTTAAGTACCTTTCATTCAATCAACTATTATTAACATCGATCAGAGTTACAACGAGCTACAAGAACGTTTATACTATGTTACTTGTTGTATTCTTGATATCAAAAATAGGTAGGCACTTGCAACTAGTAGGTACGGAACCCTTCGTGCGAGAGTCCGACTCGCACTTGGCCGGTTTTTTATATTTCTACAAAGATAATAAATATTACAACTAATATGATGTATATATATGGTATGGCAATAGCAAAAAAAAAAGCACGAAGGTTTAAACGTGTTCTTTTATGGGACTTATACCTCCCTTACTCGCACAGGAATCAAAACCTTAGGGGTACTTCCAGTGGACTTAGAAACTTGAAATTTGTCATCGTTGAACAACAACGTTTTACAAAAAAAAACCGAATACTTTAAATTTCTTTGTTTCATCACGTAGTACATTTATAGAGGTATAGTTAAAATTTATATCAAATATTAAGGTGTTGCCTTTAAGTTGTGAAAAAAACTATACCTACAGGCTTATACGGAACCCTCAGTGCGGGAGTCCGACTCGCACTTGACCGGTTTTTTTTAAAAACGTAATACGATAAGTAACGATAGTAATTTAATAAAAAATATATATATAAAAACAAATGTCAAGTGAAAATGTTAAGTACCTAATCTAAATAGGTAATTATTAACTTTTTGTATTTTAAAACATAACAGATTTATATATTTAGGTGTCAATATTTGACTTATGACCTGTTTTTTAATAAAACTATCAATGCAGTAAGTAATATTATTAACTGATTACAATAATAAGCTGTCAATCTACAAGTGTTGATGTAACTTTATTTACCAAAGCGATAATTCGTGCGGCTGGCAACAACATACGTGCGTATTCTGATGTTGTTCAAAGGTCAGGCTTAGGGTTGATTTCTGTACATTGGGCCGACAGCCATTGATTGCATGCGATTGACGCGAGCGGCTGATGTGACAATAGACAGAAGCCGACGGTTGTCGTTAGGCCGCGCGTCTGTCGCAGATCTCGGATATGGCTTCATACATTCTCATACTCTGTCAGTTCTCGCACCAGCCTCGTGTGCGACTAGGGTTACCATATCCCAGGATTCCCAGGATTTGTCTTGAGATTTCAGAATTTTTGGACACTTCTCAGGATTGCGGCCGGATTTAGCAAATCCCATGAAATCTCAGGATTTTTAGAATTTTCACCAAAATACAGCTTACATTTTAAAGATCTTTTTAATAAAAAGTTAATCAAACTAAAAATAATCTTCTTTTGGTAATAATTGCACGTGTGTAGGAGATCCGCATTGTATAAAAACGGTAATATTATGACTTTTTTAAATTGTTAATTCCGTTGGAGAGAAAATTTTCAAAATGTAAAATATCTCGGGATTTTTCAATGAAAATCAGGCCTTTCATCAGGACTTTTGATTTTTTTATCTGGTCTATTTTAATAGCATAGCTATTTTAATGGTAAATATATTTTTATATAAGTATTTTATATTTATTTAAATGGTAAACTCGTCGTAACATTTAGTTTTTCGTCTATCTACACTGCATTTTTCATAAAATTTATAACAAAAACTTGAACAGCTGATTAAAAATCGCTATGGTGGTTTATGAAATCGAAATTCGAACGATCAATCAACCAATGAATGTCCATCATTTTTTGAATAAAACCGCTTCATCACACGCCAATGTCAAATAGGTACCATTTATTTGCGTTAACGATTTTATGTTAGTGATCGCTCTTCTGAAGTGGAATTTTGTCTATGGCCATGTAACAGGCTATCCCATAGCTTAGCTAGGAGAACAGCACCTCACCCATTGAGCTCATTACTTATTATTAATTGTTCACATTACTTAGCTACCTACTTCGTTAAAACAACTCAATATATATCAGTACCTACCAATCTATTTATAATGAAATAAAGATTTAATATAATTTGTGTGAGTGGCACAGTCGGAAGGGGAAGATCTCGACGAACGTTTTCTGACCTAATCGGAGACATCCTCGCAAAAGGTCAAATAAGATCCACCCTAAACCGACGTGCTTGTATGAAGAACGTTATGAGAGTGAATGAAGCGAAAACCTACCCCGCTGGGAAACAGGCGTGACTTTATATATGTATGTATAATTTGTTTATTTACACTCACATTGTAATAAATTGAGTGCCCGGGAGTAGTACTGCCTTGAATCATCGCATCATAGTTCCTGTGGTCAATAAACAATAATCCACCAGGTTTTAAGCACTTTGCGAAGTTCTTGAGGCAATTTTTCTGCATTCTCTGGTCTCCATACTCGTCTAGAAGATGGGCGAAAGAGTTTCCTAAGCAGATGACGGCGTCGAACTGTGTGCCGGGGAGAAATGATTCTATGTCACGAGGTAGAGTCTCCCAGTTAGCTTCTTCTATGACTGAAATGATAAAAAACAGCGTTAGATTGTGACCACTATGGAAGTCCTCCAAAAAAATCTATTTGGTCCGTAAGTGATTAACATAAAATATTAAACACGATTTTTTTTATTAATCAAATCAATAAAAAATTAAAAAAATATATAAAGCAACAAAGTACCTACTGGCGAGGCTGGCTTGTGATGTCACTTCTAAATAAATTGTACATATAGAAGTGACGTCAAATTAAATTTCAACGTGCTGTATCTTCTTGATTTTTTGTTTACGGATCGAAAAAACATACTCAACTCGTGACGGGCTAAATAGTTTTTTTTTGTCGTCATCCCTATCACTGTGGTAGTTCATGGTATATACCATATACAATACCATGTTAAATAGGCTATCTAACCCTGAAAGAATCTTTCAAATCGGACTAGTAGTTGCTGAGATTAGCGCGTTCAAGCAAACAAGCAAACTCCTCAGCTTTATATATTACCATCTATGCCAGTATCTATGGCAAATGTCTAATTCAATTTTTTTTTCCTGTTGCATTGATTTTATTACAGCTCTGCAGCTGTGTCATATTTTACTAACTGCTCACGCACAAGAACGCAGCATGAATAGTTTCAGTTATCTTAGGCACTTGTCCAGTCAAGCATACTAACACTAGTTCTACCTGAATACGAGTTAATATGTTCGTTTTTGGTATAGATAGATACATGCTATTACAGGATCTCTCTTCTGATTCTCATGGGAGTACTTCATACAAACACTTACTCCATTCATCATATTTGGAGTCTTTTCTCTTCTCCCACCTTGCCTTGAGTGCGTGTTTCAACATCTTGTCTGACGCGTCTACAGAGACCAGTTTGAAACCTTCATCCACCAACATCATGGAGTCTATACTGAAAGATAAAAATGAAAATTAAATTTCAAATCTTGAAGAGAGTGATCACGAGTTTTACATGTTTTCTTCTCAATTGCAAAAATGGGACGAATGGATGGGCACCAGCATCAGCTCAATAGATTGAGATATCAGCTCAAGGGTACCTAAAATCTTACTGTGACCTGCCAAGTGTGGTGACGGCAATATCCTTCAACACCCCTGGTTTTCCAAGGTGACCTGAACTTGGGCCTCCACTTAACAGAAATTGGCAAGGTCTGTTAAGTGGAGGCCCATTTTCAGCAGTGGACGTAAAAAGGCTGTTGAAGTAAATGGATGGGAGGTCGACAGACATGGATAACTTATCGAATAGTCTTAATTAATTAAGTCTAGTAAATATGTTATGTTCGCGAATGGAGACCGTGGATTGGCAAGCGTAGCGTAGGACGTCCACCAACTAGATGGACGGATGACTTGGTAAAGGCCGCGGGATCACGGTGGATGCAGGCCGCCTCCAACCGAAGCAACTGGAAATCTATGAGGGAGGCCTATATCCTAGCAGTGGACGTCCTATAGTAATCGAGAAAATTTATATGTCGTTATAAAGGGTTTATTTACGAATAATTCCTTTAAGACATATTTACTAGTCTGTACGCTGACTACTGCCGCCATGTTATTCGGGTTGATAAGTTTAAATTTAAAAATAACGTAAAAGTCTGTGGCTGATCTCTACATAGTTAAGTATAGTATAGAAAGAAAGAAAGTGACACTGAGGAGATTCGGGTAATGTTATGTGAGGCATTAATCTTATCCAAACTAAACTATGCAGACTCTGTGTTTGGCACATGCTTCCTAGCTAGAACCGAGAGGCTAATACAAAGGGTCCAGAATGCCTGTGCTCGGTTTTGTTACAAGATTCCTCCAAGGTCACATTACACCTTATCTGGAATAAGGTAGCTTTTAAATAGTGAAAGTAACGTAATTAAGTAGTTTTGGCGTCTATTCAAACAAACAAAACAAAGTAAACAAACGAACAATCAAATCTTTCCTCTTTATTATATTGAAGTAGATACTTATATAAATGTTTAATAATATTTATTTTATTTTATTTATTTAATGCACAAAACACATTACAATCAATATTAAAAACAAAATAAAATTACAGGTTTTGATCTGGATTGTAACGCAAAGATATGTGCATGCAGCTAAAACTATGACAATACAATTAAAAGAAAGCAATTAAAAACATTCTGTAGTAAATCGGCACAGGGTGACTCAAATGCTTCCAGTGAAACCTGAGGCAACCTAACCCGAACTGATATGGAGGATGTCTTTCACGTTAGCAGCAAATCTATTACAGTTGTGATTAATTATGTCGAGAAATTTATTATTGTTACATTTTAAGATGTCGTTATACTGACGGGCCATTCTTGTTAGTGGATTGTAGTAAGATATATTATTTTTAAAGATTTGAAGAGAGAAAAGATTTGTGTCGATTGACCTACGGGCACTGAATTTAATATTGAAATTAATTTGTGAAAGCAGCTCAGGGGAGTCGACAATTGAGTGAATAATTTTATACAGGTAAACAATATCAATATATGTACGGCGCATCTGCAGTGCTTCAACTTTGAATTTACTGAGTCAATCATTGTAGTTTAAATTGGATCGACCCGGGTTAAGGCAATAGTTAAGAATTCTGAGGAACTTTTGCTGGACTCGCTCAATATTGTCGTTATTGAATTATTCAATTAATATTTTTAACGCCATTATTTACCTAAGTACTTAAAGCGTAGATCTAGTTTCCTAGTCAATTTAAGTTTGTTATCATAATTAATCATTTGTTATCAGTTTATGCAGTAATCAATCATATCATTAATCGTTAGGTTTCAGTTTATTACTTATATGGGAAATATTTCATTAATTAGCATAACAAGTAAATAGCATAGTCAACGTAAATAGATATTGTATTATACTATAGACAGGTAGGAAGTTATATAATTATAAATAATTATGCGAACACCTAGAGAAAGAGACTTAATTGTTAGGTAAATATTTCAAATATCTTTATACTTCACTACATGGTGGAAGTTTTAAAAATCTAAGCATAAGTACATAGGGACAACCCTATGATGTTTCAAACTACGCAAAGGATTTTGATGAAGTTATTTTATTAGTGATTCAAGGGAAGGTGTATATGTATAATACATCAGCATTAATTAGTGTTGTAAAAGAACTGAGTCTTTATAGTCCTAATATTGAGACTCGAGTCTTTTTTTTGAAGACTCAAGTAAAAAAAGAATAAGTAAAAGCTCAAGACTCTCTGAGTTTTTAGTCTTCTTAAAATAGACTCCAGTCTTACCAAAGAGAACTCGAGACTGAGTCTTTTAAAAAAGCTCACTCTTCACAAAAATAACTCAATACTAAGACCTTTAAATAAAATCTTAGCTTTCCTAACAAAAACTAGCAACTGAGTCCTTTTAAAAAAGAGCTCAGTCTTTGGAAAAGAACTCGCGACTGAGTAATTTCTTTCAAAGAGCTCTGAACTCAAACGTACTCGTACAATGTATAAGATCAATGAGCGCCTTGCAAATGGAGCACAAAATCCTGTGCTTCATGCTCACTGTTGCTTTTAGTCACGCGATTGTCAAGTACCTACGTTTTTATAAACGTTAACTTTAAATTCATGGTCATAAATTACTTTTTTAATTTTCAAGATGTCTGACAGATCAGTTAAAGTCGAGTCATGTGCCATGTTCATGTTTTGGTACCTACTGTATGGCTGGCGCATTAGGTCTATTCTTAAGATGGAATGTCATTGTATAAGATTAATTAATTTTATAGTGGGTGGTTTGCTACACAAAAAAGTACAGGTGTGTGTAGCCAATGACTTTAATAATCAAATTACAGATATAGGGTACCTATATTAATCGCTTAAAAGTGTGAAAAAAAAAATACGAAAACAAAATTCCGACTGCGTTAAAAATAATAACTGAATACTAATACTAGTATTTGTTCTCTACTTTATAGTTCACGACTCAAAGAACTCAAAGGCTTTATGACACGAGTATTTTTGATTGGACTGCAGTCCTGCTGTATAATTCACGACTCCTTAGAATTGAAAGAACTTAAAAAACTCAAAGAGCTCAAAGGACTGAAAAAAAACGAAAGAACTTAGAATAAATCTAACGACTCTAACTCTAATAAATTTTAGGACTGAAAGAACTGAAAAGACTCAAAAGAACTCAAGACTCGGGACTCAGAAGACTAATTAGTCGTGAGTTCTGCAAAAAGAACTCATAGCCGCAAAATTAGGACTAAAAGGCTCAGTTCTTTTACAACACTAATCAGCATTGCACCCGTGTAAAGTCACTGCGGGTCGCTAGTACAATATAATAACAAAAACGACTTTTCAGAACCGGATTTAGCGGGTTAACTGGCAGGTCATTTCAGTTCGGTTCATGGGTTATTCATGTTTACAAAAGTTTTTATCGATAAAGTGAGTAGGTAGTTACTAATATTGAGATAAGCATTATGTTAAACTATCTGGTGAATAACATCGAGTTGTTTGTTGTACAGTGAGTTAAGTATTACGCAATTTGAAACGATTTCAAGATTATTCTTTTCTACGCTATTTACCTATGTTTTGAATTATGAAATTATCAATTGCTCTAATGTAGTGGTTCTGTGCATAATTGTAATAGACATCCAATAAATTGGATTGGAGATAGGGTATACTTTTGAAGCATAATGTATGTAGTATTATACTTCAAAAGCATCCATTTGGTCGTAAGTGCCAGTTTAAGATAAGGAGCCATCTATGACAATTAATTCCGATGCATAAAAACACCTTATGCTTCTGAGTTCTAGATAAAGACATGTAGCCACCTTACAGTAGCCGCACAGACACTACAAATTGACTAAGTATACTAGTAGCGCCATCATCATCATCATCAGCTCGTATAACGTTCACTGCTGAACATGGGCCGGGCCTCCTCTGAGGGACGTTTGGTGACGGGCCGGATTGCTCATGCGTACCCGGCCTCCGCCAACGGCGGATCGAAGGAGTGTCCGGGAGGCTTTAGTGGTGTAGGCTCCTCTCCTCGTGGTATGAGTTTAGTATACCAAGCTATGAAGAGGGCGAGTCCCACATATCCCATATACCGCCAGCGCGCGAATACGCTGCAGCGGCGGCGGTGGGAATGCGACAACGGATTTGCCCACGGAAACAAAAAAAAAAAAAGGCAGTTTGGTGACAGTATCTCGTGCCATTTCCTGGTAGATGTACGCTTGTTATAGATGTCTAGAACGTCTAGGTACGGGCTGATTAAGTAGGTACAAATGTAAATAATATCTATTAGTAACTCACCCAGTGCCGCAAGCAGTATCAAGAATCTTCTTGCATCCATTTCTCTTGAGCAGTCCTATCAAGAAGTCCTTGTAGTTCTGTGTCCGCTGGTTACTGTCTCCTATGAACTTGTTCCAGGCTCGCGCCGCTTTGCCGTCGGCATATTGATCTTTCACTCCCTCGGAGGGGATACCTTCTGATCGAGAGTGGAATACTTGATCTGCTGACATTGTTTACCTAATGGAGATAAAAAAATATTACGATAAGTACCTACATACAATTTAAATAATATGTAGTTTGACTGCACCGGTGCCTCAGTGGTTACGGTAGTTGCTTCTGAGACCTGGTGTTCTGGGTTCGATTCCCACCCGGGACAATTATTTGTGTGAACCACAAATAGTTATTCTGAGTCTGGGTGTTCTTTGTGTCCGTGAAATAAATGTTTGTAA
This sequence comes from Nycteola revayana, assembly GCA_947037095.2. Classification (NCBI taxonomy): domain Eukaryota; kingdom Metazoa; phylum Arthropoda; class Insecta; order Lepidoptera; family Nolidae; genus Nycteola; species Nycteola revayana. The sequence goes on along the minus strand of OX344838.1, from coordinate 38,083,979 downwards.
AAGTCCCCACACACAGGGATTTATTTCCGTAGTGCGGAAGTTGTCTTTAAAAAAAAATAAAAAATATATAAGGTTCTTAAAAAATATAAGCCATGCCTTTAAAAGGAGATATACCTATCTAGGTACCTATATGTCACTGGAAAATAATACGAATCGGAAGTTGATCAACTTTCGTGCCACTCATATTGTTAAACTAAGTTGCCAGTTTCAGTGAACGCGCAAAATTATTATTATGATACTAACTAGACATAATCTAACCAAACAAGACTACGCTACTGTTGTAACAAAACTTCAACTTCAATAAGTTCTGTTGAACTCCATAGGTTTAGGTTATATTTTTTCACCACCCGAAACCTCGTCAATTTATAAACCAACTAGTAAGTTGATCAATTTACGATTCGCCGGTGTCATATATAGGTACTGATTATTTCAGCGAGGGAATTGATGATTAATACATTTTATTCTATTATTTCTCAAAGTAGCTACTTGTTTCTTTTGAACAAAGCCGAATTCTAGCTGTGCTAGCCACACCTCTCAGTAAATAACGGAGTAAGAGAAGCTTCTAATCGCCCATCATGCATTTAAAGTAAATAAAAAAAAAATATAAAATACTATCAAATGTTAAAAATATGGCATTAATGTTGAAAGCACCTTATACAAGAGGAAGAAAATAACTATCTCCCTACCTCATAAGGTGAACTTATACCTCATAAGGTAATTGAGGTATTTAGGATATAGAGAAGGCGATAGTATTTACAACGCTTCAATGGCAGTAGGTAACTGATAGTGTCGGTCCGAGGTAAGTGCTGGTACAAAATCAACCAAACAGTCTTGTTTCTTTACTCCCCCAATTCAGCCTGACTCACTTTTCTGTTGCATAAGACTTGCGATCATGTGGTTGCCTGTTCGATGCCCACTACCAACGACGTGAACTAACTCGTAACACAATCATTTGAGCTTAGCACGAGGGGTTATCAAGAATACCTACGAGTAGTATGCAAAAACTCTGCTGGAATCTTAATACTTGTTGATAAATTCATCTGTGTTTTATGTTATTTTGCTTATAGCTACCTACCTACTTGTATATGTGGCTCATATACAAATGATTCGATGAAAAACTAGCTTATGAAATTTGCATCTTGTAAAATATATCTAATATTAGTATAATACTTATTAGGCAAAAGTTTTCCTCTCCGTCGAGCATTCCGATTTGCTGACGTAGTAAAATTACTAATTAATATTTATGATTTCCTGTATGGACCTGTCCTACAGGTACTAATACGGTAGAACTAAGGAACTTCATACTTAATTTATTTTTTATTAAAAAAAAAAAGCAAAGTCGTCCGCATGAAACACAGTCTCGAAGAACGCGCCCAATACCGGGTTGACCTAACACTAGGTACTGAAATTGCGGAAATTTGGTTAGTAAGTAGGTAGATGGGTAATACAGCGATGTCAAAAATATAGCGCGAGAAAGTCTCGCGGCATAAAATCACGCCGCCCTTGGGGTCGCGGCGGTCAGAGTGGGGACTCTGGCCGTCATCACGTTACGATCGCGGGAAGAGGTAACCAGTTTGTAGCCGTTAGTTACCTTTGCGCAAAGGCACTGGGGAGGGGCCCAATTATTTACTCATTTCGAGTGCCCGGGGCCATCGTCAGATGTGTCCGAGGCAGGCTACCGTGGTGGTTTTAGTGGGTAACCGGATGCCCCGTCTCGCTCGCTACATAGAGCCGGGCGCAAATGAAGGAGTCCCACATGCCCCCACCGTCTTTCCCCAAGATGGTGGAAAGTCTTTAAAAGATTAACAAGTAAAAACAAAAGTTGATAAGTAATATAAAAATGTCCTAATTGGTCAACAATGGTGTAAGATAACTTTCATAAACATTTATCTATAATAGGTAAGTACCTATAAAAAGTTGTCTTCACGCTTAAGAAAATGATGCAATACAAGATGGGTTTTAACAGACGTTTGCACAAACAACTCTTGAGTACTAAGAAATGTCATGTATAAGAATTGAACAGGTAAATAGAAATGGCACCAATTTTTATTTCATGTTTTTAATGTGTAAAGCTAAAGAGTTTGTTTGTTTGCTTCCACACAATTACCATCTCAGTAACTGGTAAATTCTTTCAGTGTTAGATTAATAAGTTTAATGAAATATGGCCTAAGTTTCTCCCTCATCTTACCTTTCGAATGCTGAAAGAATTTGGAAATCGATCATGTAGGTAGTTCCGGAGCCAATGTTAAACACAAACAATCAAATCTTTCCTCTACATAATACCTATTAGTTTGATGAAAACAAATTACTCTCTTAATGCCCATGAAGCATTGCATCAGTTTTATAAAACTGACAAATGTATAAAAAAAACTATTAAAGACTACTATACGTTACCTTGTAAAATTTGAATAGTCACTAATTCAATTCAAAAATCGAAACACTATAGTTAATTGACACCTTTTTCAGACAAACATAAGAAGCGTGCGTTAAAAATTATAAACAAGTTCGCGATGACTGCTCCCGCGCACGCCAGTAAATTGACTGATTCCTCGCGAATACGTAGCGAATTATAACTGTAATTTTATCGCTATGTTATTATTCGTTCATAAAGATTCGCTATTATATTAGAGGCCTTAAGAGATGTTTGTTGAAAACAAGAGTTTAAATAAGTCTTCTAAGTGGCTCTACTCGCACTATTGATTTTGATGTGTAGGTAACATCATCAGCCCGTATAACGTCCACTTCTGAACATGGGCCTCCTCCCGAGGTAGGGTATTTGTCATAGTCACCACGCTTGGAAGGCGGATTGGTGACCGCAGTATTATGTTGTACCACACAAGGAAACGCTGCTGCCCGTTCTTTGATAAACGATCCGATTATTATAGATGATGTTATAATCATCGGGTAACATAAAAGTTAAAACGAAGTAGACATGCGCAATATAAAGAGTGATATGCTTCATTTGAACTAAGTGAACTATATCACTCATTTACTTCACTAGTTCAGCTTATGAACAAGATTAATTTGAATCAGTTTTCGCATGTCCTTCAAACGATCATCGAATTCATTTACTTCACTAGTTCAGTTTATGAACTAGATTCATTTGAATCAATTTTCGCAGGTCTTTCAAACGATCATCGATCGTGCAATGAACTATAATAACGAGAATGATTATATTGTTTGGTATTAGTTCTTTAAGGTTTTTTTTAAATTAAATGTATAGCTTTCATTTAAAAGCATTAAGTAATATTGTGTACGAATTATATTAAATATAAGAATTTTAACACTGTGAACTAAATGGACTAAACTGAACTATTGAAGTATATGAATCTGCACTGAACGAAAGAGATATAGAGTGATTCCAACTGAAGTACTTCAATTGAAGGATTCATTCGCGAACTACACATCTCTAAAAGGAAGTAAGTTTTTCCTATTATATGTAGTTCTCCCGACCGTTTTTTGGCCATCATTATCATCGTTCTCTGATGAACATGGGCCTCCTACCGAGCGAAGGTTTTGCCATCGTCATTCGCTTGGCAGGTGGATTGGTGACCGCATCATTATGTTGTAACTGTAACACACAAGGAAACGCTATTGCCCGTTCCATGGTAAACTTACCCTTGTTATACCAACGGTTTAACGAGGTACGGCGGAAAGAAATCTTAGAATTTACAGAGAGATATCCTGTCCGGTGTGGGGATTGAACCCACGACCTCCGAGACTTACCGCTGAGCCACAGAGGTTGTTGGCTACAGCGGTTAATCTCTAGCCAATACTTGCGTTTGTATATGTTGTCGATGTTTGTTATAACGATCTGTAGCAACGGTTTAACGTGCTTTTCGGGGCACGGAGGGTATGTACTCCCGGGTAAAGAAATCCTAGAATTTACACAAAGATATCTTGTCCTGTGTGGGGATCGAACACACGAGACCTTTACCAATAGGTACGCCACGGAGGTTGTTCGACCACTGCGGTTAATCTCTAGCTATCTGAGCAGGGATTACTGCTACATCAACGTGTCATGAAATACCTATGTGTACTTAACAAATATCTGAGGCCTTACTCTAGAATGGCAACCTCTGTAGCGTAGCGGTATTTGGCTCGCTTAAAATCTCGGAGGTCGTGGGTCGTGGGTTCCCACGCCGGACAGGAAATCTTTGTGTACCTACTTCATGTAAAGTGTTCTAAGATATCTTTCCGGGTTTGGTTGGTTGAGGTTTACTACCCTCCGTGCCTCGGAAAGCACGTTAAGCCGTTGGTCTCGATTATTATAGCATCATCTATAATGATCGTATATCTAGGAACGGGCAGCAGCGTTTCCTTAAGGGGTACAACATAATACTGCGGTCGCCAAACCGCCTGCCAAACGTGGTGACTATGGCAAACACCCTCGGGAGGTGGCCCATGTTCAGTAGTGGATGTTATACAGTTTGATGATGATGATGATGAACACTCGAACGGATGAAATAGATACCTAATTTATATATTTTTCATTTATAGTTTCATTTATAATTAGATAGTTTCCTATATCATCTGATAATTATGTCATCTATCATTTACTTGACGTAACACAATGTAATATTGCTGTATCATTTAACTATCATCGTTATCAGTATAAAAACACAACCCGAGATGACACCGTGTTTAAAAGTTACAATATAAATATTTGATAGCAGTTAGTGACGTATTGAAAAACACGAACAATTTATGCGAATTGATCAAGTATTTATATAAATATGTATTTATTGCTTCTGACAAATCTGTAGGCATGTTGTATAACTTATGCAGGCTCCCATTTTTATGTATGAACTAGCTGAGCCCCGCGGTTTTACCCGCGTCACTCTGCTCCAGTGGGTCGGAGCGTGATATTTTGTAGCCTATATGTTACTATCTAGCTTATAAACTATCTCCGTGCAAACTTTCAGCCAAATCTTTTCATTCGTTTTTGCGTGAAAGAGTTACAAACATCCATCCATCCATACATACAAACCTTCGTGTTTATAATATTAAGTAAGGATCTATACTAATATGTATATAAAGCCGATAAGTTTGTCGAACTACTGGTCCAATTTGAAAAATACTTTGGTGTTAGATAGCTCATTTATCAAGGAAAGCTAAACTATATTTTATTACAAAGTTCCCACGGGAACGGGAGCTACGCGTGTGGGAAACCGCGTGTGGGAAGCTAGTTTCGAATAAAGAGTCAGTCATCATCATTATGTTAACGATATAAATATAACTTTGATAAAGATGCTGCTCAGGGTTTACTATACTAGCAAAAATATTATTGTATGATTGTTGTACAATTACACTCTTGTTTTTTTCGGACGGATATACGTCGACGAGACTTTTGCTACTCCAGCCTTAATAAATGGTTTAAAAACTACAAACTAAGCAACCTACGCAAGATGGCGCCCCATGTGGCTTGGACCTCGGCTCAGGGCAGTCGCTGGCGATGAGGTTGAGGGATTATGACTTTTAGTAAAGGAAAGTTTTGTGCAACCGTCGCTCTACTTTACAGTTCACGGGCCTCTCGGACTTCGGGTCTACGAGGGCATCGGAACAATTACACTCAATTTGTAAAAGAAAATAGTGGAAGTAATAAAACACATTTTTACACGATAAACATATATTACCATTAAAGGAAATACCAAGTCAATTAATTTCTTATACAACATACAATATGATTACAAATTTAGCGTATATATGATATATACAAACTTATGGCGCAAAGTTCGCACTTCAGGTATTTAACGGAGAAATTGTTCGAAAGTGGCATTCCTTATCTGTTATATTTAAAGATTATTTATTTTGCGAAAGTAAGTGGCAATAACAGACCTATGTCAAGTCATTATTAGGTCAAAAAACATGGAAAAAGCCTTGTGAATACCTGTAATTTAAATTGAATACTACGAAATTCCTTAGTCTACCGATGCTATTAATTTTCAAGGCTTATTCAAAATAGACTCGTCTCGATTCTCGATTTTTATATTCGTAAAATATACAGTTAAATATGCCATGTTCATCGATAAATACTTAAAGTGCGAACGTTGCGCATTTACACAATAACCATAAACAGAATATGCTTAAAGTATAAGTTAATTTTATTTTTGTGAGAAGTATGATTAATGTGTCTTGACGAAGATTATACAAAGAAACACAAAACAAAAGAATACACTTATAAACAGAAAAACAAAGTTTATAAATGTTACATAAGTTTATTATTTGTAATAAGATATTTTAATTATTTTACTTTAGGACTATAGGTAAGTATTTCAGTCCATAACGATTTCCTCTAAATAGTATGTATATGATGTTTTTTTTTTTAATTTAGCTTAGACATTTAAGCTAACAGATGGCGCTAAGAACAATATTTTGTTAAAATGCTTAGGTTTTGACAGCATACAGTCAATAAACACTCGTAAAATAGTTATAGATACCGATATTCTTTTAACGAGGGGGTGACAAATGAGGCGTAACTACATTTTGAATTCTATAGGCTTGTTAGGTCTCCATTGAGCTGGAGAGATCAAATAAAAGCGGCAATGGACGGCACTTTGCACGAGTGCGCAAGTATAGCAACCGCCAGGGAGGAGTGGAGACGAGCCGTCAAATGTGCCACAAGGAAAGACTTACAATGACTAACGTCCCCCTTAGAGACGTGTTATAAAAGAGATTGATACATTTCGATGACCGGTAGGGTTCCACCGTAGCCTTATTGATTAACGCCTTATGGGATTAACCTAAGATGCAGGTTCAAGTCCTGCCGGTGGTCGAATTTTATTAATCTCAATCTTGAAACTTACAATGACGTCCACAACCGCTCTGTCAAAAGTATCATATTAAGAATAAGAATGAGCTTGTAATATAGTTTAAAATCAATATATTTCCAAATATACCTACTGCCATTAGGTACAGGGTTAAAATATTAAATTTTACACCTATCTAATGTATATGTTATGGACCAGGTGATTAATGCGGGAATTATACAGAATGTGTTTGTATTACTCTGCCCAAAAGGTGATGGACAATATGTATAATGCCCGGTCAATTTGATTTTTTGAATTATTCAAACAAATGCTCATATTGGGCATTCTTCATAATGACCGGGCATTATGTATAATGTCCAATTTCTCACTTGGTCCATAACATATATGTTTATAAAATTAAAAACATTGAATATAACCTTAAAGAGTTCACTTCAGATTTATTGAACACTGGTACTATTAGGTTAGAAGGACCACTACTGTATTAATGTCGTCATTTAGATATTTAGTGTATGATCTCCAATCTATTGTCTTCATACGAGAATATGAATAACTTTGTGATTAATAATTACTTTAGTAGTAGCAAGATCTAATATTTGAGTAGGCTAGTTGACACATATGAAATTATGTTACAACGACGTTTATTTCTAAAATAATTTGTCACATTGAACCTAAATATAATAATTTCTGTTCAAAAAATTTAAATATGTTTGTATAAACTCAATATAAAAATTATTTATTGTGTCTATGTAACTTCCGAAAACGCTATCAGCCATTTTGAGAAGTCATACATCTTGTTAAAAAACATGAACGCGATCCTTTACTATTACACTTTCCGAGTCATGACGTCATTGATCTTGAAGACAAATAAATATATAAATCAACATGGCTGACATCGTTTTCATCTCTAAATGTCAAGCCAATTTTAAAATATTTATTTGAGTGCTTTCTAGATCTCAAATAAATGCCATATTTTTTTCTTCATCTAGTAAAACCATTCTTAACTATATCTAATATACATATTATTTCAGCAAGTATAATATTAGCCTACAGGCTTAGAACATGTGGAGAGAAAAGAGAAAAATATAATAATACCCAATACTTATATTACATTGCACCCACATCCGATGCATCGATACCCAACATCGCCAGTTCATCTAACTCCTCTTTGTTCCTAGTCGGCGGAGCATTCCTGTTCTCTTTCTTAACCTCAGTCGGCTCTTGCTTTATTTCTTTCTTCACTTCTACCTTTGGTTGCTTTTGTTGGTATTGTTGCTTTTGTTTATTTTGTTGTTGATGCCTTTTCTGAGGTCTCTGATTCGAACTGGGCACTATGGGTACATGAGTATCGTAAAGTTGCGGCCTGGGTTGGAACATCGGCGCATTTAAATCGAGCCCAAACATTCCGGGCTGCATCATAGGCAGATGAGGGAAAGGTGACATACCCGGGAAAGGAAAGCTGGGGGGAAAGGGGAACAGGCCGTCCCCGGGGTTCGCCATTTCCGCGTTCTTAACCTCGCTGGGGAATATGATGTCGAGCGCTTCTTGGAAGTCTTTGGGCAGAGCGGGCACCTGCGGAGTCGGGGCCGGTGGAGGCTGAGCCGGCCTGAAACAATACAGACGATAAATAAGATAACACATTCATATTCAACAACGTCACATGCAATTATTCTCAAAATTCCTCATCAATTTTGAAAATAATTTAAAATTGATGAAAAATTTTGAATTATATATATATAATTATAGTATAAGGTAATCTTTTCCATAAAGAATTCAAAACATTTAAATAATTTTGAATTATTTTCAAAATAATTCAAATTTTGCTATTATAAAAATAAGATTTTTAGTGACGATCAGGTCCACTCGGATTCACCAGATCCATTTGACAACCTCCGTGTGAAGTAGTACACTCACGGCACGGGCACCGCGGGCACTGCGGGCACGGCGGGCGCGGAGGGCGGCAGGTAGGCGGGGTGGGCAGCTCCACCTGCGCCTGCGCTAGATGATGTGTGAAGTAGTACACTCACGGCACGGGCACTGCGGGCACTGCGGGCACTGCGGGCGCGGCGGGCGGCAGGTAGGCGGGGTGGGCAGCTCCACCTGCGCCTGCGCTAGATGATGTGTGAAGTAGTACACTCACGGCACGGGCACTGCGGGCACTGCGGGCGCGGCGGGCGGCAGGTAGGCGGGGTGGGCAGCTCCACCTGCGCCTGCGCTAGATGATGTGTGAAGTACTACACTCACGGCACGGGCACTGCGGGCACTGCGGGCGCGGCGGGCGGCAGGTAGGCGGGCGCGAGCGCGGTGGGCAGCTCCACCTGCGCCTGCGCTAGATGATGTGTGAAGTAGTACACTCACGGCACGGGCACTGCGGGCACTGCGGGCGCGGCGGGCGGCAGGTAGGCGGGGTGGGCAGCTCCACCTGCGCCTGCGCTAGATGATGTGTGAAGTAGTACACTCACGGCACGGGCACTGCGGGCACTGCGGGCGCGGCGGGCGGCAGGTAGGCGGGGTGGGCAGCTCCACCTGCGCCTGCGCTAGATGATGTGTGAAGTAGTACACTCACGGCACGGGCACTGCGGGCACTGCGGGCGCGGCGGGCGGCAGGTAGGCGGGGTGGGCAGCTCCACCTGCGCCTGCGCTAGATGATGTGTGAAGTAGTACACTCACGGCACGGGCACTGCGGGCACTGCGGGCGCGGCGGGCGGCAGGTAGGCGGGGTGGGCAGCTCCACCTGCGCCTGCGCTAGATGATGTGTGAAGTAGTACACTCACGGCACGGGCACTGCGGGCACTGCGGGCGCGGCGGGCGGCAGGTAGGCGGGGTGGGCAGCTCCACCTGCGCCTGCGCTAGATGATGTGTGAAGTAGTACACTCACGGCACGGGCACTGCGGGCACTGCGGGCGCGGCGGGCGGCAGGTAGGCGGGCGCGAGCGCGGTGGGCAGCGCGATGCCGGGCGGCGGCAGCTCCACCTGCGCCTGACGCTCCAGCTGCGCCTGCGCTATCTTCTCCTTGAACTCCGCCACCTGCGAACACCATATTGTTTATCCAACTGATATTATGTGACAGTTTGTAATTTGAAGTTTTGATTGGGCGGGGCTACGCAGGGTGACAATGTGACATTGATGACTCATTGCATTCTTAACGCGAACGAAGTATAGACGTGGCAACTCCTGGCAAGAAATTCGGAGGAATCCTTTCTTTTTTAAATGTTTAATATTACAATAAGTTTAGCAGTATTTCATCAAAGCAAGTCACTCCCAAGCTGTTTTGTCGTTTATTTTTTAATTTATTAACATAGGTTTCTTAAATTGAAAGAGATTTTGTAATAATGCCTCGAGCACACCGAATGCTTATGCGTAGACGTAAGCGAAGACGTGCACGTACCGCTGAGTTGTAATGTATGGAACCGTATGAGACAGGACACACCGCTTGCGTAACGTAGACGTGCGCGTAGACGTAATGCGTAGCCCTACGCAGTGCAGCTCCCAAGACAAACTGACTGCGTGACTTACGCCGTACCTTACGCAGAGCAGAGCGGCAACGTTGTATGATTACGTTGTATTCAATGGCGCGCCTTATTAGACGTCACACCGAACAATTTTGTACACGCACGTACCTTTGCTATGCGTAGCCCTACGCGCGTAACTTGCAGTCAGTTGTAAGGCTCGAGCACACCAAATGCGTATGCGTGACTACGGCGTAATCACGTCGTAGTCACGCGCGTAGTTACGGCGTAACCCAATGTCACACCGGGTTACGCATACGCTTACGCATCCAAGCTGAGTACGCAACGCAGACGGCCTATTGCGTACCCGGCTGCGGCAGCCATATTTTATTCTGTTTTCGAAGGTTGTGTCGTGCACGATGTCTGACATGACGAGGAAGAAGCAATATTAATAATATTGTGCCATAATAATCCTGCGGAATATATATATTTATAAGATGCATTTTTGTAGAATTTACTTTTTGGATTGTAGATACATTCATATATACGCACAATTTCAATATTTTTTTCTTTCTTATCTCTATTCATTATAAAAACAATACAAAACACCGCTACGTGCCAGTATATTTGTAAAAAAATACAACTGACTGCAAGTTACGCACGTAGGGCTACGCACAGCAAAGCTACGTGCGTGTACAAAATTGTTCGATGTGACGTCCATTAAGGCGCGCCATTGAATACAACGTCATCATGCAACGTTGCCGCTCTGCTCTGCGTAAGGTACGGCGTAGGTCACGCAGTCAGTTTGTGCCTTGGGAGATGCATTGCGTAGGGCTACGCATTACGTCTACGCACAGGTCTACGTTATGCAAGCGGTGTGTCCTGTCTCATACGGTTCCATACATTACAACTCAGTGGTACGTGCACGTCTTCGCTTACGTCTACGCATACGCATCCGGTGTGCTCAAGGCAGTATTTTTTTACAGATATACTGGCACGTAGTGGTGTTTTGAATTGTTTTTTATAATTAATAGAGATAAGAAAGAAAAACTTTTGGAAATTGTGCGAATGTATCTACAATCCAAAAAGCAAATTCTACAAAAATGCATCGTATAAATATATATATTCCGCAGGATTATTCTGGCACAATAGTATTAGTATTGCTTCTTCCTCGTCATGTCAGACATCGTGCACCGGTGTGACATCGGGTTACGCCGTAACTACGCGCGTGTCTACGACGTGATTACGCCGTAGTCACGCATACGCATTCGGTGTGCTCGAGCCTTTAAAACGCATACTTTGGCCTATAAAAGAATTGCTGTCATGTGATAGTCATAACGCTGCAGCGTTGCCAACATGTGAGAAAGTAACAGCCCAAGTGTCACCTCCATGTTACACGACTTATTACTTACACAATATATTACTTGTGTTACTTTTTAGATATACCAGCATTCAAAAAAATTGCATAATAATAAAGAAACTTATAGTAGCAGTGTTGAAAGCCATTAATTACTAAATTGGTTGGTAATAATACTAAGACACTCATCGTCGATTGTACCTGTGTTATTTCGTTATCAAACCAGTCGCCATTTGATCAACACCGATAACGATTTACGAAGTTTAACAAATGACACAGGAAACTTTTTAAGTTTTTGTGTAATAAAAGACAATAACAAAGTATTGCCGTTTTCAACACTAAATAAATAAGTAATGTTACTTTTTGAGCTGTCTCAAGTTATATTTGACTCAGTCTCTGGCTGTGAAGCTAGCAAGCAAGTAGTTGGCGACTGCCCGCTATCGTGATTACTACAGCAGTGTCATATACAAGTTAAGTTATTGATATACACGCCTTCACTAAGGCCCCTTACCCCATCAGGCTTCACAGTAAGCAGCTTATAGTTTGATGCTATTTCGCCTCCATAAAATTTAAGTGGATGTATACTCCACTTACTTTATATGGATTACATAAATAATTAAAAAATCAAGACAAATACCTTTTTTTGTATCTCCGCATCCATCTCTTCCCGTCTTTTTTTAGTAACCTCGTCTTCTTCCTCTTTCTTCTTCAGTTCTATTTTTTTCTGCTCCTCTACTTTATTCTTTCCCAGATGCTTGTAAACGGGCATTTTTCCTATATTGAGAATATGACATGTATAACTTCAAATATATATATACTAATGCATCATATAACAATAATGGGTCCGATCAACCGAAAGGATCGCGTACATTCGTTTTTCATCAAATCAGCCCATAATGACGACTCTTAATAAATATGAATTGATAGTGAATGACAGGCTCAAAAAGCCAACGAAGTTAGGACAGGGCTTGTGACGACACAAAATTACAGATAAAATGTTTGTCGAAAAAAGAAACAGACAAAAGGCTTCTCTTTAAAGAAATTTTAGGTTCCTTACAATTACTTAATAAAAAAAAACACATGATTCAACTAGCCCACATTGCAAAATGCAACGATCTATGTACTAGCGTACTAGATTTCGCAATGAGAAGGCACTCTGTTCACAGTAGCTATACTGCAGTCCGTACACCTTATTTTGTATGGCGTCTTGTCTTTGTCTAGTTTAAGGGCCAGTGTTGGTGAATGCAATCTCTTTGGTACAGAGTCCATATTGTGAACTTGACAATGATGTACTGGATTTAATGATTGATGATAGTCCGTTTGCTTTGTCACTTCTGTATGCTGCGAAACTACTAAACAAACACCTTTTACTCCATTCTATGCCCTGTCCCGTTGGCCACAACTCGGGTTGCCAACTGAAAACCAGCGCCAGCCTAGTCAATGCGACCTTTTCGACAGAACATGCGAGATTACATATTATTGCTTTTTTATATTTCTATGAACTATAAATGTAATAATGTCTGTATCTTGTGTGGTGTGCTGAAATAAATGTATTTTCTTTCTTTCTCTTATATGGTGTGGTATCATGCTGTATCTTTCTTGCAGAAAGTGTCAGCAGTACTTACCAATGAATGGCATCTTCTTTATCTCTGGTTTTTTTGTGGTCGATGAGCTTGGTTCCGCCCTGTGTCTCTCGATGTCATGTCCTACGTCACGGCGTTCGCGCTCCCTCTCACGCTCGCGTTCTCTGTCTCTTTCTTCTCGAACGCGAGAGTCGCGGCGTTCAAGTTCTCTGTTGGATATAATAGTTACGTTTGAAATTTCTTTGACCATTATATTTTTTTAAATACTTAATTATAAACCGGCCTATTATAGAATGTGTGTATTATAAAACGTTTAATTTAATGTTAATAAACATTTCGTGCTATATTCATCATCATCATCAGCCCGTAAAAGTTACACTCTTGAAGATGGGCTTTGCCATAGTAACCACGCTTGGCAGGCGGGTTGGTGACCGCAGTATTATATTGTTACACTCAAGGAAACGTTGCTGCCATAACAAGAGTATTATGTCACACTTGTTAATTTTATAATAATGGGGAACAGCTTAACGTGTTTTTCAAGGCACGGAGGGTAGTCCCACATCCAACCAGACCCGGAAATAAAATCGTAGGATTTACACAAAGATATCTTGTGGTGGCAGAAAAAGAAAGGGACGCATCATAAAAACATGATTTAAAATATTTTAAATGTGTCTATATGAATTAAGAATTTTGACTTTGAATTTGTCCAGCATGGTGATCGAAACCATGAACTCCCGAGACATATGTGTATATTTAACATAATTATTTACTATTGTTATTTTAGTGTACATCCATTTGCTTAAACATTTACCTCACTTTACCAGCGCAAATAAAATTCACACAAATATTATAAGTTTACCTCTTCCTGGCTTCGAATATGGCGCGCTCACGTTCCCTTTCATTTCGTTCTACACATTTTCGCTTCTCCTCCTCGTCATTGTCTTTTTTTATTCTAAAATAGAGAAAATATTGCGTAAAGATACAAAGAATTTAAAAAGTGCCTCTTAAAATGACAATACGAAAATACTTATATATTCTTTTTTGGCAAACCGTTGGGGGATATTAGAATTACCACGCTTGGCAGACAGGTTGGTGATCGCAGTAAGATGGGAGTGCCTTTGAGTTGATACATGCTGCTGCCCATTTATCAAGTGTATGTCCCTTAGTCGCTCCTTACGATACCCTTAAGAAGATATGGTGTGTTCTATTCTAAGCCGGAAATTACATGGCATCTATACCAATGTATGTAATACGGTTTTTTTTTATTGTTGACTTGGTAGTTGTACGTTGTTCAATGCGCCTTTCATGCTATAGAGTATGCTCGACTCGTTATGTTAAGAATACAAAAAACTCGTTGGACAGAGCGTTGATGTCAAATTCCGATCGGATTGTTGGTCATATTGACTATAAACTCCCAAAATCTATACTAATATTATAAAGAGGAAAGTTTTGTATTTTTGTGTGTGTGTATGTTTGTAATGAATAAACTCAAAAACTAATGTGCGGATTTCAAAAATTCTATCACCATTTGAAAGCTACATTCACCCTGAGTGACATGGGCTTTATGTAATTATGAAGTTCCCACAGGAACGGGAGTTACGCGGGTGAAACCGCGCGCGGGAAGCTAATCGAATATAAAGTTGTACAACTACACACCTGCTTTTGAGAGTGTCCAATAACTTTCTATCGCTTGAATTCAGTCTGTCCATTTGTATGGTCGACACCCATTCTGTCAAGCTTTTGTCATCGCGCACTTCCAACTTGCTTTTGCTTCTCTTCTCTCTCTGCTTTTTACCTGCAATGTATAAATACATGATAGAAAACTGTGGCTATCGTATAGCATAGAGTTTGTATGTCCATATACTGACTTGGGAAGTCAAGAAACTAACCACTACACAGAGACCACTCTATCCCACCTGCTGGCGAAGATTACGCCCGCGAACGCAAAGCTTCCCCCCTCTCCCTCTCGACCCTTAATTTTAAAAGAACCTTCTGTTGCCCTCGCAGACCTGAAGTCCGAGAGGTCCGCGAACTGTTACGTAAAGCGATCACAGTTGCACAAAACTACCCAAAACAATTACTTAACCTCATTATCCCTCAATCAAGTCCAGAGGGGCCTTCTTGCGCAGGTTGCTTAGTTTGTCGTTTCTAAATCATTTAATAATACGGCTGGAGCACTAGTCACCTTTATGCTATCTAAAGTAGCAAAAGCCTCGTGGCTGACCACATCAATTTCCCATCATACATAATAGGTATTAAGACTAAAAAAATATAATTAGTGCGTCAGTTAGATTACTAAAAAATATTGGACACATATTTTAATATTTTTTAAAATCAATAAAAATTTACAAAGATACATAGCAAAAACAAACCATTAAGTTCAGGAGAGGGGGGCTTGTGACTTCACTACTAGGTAACATTGTACCTAGAAGGGACGTCACTCGTATCCTCGTCATTTTTTGTTTGAGGAACAAAATAAAATACGTGGCGAACATTTTTAGGTAATCTAACTGACGGACTATTTTTTTTTCTTCATGCCAATCTTCTCAGAACTTATCGGCCAAACAACATTACGCTGTTTTGCGGAAAGAACGAGGCAATTCAAAAAGAGTAACATCAAAAAGAGTAAAATGGTTCTTAAGATTCAGGCATTAAAGTATATTTTCCCATACTTACTCTTTTTGAATTGTACCGTTATTCTCGCAAAGCAGCGAATTTAATAACTAGATAATAATGAGTGTGCTAGCACCTTCGCTATAAAAGTTTGCATCAGTTATAGTGACTCTGATTACTTTACTGAAGATGATAATTTTTACACAATAGAGAGCTCTCAAATTTGAAAGACTGCAATGTATATTTGGAACATTAACGGTGAACCATCTATGGTAGGGTTGCGATACGTCCCGGTACGCCGGGACATATCCCGGTTTCGAGCGTCATGTCCCGGTGTCCCAGCCAACAACGCAAAGGTCCAGTGGTCGCGCTAACCAAAAAAAATAAGAACCCTGCTTCGTTCGCAATACGCGCTCCTGTTTGTATTATCGTGTTATGTTTGGAGGACCCCCTCGGCTTTGAGTGACGTGTTATTGTTTCATCTCAGCGCCGAAATATTTATGGCAACCCTAATCTATGGACGAGAATCGCTTACGCCAACCAGTGTATATATAAGAATATTCTTTCAGGTGAAAGGAATTCCTTCCTCCAATTCACCGATTATGTCTTTGTAGTTTCTATGTACTACATTGGCGGTTGGCTTAAGCGAATGTAGTAAGGGGGGCCTGGAGATCTGTAATACAGGCCTCGAGCCAAGTACAGACTCCAGCTCTAAGAAGGAACAAACCTATGCATTTTACGGTTAAGATATTTTTTGTCATATTATTATAAATAAATAATAATTATTATTATTAACACTGACCTTTTTTCTTCTTCTGAACCGGTTCACTATCAGAACTGCTGGAATCACTAGAAGACGAACTACTGCTGTCCCTCTTCTTTTTGCCTTTCTTTTTCTTATCTTTCTTCCTCTTCTCTTCTTCGGGGAGTGGGGGGCTATCTTTGCGTTTGGTGTGGAATCCATCTTTGTTGAAAGTGATAGTGTGAGCGGTATACTGAGATTTCTCCTCGACCTTAGCTTTTTCACGAGATTTCTCGAAGGCTTTCTGTCGGTCTGACATCCAATCGGTTTCCCAGTGTGGATTTTGTTCTACAAAGTTCTGTGGACAAAGTATAAGATGTTAGTGACTTGCTGGATGCTTTACTTTTAGTACACAGGTGCCTGAGTGGTAACAGTATGTACTTGCTTTTGAGCATTGGCTCAGGTTGGACACTTGGGACAATTATTTGTGCAAACCATGGATAATTTATTTTATTTTATTTCAATGGCAACAGGCAGCAGCCCTTTAATTATATTCTCCGTCTGAGTGTGCTTGGTGTCCGTTACGAATTTGTCCCCTGCGAAACACCATCATCAGCCCGTATTACATCCACTGCTGAACATGGACTTCCTCTCAAGGGGGGGTATTTGCCGTAGTCACAACGCTTGGCAGGTGGGTTGGTAGCCGCAGTATTATGTTGTACCAGACAAGGAAGCGCTGCTGCCCGTTCCTTGATATATGATGATGATGAAAGATGATGTTATAATAATCGGGACCAACGGCTTAACGTTAGAGGCAAATACCGCTACGCTACGGATTAATTTAGTTTATTTTACATTTGATGTTGATTTTAAAAGATGATATTCGAATTCTAAGAACAATATACTCACGGTATAATTCTTAGAATGTACGATAGACTTCAAATGAGCAGATGCACAGTGCAGATCACCAATGAACTGGTCGCACAGCTTGCAATACCACGCAGTCGACGGCACGAAGAACTGTAGACCTTGGCGAAACAGGTAAGAGTTAATGAAAAAAAAAAACTTTATACAACCAAGTTATTGTCATAAGATCAATCAATAAGATCTGGGTTATATAGTATAATTTTACTGGTACTGTAAGCCCTCATCACCCCACTGCGGAGCAAAGGCATCTCCCCATGACTGTATACTGTAGTATAATGTAGAATTATAATAAATTTTTTTTACAATAGGCTAAGATAACATCTTTAGTCCGTCAGTTAGATTACAAAAAAAATATTGGACACGTATATTTTTATTTATCAAATCAATAAAATATTACAAAGATACAGAGCAACAACAAACTTTAAAGTTCAGGTGAGGAGGACTTGTGACGTCACTACTAGGTAAAATATAAAAGTGACGTCACATGAAATTTCTAAAATTTCAAAATATTTGTCATACAAAAAAAAAAAAAAACTGGTGGACTTAATAGATTTTTTTAGTCTTCATGCCTATTTATAAACTCTAGTCTTCAGAAGCAGAAGGACAGATGTACTATTATGCTTCGGAAGCATTTGGTAGTAAGTGCCAGTTCACGATTAAGGCACATACGACGAATGTTTCTGACGTATAATGGCACATCCGATTCTGAGCTCTAGAACTTATTCATGTCTTGTAACATACGTTTTGATTTTTTTAAAGATTACTAGCACACTACCGACGTGGATCTACTCGTAACACAAGCATTTGAGCTGAGCACGACGAGGTGTTAACAAGAATAATAGTAATGTGCAAAACAATGTGAGAAAAAAAAAAAAATAGGTTATACCTTTGATTGGAGTTCGTTTAGTGGGCGCGGACGCGACACTAGGAAACCCCTCATTGACACCCGTAACTGTGTGCCACGGAGCCTCCAAATGTGCTGCCGCCGTTCTACAAAGACAAACTCGATTATTAACTGTGCAAAGTTGATTATTACTATACTTATCAACAACCTCCGACAACCTCCTTAGCGTAGCGATATTTGGCTCCCATTAAATCTGGGAGGTCGTGGGTTCGATCCCCACACCGGACAGGAACTCTTTGTGTAAATTCTAAAATTTCTTGCTTGGTCTGGCTGGTTGAGGGACTACCCTCTCGGCCTCGGAAAGCACGTTAAGCCAAGGATACACTAGGGGACAAATGTCGTGCGACACGTGTCGCCAGCGACGTTGGGTGAAGTAACACGACATTGTCGGACTTTGGTCGACATGTCTGGCAACATCGCACGACACGTGTCGCCAACTACATCGAATGAAGTAGCGCGACGTTGCCGGACTTCGCTCGACATGTCTGGCAACATCGCACCGCAGCCAACAACACTACCTCGGTGGGTGTAATGATATCGATTGCCTTGTGAAACAAAACTTCGTGATGTCGCCAGATATGTCCGGCGAAGCTTCGCGAAGTTGCACGACTTCGCCTGACGTCGCTACGGACATAAGTCGCGCGATGTCGCCAGATATGTCAGGCGAAATCGGCTGGCTTCGCTTGACATGTCGCCGATACATGTCGTGGCACATTTGTCTCCAAGTGTATCCTTGGCTTTAAGCCGTTGGTCCAGATTGTTATAACATCATCTATAATAATCGTATATCAAGGATCACAAGATCACAAGTCCGACGCCCTAGCTTACAGCCTACCTGGGCTACAGCCGCTTATAAGGCTGATAAAGGAAAATAAAAGCAAACCCCAATTACGCGAAATTTCATGTCCTATTAGGTCAACTTACTTTTGATGCGCAGCTGAGTGAAGGTGGTTCAAATAATCCTTAGCAGTCGGTGGAAACTCAACGCACACCCGACACCAGTGCATTTCAGGATCGTAGTATACATAGTTAAATTTCTGACTGTTTGATGGGGACCTAAAATAAAAAATAAAAACTATTAGAAAATTAATTTATTATATAATGTAGTAAAACACCGAAAAATAATGACATTGATGAATACTATAGTAAATTACTGATTAAATAAAGCCAAGCTTAGGTTATGTACGCATTTGACCTAAGCGAGTCAACTTACGAATTTCTTTGTTATCAGTAGGTAAGTGGGTTCCTGATCAAACTGCGGCCCGGGCCCGCGTGGGTATAGTTGTGGTAATGCAGACAATTATATTTTAAACCTAACATTTCTTGTTAAATAAAAATTAAACATTTAAATTGGTATTTTGTATCACAGATAATCAGACTCTTAAAGACAGTAATTAAATTAGGAAAGTTATCATTTCTTAGTAAATAAGTATTATAAACAGGGCTGTAAATATTCATATTCATAGATAACAGACTTTATTTTATTATGGTCAATTATTAATTTACCATTTTACCAGTTTATTCATATCGAAATCAAAATAAAAAAATATTTAAATGCACTTCGTCATTTTTTTAAAGATTAGAGGCAGGCTTAGGATAAGTTGCCTCATCCTTTTATTCTCTACGATGGAGAAAGCAATGTACAGCGAAACTGAAGTGAGGGCAATGACTTCCCAGTCACCACCGGTGGCGACTGGGAATTTTTATTCCCATTTGCCTCCGGTGGCAATCCCCGCGGGGGCGACTGGGAATATTCGATTAAAATGATATAGGTCAAAGATTTTTTGCGTGAACTAGGTATTCCTGTTTCAGGCTTGTAGACCTTTTTAAATTAACAAAAGTACAAATAAAATTAGACATTGAGATGAGATTAAAAATATATAATTTCTTAAAATTATACAATAAGTCGTCATTTTTATTTTACATATAGTGGCTTCATTGTTTTATATAAATACGGTAATAGCGTAACTATTTTGAATAAAAAAAAGAACAAGATACAAACATATTACAACTTTTTTACTTTAAAATAGTTGATATGATTTCTGTTTCATGGCAGAAAAATTCTGAAGGATATCTGCAATTTTTTTCTTACAGCAGTTATAAGGAAGTACAATTTAATGCATGATCATGATACCAATATTGATAACAATTATTTATCTACCTTAGACAATATAAAATGCACTTAGGACTAGCCACCGGTAACAAAGCCAAAAAGAACAGACAGACAAATAAATAGGAACAGTAATTTAATAAGTATTCTATGTAAAGATGGCTCTGGTGTCGTACCATGCTGACCGTTTTTTAATAAATAAGCTACAAATTTAAAGCAAAAGTATTACGACTTTCAATAAGCTCTCAGATTACGGACGACATAGCCGGGAAACATAAATAATGGAACCTAAAAATGGCGTCGTTATTAAATGATTCTTGTTATAAAAAAAATACCGCATTATAATGGTAATAAAACTGCATTAATCCGTTATATATGTTTCTTTAATTACATGTTACAAGTCACATTTTATAAAACATTCAACATGATGTATTTACATATACTATAATAACTATTTGACTTAATATCTAAAACAAAATATATACAGATAAATTAAAAGCTAACAATTTATATCACATTCTAGCGCATTTTCACATTTGTAGATTCAGTTCCCGACTTTTAACTGAAAATATAGCCTATCAAATGATGTGGCTTTTAATTGGTAAAAGAATTTTCACAATATTTACCTCTTTATAATATTAGTATAGATTTGTATAGCAGTTGTTCACAATCTTAAATGGATAATGTTTTACTTAGCTGCGACAGATCTCGTTTATTTAACGTGGAAGCAAGTTGACAATGCCTCAAGGCATACATGCTAACATACGTGACAGTACAATTTTCACACACAGTACTCCTTTATAGTAGTAGTCCATCTTCATAGAATTCATTCTTCGAAGTATCTTTCTGCAAATTAACTCTGTTCTTCCATCTTCTTTAGTAATAAGCCTTTTCACTAAACATCTCAAAGCCTTAAAATCTTATTATGACGCAAAAGCGGTGCATCCTGCTTTAGGGAGAAATAAGGTCAACCAACTAAACGAAATATTTTGCTTATACAACAAAATATCTTTTAGTTTGTTGGTCGCACAAACCTTATAAAATAATATCAGATTAGAAGTTCTCTTTTAAAACGCTTGCTAAAATGTAAGTCAAATATAATATGTACAAAAAGCATTCAATTAACACAGATATAAGACTTCCGTAAATTAAAATTAATTATAGGAAGATAGGAAACCAAAAAATAGTAAGAAGACAAACCTAGATTTACGTTTAGAAGAACGTTCGCCCATGTCTTCAGATTCGTGGACCTCGGGGGGAGCATCTTCCCCAATGATGCCGTTCAGCATATCCACGACATTGTAGATGGTCTTCAATTTGTTCTGTATCTCCAACTATAAATAATGCATTATGCTAGGTATTAAAAATTATTTAATTCATAAACCAAGCCGACACAATTCCGCTGTCTTCACATAATAATATTATTTTATCATAAGTCAAACCTGTAACTTTGTGTTTTCTTTAAGAAACCTCTTTGTATCCGGACTCGGTGATCTTTTCGCGTCCCCTCGGAGCTCGCTGCGTTGATCTTTCAATGTGTCCAGTTCTTTCTTAAGGATGCCCGCTTTCTTTATATAATCTTCCCGTTGTTTTGATAATGCCGCCTTCTGGTGACGCATTTCTGATTCGATTGCGGCTGTAAACACATTTTTTAGTTCATATAGGACACAAGTTCTACAAGTATAGCTTAAACAGCTAAGCTTTTAAGCTGCTTACGCTATACTTGATCTATATAAAAATGAAAGCATATTAATTATGTATTGGTAATTTTCTTAGCTGTTACTTAACTGATTCTAATAACATAATTTTTCAAAGGCATTTGAAAGCAGCCAATAAGGTACATGTGTATTTTGCAAACATGATCTTATTGTTACTTTATAATTTAACATGCATTGCCGTAATAATGGTGAAAATGGTGAATGAAGCAGCTTATATGTATTCTTCTTAAAGATTCCCCATAATGTAGCATAGTGTTTTATACATGTATATAGTTCAATATGCTAACATATAATGTATCTGTGGAAAAACACTGAAAGATCAAAATTTAAGTAAATTTAAATATATATATACTTATTATAAATAATTGCAGAATGTTTACTAATTACTCCTTTACACATTACCTATTTTGGGAATAAATTGATATTCATCAATGATCACAATTTTATTGTTATACTATATCAATTATGCTAGAAGTTGCAAGTTACACAACTGTTACTGGTGTATTGTGTTTACAATACAGTACATAAATTGTAAACACAATTTTTCTATAACCTGTTGGAACATAGTGATTAACTATTTACATAGTTAGTTATTATATATGTATAATATGCATATGGAAAGTTACCGTAGATCTTAGGCGTACATGGTTTAATACTTAAATAAGGTAGCATTTAAAAGCATCTGCTTCAACTTTAGACCGAAAAGGCAATGAACCGGTAGTAAGACACTAATGTATTATTGAAACTGTGTGTCAAAAACATTACTTACTGTTAATTACTTACATTTAGATGCAGATACAATTCAATTTATTTATGTATTTCCCATACCACAATTATTAAATTATGGTATGCGGAACCTAGAGGTTCTGTAGAAAAGTTACAATGGCTTTATAAGATCTTTTTTTATTTTAGATTCAAAATTCAGATTAATAAAATTAAACCACCGGCAGGATTCAAACCTGCATCTAACTAAGGTATAGTCAATAGTGCCTTTTCAACGACTGGTTGGTACCTAAGATGCGGGTTTGAATTCTGCGGTTGGTCCAAATTTTATAAATCTCAATTTTGAAATTAAGTAATTGATAAAAATTTCTGTTAACTATATTAAAATATTAAATATTATTTTAGAGCTAATTTATCAATATTCCCTTTTTTTGTCGTTTTTGGAGAGTTCTGTGTAACTAATCAACTCTTCAGTTTGCGGGCCTCTTGGACTATGGATCTTTGTGGGCATTGACAGTTTTTTGCAAACTTAAGGTCGGAAGGGTATTACTTTCAGTAAGTTGGTTTTAGTCATATATATAAAATCATATTATATTTAATTGTATGAATATAAAGATATCTATATCTAAATTCAGTAATTTTCACTTGTTTGTGTAGCAAATAAAGATTTACAATAGCTACAATAAAAGCTACAAGCCATCCATTCTTTCGGTAGATAAAACAGCTGCCATGGAGGACATTGTTTTTATAATATGTAGTGAAATAGATTTAAGAAATAAATGCATTATAATTAAATTATATTCAATTAAACAAATTTTTAAGGATATAAAAAATATGCAGAACAAAAATATATAACCACTCACTTAAAGAGTGTTAAGTAAGAAATGCATTAGTTAAGCAGATAAAAAAATATCATATTATAGGATAACATAGTTATTCACCTAACCTTGTTAATTTCATCAGGTTCCTTATATCTAAAATGTATGTAAAATCCATGAAAATAATAAATAAATAATATTTGTCTGGGTAAAAAAATACATTATGACCAGGGATGTAGATATAGATGTAGTTTTTAAGCACCAAATGAAATCATTTTCATAATAACATTCATAATGTGGCAATCATAAAATGCTTACATATACATATATTATAGGATTATGATACTAATGCATATTGTAATAGAATGTAATATTGTTTATATTTATTCCTTGGAGTAAACTTATGGGTGACATAAGAGCACCATTATTAAAAAAAATGCCCATTATGTCTAGTATGTGACCTTGTTATATGTAATTTTTGAGATAACTACTGAAAAACTAACTATTTCTATCCCGGATTATGACACACTCTTGCTCTGCTCCTGCATTAAATCACATATCATTAAGAGCAAATAAAATAATATAATAAATTATAGAAAAAAAAATACAAAATATCCTTTGTACACAATAACTTCACACATCTAATTAATAAGTACATACCTTCTTTTTTTATTTGTTCTTCAACATTATTTACGAATACTTGAGGTGGACCCGCATTTGCTGTTGGTGGTGGTGGCAAAGACATTTGGTTCCATGTGGATATGTCTGGTGGCATAGGAGCGTTGGGTACTGGGCCCACTGGTGGGAAGTCATCGTAGATTCCACTTGAGTATGGTTGTTGATAATTTGTATGAGTATAACTTGTACTGGGTCCTGCGACAGCCTAGAGATTATACAGGTAAAGCTTAATTTTAGTTCTAATTTAACCTTCACAAAATAGCATAATAGATCTCAAAAGTTATTTAGTAGACCAGTTCAGTTCAGTTCTTGACTTGACTTGTGGAGAGACTTCCACAATTTTGCCAAAGTCAAAGTTTTAGACAGTGTAGTAATAATTATATATAGTCGCGCGAATTTTTAAATACATTACCTTATTAGGGCGCTTGTAAAATCCAAGACGCTGCTTAAAAACTATCCAGGACTTCCCAGGACACTAACAAAACCAGGACATGTCCTAGGAAAACCGAACGGTTGGCAACTTTAAGATATAGCTGACATTAAACATAAATACATACCTCGGGTTGGAAGTTCGGTGGCGGCGGTGCACTGAAACCGTTTTCCTGAAATTGGTTGTCCCAAAGTTCGCTTGGATCCGGTAACTTGGATATTTCACTCAAAATATTCTCGTCTAGAATATCTTTGTCGTGTTTACGAGGTGACCGGCTACGCTTGCGTTCATTTCTAAGGTTAGGTGGTGATCTACTGCGCTTTCGGTTTCCTCTGTAATCTTGCCGGTCACGGTCCCGTTCCCGATCACGGTCTCTATCGCGCTCGCGTTCTCGGTCTCGCCAATCTCTATTCCTTTCACGGTGGTAAAAGTCTTTTCGATGATCACGCATATCACGAGACATTTTGAATCACAATGGGTTAAAAATGTATTTTATTTGTTTATTAAAAAAACAGCACACTTCTTTTGTCAATTGCGAGATGCGACGCCATTTCGGTTTGGTTTTTTTTATAATCTTTACAATCTCCGGCTGTGTTGATCTTTTGAGCATTTTGAAATAATGTTATAATGTAATTAATTGTTGTAAAGTATGTCGTCGTTATAAAATTGAAGACGACGACAAATTAGTGACTATTTTGGCATAAATGGGATTCATATATTCTTAGGTCATTTGATCTCAATGAGTGATTAAAAAACTCCCAAATAAAAATCGTTTTTTGTTTGACATTTGAGATTAAATTTTTGCAACGACGATGTCGCTGCTTAGTGCTGCATCCACAGCTGATGAGTTGAACTATAATAATCTATAGGTGTTTTACTAGCCACCATTTTTAGGTTCCGTAGCCAAATGGCAAAAAACGGAACCCTTATAGATTCGTCATGTCTGTCTGTCTGTCTGTCCGTCCGTATGTCACAGCCACTTTTTTCCGAAACTATAAGAACTATAATGTTGAAACTTGGCAAGTAGATGTATGTTGTGAACCGCATTAAGATTTTCACACAAAAATAGAAAAAAAAACAATAAATTTTGGGGTTCCCCATACATAGAACTGAAACTCAAAAAAAAATTTTTCATCGATCCCATTCGTGTGGGGTATCTATGAATAGGTCTTCAAAAATGATGTTGAGGTTTCTAATGTATTTTTTTTCTAAACTGAATAGTTTGCGCAAGAGACACTTCCAAAGTGGTAAAATGTGTGTCCCCCCCCTGTAACTTCTAAAAAAGGAGAATGATAAATCTAAAAAAAATATATGATGTACATTACCATGCAAACTTCCACCCATAATTGGTTTGAACGAGATCTTGTAAGTACTTTTTTTTTAATACGTCAAAAATCGTAAACCGCAATTTAGCTTTCATTCAATCAACTCGAATATAAAATTATTAAATAACATTTCATTTCATAAACATACGCTTTTTTATTTATTCTTGATATCAAAAATAGGTACATACTTGTAAATGAAACGGAACCCTTCGTGCGCGAGTCCGACTCGCACTTGGTCGGTTTTTTTTGTCGAATGCTCCAGGTGTTTGATTTTATTAAGTTTTTTCGAATATTTTTACTAATTTTTGAAGTGAAAAGGTGTTTCATTTTGTGGAATGTCTGTTTTGCAATAGTGGTACTTGTTACTTGGTTACTTGTTCAATTGGGTTATTATCTATTGTGATGGGATGTGTTATTTAGTGCGGAAATTTTGATGTCACGAGGATTTTGGTTTAATTTATTTGATTTTCATAGAGTATTTAGCGAAGACTGCGTTCATTTTATTCAGTAGGTTTTCTAGATCGTTTCTATTGTTTGTAAGGGCCGCAATATCATCCGCGAATCTTACAAAGACAATTCGGTTACCATTTATGTTAAGACCCTCGTGCGCTTCTTCCAATATCTCTTGTATAGTTGCTTCTATAAATACGTTAAAAATATAAGTGGAGATAAAGTAAAACCCTGTCTAACCCCTTGTTTTATGCTTGCAAGTTCTGTATAATTATCTATATGTATAACTGTTTTTTGGTTCCTGTACAGTTCGTATATTATTCTCCTGTCTTTATAGTCGATATCTGCCCTTTTTAGTACCTCCATCATCCTTTTCCACGTTACTTTATCAAATGCCTTCTCAAGATCTATAAAGGCCACATATGTATCAATATCCATGTCCACTCTTCTTTCCAGTATCGTCCTTAAAGCAAAAATCCCTTCTCTTGTCCCTCTTTTCCTCCTAAATCCAAATTGGTCATTCCCTAACTGAAGTTCTATTTTTTTTTGTCTGATTCTATTTTGTATTATTTTTAGTATAATTTTTTATGCTTGAGATATAAGACTTAATGTTCTATGTTTTTCACATTTTGTTGTATTCTGTTTTTTAGGTAGAGTTATGGTTTTTGTAGTTTTAAAGTCAGAAGGTAGTTTACCTGTGTCATACATAATTTTGGTAATATTAAAAATTTCATTTATTACATCATCAGTTGCTGCTTTTATTAATTCAATGTACTTATGGTCATTTCCTGCTGCTTTCCCATGTTACAACACGGAGGACATACATGTCCTCCAATGCCTTATCAAATTCGGATCTAATTATTTCAGGCCCTAACATATCTAAGTCTACTTCTGTTTCATTTTCCAAATCACCATCATCCAAACGTTCACCATTATATAGTTGTTCTATGTATCTTTTTCATCTGCTAGCAATACTATTATTATCTATAAGCATTTTACCATTTTCACCTTGTATCACAGCCGCGGGCACCGGCGTAAGAATGATGCCCCCCATCTCCTCCCGTGGGCGCCGTAGGACCCGGCCAAGGGAAATACACCAGAAGATGGGCAGCAGCGTCTTCTTGGATTATAACACGTAAGACTGCGCTCGCCAACCCGCCTGCCAAGCGTGGCGAGTATTGGCAAACTCCCCTCATGGAAAATTTAAATAACACACGGCCCCGAGTCCCCGGCGGCCCCGCTAGGCCTGGCTACGGTAGCGGTCATGGTATCGGCGGGGCTAGGGGTGCTAAGAATCCCCGGGAGACGAGTGGCTACCAATCTTACAGGCAAACACTGGCCCTGGCAACACATAACGTGCGCACTCTACGGACCGAGGAAAAGATTGTTGAGCTGGAAGAAGAATTGAGCAGGCTCAGATGGGATATTCTAGGGTTGTCTGAAGTCCGTAGAGAGGGACAGGACACGATAACCCTGAAATCTGGCAACCTGCTCTTCTACCGGGAGGGCGACCAACAGTCCCAAGGTGGTGTCGGGTTTCTCGTTCACAAGTCCCTCGTTAACAACATAATTACCATCGACAGTGTGTCTAGCAGGGTGGCATACCTAACACTCAGAGTATCTAAAAGATACTTGCTGAAGGTCGTTCAGGTCTATGCACCGACCTCGGCACACCCAGATGAAGAAGTTGAGTGTATGTATGAGGACATTAGTAGGGCCATACATACTCATAAAACTCACTTCAATGTTGTTATGGGGGATTTCAATGCGAAACTGGGCAAGAGAAACGATAATGAGTTGATAGTAGGGAACTTCGGTTATGGGCAACGGAACCTTAGGGGACAGAGGCTGGCTGATTTTCTGGAGAAAGAAGGATTCTATATGATGAATTCTTTCTTCCAGAAGCCGCCTCACAGGAAATGGACCTGGCTGAGTCCCAATGGTTCCACGAGAAATGAGATCGACTTCATCATGACCGACAAGGAAAGGATTTTCAATGATGTCTCTGTGATTCACAGGGTGAAAACCGGTAGTGATCATTTAATAGTACGAGGCACATTGTATATAAACGTTAAACTTGAACGGTCCCTTTTGATGAAGTCTACGCTCCGACCTACTCGCGCCCAGATCGATAACCCCGAGATCTTTCAACTCGAGCTCTCAAATCGATTCGATTGTCTAGATGAAGACGCATCAGTGGACGAGATCAACAACAGGCTCGTAGAGACTGTCCATACGGTAGGGTCTCAATTCTTCAAGGCTCGCCGTACCAGTAGAACTCAGAAACTTTCTGAAGACACCCTTAACCTAATGGTTGAACGACGCTTGCTAGGAATGCAATCTCCCGATGATGCTGAGTCACAAAGGCAGCTTAATAGATGAATTAAAAAATCCTTGCGACACGATGTTCGTAGTTTTAATACTTCACGTATTAAAGATACGATAGAGCGTAACCAGGGCTCCAAAGTGTTTGCAAGAGATATGTCTATTGGGCAAAGCCAGATGACAAAGCTGAAGAGGGATGATGGCAGTCTTGCGTCGACAAAAGCGGAAGTGTTAAGGGAAGTCGAAAAGTTCTACGGGCAGCTCTACGCTTCAGTCACCAAGCCTGTTTTCAGTGCGGCTATAGACCCAAGAGCCAAACTGACCCGACACTATACCGAGGATATCCCGGACATCAGCCTATACGAGATAAGCATGGCCCTGAAACAGCTAAAGAACAACAAGGCGCCGGGTGAGGACGGAATCACATCAGAGCTCCTGAAAACGGGTGGATCACCGGTACTTAAAGTCCTTCAGAAGCTCTTCAATTCCACTTTGCTCGGAGGCACCACGCCTAAAGCATGGAATAAGAGCGAGGTGGTGTTGTTCTTTAAGAAAGGGGATAACACCTTACTAAAGAACTACAGGCCCATCTCGCTTTTGAGCCATGTCTATAAGCTGTTCTCCAGGGTTATTGCGAATCGTCTCGAACGAAGGCTTGATGACTTTCAGCCTCCCGAACAAGCCGGATTTCGAAAAGGTTATAGTACCGTAGACCACATACATACGCTGCGGCAAGTAATACAGAAGACCGAAGAGTATAACTTGCCTCTCTGTTTAGCGTTTGTGGACTACGAGAAAGCCTTTGATTCGGTCGAAACATGGGCCGTACTTGAGTCTCTCCAGCGATGCCGTATTGACTATCGGTATATCGAAGTGTTGAAATGTTTGTATAGAAACGCCACTATGTCGGTCCGAGTACAAGAACAGAGTACGAAGGCAATTCCACTAAAAAGGGGCGTAAGACAGGGAGACGTTATTTCTCCGAAACTGTTTACGACCACTTTGGAAGA
This sequence comes from Nycteola revayana, assembly GCA_947037095.2. Lineage (NCBI taxonomy): Eukaryota > Metazoa > Arthropoda > Insecta > Lepidoptera > Nolidae > Nycteola > Nycteola revayana. The sequence goes on along the minus strand of OX344838.1, from coordinate 38,054,050 downwards.
CACCTTCAAACTTCTGAATTGGAAAGGACTAGGCATCAACATCAACGGTGAATACATCACTCACCTTCGATTCGCTGATGATATCGTGGTCATGGCAAAGTCGATGGAAGAACTCAGTACAATGCTCGAAGACCTCAACCGAGTCTCCCAGCGGGTAGGTCTTAAAATGAACATGGACAAGACAAAAATCATGTCTAATGTCCATGTTGTGCCTACCCCTATTATGGTTGAGAATACGGTTCTTGAAGTTGTTGACGCGTATGTATACCTAGGACAAACAGTCCAATTAGGTAGGTCCAACTTCGAGAAGGAGGTCAATCGCCGAATCCAACTCGGATGGGCAGCGTTCGGGAAACTTCGCAACGTTTTTTCCTCTAAAATACCTCAGTGCCTGAAGACGAAAGTCTTTAACCAGTGTGTGTTGCCAGTGATGACCTATGGATCTGAAACGTGGTCCTTCACTATAGGCCGTATGAACAGGCTCAGAATCGCTCAACGAGCTATGGAGAGGGCTATGCTCGGGGTTTCTCTACGAGATCAAATCAGAAATGAGGAGATACGTAGAAGAACGCGGGTTACCGACATAGCCCAACGGATTAGTTCGTTGAAGTGGCAATGGGCAGGCCATATAGCACGGAGAACAGATGGCCGTTGGGGCCGAAAAGTTCTCGAATGGAGACCGCGGATCGGAAAGCGTAGCGTAGGACGTCCACCTACTAGATGGACGGATGATCTGGTTAAGGCCGCGGGATCACGGTGGATGCAGGCCGCTTCTAACCGTAACAACTGGAGATCTATGAGGGAGGCCTATGTCCAGCAGTGGACGTCCTACGGCTGAAATGATGATGATGATCACAGTACTTTTTCTTCTTATTGCCTTATCCAGGTTTCTAATAAGATTATATGCCATATCTATCTGTCTTTTACTCATAAAATATTCTATATCTTGACATACTTTATTTACGTACATCGCTTTATTTTTTCTACACGATAAAATTATTTTATTAGTTAGCAATCTATATTTATTTACACTAAGCATCTCACATTCATACACTTTCCTCACTACATCACGTTACACGGCTTACTCTCACACTATTGCTGCTGTTACACGTTTTAGCTTCCCTAATTATTGTAAAATAATCTTAGCGGACGAATGGGTGACCCCGATAACACAGGATTTTCCTAGCATCGGGGTCATTATTCTCAAAAAATGAGCACATTCTGTAATATAATTTAATGTAACATGCATTGTCATTTTTGCTAAATAAATTATTTTTATTATCTCATAAAATAGAGAAATACCTACTTAAGAACATTGCTCGCGTGTGTACGAGAAGCGAGGTTTCAAGTTCGATTCATAGAGCTGCTAAATATTTGATTTGTGTTACGTAAACATGTCCGCATGATTACAGTCCCATCATATTTTTAAACTAAAGGACACATGTGTTTGCAATTGTGCACTAAAGCGCAGCGGTAGGTATCAATGATACGATTGGTGCCAGATCCGCAATAGAAAAAGTTGTGAACTTTAGAATTCAAAAGAAAAAACCCGTTTACATTTAGTGATAACTTGTTCTTATTCGTCTACTTCAACTGAATAAGAACAAGTTATTTGGCTATAGTTGTCTGGATTTGGAGGTAAGTTGTTCCTCAGTCGAGCGTCCTAACGTTAAACTTTAGATATCTCTATTAAATATAGTATGAAGACACTAAGTTTTAAAGCTTTCAGCAAAAGAAACTTTAAAGCGTCTTCTAACATCAATAAGGCTAAAGACGGTCGAATTTCGAATAATGTTTTTGTTTATACTTCAAATACGTCATATCCACTGACTCCATTAAATCGTTCAGCGGGGCGGAATAGACTTTTAACAAATGAAGTGTGCTCGACGGCAAATGTTGTTTGAGGGGTTGGGGGCATGTCAAGTCCAATGTTACGCTCGGTTACATCTTATTTGACGGCTTAAGTGCGCCCTAGATTGGAATTCGCGCCAGTGCGACGCCACGATCTGAAATTGGAGCATTAAAGCTACTGGGGACACCTGATGAATTTGTAACATTTATTTAGGGCATCGGGTAAATGTAGATGCTGCACTTACGATGTTAGACGGAGTATTTCCGTATCTTCGTGCAGAGAATGTTATTTCAATCTGGCGTGTTTAATACTAACGTTAAGATGGTTACGAGTAAAGTTGGAGTTTGAGCCTTAATGTTACCTACATATACCATTCATGTTCATTCATGGTTAGGTAATATTGTCTGAATGTCAAAAATTTTAAAAGAAGTTTTCCCGTTTAAATGCAATTTAATCGGTTACATTGGGTACAATTCTGAATTTAGACAGTAGGTACATTATTTCAACGCTGCCGTTCCGATTTCGAAAAGCAATAATTCGACTTTATACAAGACAAAGGATACATCTAAGGTGATGTTCTGTCGAAATGGAGATCTGACGAACAAGTATAGGTAGGTACTGTCTCTGTTATAGCATTTTTAAATCGGGACAGTGTCGAAATAATGAACTCTACTGTCGAAATTCAGAATAACATTCTGAATGCGACATTGATATTCGGTAGCCGTGGTCAAAACTGTAAGGGAGATTCTAAACCACACACTCTTTTGGCGTCTCTGTAGCCCAGGGCTCCGCATCATTGATACGACTGATACGTGCCGTATGAGTCGTATCGTATACGCCCGTGATGACATCATCAAATTATTGACTACTTTGACTAGCACTTAATATGTTTAGTAAGCGCCTGACAGGTGCGGTTCACCCAGGTGCGATTCGTACGGGTGCGCTTAGCGGACTACCTCTAGGAAAGCTTGTCTCGTGGCCAGTTATTTCTCCGCCATAGCATTATGTTGTGTCTCATATTTATTTATTTTAGGTTTAAATAAGTTTTATCATGATAATTTAACTGGTACCAAGAATTAGTTATGTGTCGTTACGTGATTTTTAGGTAACACAACAAAACGCGGTTTGCGTTTTGATAACGTTTTCCAAACGATCTATTTTACGACACAACACATTGCATAGATCTACAGTCTAGTCGGTGAGTCTCTCTCAACGATGTGTCGATTTTGAATAACTGTCTTATTTTTAAAACCGAAAACGACCCGATTAATGTTATTTATTCGTTATTGTGCATATTCAATTACTTATCTACTTATTCATGTCAACTTAATTTATATATGGGTCGCACGAATCTGATGGGGAACTTTAACTTGGGGAAGGCCTATGTGCAACAGTGGACGTCTTTCGGATTAAATTATGAATATTATATAGAGGAAAGAATTGATTTTTGTTTGTTTGTATGCTATGATTTAACTCAAATAGGTACTATTTATTTATTTAATATTCATGCAACACAAAGTTTCAAAAACCCGTTTTAGTAATATACGTTTCATCTCTAGCGCGCGCAACGGCGACGAGTCGACGACGCTGTGTGAGTGTGTGAAACATTAAAAAAAAAGATCGTTGTGAGAAATAGATGGTTGTCAAAATAGCTCGTAACGTTTGCGTTGTGGCACATAGACAACCTCATTCAAGATTAAACAGCAGACACTTTTGATTAAATAAAAAATTGTAGGCATTTTCTTTGACGTGTTTAGAATACTTAGACCACCCCATGTGTTCCTATGGGTGGCATAAGAGGCCACTAAGGGTTATACAGCTGATGGATGGGAAGCAGCATCTATTACTTCAAGGTTAGTTACCATCTTACTGCGATCGCCAATAGTCAATTAGTCTAGCTATAGGCTAGACTGATTGAAATGCTTGGCAGGCAATTGATGATTCAAGAGATCCCGCGGTGCCACATTGGCCGCGGGTGCCGTCAGGGGGTTGGATCGCTTATGCGTACCCGGCCCCCGCCAACGGCGGCTCGACGAAGTGTCCGGGGGGTTTTAGTGGTGTAGGGTCCTCTTCTCGTGGTATGAGTTTAGCATACCACGCTATGGAGAGGGCGAGTCCCACATATCTCAGCGGCAGCGCGCGAATACGCTGCAACGGCGCGGCGGTGGGAATGGCTAAAAGAATTTCCGCCAGGACAAAAAAAAAGAAAAATAAAAGGTGGTTGATGATAGTCAATCATAGTCTAGATTTAAAAGAATTCATTAAAATGTTGGTATCTTCTTTCAATACTCAATGAGTTTCACATGCTGCATTTCACAATGATTTTATAGGTGTTTTAACTTTATAGTGGTACCAATTATAAACCCTTCTTCATTCAACCTCTTGAACAACCCTACATAATCTGCCATTGAAATAAATTCGAAAAAAAAGGTTCATAATTTTATTTGAATAGTCAAGATGGTGGTGTAGGAACGGTTGGTAGTGTTCAAGATCTTCTTTGCCGGGTGAGGTGGCGTGCTAGAGTTGGGTGATAAATAACGTCACAGTGAAAAAATCATTGTTATCCGCTTACTAAAGTGATCACTGTGATCTTTGTAAGAAGTAACTACGTTCCAAAGTAACGTGTGTCGTTCCATGTCTCAGTAATAGCACGGCAAGTCGCTCTCCCTCTTGTATCTTGTATTTAGACTTTTACGACAATATAAAAGTGCAAACCATTGCCGAATGACAACCACTAATTGAATCGTGTACCCAATCGTGATCGGAGTGACAACTGTGACGACAACTATCTAAATGAAAGGAACTTGTAACCTCGGTAGCATGTATTTGTGATGAGAGTGACTGACGTGACAAAGACACGATTATTTTTAACGGTTACTTACTTTCGAGTCACTGGAACGACGGTCACGGTGACGGAAAAGTAACAACTTTGCACACCTCTATGGCGTGCCCGGCGGCCGACGACCATTTGATTGTGTTCTGAACTTGTATATATCATTAAGTGGCTTGCAAACTTATATAGCCGATATAGGATTCGTAACAACATATATATGTATATGCTATATGTATTTAATTATGAAATTCCCACAGGAACGGTAGTTAGGCAGGTGAAACCGCGCTTGGAAAGCTAGTAAATGAAATAGTTGGATGTTACTAATATTTACTCGTCAATACGTACAACTGATTCATCCATTCTTTACACAAGAAGGAAAATAATAAAATAGCTATTGGGAAGAATCAATAAGATGAGATAATGCTCATAAATAATTTATACTAAAACATAGTATCCCGTTACACAGAATTATCAATAGCAGCAAAAACGAGGAAAATATATGTATAAAAACGTTTTTATTGGAAACCAAATGGCTGTTTGAGTAAAATCAATATTAAAAGATAATACCATAACGTTGCGTAGAACAAAAAAGAAAAAATACAGTCTCGTATTAATTGAAACCAAATATTTTAAAACTTTTATGTTGTATTTATTTAACAGAAGTAAAATAAAAATTAAAGAATTAAATTATAAAGACTAGCGGACCCGACAGCCGTTGTCCTGCATGATAATATATTAATATATATATTACTTCCCTAAACTTATTACTACATATTACACCTACCCTACACCTACTTAACCCCTACTTACCCTTTTTTTCTTTGCGTTTAAACCTTCCCCGTGTTAAAGCGATGATTACTTCCAAAATTTCATCAAAATCGGCACAGCCATTCTCGAGTTTTAGCGAGACTAACGAACAGCAATTCATTTTTATATATTTTGCATACTACTAGTAGGTATTCTTGTTAACCTCTCGTAATGTTACGAGTGGGTTCACGTCGGTAGTGCAATGGGTGAGGATAGAACCGGCGACCACAAGATCACAAGTACGACGCCCTAGCTATTGGGCTACAGCCGGTTTAAAGGCTTAACATTTTAAAAATGGATTGCCTTTTAGAAAATAAGTACTTTATTGTACCTACCTAGTAGTCTTCCTCTTTTAAGATTGTCACACCGTAGGTAGATAGAGAAAGACTCGTTGGAAGCTAGGATAGGGTCCGGTCGTCCTCGCAAGGCGAGGCTCGCAACGCGTTCTATGCTTCAGTCAGACCCGATCCCTAGGTAATTACCATGCTTCTAGCGGCTGTTGTGGCTCAAGTCCATAAGTCGGAAGCCGTCTTATGCTGAAACCTTTTACTTATCTGGAGCCTAGTAAGTCACCTTCATCATCCAGTAGGAAAAAACTATTAGGTAAAAAAAAGCTTTTACCTTCTGCTTCAACGGGTAAGAAAGATATTTAGGTTTTAGCCTTATTAATTGGTATGAAAATTTACAAAATTAACAACTTGTGCAGTGGGCGTCTCCTGAGATGCATATTCCTCAGTTCGCAGTTGCCAGCTTGAGTGGTTGGCAGCGGGAATTGGGCGATAATGACTTTTGAGGTGTAATATCTTAGTTGCTGAGTTTTGCATTACTGTCACTTTCACTCTAGAGCTTACATACGTGTTACATACCTGTTGGAATTCGGGTCTAAGCTTGGTTTTTGGATAGTTATAACAATAATCTCGGAGTTTCTTTCTTCTCCGGGTCGTCCACTTAGGTAGCTAGTGAAAGGTTGCAGGTTAGCTAGGGTAGGATCCTCGACGGCATGACCGAGGACCGCGTTGTTGCTTATTCCCCGAACTGTGATCTCGTGCCAGCGTTCATCACCACTGTTCGTAAATCTACTCTTTACTCCAGTGGCATCCTGAGCGTTGGTCCTAACCCCTTAAGGGTGCCTTCAGGTGAATGTCGCTTAGACTTTGGCCGGATTCTTGGAAGTTAATTTTAGACCTGTCACCTTTAAGGCATCTTACTATAATGAGTATAATTGTCATTTATTGCACAACAGACGGACAGACTGATTTAAAATTCTGTCAAAAGATCTGTAAGATCAAAAAATTTTAACAATGTTTTTAGCTACTTAGTGATACTTTTGTTAGATTTAGTCTTATACAGTGTAACTTTGACAAGTTTCATTATTTCATATTTCATTACTAAATAGTTTAAGATTTTGTGGAACACTCATGCTCAAGATAATAAATAATACATTTTGGCGTTCTATCTAAAACTCTGACATTGGCAAAATTGCGGACTCTCAACAAAGTCCACAACAGAACAGAACTGAACTTGGTTATTGGATACACTAAAAACTCATTGAGTAAGCTTCCACAATTACCCAAGGCTTCCACAATTTTGCCAATGTCAGAGTTTTAGATAGAACGCTAAAATATATTCTACTATCGTGTTAGAAGTTGAAATTAACGAAAAGAAGTTTCTATTCCTTAACAAATACTTTTTTAATAATTAATGTTAATTTAAAAGCACTAAACTCTTTCAAAGAGGTCTCTTAAGTGTAATAAAGATATTACGAATATATAACAATGTATAAGAAAGCTATCGAGCCAAATGAAGACTATTCGATTAATTCTCAGTATCTGGTCCTAATGGATTCCTGCAATCTAAAGCCACTTGATGATAATGAGTTGATACTGAAACGCGTCTTATGCTGCGTTTAGACGCCATGTTATGTTAATAGTTACTTTCCGATATTGATATTTTATCAATATTTGGTAAAATTATATTATTTGATAGTCGTGTGGTATCCGGCTTAGAAAAGATCTCACGAGTGTCATAAGAGGTGACTAAGTGGCATAGAGCTGATGGATGAGTGGAATCTATCAGGTTAATGATACTCGCCATCTCACTCATATGATACTTACCAATCTGCCTGCCAAGCGTGGTGATGATGGCAATTTCCCTCAAATTACTTGGCTGCCTGCAGCTTAAGAGGAAGCTCATCTTCAGTAGATTACGATATATGACGATGATATTATGACGTAAATATAATAGAACCAACTGATTTACGTCCGCAAATAAGTTGGTGAAGATTTTGTAAAAATACACTTTTTGGTTCTTTCATAAAGGACGACAAATTGAGAGTTTTCATTTTACGAATAAATATGGTGACTAGTGATGGGTCGTCGACGTATTTGACGTCAACGAAACTAGACCGTCCAATTTCGTTCATCGACTAGTCGGTCAACTAGTTTAATTCGTCGACAAGTTTACGCGTTAACTTGGTACACTTTACGACGAAGTCTACGGCGGCGACGGCGACGTAGGCGGTAGACTTAGTCTAGTCTCCCGTATGCTTAGGACTGGCTTAATACTGAATAGAGTTAATTATAAGTTTTATATTCTGGCGTATTTAGAACATCAACTGATTTTATATATCTACATTATTTTTATTAAATAGACCTTTCTTTCGGCACAATTTCAATTTATAACACCCGACTGAGACCCGACTACGTTCTCGTCTCATCGCGCCGTCGCCGCCGTCGTGCGTCGTCGGTCGTCGCGTTGCGAGTTTCAGTTCAGCCCTCTGAGGCGTTTACGGATTCGACTAGTCCATCGTATAACGGTCAACCGTCGATTCGTTCACAGTACGTCGACGGTCAAATTAACTAGTTCGTTCATTCATCGCTCATCACTAATGGTGACAGTAAGTATAGGTTCAGGTATGAGCGGTCTTCTTTCTTATTCTTCTCCAATATTTTATTGTAGCATTTACCGATCAATTGTACTAACATTATGCTCTGCCTATCTTAATATTAATCGATATTAACATGAATGCTTTTCTATACTAATATCAAAGTTTGTAGGAGATTGTCTCTAGATCTATAAAACCGATTTTTTAAATTCTTTTACAAATAGTCAGCCACCTAATTTATCAGTGTTATAGGTTATAACTAAAGACGACGTTTCCACGGGAACTGGATCGACGCTGGTGAGACCACGCGATGAAGCGCATTTATATAGTACTAGCGACCCGCCCCGGCTCCGCACGGGTGCAGTGCTGATGTATTATACATATAAACCTTCCTCTTGAATCACTCTATCTATTAAAAAAACCGCATCAAAATCCGTTGCGTAGTATTAAAGATTTAAGCATACATAGGGATATAGGGACAGAGAAAGCGACTTTGTTTTATACTATTTAGTGATTGTTAGTTTATTTTACTTGGTTTTATCCGCGATCTACTTGATCCCGTGGGAACCTTGTCCTTAAAATAAAGCCTATATTAATTAATGAATAGGGTAGTTAATGGCTATGTCCGGTGAAGTAGCAAAAGCCTCGGGGCTAACTACATATGTCCGTCCGAAAAAAAAAGGTAGTAAATGGCTATGCCCGGTGAAGTAGCAAAAGCCTCAGGGCTAACTACATATGTCCGTCCGAAAAAAAAGATAGCTAATGGTGAAAGAATGTTCAAAATCGGCCCTGAACATTCAATCTCACAAACTATACGACTTTTTTATTTTAGTGCGGATAAGCTCTTCCCGCCAACTCCGTTTCACGTGGGAACTCCATAATGAAATATTGCCTTCCTCGATAAATGGGCTATCTAACATTGATTTTTTTTTTCAAAACAGGCCGGTAGTTCCTGAGATTAGCGTGTACAAGCATACAAACAAACAAACTCATCAGCTTTATATATTAAGTATAAGAATAGTTTGCCGATTTGCCATCTGGTTTCCGGCTTAGAATAGACCACCCCATGTCCTCCCATTGGTGTCGTTAAAGGCGACTAAGGGACACATGGCTGATGGCTGGGCAGCAGCATCTATTAGCTCAAGGTTTACATCTTACTGCGATCACCAATCCGTCTGCCAAGCGTGGTTATTATGGCAATATCCCTCAACGATCCTGGCTTGCCAAAGTCTATAAAAAGGAGGCCCATGTTCAGCAGTGGACGTAAACTGGCTGTTGATGATGATAAGATTAGTGAAGTGATCAGTCGTAGACCTGGGGCTGATGCTACTTCAATGGGCATTAAAAAAAATATTTTATCTATGCTATGTAATAATCCGGGACAAACTGTTAACAGGTAAAATCCTTTTCCAAAGTTTGTACTAAAATCTTATCAAGTTTTATTAAGTACCTATTTCCAAGCAAAATATGTGCAAATTGACTGCACCGGTGGCTCAGTGGTTACGATAGTGCCTCTGAGACCTGGTGTTCTGGGTTCGATTCCCACCCGGGACAATTATTTGTGTGAACCACAAATAGTTGTTCTGAGTCTGGGTGTTTTGTGTGTCCGTGAAATGAATGTTTGTAGAGTCCCCCGCGACACAGGGATTTATTTCCCTATTGCGGTTGTCTTTTAAAAAAAAAGAAAAAAAAAGAAGTGTTACTATTATAGGTACCTAATGGCATTTAATATTTTATAGATATGTGTATAAATCTGAACAAATTATTATTTCGAAAATTTTACACATATAAAAAAAAAGTATTCAAACGAGGCACTATTGGTTATTACAAGTTGCGGGCATCGGCCGATAAATGGTAAATAATTGCATTCGGATAGCAGAAGTGTGGTCTTCAATTAAATCGAAATACCTAGAAATCGCTTGTTTTTCAATGTGATTCCCGTAATCGAATTAAAATCGGATCTAACTCGATTCTAGACAGACGTTTTATTTTTCCGGCTCCGGCTGGCATTCGAAACGTTCGCTTTGATGCTTCGTTTGTAATTATTTTTTAATTGGATAAAAATTAGTTCTGTTTTCTATTACGATGATTTATATTAAAAATATAATAATATATCTAAACGTGAAAGAAGATTACGGTTTGCTTTTGTGTTTTTTATAATATTTATTTATGTTTAGTATTAATAGCTCGTTAAATCTCGGGAGGCCGTAGGTTCGATTCCCACGCCGGACAGGAAATATTTGTGTAAATTCTAATATTTCATTCCGGGTCTGGTTGGTTGAGGGACTACCCTCCGTGCCTCGGAAAGCACGTTAAGCCGTTGGTCCCGATTTTTATAGCATTATCTATAATTATCGTATATCAAGGAACGGGCAGCAGCGTTTCCTTATGTGGTAGGTACATCATAATACCGCGGTCACCAACCCGCCTGCCAAGCGTGGTGACTATGGCAAATACCCTCCCCCGGGAGGAGGCCCATGTTCAGCAGTGGACGTTATACGGGCTGATGATGATGATGATGATGTTATTAATAGCATTTAAGTAAGTAGTTTAGGTAACTCTCGTCTAAACTCCTTAAAGCTTCGCAAGTTCGATTGAGCCATTAGTCCCGATTGTCATTAACATCATCTATGATAATCACGCACCATATTACGGACAGCAGCGTTCACCTGTTTATACAGTATGTTAAATAACAGAGGGCGTTCCCTTAAACTCGTTAATCTATATCATTAATAGATTAAAACAAAAATATCACCATAGAAAAATAAGCATAAAATAATCCGAATTCAAAAAAATAATTAATTGGCAATAAATTCGAAACCTCCTGTTTAAAATCAAAATAGTAGCGCGGAATAGTACCTAAGTACCTAACGTAGTACTAGCATTGCCTTTCTTCAAGTACGCGTGCACAGAGTGTTTCTTTTACGTATGGATTTAAAATTTTTGGTGAATATTTAAATATTAAAAAAATATTTTTTTTTTACATGTATGGATGCTATACTGTTGCTGGTTAACGGGAACGCCCTCTGTTAGTTAACATACTGTATGCTGTATGCAATGAATATTAACACCTCAGTAGTGGCGCGTTCTGCTACTTATAGCAAAACACTCATGCACTTCATGGTTTTTTTCAAGTTGAAGATCGCTTACACATCCTTATTATTCCTCTAATAGGTATTAGCCAATAACTACATTTAGAGGCCTTGGGGTTAAATAAAAAAAAAATATATACGTAAGTAACCCTAATTTGACTGCACCGGTAGCTCAGTGGTTACGATAGTTGCCTCTGAGACCTGGTGTTCTGGGTTTGATTCCAACCCGGGACAATTATTTGTGTGAACCACAAATAGTTCTTCTGAGTCTGGGTGTACTTTGTGTCCGTGAAATGAATGTTTGTAAAGTCCCCCGCGACACAGGGATTTATTTTCCTAGTGCGGGAGTTGTCTTTAAAAAAAAAAAAAAAATTACAGGCACTTATAAACATTTTTTAAGAATTAATTTAAGTTGTATTAATAACTTTAATTTACATACATTTAGTTTCATCATCATCATTATCATTATTAGTATTATGTTGTAACATACAAGAAAACGCTGCTGCCCGTTGCCTGGTATACAGTTGTTATAACAATCGGGACCAACGGCTTAAAGTGCTTTCCGAGGCACGGAGGGTAGTCTCTCAGCCAACCAAACCCGGAAAGAAATCTTAGAATCTAGAGGATCGAATCCACGACCTCCGAGATTTAAAGCGAGCCAAATACCGCTACGCTACAGAGATTGTCACACATTTAGTTTATATGATCATTATTATTATTAAATAACTCAATATTTTATATCTAGTAGTATGTTCTGTCTGTATTGAACAAGAACAGTTGTCATTTAGGTATTTGGGCGGACCATGATAGGTACTTATGTAACTTCTACTCGTTGAACACGCGCCAAATTAAATTTTTACTGAAGCAAGGGCCGCGACCAGTCGCGTAACATTACTGTCGTGTGTGATCGACTATATTTACATATTGTTTACTAGTCTTTCTAATCATAGCACATTGAAAATAATAAACGTTTTTAGGGTTCCGTAGCCAAATGGCAAAAAACGGAACCCTTATAGATTCGTCATGTCTGTCTGTCTGTCTGTCTGTCTGTCTGTCTGTCTGTCTGTCTGTCCGTCCGTATGTCACAGCCACTTTTTTCCGAAACTATAAGAACTATAATGTTGAAACTTGGCAAGTAGATGTATGTTGTGAACCGCATTAAGATTTTCACACAAAAATAGAAAAAAAACAATAAATTTTGGGGTTCCCCATACATAGAACTGAAACTCAAAAAAATTTTTTTCATTGAACCCATACGTGTGGGGTATCTATGAATAGGTCTTCAAAAATGATGTTGAGGTTTCTAATGTAATTTTTTTCTAAACTGAATAGTTTGCGCGAGAGACACTTCCAAAGTGGTAAAATGTGTGTCCCCCCCCCTGTAACTTCTAAAATAACAGTATGATAAATCTAAAAAAAATATATGATGTACATTACCATGTAAACTTCCACCGAAAATTGGTTTGAACGAGATCTTGTAAGTAGTTTTTTTTTAATACGTCAAAAATCGTAAACCGCAATTTAGCTTTCATTCAATCAACTCGAATATAAAAATATAAAATAACATTTCATTTCATAAACATACGCTTTTTTATTTATTCTTGATATCAAAAATAGGTACGCACTTGTAACTGAAACGGAACCCTTCGTGCGCGAGTCCGACTCGCACTTGGCCGGTTTTTTTTTATCGGACGGACATATTATTATGTAATGTAACATATGTGTGTATATGTTAGCTCCGAGGCTTATGCTACTTCACCGGGCATATAGGCGAGCAGAGCTCCAGCCTAGATTAATGGTTTAAACACTACAAACTAAGCAACCTGCGCAAGAGGGCATCCCCTCCAGGGCGGTCGCTGGCGATGAGATTGAGGGATTATGACTTTTAGTAATTTAGGGGAGTTTTGTGCATCTGTCGCTCTACTTTGCAGTTCGCGGGCCTCTCGGACTTTGGGTCTACTAGGGCATCGGAAGGTTCTTAGCAAACTAAAAGTGGCGAGGGCTAAGACCAAGGAAAACAAGGATTATTTTATGTATTCAAAATGGAGGTGGCATTAAAATGTATGAGCCAATTTTTCCATCCATGAGTTCAATTGACGTTTGACCTGTTTGTCACATACGTCGGCTGCTGATATATCGCAGGATGCAAGTTTTAGTCTCGCTGGACGGTCCAATTTACGACTATCAATTACCAGTTGCAAATTTATAGGGCAATATGTATTTTTAGTGTTCCGTGATTAACTTTAATTAAGTTGACAAGATTAATGTGTCTAATTAATGTGACTTGTTAAATTAGCACCACCATATTGAAGAGTGGTGTATCGTTATAAACTCCTTGGGGTTTATTTCTGGTGGGGTTCAAGTACTGGTTGATGATAGCTCAAGAACTATAAATAAACCGGTACCTATATTCTATTAGTAGCGCCCCGTTGTTTTAGCCGCATCACTCCGCTCCAGTGAGTCGGAGTATGACATTTTGTAGCCTATATGGTAATCCAGCTAATAAATTATCCGCGTGCAAACTTTCAGCCGAATCCATTTAGGAGATTTTGCGTGAAAGCGTAACAAAGATCCATCCATCAATACTCACAAACTTTCGGGTTTATAATATTAGTAAGGATTATCGTATATATATAGCTTTCCGAACGCATTTTCACCTACGCAATTCCTGTTCCGTTGGAACATCATAATTCAATATAACCTATATCCATCCTCGATAAATGGGCTATCTAACACTGAAATATTTTTTCTAATCAGACCAGTAGGTAGACCAGCCCGGCTAGCATAGGCAGCGCGACTCGAGTCTACTCTACGGAGGCCGACCAATCACATTGCGGAAACGCACTGTCACGTGACTCTTTCTGCAATGTGATTGGTCGGCCTCCGTAGAGTAGACTCGAGTCGCGCTGCCTATGCTAGCTGGGCTGAGATGAGATGATAAACAAGATGTTCAAGAAAACAAAAAAACTCTTCAGCTTTATATATTAGTATAGACTATAGATGTGAAAATTTGGATATTGGTTACACAAGAACGGAACCACAAATTGTGCTGTAATTTGGTAGGTAGTAACAAAGAAAAATGTTAGAATCCCGTGGGTACCCATTTTCCAACCCCAGCTTATATCATCATCATCACCAGCCCATATGACGTCCACTGCTGAACATGGGCCTCCTCCCTGGCAAGGGAATTTGCCATAGTCACCACGCTTGTCAGGCGGATTGGTGACCGCAGTATTATGTAGTACCACACAAGGAAACGCTGCTGCCCGTTCCTTGATATACGATTATTATAGATGATATTATAACAATCGGGACCAACTGCTTAACATGCTTTCCGAGGCACGGAGGGCAGTCCCCCGACCAACCAGACCCGGAAAGAAATATTAGAATTTACACAAGATTATATATATCGGCGCAACCACATAAAATAAGCATAGCAACAACACTTCATTAATGATAAACACATAAATACAATTACTCGTCTCGTCAAAATAAATAAATTGTGAATCAATGCATGATTTGATAGAAACACAAATATGTTCATAAAATACTAGACTAATAAATAAGTATTCAGGATCAAATTATGATTTGTAAATCGTTGAAATATTTGTAGAAATAATTATCTGTTCACATAGTTTGAAAATTATCAAACTAAATTGTTTACTGTTTGTGAGCCGCTCGTTTAGTATAAATACGGCCGGCGGACCGATTGCAATTCAGTCTCGCTCGAGTTGCCGGACTGTACGGAGCTCCTCAATTTACTGGAATAAAACTTGAAAACCATATTATGGAGTTTTGCTGTTACTATGGATCAACAACCCTCGATAGAGAACCATCCTGATGAATGTGACGTCAGCAATGATGACGTCACACCTTATTAAAAACAACGATGCTCGTCCTTCCTCGTCATCAGAAGTGGGACTCGAAGTGATCCTTGGAACTGCTTCATCACCACCTGTTGCGTCTCAACCTCAGCTTCAAGCAATGGGGTCTACGCAACAGGGGCAACAGCCGATGATCAATGTACCTATGCCCAATACGTCCATGGGTGGGGTGCCACCTTAATTCTTCATGCACATGATGCAAATGAATCAGCAAATGTTCGAGCGTTTATGCAAGAGTTGTGGGAAGAGGGCGAACACGAAAAGTCGCTCATGATCAAAAAAAAAAAAATGCACCTCTAACATCCGAGGTCTGCACTCCGATCTCATACCGGTCCATCACCACCATGAGACCGAAAAACCACATCTGCTGTTCCTCATGGAGACGCAAATCAGATGTCCGGCTGACGCAGCATGCTTGCGCCGCCCGGGGTACACCCTGGAGCACAGTTTTAAGCCACGCGCTGGCGCCTGCGTGTGTGCTCGCGATGACATCTGCTGTCGGTGTCTCCGTAACATTGAGGATTCCAGTTTCTCGCTTGGAGCAGATACTCTATGCTGGTGTCTATCGGTCGCACACCGACAACATGGGGACAACCAGGTTGTTTCACTATCTTTCGGACTCTGCTGAACTGGCTCAGTTCAGGTGCCCATCGGTGCAGCTGGTTGTTCTGGGGGACTTCAATGCCCACCACCAGGAGTGGCTGTGCCCATGCCGGAGCACCGGCCATGCTGGGGATTGGCGTGTGCATTCGCACTGACGCTTGGTCTCTCCCAACTGGTGACTGGACTGACACGGGTGCCCGACATTGATGGCCATGCGGCCGGTTGCTTGGACCTTCTGCTGACAACTGATCCAGACCCATGTCAAGTCGCGGTTTCCTCGCCGTTGGGTGGCTCCGACCACTGTCTGGTGAAATCTGGGTCTGTCTGCTCGCCACCCGATCCCGATCTCAAGGGGACTAGGCGAGTATGGCGATACAAGTCAGCAGATTGGGATGGGATGCGGTATTTTTTCGCGTCTTACCCTTGGCTGCGCTTATGCTTCTCTTCAGACGACCCAACTTGCTGCGCGGAGGCTGTTTCTGGGGTGATATGCCAGACTATGGAATATTTCGTTCCATTTTCTGATGTCTCACTCCGAGACAAGGCCCGTTCATGGTTCGGCGCTGAGTGTGATAGTACTGAAGCACATAAGCTGCCAAGTCTTGCAAACGTGCGCTACGCAGGGCCCGCTTTGACCATATTGGACGCATTGGAGCCACACTAGCATCTTACCCATCTGGGAGTAAAGCTTTTTGGTTTCTTGCCAAATCGGTCGAAGCCTATTTCTGTCGGTCCTCTTTTCCGCCACTGCAGGAGCCGAACGGTTCATTAGCTCACACCGCCAAGGAGAAAGCAGACTTATTTGCATCTCTATTTACTAAGAATTCACAACTAGATGCTGCTGGTAAAAGTCCACCCAGGTTACCTCATTGGACTTCTACATTCGGCAAAAAGTGGTACTTAAACATTCTTTGCACTCTGGATGTGAATAAGGCTGGTGGTCCTGACGACATTCCTCTCCAGGGTGGGGCGGTACTTCACATCTTTCTATCTATCTCTGGATGCATTGGGGCGTCGAGCGAAGAGTCATAGGCAATGGCTCACTTGTGGAGGCAAGTCTTCGGAGCCTCGAGTGGCCTGCCTATCGGTATTTTATCGGTTAAATTTTAGGGAGTGTGCGGAGGTTCTACATAACCTGATGCCCCCTTCACCCTTCCATCATCGGACGACTGGGTGCGGCGAGCGGTTTCACCCTTTTGTTGTTGACATTCCTTCGATACGCACGAGGCGATTTGCTTCCTCTTTCGTGGTGCGGACGGCTGAGGAGTGGAGTTCTCCTGCCGGGGTCAGTTTTTCCGGAGCGCTATGTTCTGGAGGTAAGCCTAAATTTAAACTTCGTCGTGCATCACAACCTGGTGATCAGGTAACCGTATCGGCAGAAGATGAGCCACTACCATCACCTGAAATAGAAATAGAGCCCCGTACCAAGCACATCAAGTGACGGGTTGCCTCAGCAAAAACTACGAGATCAAAGTGAAGAAGATTCATTGCCACAATAAACTGTGAGTTGAACATATTTACAAAATATTACCTTGAATTTAACTCTTTTAGAACCTGTGTATAAACATCTTCAACCTAGTTCCATACTCCCAGTAGAGCCTCTGTGTACCACGGCGAACAGGACCGCCCAGAGCACAGCATCATTCCATCCCCTACGAGAATCTCCGAGAACCCTACGAGAACCTCCGAGAACCCTACGAGAACCCTACGAGAACCTCCGAGAACTCTACGAGAACCTCCGAGAACTCTTCGAGAACTTCCAACACCTTACACACCTTATTAGCATTGATATTCCTAGACTAACATAGAAATGCATGTTTTTGCATAACAACAACAAGTTGCTCACAGATACCCAACTCAGAGAAAGTTATTTCTAGTATTGCAGATTTCGCGAAGAACCCTACGAGAACCTCCGAGAACCCTACGAGAACCTCCGAGAACTCTACGAGAACCTCCGAGAACTCGTCGAGAACTTCCAACACCTTATTAGCATTGATATTCCTAGACTTACACAGAAATTACTATCTGTAATAATAAAAATAATACTCCCAAATATTTATTCAGTTCTGTCTTTAAATAAATTATTTAATCTGTTTTTTAATGAAAACGTAAATAAAATTCGTATAAAGACAACCGATTGGTAAATTGTGAATACCAACTAAATAATAAAAGTAACTGGACCAAAACTTCTTGGACATGCCTATCTGAGTATGTTTCGCCGGATCGTCTCGATGAGGCCGCGTTGAAACCGGCAGTAGAATAACTCCACTGAGTTTGTTTCGCCGGATCTTCTCAGTTGGGGCGTATTGGATCCGGTGGTAGCACTAAAACGCGTTCGTTGAGATACTTATGGTCCGTCTAAATAATAACATACTCAAAGGACAGAACTTAGATTTAATCATAGATGCAAAATAATAAAATAAAATTGTACAATTACGCGACGAGAATCAACGAGGCTGGTGCAGAGCGCGCACCGCCTGTCAGAATGGCCGTATCGGCGCAACCACATAAAATAAGCATAGCAACAACACTTCATTAATGATAAACACATAAATACAATTACTCGTCTCGTCAAAATAAATAAATTGTGAATCAATGCATGATTTGATAGAAACACAAATATGTTCATAAAATACTAGACTAATAAATAAGTATTCAGGATCAAATTATGATTTGTAAATCGTTGAAATATTTGTAGAAATAATTATCTGTTCACATAGTTTGAAAATTATCAAACTAAATTGTTTACTGTTTGTGAGCCGCTCGTTTAGTATAAATACGGCCGGCGGACCGATTGCAATTCTGTCTCGCTCGAGCTGCCGGACTGTACGGAGCTCCTCAATTTACTGGAATAAAACTTGAAAACCATATTATGGAGTTTTGCTGTTACTATGGATCAACAACCCTCGATAGAGAACCATCCTGATGAATGTGACGTCAGCAATGATGACGTCACACCTTATTAAAAACAACGATGCTCGTCCTTCCTCGTCATATACAATTAAGAAAAAAACAATCCGAAGACATTTAAATTGTTTTGTGACGAAACGAGCCAATGTTTTCTGAAACGCTCAAATCACAACGTCATCTCCTTCATCAACAGCCCGTTTACGTCCACTGCTGAACATGGGCCTCCTCTTAACAGACCTTGGCAAGCCAGGATCGTAGAGGGATATTGCCATAATCACCACGCTTGGCAGACGGATTGGTGATCGCAGTAAGATGTAAACCTTGAGCTAACAGATGCTGCTGCCCATCCATCACCCATATGTCTCTTAGTCGCCTTTTACGATACCCATGGGAAGACATGGGGTGGTCTATTCTAAGCTTGAAACCACACGGCATATTCTCCTTAACTTTCCGCAATTTAAATTCAATGATACTTCGTAATCAATAGTTTGGTTTCAACCAAAACACGATTCACATTATTTCAAAATGAATGATAACGAAAAACAAAAGCGGACACTACTTGTAACAGATCAATCGGACGCTTATTGCGAGAATCCGCGGCGCCCCGTGCAAATTGAAAAAGTAATTGAATTTAAAATGTGTACGCATCGGATGGAACGGTAGAGCGATAATTTAATAGTGACCCATGAATGGAGGCAGGATGTTATTTAGGCTTTTGACCGGAATTATTTAATTACCACTGAAATTTTAATAATAATGTGACTCAATGGCTTGTTAATTTTGGTAGGTTGCTTGTGAAACCTGTTTTGCTTGTGGTAATCGTATTAAATATATGTTTAATAAGGCGATTATATAATTATAATTATGTTGATTATCTGCGTGAATAAATTTGACGCTACAAATCCGCAGATGATGAAGGAGTTACCAACATTGAATTCTCATTTACCTCATAGTAAACTTTGTCCACAGAGTCTTGGTCAAGTCGTTTTCTAGGTATACGCGTACATACATTTTGGAGATTCATCATCATCATCATCATCAACAGCCCGTTCACGTCCACTGCTGAACATGGGCCTCCTCTTAACAGATCTTGGCAAGTCAGCATCATTGAGGGATATTGCCATAATCACCATGCTTGGCAGACGGATTGGTGATCGCAGTAAGATGTAAACGTTGAGCTATTAGACTGCTGCCTATCCATCAGCCATATTATGTCCCTTAGTAGCCTTTTACGACACCCATGGGAGGACATCGGGTGGTCTATTCTAAGCCGGACACCACATGGCAAGAGATTCATTTTTATTTTATAGATTTACTAGCTTCCTGCGCGCTGTTTCATCCACGTAACTCCAGTTCCCGTAGGAACTGCATAATTAAATATAGTCTATAGCCATCTTCGATATGTTGGCTATCTAACACTGAAAGAACTTTTCTAATCGGCCCTGTAGTTCCTAAACTTACTCCCTAAAACCTCACCAACAATCCACAAACTATATATACTATTAGTATAGATTGGAATCCCGATCCCCTGTGGTTCGACCTGAAAAGGCACAAATTTGTCTCTACTGATGTTCGTCGATCCATTTCTGTTCATGGCGTTGTAAACTTCGCAATGCGATCCACTCAATGCATTGTACCATTTTTACTGATGAATATTTTCAGGTCTTATTTACTGTAACTAAACTTAACTGTAACTTTAGTTTTGGATCGTTAGCTTGGCCTGATAATCCCTACTAATATTTGAATGTCAGTTTGTTTGTTACGTTTTCATGCGAAAACTAGTAAACAGTTCATCATGAAACTTTGAACACATATTCATGGAGGTACCTATTAGAAGTAATATTGGGACATTTGCTTCAATGTGAGCGAAGCCGCGGGTAAAAGCTACTCAAAGAATCATTATCATCATCGGCCCGTATAACGTTTAGGTACTGCTGAATATGGGTCTCCTCCCGGGGGAGGGTATTTGCCATAGTCACCACGCTTGGCAGGCGGATTGGTGGCCGCAGTATTATGTTGCACCACACAAGGAAACGCTGCTGCCCGTTCCTTGATATACGATTATTATAGATGATGTTATAACAATTGGGACCAGCTACGCTACGGAGGTTGTCACTGAAAGAATAATGTGCGTGTGAACTGAGGGACCACCCTGGGAATTCGCGAAATGAAAATCCTAGGATTTAGTAGTTGAGTTAAAACAATTGTAGAATGAATCTGGGAATTTGTAAACAAATGTATTAAAAACTACGACCCATAAACTTCACTTATTTCCTCTATATAGTCCGTGTAGTTGTAATAAGTAGTTTGACTACTCATCGTTTTTGGAGAAGTCTTTCATAACCACTGATATACCAAATTCAAGTTAATAGCATTATATTTAAACAAAGTCTTAAGTGACAGATTTTCTGATTGTCGTTTCCTTTATATCTCTAGAGAAATGGTTGGTGGTGTGTCTCCACAGAAAATGAAGATCTTATTTGCCGGGTGAGGTTGTATGCCCGGCGGCATTTGGTTGCTGTTTACAACTTGTATATGTTAGCATTGGTTCGCGAACTGTTGTTGCGCGATACAGTTTAGTTGTGATGCTAGGAGCTAGATGGCGCTGCTTGTCTGCTGTTTTCTGTAGTTTCTGCGGCTACAGTAGATGTCACTACATATACATGTATACAAGGTGTAACGGAAAGGGTATATAGATAGAAAGAGCAAGGCTTCTTTGGATCAGGGTTCCAACTCAAAATAAAATACTCCAAGATTTTTTTATTTTGCAAACAAAAAATAAAAATGCGGAACCCTTTATTTAGAAATACCAGGAGTAATAGGTTCATTTTTACTTGCAAATAGTTCGTTGACATCGATCAGCTGATTCAGTGCTAGTGATGTATTTATCTCAATTTGAAAAGTTTGGTTTCTGGTATCTATGAATTTAAAAAATCATTACTTCCGGACTTGTAGAGATAGGATTAAATAACCCTTGCCATATCGTTTGTGATCATCCAAAAAAGCCTTGCTCTTTCTATGTATATAGCCTTTCCGTTACACCTTGTATAAGGTAAAGACAGAGTAACGAAACATTGTAAGCTTTACTTTTGAATACTTGGATAGTTCTAAATTTAAGATCTAGATACCGTTCTACCATATTACATTTTCTTCAAAAGTTCTTCAGAATCGTGCGGCATATGTGTAAGTTTGAACTATCCAAGAAAATGTAAACATAGTTTTTATCATTTACTTGCATACATCTTAAAGCCTAAGTTAGACGCAAGTAAGTTCACAAAGTCCCAACTTTACGAAAGAACAAATTTAAAATTAGAACAAACATCCTTAGTGCATCACAAATAACTGGCTGCCTTGTAAAAAGGGGTTTATAATACGGTTACTGATTCATAATAGTAGATTGTTTATCTAGGGAGCAAACAACTATTTTAAAGGCGAGAGTGTTTTTTTTAATCCAGAGCGGAGCGAAGGATTCTAGAGTAAAATCCCGAGCGGAGCGAGGGATTCTTAAAATAGTGTTGCTCCCGAGGTGGACACTCTACTTTTTATCACCCTCTATGAGAAAATAAGTAAGTGCAACTTATGAACAAGAATTTATTTACGTACAATGAAGAACCATAAGACATAATAATGCTTTCACTTGAGGAAGACGCACTCATTTTTTATAATTCTAAAATCTGAATATGTATCAACTACGAACGAAAGCAGAATGCATTTAATTTCGCGCGTTGTTTATTTTTCATCAACTTTTTTTAAATTTGGCGCGCTCACAGTTTTTCAGCCAGTCACATATTTAATACATTGTTCCCGCATGGTTTGTGATTCACCTCTTTGCTGATTGAAACATTATTAACAATATCCACATTCCAAATTCAAATCAATTCTGGTCCCTAAGGGATTAATGAGCTATTTTGGTCCCTGTTTACGAGGAATAAACTAGCTCTTTTTGAATAGATGTGATAAAACATGATTTTTATATTTTTTCATTATATAAGTATTTGTTAGTCTATATGAGGATTAATGCCCGCTTTACCGTAGCCCATAAACCATTGTATTAATCGCACCCATATAATCTCTGGATCATCAGGTGCATCTTGGCAAGCGAATAAACTTTGTTACGTAACGTACCTACGTCAATAGGTATCAAATGACAGCACTGAGTACTAATCGCGAAAGCCTTTTTTTCAACTTTCGAAATAGTTACCAAAAAAATAATTTTCTTTATTCGTGATACGCATATTGTCAATGTACAGTCAACAAAAGAGATAGGTTTAGACTTAGTGAAACGCATTTAATATCTATATGTACAAGTTTGTAAGAAGAGTTTACTATTATCTTCATTTGTATACAACTAGAAGCGAACTCTTCACCCATAAAGAGTTATTGGCTGTGGTAGTGACATAAACATATTTATTTACATTATTGATACTGACGGTGTAAACCTATCTCTTTTGTTGACTGTACCTATACCGCACTGGCATGGCTAGGAGAAAATAAGTTCATTACAACAGAAGTTCACATTATTGTATTTTTATAAAGCTTGGTAATCGTAATCTGGTTTTGTTTATATTGGTTACTCTGGAACTAAAATATTATCCATGAACAACTTTTAATACAATAAATACTTACAATAAGTTTGCTAGGCAAATGACAACCAAGGCATTGAACTAGGTATATCTAAATACTTACGGATTCTTTAAATTATTAACACAAATAAATCTTATTTCAATATTTTAAAAACAGAAAACTATATTTCGCAATAAAAACCTGATATAATAAAATACTTTTCAAATAAAATTGTAGAGATATATTACCTTTATGCACCCTCAATAGATTACAAGCAAACCAGAGATAGCGCGGACTGGCACGAAACACCACACTGACGTTCGAATTTCGAACGGGATCAGTGCGGTCGTGACTGCCAATCGTACCCAACCAAAATGGCGACAAGAACAGGTGACAGGTCTAAATGGAGACGAAGAAAATGCTCAAGAAGTCCTTCCCAAGATGATAATGATTGTGCAAGCCTCGCTTGGTTGTTGAACTTCAGATTGGATGATTTTGTGAACATCAAAGTGCCTGATGACGAACCCGTGGTTAAGGAAGCAAAGGTGGATACTTTGGATACAGTAGCAACACCGAGGAAACCACCTTATACATACCCAGAATTAATAGAAAGAGCGCTAAGAGAAAACGGAGAATTGACTGTGTCTGCGATATATCAATGGATATCGTGAGTTTTTGATTCTTTTTTCCTACTTTTTGAGACAATATAATAAGTATTTTTTTATCTTTTCCTGTATTTATTGACGCATCAAAGAATTATATAATGGATAGAGGTGTCCTTGTTCTTTTCATTCGTGAATAATAATTTCAAGACTTTGTTGCACTAATAAGCAGACCTAAATATTGATTATACTATTTATTTTATCCTACTATATCAAACTAAAGATTCATAAATCTAGGTAGAAATTTTACATTGACCTATGTTTTACCTTGATAATTAAAGTTAATCAATATTTAAGTAAATGGGTATTGGTAGCGTTTAATAAATTCAATTGCTATTAAGGTTTTTTTTAAATCCCGTCCCGGCCACTGTGGTCAAATTCAATCCCGTTAAATACGCAGCGAGTATTTTTTTAGTTTTTTAAAACTAATCTACTAGGTTTATATTGATAAAATAAAATAATACACTGTATATACACAACTCTATTAAGAAAGCTTAATTTTTCTATGCGGTGTCCGAAATATTAGATGTGGGACAGAATTTCATTTTTTTAAAGAGAGAGACAGTTGCGGCTTTTTGCATTCTACTAGTATGCTTGTTAACCCCTCGTACTAAGCCAAAATGCTTGTGTTACGAGTGGATTCACGTCGGTAGTGCAATAGGTGGGTATCATACTGGCGTCCTAGCCATTGGGCAATGGCCGCTTGAATAGAAAAGACGTTGTGTCGTTATGAGTAGAAATGGAATCCTTATACTCTAAGGTTTCCAATTCTACTCTTTATGGATTAATCTAGTAGCGTACATCGTCATCATATCACAATTTCACCTTCAGGGCACTTTCCGAGTCGAATTTTTTGACCCCAGGGGCCCTCTCTCCGTTACAGTTTGTTCATTTTGTAGATTTCAGCCATTCAATAAAGGCTTTTAAAGCAAGCAAGCAATAAAGGTTTCTTGTCCGGTGAAGTAGCTGAAGCCTCGTGGCTCGCACACGAGGATTAATCGATTGCGACTTTGCAATACAAACTATAACTGCATTGTGCACTGCATTCATAAATATGAAGTATATATCATCACCATCAACGGCCCGTTTCACGTCCACTGCTGAACATGGGCCTCCTCCCGGGGGAGGGTATTTGCCATAGTCACCACGCTTGGCACGCGGGTTGGTGATATAATTATTATACTCCACCATGAAAATTGACTGGCTGTTATATGTTCATTTTATTAATATAATAAAAAGACATGGAATATAATATTTCTATAAGGTACTAGCTTGTGACCGTGACTTCTTCCTCGTGAAACATACTTCATTGGTGCTCCGGTCGTATTAGTTGTAACCTGATGATATACAGCCTTGTAGCCTTCCTCGATAAATGGGCAAATGGGAATTTTTCAAATCGGTAGTTTCTAAGATTAGCGCGTTCAAGCAAACATACAAACTTTTGAGCTTCATCATTATTTATGTACTAGGTAAATTCATCATCATCATCAACAGCCCGTTGACGTCCACTGCTGAACATGGGCCTCCTCTTAACAGACCTTGGCAAGCCAGGATCGTAGAGGGATATTGCCATTATCACCACGCTTGGCAGACGGATTGGTGATCGCAGTAAGATGCAAATGTTGAGCTAATAGATGCTGCTGCCCATCCATCAGCCATATGTCCCTTAGTCGCCTTTTACGACACCCATGGGAAGATACGGGGTGGTCTATTCTAAGCCGGAAACCAACACGGCGGCACTAGGTAAATTATTTATTCAAAATAGTAAGATATTAATAATTTCTTTCGAATAATTAACTAAAGTAAGTCTAATCTAGACACGCGGCAGCGTGTCAAAGCCAAGTTCAAGCATTAATCTTACTAAAATACATACAGCGACATTGATTTTGTTTAATACAAATGAGCAATAACATAGAAAATAAAGCCTTCACTTATACCTATTGAATAAACGTTTAACATAATTTGTAGCTATGAATAGAATCGTTGTCAATTTAATTTACCATCACTATATATAATTTCCGGGACCTTTGAATTACATAAAAGGTTAGCTGGTCGTATGCCGAACCAAAGTTTGTGTGAAATTACTGAATAATAGAACTATTGTGTAACTTCTTAATTATGTAAGTTTATTTTTTACACGGGTATTAATATGCCTGGATCTTTTAACCGCCTAGATTCTGTTCATAGTAAATACTAAATTCTCGCGCGTGGCTACACCCGCGTAACTCCCATTCCCGTGGGAACTTCATAATAAAATATAGCCTTCCTCAGAAAATGGGCTATCGAAAACTAAGAGTTTTTCTCATAGGTCCAGTAGTTCCTGAGATTTTCGTGTTCAAACAAACAAACTATTCAGCTTTATATATAAGTATAAGATTTGTTTATATTAAACTACTAGCTGACCCGGCAGACTTCGTACTGCCTCAATCGATACATAAAAGACCTAAACATTTGTATAAAATAAACTGGGCCGTAGAGACTTCGTTTATGCGGTACTCCTACCCCTACACTACCCCTACCCTACACTACCCCTACCCTACACTACCCCTACCTTACACTACCCCTACCCTACACTACCCCTACCCTACACTACCCCTACCCTACACTACCCCTACCCTACACTACCCCTACCCAACACTACCCCTACCCTACACTACCCTACACTACCCCTACCCTACACTACCTCTACCCTACACTACCCCTACCCTACACTACCCCTACCCTACACTACCCCTACCCTACACTACCCCTACCCTACACTACCCCTACCCTACACTACCCCTACCCTACACTACCCCTACCCTACACTACCCCTACCCTACACTACCCCTACCCTACACTACCTCTACCCTACACTACCCCTACCCTACACTACCCCTACCCTACACTACCCCTACCCTAAAAAATCTTGGCAAAAAAATTCAAGTTTTTAATTAACAAAATAAAGCTCAAATTGACTCTACATTTTAGTTAGAAAACGTTTGTATGGGAAAAAGAAAAAGGCTGTTTTAAGGGGTTTTCAGGCAATTATTCGAATTTTTCTCGCCGTAAAAACCATCCTTGAACTTCCACGAACATAAAAAAAAAGAATTAGCGAAATCGGTTCAGCTGTTCTCGAGATTTGCGCTTAGCAACACATTCAGCGATTCATTTTTATATTATAGATTTACATGCCGTGGTTTTTAATGCTAATATGAAGCGAAATTATTTATTGTTGATAGTGAAATCGATGTATATGTAAATATATTTACTTCTTGAAAAGCATAAATATTGATTAAAATCACCTAGACCCTGTGTTAGGTTCAGGTTAGGTTAGTGCTACGTGTCAGTTCTTAATAGGGGTAAGTTCTGTAGGTGGGCGTCCACGTGGTTCACGAGTGACACTTTTGTTGCGGGTCCCGTCGTAGGATTCCCCAAGTAACCCAAGTGGTACCTGGGCCCCTCAACATTGACGGTAGATGAAGCACCCAGGAGCTTTGAAGTGGGGATCTTCTTTCAAAGCGTTGCGAATCCCACATATCCTCGGTTGTCATGGCGAACATGAATTTCGTGTTGCCTGATCTTGCCTGTGAGAGCAATAAACATAATATTATTAGTAGGATTTTGCCTTTGTTGGTATGGATTTATAGATTCTTCACTATTAAAGAAAAAGACTCCTTTGTTCGATGGTGTCAAAAGAAATAAATAGCTTTTTCCTAAAATATCACAATTTAGGTTATGAGACTTCAATGTTTTTCTTTTTCAAAAGTATTTCTATAATTTTTGTTTTCAATAAATATACTTATTTGTTTTTATGAGTCCCACGAAATGCTAAGTCTTGTGTACCCAGTTTTAGGGAAGAAGATTAGTCTATATTACCCACCGCTTTCTTCAGGACGCCTGCTACCAAGACCCCAATACAGAACCAAATCTTGTATCCCAAATACTGTTTCTTAACTATTTAAAAAAATGTGGTCCAGACAACCTGACTTCAGAATATCTGGCCACTTTCTTTTCATGTTTTTTCACTATTCATAGAGGTTCTAGATAATTTAATTAAGGTATCAAATAGTATCAAAAAGCTATTGTGATTAGATAGTTTCATAAAATATCACACTTGGTCCAGGGGTTCTGACGATTACTACAGTGCCCACCCACTTTCCCACGCCCACTAGTCACAGTACATAAACAAAATTAAATGTTAAATACCAAAAAATACTAATTCTTAAATACCACCCAGTTTTGGGGAGGAAGTTCAGTCTACATTGCCCACCCACTTTCCTCAGTACGCCCACTAGACACAAAACAGAACCAAATCCTGCATTCCAAAAAATACTAAGTGTTAATTACTCAGATTTGGGAAGGAAGATTGATCTACATTGCCGACCTCATATCATCAGGTCGCCCCATAGACGCAATACAGAACCAAATGTGTCTGTCAGGAAATAACATAACTGTATCTAAACTGTAAAAAATTGCAGTTTTATGAAGAATAGTTCCATTCTATTATGATTCACGTCAAGCTGACGTCAGAACGGCGTGTCTATGTCACTATCTATTTAATTGCTTGAGGTACAATTTTTTTCCCACAAGTACAGTTTAGTACATTTTAGCTACAGTTATTTGGTGCAAATTTTGTGTCTATTCAGACATCTCTCACGCCATCCTGGCAGCCACAACCAAATTCAAAGATTTAATAAATAACAATCACGTATCCTTAACCTTTACTCTAAACTAATTACACTCACACTATCGCTAACCAGATTGCATACCGAATATTTATCGCGTAAACAAACCATATCCGCCTTATCGAAAACCCCGATCAAAAGATCCCCTTTAGGTAAACGGTGGTGAGCGCGATAGTAAATTAATAACTGGAACCCCCCGTAACGGTTCGCTACCCACGCCAATCCAGTGTAAAGTTGTTGATAACGCGGTAATTACTAACGATTAGTGTTGCCGTGTTTATTTATCTTGAACTAAACAGAGGGATAGCAGGTTTGTTTGATTGATTAGTAGGAACATTTTATGTAAACGATGATTTATAGTAGCAAAGTATTGATCAGGCAACAACCTCCGTAGCGTAGCGATATGGCTCGCTTTAAATATCGGAGGTCGTGGGTTCGATTCACACGCTGGACAGGAAATCTTTGTGTAAATACTAAGATTACCTTCCAGGTCTGGTTGGTTGAGGGACTCAACAGAAACCAGCCGTTGGTCCCGATAGTTATAACATTATCTATAATAATCGTATATAAAAAACGGAGAGTAGCGTTTCCTTGTGTAGTACAAAGGGCAAATACCCTCCCCCGGGAGGAGGCCCATTGTCAGCAGTGGACGTAATACGGGCTGAAGATGATGATGATGATGATGATGATTGGTTAGGCATTTGCTTTATTTGACAGTTAGGAACGTGTCTATTTTTTCAAATGATACTAGCGGAGTTTAGCAGTCTACCAGTATTCTTGTTAACCCCTCATGCTAAGCTTAATTGCTTGTGTTACGAGTGGGTTCACGTCGATAGTGCAATGGATGGGGATCGAACCGGCGACCACAAGTCCGACTCCCCTAGCCATTGGGCTACGGCCGCTTAAATATATAAATATCGTTATTTTTTATTGTTCCATAGCCGGGTATAAACGGGACCCTATTAAGACTCCGCTGTACGTCTGTCACCAGGCTGTATTTCGACAGCCGTGATAGCTAGAATGTTAAAATTTTGGGGATCGAACACACGACCTCTGAGATTTAAATACTTAATACCTACGCTACGTAGGTTGTCTCTATTATTATTACAACTTATACCTATAACTTATAATAATTGGGGTTCTGAATACGCCGCTAAATTTTCATCATGGCCATCTGATTTTTGCATCAAAGTTAAATAATCAAATTTATTCAGCAATCGGGTATTTATATAGAGCTTATCAAAATCACAATGTTGATGACTAAATCTAACAAAAGTATGTATCACTTGAGTTGCTAAGCACCATGTATTGATTTTTACAGATAATTCGTCCATCCTTCTTTACTTCGATATATTATTACTTATGACAAACTGTCTTTTAGCCAATGTCCCTGTCCTATGTTACTTCTCATGCCTCCAAGCATATTTGTACGAAAGTTTCATGATGATTGATTAAGTATTTTTCGTGTGAAAGCGTCACAAACAAACTTACGTTTACATTTATTGTATTAGTTTAAGATGCTTATGAGGTAACAGGTACAAATTTAACTTCCAAAAATCAAGCCAAAGCTTCACCGCACACACCTGCGGGGCATCCTTATGGGGTTAAGACCATCGCTCGGGTGCCACTGGATTTAGGAGCCAACTTTTTAATTGAAAGACTACTTTTTAATCATGCATCTATCCAATCTACCAAACTACGATATTAGCATCATGGCTAATTCGCCACCGATTCTGAAATATATGCAAACGAACTCGCAGCCTCTGCTATTAGTCGATTAATAAATGTCGGCTCTCGTTGTGCTTCAATGCAATCTCAATCGAACCGACGGTAATAATGTAATTACAAGGCTGATAGTGTAAATATCGCATTATTTGATACGAATAAACCTTGCATGGCTCTACATTGTATTTGGTGCAGATAATTGGATGCATTGTGTTATTTCTGCTCTCGAAATTGTTAATTTAGGTTCAATAACGAAATTTTAGCTTTAAAGTCTGCGTGTTTCTAACTAAGAATACAGTGCTGATGAGATGAGATGTATTTCTGCATAATAGGTAGGTATATGTATTTTATGTGCTCAATAAAGAATTATAATAAGATTACTTATAATAAGAATTAAATTTGTTGATGTGAAGGATTCTACTAAACCGCCATATCTAAGTGCACAAAAATTAATATGATTATCAATAGGTACTTAATAAATAAATGAACAATTATGTATGGAGATTGTTCCAAAATTAAAATGTATTCCTTTAATCATTTTTATCTGGGGTGTGAAAATGTGGTGCTTAGTTCTTTAAAAAAATGTGTTTGGCGAGGTTAATTCATTTATTAATTTTATTCCAGTTAAGCCATTACTTTAGTATATGTATATTTATAGTAGCGACCCGCTCCAGCTTCGCACGGGTGCAATGCTGATGGTTTATACATATAAACCTTCCTCTTGAATCATCTATCCATAAAAAATACCCGCATCATAATCCGTTTCGTAGTTTAAAGATCTAAGCATATCCATATGGTCTCAGACATACAGCGGAAAGCGACTTTGTTTTATACTATGCACCTAGTAATAGTGATCATTAACTCTTATCAGAATAACTTTGTTTCCCTTTCTGTATTCTATTTAGTATCCTTAAAGTTATGTAGTAAAAAAACTCCCAGTTATTTTGTTATTTCTTAGATACTGTTCACCAACTTCGGCCCAAAATCAATTCATAATACAAATTTTTTACTAACATCTGCAACCCAAACAAAGGGCAGGTGCATCAAAAATCCTTCGTAACCGTTTGCAGAGCTCGTTTCGGTTCAGCGGGCAATCGATCATGGTACCAAGCGGAGACGGGACCATCGCCCTAGTCGCGTGCCATCGTGTCACTGGGGAATATGAAGTAAACTTACTAAATCGACACACAGGTGGCAATGATTTGAAATTGTTTATATTTGACTAACAATCCGGTTGAACTCGGGTCAACTTTGTAGTTTGCTTAGTTGCGAAGTCAATGTGTGTGTTATAATTTAACAGTAAAGTCAATTATTTAGCAGCTGTGTTTCCAACATTGAATATTACATTGATTTCTTGGTATATAACATTCAGAGAGAAAAATTACCTAGGTACTATTGATATAGATGGGTGTTAAGAACAAAATCGCATTTTACGAGACGTGTTACCAATTCTAAGAAGGTATAAACTAACTATAAAATAACTCATTTTAAACCAGTGCTTAGCGCACTATCTAAAAACTGGCAACACATCAAACACAATTTTGTTCTAGAGACCCATCGATATATATATGAAACTAGGATATATTCCTCGTACGTCCTACTGTGTTGTCCTACTAGAAAATATACAGTCGAACTGAAAACCTTTTTAGGAAGTAAGTGAAGAACTATAAAATGTTTTACACTACTATTGTTGACGTTAGAAGTGACTTGGGACGTTCGGTGATATAAATAAGGTAGTGGGCCGTTGGGGGTGTTATTTTGGAATGTGTGACAAAATATCGAGACATTCGAGGTATGAATCGAAACTATTGAACTATAGATTGTAATTGTTCTGCTTTAAAAAATACAATGACCTTGAACAAACTATATTTTAGAGTTGAATTAAATATATTGTGGTATACAAACGCAAGGCCTTGTAATAGGTTTAAGTTTAACCCATTAACTCCTACTGGGTGTTATAAGGCTACAAAAAATATATTACTTTTAGATAACTTATTTTTTTATTATAAAAAATAGCGATAGTGATAGCTTTTTTTCTACAGGCAGTTATAACTCCCATGGTATTTTGAGTTTCAAGATAAATAGGACAGTTTTTAAAATTTTAGTATTTTTTTTCATTATTACAAAGGTTTAAAAAGTTAAATAGTTTTAGGAGTTTAAAACATCATCTCAACAAGGTTCTTTGTTCACAGTGACCGGTTCCCCTTTTACAAAGCGAATGACGAGCGCTGGAAGAACTCTGTGCGACACAACCTGTCCATCAACCCTCATTTCCGCAAAGGAGCCAGAGCTACTCAGGGTGCTGGTCATCTCTGGTCTTTAGCTGCTAATGCCATCGACCTGCTACCGCTGCGAAACCAAATACATGACAAGAAGCATGCTGAAATTGAGAAAATCAGGGTTGTTGGATTCCCTAAGGTAAATCTTTGTCTGGCTCTGTCGCAAAATGACCACTTCTCAAAATGACTACAGGTAGCAAAATGTCCCTTTCGCAGAATGTCCCTTTCACAGAATGTCCCTTTCGCAAAATACCCCTTTCTTCAAACAGGCAGATCTTTGTGTGATGAGCACAATTATTTGTTCTGTCTGGGTGTTTTCTATCTAAATGCCTCTTTGCCTAGTTTGGGATTAGACAGCAGTGTGTGTGGTGTCCCAGGTTATACCATACTATACAGTATTTAATATCGTTTGGTTTTCTAGTTCTAACAATAACTTTTGTAATTATTTTTTCGCCTCCTTTGCCGCTTTAATGGAGGTCATCGCCAGCGATCGCCCTGAGCCGTGGTCCACAGGGGGCGCCCTCTTGCGCAGGTTGCTTAGTTTGTAGTTTTAAACCATTTATTAAAGCTGGAGCTCTGCTCGCCTTTATGCCCGGTAAAGTAGCAAAAGTCTCGCTGCTAACAACGTATATCGGTCCGAAAAAAATAATTACAAATACTAAAAATAAAATAAAATGAATATTTAAGAGGGGCTCCTATGCAACAACTTTTTTTTTTACCCTATTTTGCTTGATATCAATAACGGCAATTGGTAGACACTTGAAAATGGTACGGAACTATTCGTGCGTGAGTCCGACTCAGTTGTTTGAGGAAGGGGATATTTTGCAAAAGGGACATTTTACGAAAAGGACATTCTGAGAAAGAAACATTCTGCGAAAGGGACATTCTGCGAAAGGGACATTCTGCGAAAGGGACATTTTGCGAAAGGGAAATTCTGAGAAAGGGACATTATGCTACCTGTAGTCATTTTGAGAAGTGGTCATTTTGCGACAGAGCCCTTTGCCTATACCTATACTAATACTCCATTTCCCTTGAGAACTTCATAATTAAATATAGCTTATAGCCTTTCTCGATAAATAAGAGGCTCTGTCGCAAAATTACCACTTCGCAAAATGACTACAGGTAGCTAAATGTCCCTTTCTCAGAAGTCCCTTCCGCAGAAGTCCCTTACGCAGAAGTCCCTTTCGCAGTATGTCCCTTTCGCAGAATGTCCCTTTCTCAGAATGTCCCGTTCAAAGAATGTCCCTTTCGCAAAATGTCCCTGTCGCAGAATGTCGCAAAATGTCCCTTTCGCTGAATGTCCCTGTCGCAGAATGTCGCAAAATGTCCCTTTCGCTGAATGTCTCGTTCCTCAAACAGGAATTTCATCTGTAAAAAAACTAGTCTCGAGCCAGTTGGTGTAGAACACAGAAGGGTACTGTAGTCATTTTGAGAAGTGTTAATTTTGCGACGGCCAAATAGGCTCTCTAACACTTAAATAATGCTTCAAATATGATCAGTATACTTCAAGCAAACAAACTCTTCAGTTTTATATATTAGTATATATACATATTATAATAACTATAGTAGGTATTTAATTAATAACGTCACAATTATATCCTCGTCGACAACACATATATTTAATATTTTAATTTGTTGAATTTTATACATCGAAACTCCACGTTAAATATGCATTTTCATGATGGCTATAAAGTTTTAATAAAAATATTTTCTGATTTTAAAAGCTTTAGCACACAGAGAATGTATTCAAATAGATAACTTTATTATAACGTGTTTTGGACATCATTAATGGAAACATTGGATATTTTTAACGAAATCAAAAAGTTGTTGTATGTTCATGACACTAAAATTAAAAAAATGCTAGCGGCAGATTCAATTACTAAAACTAGTTTCCCACGCGCGGCTTAACCCGCGTAGCTCTTGTTTTTGTGGGAACTTAATAATAAAATATACTTAGCCCATAGGCTTCCTCGATAATGCTTTTTAAAATTCGTATAAAGTGACGAATTTCTCGAATTTACTACTGCAATCTTCGTTAGGTGTAAACTCGGCATGAAACAAATATCTATTGGCTGAAAAGACGACATCAAATTCGAAAAATAGTAATCTCGGCCAATGCCGAGTTTTTTGTTGCCTGAGTTGACGCCTAACGCCCGAACCCAATATTCGATCCTAATCCACAGATTGTAATCAATCTTAGATCGATACCAATCCATCGATCGATCTCCGATCTCCGTCTCAATATGAAAAGCTGAAACCCGCAATCTTTTTTGTGCCCGGATAGCCCACGATCCCTTCCCTCCCGGACGTTCGGTTTTGCGCAAATGTGCATGTTTCTCGTTTATATTTTTATAAGCCAATCTCACACTGAAAGATTTTTTCAACTCGGACCAGTAGTTCCTGAGATAAACGCGCTGCAAGCATACAAACTCTTCAGCTTTATATATTAGTACTAGCTTCCGCGCGCGGTTTCATCCACGTATTTCAGTTTCCCGTGGGAATATCTTAATAATATATAGCCTTTTTTATCTAAGACTGTAAGATTTATTCAAATCGGACCAGAAGTTCCTGGGATTAGCGCGTTCAAGAAAACAAATAAACAAACTCTTCATATATTAGTATAGGTTCAAATAAACAAATTGCTCGTCATAAAAACTGATGTGCTTGTGTTGTAATGATTTGCAAACGGTATGTAATTACAGTGGGTAGAGGTGATTTTGTTTTTAGTTTAAAGTTATCAATGTTTTTACCATAATAATGGTCTGTTCTGACTTGATGTATATTACGAACAGACAAAAAATATTTTATGTCACAGATATTTAATTTTCATATAAATTTGGTAACAATCATTTTTGTAAAATAATACTATTGTAGCCTCAAGCGGCGTGCAAACTTTTATTGCGCGATGTAGAATTCGCGACGTCATCTGGCTGTCGTCATTCGTCGTATGATGGCTGTAGATACACAAACTAGGATTCATATTAATATCAAGATACGCTGGACGTCATAAATTTTACAATACTTTGCGTTGAATACATGAGCGAAAAGAGACTCAATTAAAAGTTGAGATTATAATTGAAGTGATCGTCGTGTATAATAATATGTGTAATTTGAAATATATTGTTTGGAAAATACTATACAAGTCTAACAAACTAGTTCGAAGAGTGCTTTCCATGTAATAATTTAAAGACCGTAATATTTTGCAATCTAACTGCAAAATATACAGGGTATGGTATTGGAAATGTGACGTATTTCTGTTATTTCTACCCAAAACTTTTAATAATAATCCAATATCGATTATTATTGACCAAAAATGCAAATGCAAATTTAACTTAAATATTTCTAGCTATTTCAATATTATGTAATTATTAACAATCTTTACAATCAACATAATTAATAATATGGCCAGAAACTACAGCACTTTTTAGATAGTGCTTAAATTCTGTATTTTTACAATTTAATAACTCAAATAACTCTGAAACCATTTAGTTTAGGGTGACACATAATATGATAAAAATCTATTACTTTTGACCTTATCTATAACATTCAAACAGAATTACTTCCCATTTCAAATAACCTTAAAAAATAATTTTATGATAATTGATGTTGATTCAATAAATGAAAGTTTTAGTTCTGCTCCCTAAATCTAACCCTATAATTTTACAATCTATATAAGGTAAACGCAGGTATTAACGACCCCCCTAAGGCTCCTCTAAAGATTAATTGTTATGTTTTGTATGCTAGTGTTATGTATAAAAAATGTATTTACTGAATCAATTACATTTAAATAAAGGATTATCTTGTAAAAAATAATTTACAATGTTACTTAGTCGATTGTTGCAATTACCGACCCATAAAAACGGCTGTGAAGCTATTAACGATTTTTATGCAGCTATTCCCGATCGTGTATGAGAGGAGGCCTTTTTCCAGCAATGTAATGTATATAAGCTAGGGGTGATGATGATTACCGATCTTAATAAAATGACACAAAATAAAAATGCAAATACTTATTCGT
The DNA here is from genome assembly GCA_947037095.2 of Nycteola revayana. Taxonomy (NCBI): domain Eukaryota; kingdom Metazoa; phylum Arthropoda; class Insecta; order Lepidoptera; family Nolidae; genus Nycteola; species Nycteola revayana. The sequence continues at coordinate 38,017,274 of OX344838.1, read as the reverse complement.
AATTTTTTATTATCGTTATTCTTAATAAAACAATTTAGTACTCCCTAGTAATACCTATGAACTAAATAATTATAAACTTTTAAAATAATCAACATAATATTATTAATTACTTTGATTGCTTCGGCGAGTTGTGTTTCACTGTATACTTTTCGCCGCTTTTGTGACCTCTGGAAAAAAAATATAATTGAATGTTTTATGTTGCTTTAGCCAAGAAGTAGCATTTATTAATTATTAAACCTATTATGTCATATAAGTAGGTGAGAAACTACATAATCTATATACGATCGGTATTAGCTTCTTATTTGTTGCTATTGCCGACCTTCATGGGTCGGTAATAAAGTATGTAAGTATAAACATAAATTGTATTACCGACCCATAAAAAAAATATTATTTTAATTCAATTGACCTTCGGATTATAAAATAGATTATAATTGATTAATGTCACAAAAAATATGAACAAATGCACACTGTTTTAAACACAAAAATAATTATTTATTACTGTAACTATTCAATATCGATCCTCGAAAAATATCATAACTTTGGTTAAGTTGTCAACGCTAAAAGGTAAAAACTAGACAAGAAAGTTTAGTCGCTAATAGATTTTTTTAAAGACTGAAAGCTTATATTTAAACTGGTCCATAAAAATGCTTGTGTTAGTGTGATATAATAGCATAAAATAAAAATAAAACGAAAAGTTACGTTGCTGCCATTTCCGACTTATGGGTCGTTGATAGCTACCACGACTAAAACTGATGAAGCTAACACCATCCCATTTTAATTTCAAGTTTTATCGTTTCAAATTACTTTTTAATAATAAAATGTCATAAGAAATCAAGAGTTGACATTTAAATGAATACATTTAGTAATATAAGATAAAGTATAGACGTAATTTGTTTTTATAAATGTCTTAAATAGAAAAGTCACGTACTTACTTGAAGGAATAAGGGAACAGTACGACACGTTCTGCGTCCACGCTGCCTCTCAGTAATTGACGTATTTTATCTCTTTTTTGCACAGCTACTCACAATAACGTAAAAGTATACGTTGCTCAAGGAATAAACACGTGTGTAACTTTGCCTACTTATAGCTAGAATAGTTCTGGAAACGTTAAAATTTGAATTACTTTTATAGGTCGGTAATAACTACAGATTTCCGATGGGTCGTTGATAGCTGCGTTTACCTTAGTTTTTAATTTAGAAATAGTTTTTATATACCCTCAATACACAATACATTACAAGCAATATTTGTTATTGCAAAAAAGATTTCTAATACAACCTTGCTATACCTTCAAAATTAATTTTCCAGTTGGCTAACACGAAGACAAAAGAAAAAAGTCGAGATATTTTGTTTAACATTTTTCACGCATAGCTGGTTCCTAAAACAATTGTCCTAAGCGCGATCTAACTCTGAGTTATTTGTTTTTTGCCGTTTAGGCTTGAGTTAAACTATAATGCCGGTCAAAGTTCCAATCTCGGCCTGGTAAAATATTCTCCAGTAAGAAATGTAGGATATTTGATTTAAAATAATTATTGATAGGTTTGTATTTTCTCAACAAAGACGTTATTTTATTTTAGCCTTTTCATACAATCAGCTTCGAAAGAACCAACGGTATCAACAATAACATTCGATTGTGTGCATTTCCATTGAAACATCGTCTGTTAAAAAGATGTTATTAATTTGTAGTTTTATTGTGTGCAAAAGTCCATTTATAATTCTAGAGCTAGAGCTCAGAATCATAAGGTCGGATGTGCCATCATACGTCAGAAACATTCGCCGTATGTGCCTTTATCGTAAACTGGCGCTAACGACCAAATGCTTCTGAAGTAGAATAGTGCATCCGTACTGATTATATTTCGTGTGAGAGTCGTGGTCGTAAGATCGTGCAGGGAGATGGTGGCAATGATTTGTTTGTTCTCAAGCGAATGTTTTAAGTAAGGGCTCACTTGAAGAGGCACTGAGGCCTCTTGCAGTGAGCTGTCACTAAAAACATTATTCTGTGTAACTTTCAGGTGATCGTGCTGGATGAAGCCGCCATTGCAGCCGCCAGTATCATCCCCGACCAAGACTTATTTACTGGTAGTACAAGTAAGAACTTATTTAAATTTATTAATAATCTACCTATACTTATACCTACATATAAATATTAACAATAATGTCACGAGTCGGATACCTGATTATTTCATATAATATAGATACAGGAAAGTTTACACGTTGCATTGATTTAGATTTAGCAAAAATAAATGTTGTAAAACAGTATTTTGTAAATTTCACTGGTCAACAAAATTTATTTATTTTTTTGTAACAGAAATATTATTTTGATTCTTTTGTAATTCAGTATAAGTTAAAAACTAAACAGGAATTAGAATTTATATATCACGTCACATTTTTGAGATATTTGCTTGTAAACATAAAACAATATGCTGATTTGGCTATATTTGAAAATGTATTTAGAATTGTTAAATATTTTTATGATTATATTTTATATATAAAATTGATAGTCATCAATCTAATATTTTTAAACCAATTTACTTAAAGTTTTTATGATTTTCTAATGCAAAGACATTAAATATTTTGTTGAACTATATTTTTCTCATACATTTCAATAGAGTAATTTTGTGTGGAGTTTTTGTCTTTGACACTAAAATGTTAATATTTACATATAGAAACAGTACAGCAACCAAATCATAAATGTTAATTAGAATTTAGAATAGTCACTTGCCAAAACGGTCGAAATACAATTTTACTAATAGATTTATTAATTTATTAACCTAAATTGAAAACAGGTCTATACGCCATTTTTGTAATGTTTATTCTCAAATATCTCCAAAATTAGACGTGATAGAATATTTTTAATTATTAAATGGTACTCTCATTTATTGACAATGCCAGATAAATGTATTTCTTTTTCTGTGGCAAAAACTTTGTCGACCAGTGTTACAAAACGTTAATGCATTACAAACGTTGGACGCCCTTAAAGTATAAAAAACATACTTAACTGCTAGTTGCATTTTAATATTGATTTAGAATACTTAATTGGGCGTAATGGGCAGTGTTCCCAGAATACTGAGTATTACTATGTCGAATGATCATGCTTGCTTTTATTGTTTTTTTTTTTTTTCGGACGGACATATATTATTAGCCACGAGGCTTTTTCTACTTCGCCGGGAATACAGGTGAGCAGATTAAAAACCGCGAGAGGGCGTCCCCTTTGGGACTTGGACCTTTGCTTGGCTCAGGGCGGTCGCTGGCGGGGAGATTGAGGGATTATAGCTTTATAAGAGTTTTGTGCAACTGTCGCTCTACTTTACAGTTCGCGTGCCTCTCGGACTTTGGGTCTACGAGGGCATCGGAAGATTCTTTGCAAAGTAAGGGTCGGGAGGGTATCATGCTTGTTTATCTACTGTGCAAAGTAGACGTATAACAGCATTCTGGAAATTTGTAGCTTTAACTCCAGACTTATTGATACATTTTTTTTTCTTTTCCAGTGTTCCTCAATCCAGTATCCACGGAACAAGTGGTCAGGGAAAGCGGGCTCATCACAGTGGATTAGAATAATGTTTGTGTCAATTTAGTCTTATCGAATTTTTTGAGTCGTTTTCTTAGTAATCTTATGCTGACGCATTGTACAAATATCGTAATGGTTCAAATCAGTATCAGTCAGTCAGTGTTTTTTATACTTTGATTAGAGATAATCTACTCAATGATGCAGATTGAACCCGGGTAGCTATAAATTTGAAATATACTGGTAGACAATATAATTAGGCGCCACCTAGCAAATATAATATATTGTTGTGATATAAAAACTTTTTGATGATTACATGATTGTATTACATCTGCAGTCAACAGAAAAGATACGTTTACACTTAGTGAATCAAATACGTCAATACATCACGTACAAAGGCTCACTCAGGAGGCTAATTGCGTAAATACTTTGCTTATCTAACGTATTTAAGTGTAGTTAATACTTAGTGAAAATCATTTTAAATTTATATGTACATGTTTATGAGAAGAGTTTACTAATATGCACATTTGTATTTAGCTAGCAGCGAATTTTTCACCCATAAAGTATTACCGGCTGTCGTAGTGACATAAATATATATTTTTTTTTACTTTATTTCATACTGATGGTATAAATCTATCTCTTTTGTTCACTGTACATTTGACAAATCTTCCATTGTTTATAAAATATAACTTTTTGAACGTCCCTTTTTAATCTAAATCAATATGCCCAATATTGATTTAGAGATTTAGATTATAAACGTTCAATAAAGTACTATATATATAAATTTTACTCGGAAAGTAAATGATTAATAAAATCATAAAAATAATAGTGGCACTACTACTACTTGCAATTCTTTTTGTCCACCAGTATATTGCAACGTATATATGTCACCGGAAAATAATACGAATGGTAAGTTGACCAACTTTTGTGTCACTCATATTGTTAAATTTAGAAGATACTTGACCTTAACCGAACGAGACTATACAAATGTTGTAATAAAACAAAAAAACTTCAACTTCAATGAGTCCCGTTGAACTCCATTAGGTTTAGATTTTTTTTGTAACCACCTGAAACCGTTAGTTTGAACTTGAAAGTTGATCAACTTAAGATTCTCTATATATCCGGTTACGACATATAAACTATTAACTAATAACAATTGAAATTGTTAGTTCATTATCAAATCGTAGACAAAGTGACTGACATTGACAAACGTTTAACATTACATATACGTGCGCCGAGAAAGAACAGAATCAAAGCAGGGCAGTTGCTCTTACTAGAACTCTGAACGTTAAATACGCCTAGTGACCGGCCATCCTGATAGAGACTATTATTTGACCTACTATTGTCCTACACACATAGAAGGCACATAGTCAGATTCAACTAGTAACATTTTGTTCAAAAGCCTTTGCAACTGTTTCAAATATAATAATACTGACAGACGTTGCCATGAAATATTACTTTTATTATCTATAAACTTTGCATGTAAATTTAATATTACAAAAGTTTTATTCTGAAAAGACCAACATTTGGGTTATCGTCAGGATGGCTGGACTATGAGTTTGTAGAGGGGATGTTAAATCTTACTGTCTTGTCTCTATTGCTATGTTAATAGAAACCATCAAATTGACACATAGTTTGACATTCCCAATTAATCTCCGTGGTACTCTCGATTCAAATTTAGAAGATTGTGGATTTTCTATTCTTTTATAAGAAAAACCTCGCTACGCATCTTCACTCATCGTTCGTGAAAACGCAGCCTTAAAACGGCTTGATGTAGCGGCTGAAATATTAACGAAACGACTTAAGAATTATAGAATTAGTACTTAGTTACATTATAACATTATAAAACGCAAATTTAAGATTATTTCAGCGATCTCATTCTACTAGTCTGTATTTATTAGGTGATTATTTAATAGGCAATGATTTTAATAAACGCATTTAAACCATAAATATTGTTTTATATAAAAATAATGCAAGAATTCTCTTAATTTTATAATCGTTGGTTCCAAAGGTTGTGACCAAAAAGAGGCAATTATTTTGGGTAAAAGTAACCTTTTGTCACAATATTGAAGAAGTCCTAACACGGGCTAGTTTTTCTTTAATAAATGTAATCATATTTTAGGAGTTTGTCACTTTTATTTCCATTTCAAAACCATGATTAATTAACTTCTTGATCATCATAATGATGTCATTCGTAACACAATAATATAATCTAAAATTATTGTGTTACGAGTGGGTTCACGTCGCGCGTCGCTTGCGCAAGGGGTTAATAGGAATACTAGTAGGGAGCAAAACTGCAAAACAAAAAATAAAAGATGCAAGATGTGAAAAAATACAATATTCGTAAAATACAGAAACGTGTATAAAAGTGTGATGCGCCCCAGCATTCAATAAAAACACAATATTACACATAACCTGTGGTGTAACTTTCCCTTCATACTTTTCCTGGCTGGATAGGCAAAAATACCTACCTTGTGTTGCGTGACGAGTCCAAATGTAAGTTAGATTTAACAACAAAGAAAAAAAAACAAACGACTGGGTAGGTATTTTAGGCGTATTTAAAAGTCAATCACATTCTTGCCGGCACGGTGAACTAACCTAAACTGGTGTAGGTACGTAACCTTGGAGTAGCCGCCACCATCGTTTGTCGGTTTGGCACAGGTTGTCCAGGGAATAACTCTGCGTACATTCTTCGAGCCTCGTTCAGGTTATCACCAGCCGCGGCATATGCCCGAACCGTATCGGTCCACTGTACGTTTGTGTACGACATAATCACTACACACTACAGAGCATGAGGGTGGCGGCGGAGGCGAATGTATAAAAAAAAATGTTTTTTCATTGAATTTGCATTCTATATGTGAAACCAAACCAGTGGTTTCAAGGATAACGGTGTTTACACTAACACCTTATATATTCCAAACTGCATAATTTAAATATGATCATCATCCTGTACAGTGTTCATAGTTGGACATAGGCCTCTCCCAAAACTCACCAACGATCCCCACCCTGAGTTATCTTCATCCAGTTCTACCAGTAGTATATTATGTATGCTGCAAATAAATTTTGTTCCTATAAAATTTTCATATCTCTGTAATTTTTTTTCTGGAACGATTAAAGTTTTGTGAAAAAAGTATGTAAAGGTACTAAAAAGGTACTAAATATTTACAAAGAAATTATTAAGTTATACTGTTATAACTATTTAAAAAAATGTGGTCCAGACAACCTGACGTCAGAATGTCTGGCCACTTTCTTTTCATGTTTTTTCACTATTCATAGAGGTACTAAATAATTTAATTAAGGTACCAAATAGTATCGAAAAGGTACTGAAATTAGATAGTTTCCAAACATAAAATATCACACTTGGTCCAGGGGTTCTGACGATAACGCAATGCCACTATTTTTTTATTTTATTTTTATAAAACTTATTTCAGTGTTACTGCAGGGAGCACAACACATGTAAAATTGTTAACTTGCCACATCTCCATTCATATTTTCATAATTATCAATATATTTACATCACGCCACATGCGACGCCTTGCGTAATGAGGCCTTGGACTTTATTCAATAACTGCCATTCCTTTTATTTTCTAGGATTTTGTGGTTTGTATTTTTTCTATTTTCCACATGCCTAATATTATATGCCCTCACCACAATATTTGGGGTGGTTGCAGCATGTCTAACTTACATTCTTCTCTATCTGACGTCATCTCAAAAGCCACTTCCTTTCTAGTCATATCGTTTCGTTGGTGATATTGCGCGAAAGTTACAATAGCTAATACGGTTGAAAATCGAATGTAGCAAATATATGTTTTTCTCTTGAAAAAAACCTTTACAAAGGAAATATTTCTTAACATATCAAATAACACCTTATTAACAACTTTCACTTACGCAATATTACAGTATCACCCACAAATCGTATATTTCCTGTTATTAACTATATCGTAAAATAAAATATAATTTAAGTAACGCATCAACAAAATTACGTAGAAATAGTTGGCTGCAAGATTTAGTGTAGGGTTTAGGGTATTACATTCCTGAAGGCCCAACAGACAATGTGTCGCGGTTTTATGATAATAGCACGACAATATGTGATAATCTAACTAGATCTATCTAGATGACTAATCTAGATGACTAAGATCAATTTAGTCAGTAATTTAAACCAATAAGTGTGACAAAAGAGAAGCATATTAGGTATTTAACCTTAACACACCAAAATATAAACCGCTTCTCTGGCAAAATATTAGATATTGAACTCTTTTGTGAGAAATATAACCCAGACTTTATGTGTTTTACTGAGACATGGTTGAAGGCACACAAGATGGGGTTCGGTGTGAATGGTTTTAGGGTTGCCAGCTCGTTCAATAGGGTGTCAGCAGAGGGTGGGGGGACACTGATACTAGTTAAAGACAATATTATTTTTAAAGAACGTAAAGATATTTCTCAACTCTCCGTTGAAAGAGTGTGTGAAGCTGCATGCATAGAAACTAAAATGAACTTAATACTTTGTGTGTATAGACCCCCATCATCTGACTTATTGTTATTCTTGTCCACAATGGAAGACATTCTTAAGAAGTTTAAAAGTAACAAAAAAATAGTTATCTGTGGGGATTTTAATATAAATATATTGGGACAATCAAATGAAAAATGTAGTTTTATATCTTTGTTTACTTCTTTTAATTTATATTGTTTATTTGATGAACCAACTAGGATTACACCATCAACAGCCACTTGCATAGATAACATAATTACTAATTTTGAAGTAGAGGAAAAGTCCTTAATTACTGGGGTCCGCTCTGATCATAAATGCCAATTGGTAAAATTTTGTGATTCCATTGTAAAAGAAAATATTAAAATTAGGATAAGACCTTTGACCCAAAATAATTTAGAAAAATTTAGTAAAAATGTGAATGCTGCACTATATTCATTAAACTATAATTATGAAAATCCAAATGATATGTACAGCATGTTGCTTCATAAACTTTGTGAAGAATTCAATAAAGAATGCAAAGTAAAATATAGAAATGTAGATTTTAAAATAAAATTTAGTATGTGGGCAACAAATAGTATTCGCAAATGTAGGGACAAGTTATATGAGTTATATGACATGAGGTCCTTTACACCTGATCCCAATTTTAGAAATTATGTCAGTAAATACTCAAAAATATTTAGAAACGTGTGTGCTCAAGCTAGAGCTGCCTACATTAGCGAAAAAATTTCTACTTCTGATAATAAAATAAAAGCAACCTGGCAAATGATCAATAAGGAAACTGGTAAAAATAGGACTAACGATGGATCAGTAACATTAAATATAAATAATAAATTAGTTTCGGATAAACTCGCTGTCGCTGAGTTTTTCAATAAATACTTTACGGATATACCCCTTGAAACGACTAAATGTCTCTCCTCATCAACGAAAATGGCTGACGAACTGTTGAGGAAAAATGTTACTTTAGATGTGTCTCAGTTTTGCTTTAAATTTATAGATCCGGTAGATATTATAAAAGTCTTTAAAACTATCAAGCAAAAAAGCACTGAAGATATATGGGGAATGTCAACCAAAGCAATAAACTCAATAATTGACAGTATTGCCCCAATTCTAGCAGATATTTTTAATACTTGTTTAAGAGATGGAATATTTCCTGACCTAATGAAAGTAAGCAAGGTTGTTCCCATTTTTAAAGCAGGCTGTTCATATAATGCTTCAAATTATAGGCCAATTTCCATACTGCCAGCGCTAAGTAAAATATTTGAAAAAATAATATTGAATCAAATGCTGGCATACTTTAACTTAAATAATTTTTTGAACAACAAACAATTTGGGTTCACGAAAGGCCAATCTACTCAAGATGCCGGTTCCAGTCTAATAGAATCTATATTTAAAGCTTGGGAGGTAGGTATTTTCTGCGACCTTTCGAAGGCGTTTGATTGCGTTGATCATAACACGCTTATTATGAAACTAAAATACTACGGATTCACTGACTCAGCAGTTGATCTTGTAACATCATATTTAACAGATAGAGAACAGAAAGTATCTATTGATAATATAACTTCTGAAAGTTCTACTGTCAAAATAGGAGTTCCACAGGGGTCTGTCCTGGGTCCATTTTTATTCCTAATATATATTAATGATCTTCCAAATGTGGTCAAGAATGAGTGCGATATCGTTTTATTTGCAGATGACACGTCTCTTATATTTAATGTAAACAGAAAAGATAAAAGTGTTACGGAGTTAAATCGCACACTCACCTTAATATCGGAATGGTTCTCCGCCAATAATCTTCTTCTTAATGCAAGTAAAACTAAATGTATTAGATTTTCATTACCAAATGTGTCAAATAGCATTCCTAATGTTGAACTAAATGGGGAGCTATTAAACTTAACTCCATCAACAATATTTTTAGGAATTACTCTGGACTCCAAGTTGCAATGGGGACCACACATTGAAAGACTAGCTGACAAACTTAGCTCTGCATCATATGCAGTCTGGAAAATCCGACAAATGACTGATGTAGAAACAGCTAGGTTAGTTTACTTTGCTTACTTTCATAGTGTAATGTCATATGGGATCCTACTATGGGGATCGGCCGCAGATATCCAAACTATTTTTATATTACAAAAAAGAGCAATCCGAGGTATTTATAAAAAAGGAAGTCGCGATTCTCTTCGTAATCTATTTAAAGAAATAAATATACCTACTGTACCTTCTGAATATATATACCAAAATATAGTTTACGCCCGTAAAAATATGAATAAATTCATCAAGAAGAAGGACGTTCATAATTTTAATACTAGAAACAAAGATAAGCTCATTACACCTTTTTACAGAGTATCTAAGACAAGTAAATCATTTCTTGGAAATTGTATAAGATTCTATAATAAACTTCCTTTAAATGTGACAGCTTTGCCGGACCATAAATTCAAAAAATATGTAAAAAAGGTCCTTATGACTCGAGGTTATTACAATATCAAAGAGTACATGGATGATGGAGATGTTTGGCGGATGAGTCCATCGGTTACATTGCGGCAGACTGGCACCTTTTAGCTATCACACCGAATTTGCAACTAAATTAAAAGTCTATGCTATGTCATTTATAAATTTGTAAATGTTAATCTATATGTAAGACAACTGATCAGACTGCAGGTATGTACCAAAAGTAAAAAAAAAAATATGTAAATCTGGAGGAGTGCTCCCTATACTCGATACTTACTTGAAACTTTCATTGTTTCCGTAGCAATTTCGTGCTGCGTGTACCTACTTATCGATGTATGGGGATCACTAACCTAGATACTAAAAATGTCTTTAAAATATGTACAAATGATTAATCAAAGACTTTAAAAGATGACAAAAAGAATGATCTCGGAGTTTCTTATAGTCTTTCTTCTCCGGGTGTCACAACGTAGGTAGATAGAGAAAGACTCGTAGGAAGCTAGGATAGGGTCCGGTCGTCCTTGCAAGGCGAGGCTCGCGACGCGTTCTATGCTTCTGACCTAATCCCAGCCCGCGCTGGTTGATTCTAATTATATTTATAATATGCGACTTTCACATGTCACATTGGTAGATTTAAATTCTATTTAATAACATTACTGTTGAAATGTATAAGTACTAATTAATTAGTCAAGATTTTTTTTTTTTTTTGTCTTTGTATATTTTTATCATTGTATTTGACTTATAATAAGTACGATCGATTCGTCTACATTATCAATAAACGTTTTCATTTTCATTTTCATTTTCATTTTTCATTTTCAATCCTTAAAGGCACTTGAAATATGGAAGGGTGCCTGCTAAATCTGCATTATACCGTCTTGTATTATCATAATAAACCCTCCAGTAATTTTAACGGATAATCTGGTGGGGTGTAAACAAATGTTTTGTCATGCATAAATAGCTACGTGCACATATTATTTAACAGGCTGAATAGAATTTTCGAAGCGGCCGTAGCCCAATGGCTAGGGCGTCGGACTTGTGATCTTGAGGTTGCCGATTCGAACCCCACCCATTGCACTACCGACGTGAACCCACTCGTAACACAAGCATTTTAGCTTAGCAAGAGGGGTTAACAAGAATATTATTAGACTGCAAAACTGCTATTAATCTTTTTTTTTTTTTTTAATAAATTTAGAATTATTTATTGTCATAAAGTGTGCTACATAAGATGTTATTGTCTAAAATTACCCGATACACTTTGTCATGACCATGACGCGACAATGCAATGGGTCGATATGCTAATTATATTTTTATTTATAAATTCTATTCAATGATGCAGTCGAGGTTTTTAGATTTGGAAAGTTATTTTTTTAATGAATTGGACCACGGAACACTCGAAAGGTGCTGTGGTCAAACTATTTTTAAAGTTGGTAAACTGCCCCAAGTAACGATCCATCGTGATATGGTCCAACTAGTTGTACAGAGCAGTTGGACTGGACACTGCCCCAGAATATTCAAAATTACTGTACACATAAGAATGTATATGTAATACTCACTTTCATTAGATTACATGTAAAACATGAATGAGATTGATGCATCTATATAATAGGTTGAAGGAAAAATTTCTTCGCTTTTTCTAAGAAAATTCAAAACTTTTTTGAATATAAGTTATTTAAATTTAACTAAAGTATGTAGGTACCATTTTGTTCGATAACTTTTTGCCATCTTGTAGGTAGGGATATAATCCCATTGCTATAGAAATTTTGAGACTTCTGGTCAAAATACCGCGACAATTGTTTTTGTCATTCCTCTCGTGATGTTAACCTGACACTGCCTTAAGAATTCTGAAGAGACCGAAACAGGTGGAAATCTGAAGGTGCACGGTCAGGACTATACGGCGGATACATTTACACCTCCCAGCCAAACTCTCGTAATTTTTGCTGAGTGGCTAAAGATGTGTGAGGTCTAGCGTTATCATGATGAAAAACCACACCCCTTCTGTTGATTAATTCCGGCCGCTTTCTCTCAACTTCTTGCTTTAATCTCATCAGTTGTTCGCAGTAGAGATAAGAATCGATGGTCCTTCCTGGTGGTAACAGCTCATAATGAATAATGCCTTTCCAATCCCACCACACACACACACACACAGCATCACCTTGTTGCGAGTTAACCCGTGTTTCGCCACAGTCGGTGAAGCCTGACCGGCCTTTGACCACGACTTTTTTCGCACGTTCTTGTCGTACGTGATCCACTTTTCATCACCAGTTATCAGCTTCTTCAAAAATGGTTCGGTTTCATTACGTCGTAATAAAGAATCACAAATGAGTACACGGTTCATTAGGTATCTTTTAGTGAGCTCGTGAGGTACCCAAATATCGAGCTTTTTTGTGTACCCAGTTTTTTTCAAATGCGCCAAAACTGTTTTGTGGTCAATTCCCAGTTCTTCAGCTACGTCGTAATTACTGATATGCCGATCATGCTCCACTTTTTCAAAAATTCGCGGTGTGCATCGAAATATGAAAAGAGGTAAAACGATGCTCCGCCCGCCTAACTCACGCGCTCGCTGCGATGCAGTGTGGTTTTGGCTCAAATAATAAGTGAAATAATTAAAAAAATATAAAACTAACCAAGTGCGAGTCAGACTCGCACACGAAAAGTTAAGTACCATTGACTAGGTAAACAACATTAAACGTTATATAACCTGTTTTTTTATGGTAGCCTCCCTTATTTTTTTTTTGTTTTTAATAGTTATTGTTACAGCGGCAACTGAAATACATTCTTTGTGCAAATTTCAACTGTCTAGCTATAGATAGACAGACAGCGAAGTCTTAGTAATAGGGTCCCGTTTTTACCCTTCGAGTACGAAACCCTAAAAACAACAATATAAATGTTATCTGCACTTCTATACAAATATTATAAAGAGGAAAGATTTGTATTTTTGTTTGTGTGTATGTTTGTAATGAATAAACTCAAAGACTACTGTGCCGATTTCAAACATTCTTTCACAATTGGAAAGCTACATTCACCCTGAGTGACATAGGCTATAATTTATTATGAAGGTCCCACGGGAACGGGAGTTACGCGGGTGAAACCGGGCGCGGGAAGCTTGCATTTAATAAAGAGATTAGAATCTTTATTAAATTAGTGTAAATTAAAATCATATTTCCTTTAACTTTACTCCGTATGTTGGTCAAGAAACCTCCAATTATACTCAATTTATTTCACGAGTGCATATTAATGATATACTAGAAAATAAAATATTATTTCCTTACCGTAAATACGAGTACAATCTCATATTAATTTTGTAGTGAAAAGGCAATTTGCTTTATGAATTAGCATTCACGTTGCGTCCAGAATCTTCTAACGACCTAGTAATTATAGCTGGTAGTGGTTCCTTTTAAAAATAAATAAATTTCTTCAGCGTTACGTGACTTAACTTAAATAGTACTTTGGCTATTTTATTTTTAACATAAATTGTTATTGCTTTTCATGAATACAATGCAATTTATTATAGCGGTTCTTTGAAAAGCGTTCTCGCAAAATATTTTTTAAATATTCGAAATCCAAATTGAGTGAAACTGAATATAAAGGTATTTTTATTTGTAAAAAAAAATACCTTTGTTTAGTTTTGTAATAAATTGGAGTAGCTAGATCTATTCCCCGAACTCGTTAGTTCCGCGTAGCAATTTTTCCAGTTGCATTTTTCCCCACTCGCTTTTTTTTCTGTTCGTGTATTTCCTCAATCGCTTAAGTTGACGGACGTTTATTTCTCTAAACATTTTTTAGATTAATAAAATTGTCTTAGTGCTACAGACTCAAAAAATAGTTTAAAAAGCGAAATACAATAGTAGGTGTCTCGCTACAAAATATTAATAGGTGAAGTTAAAAGTATTTTATTGAAATACAGACAAAAATCACATTTCAAAAAATTCGATGTTGTGTGGCATAACGTCATAAAAGAACATGTGTGAAAATGTCTACTTATTTCTGTCAAACATAAGAATTACATCTCTTTTATGATGTAATAAAAGACACACCGAATGTGGGGTGTCCCCGTTCTCGGTGAACGAGTCATAAAAAGCGTTTGACGAATTTAAACCTCTGCGTATTTAACCAGTGTGTTGTTTATCAATGAATATTTAATAATGATCTTGCCGTCCGTATGTACGTATGAGAGTTATAAGAGCTGTATTTAACCTGAAAAGAGCTGTTTTCAACGCTTGAGAATTAGAATTTGATAATGATTCGATTTATAGTTTTTCGTTTTCAGTTACATTATTTAAAAACCGACCAAATGCGAGTCGGACTTGACTAGGCAAACAACATAACACTATTTTATAACCTATTTTGATATCAAGCAAAAATGGGCAAAAAAATCACTTTTGTTGTATGGGAGCCCTTCTTAAATATTTCTTTTATTTTGTTTTTAGTATTTGTTGTTATAGCGGCAACAGAAATATAAAATTTAATTTTGTGAAAATTTCAACTGTCTAGCTATCGTGATTCTTGAGATACAGCCTGGTGACCAACAGACAAACAGCGAAGTCCTAGTAATAGGGTCCTGTTTTTACCCATCGGGTATGGAACACTCAAAATGAGTTTGTTTGTCTTAAAATTCCCATCAATTGCAAAGAAATTACTTACGTGCAATGTTTTCATTACCACTATAATAAGTGCTGGTACTGATCAGCTGATACTAAGTGCTCTATTTAATTGTATTTGTGTTACTGTTAACTATTGCGATAGGTTTCGTATTTTTACGCGCTGCACTGTTTACGACTTAGGTAGTGCCACCAAATACTGCGGTCTTCTGGGCCCCGAGTCTACCATCGTAAAGGCGTGTTCATGAACTGTCAATGACAGTTCAATGGTCGGTTTTTTCCCATCCCATTTGGTAATCTACTAATCCAAATGACGTCATAATGGTGTCACTATGGCGCCACGATGAAATTAGCGTAGTTGAATGTAATAACAAATGATACATTTTATAAGTTTTGAAGTCGTCTAAATAAACATTACGATCTCCCTAACCATCTCCCCTGCTACTTCTGTTGACGGCCTCTTTCTGCGATAGCAACACCGACTGCCATTCCAGCGCCGACACCATAGTGAGATTAGTAGATTACCGTTTTTGGCAAATTTATATATTAATGGCACTACGGTGGCACATTACTTAAAAAAATAGCAGACTCGGCCCCCTGGTCTACCAACCCGCCATCCAAGCGTAGTGATTATGACAAAATCTTCTTCTGATGGGGTCCATGTTTAACAGTGGAGGTTATACGGGCTGATGATAAGTAGGTTGAAACTTCTGTCAAAGTACATTCTTTCAAATTTGAGATTAATAAGGTTCGAATCCTGTCGGTGGTCGAATTTTATTGATCTCAATTTTGAAATATAGTATAGGGTAAACTTTTCCAAAAAGTGTTCAAAACATTTAAAAAGGTTCATTATTGTTTTACTATACACTTTTATTACGTTTATTGGCTTTAAAGTGCAGCCAGTTAAATCAGCCATTTAATTGGCATTGCAAAAGTATTTGAGTCCCGAGTTAACCTACAACAACCTATCATCCATATAACTCCCAACCATCCGATGCTTTCGTAGGCCCGAAGTCCGAGAGGTCCGCGATCTGTTAAGTAGAGCGACAGTTGCCCAAAACTCCCATAAAATACTAAAAGTCATAATCCCTCAATCTCATCGCCAGCGACCGCCCTGAGTTGAGGTCCAAGCCCCACAGGGGGCGCCCTCTTGCGCAGGTTGTTAGTTTGTAGTTTTTAAGCCATTTATTAAGGCTGGAGCTCTGCTCGCCTTTATGACCGGTGAAGTAGCAAAAGCCACGTGGCAAACTGCGTAAGTCAAATCGAAAAAAAACTTACCTCCCCTTTTATACCTTAAATATCAAACTATACTTATAACCTATTCTGCCCTTACATCCCTACACTTCTAAATGTGTCCATATTAAAAGCATTTGAGTCCCGTTCCATTTAGATTTTAAACGTGAATGTGATGCCTATTTTAACCTCGCTTATTGAGCCGGTATACTTAGTGTACCTACGCTCTAAACCCATTCACGGAAGAATATTTTAGGAATCCGTAGATTCACCTACTACTACGAACTACTACGTTGGTGGAGTATTCCCTTCATGTAGGGAATACTCCACCAACCGGACAGTTTTGTTTTAGTGAATATACATATATGTCACCGGAAAATAATAGGTACGAATCGTAAGTTGATTAACTTTCGTGCTACTCAGATTATTAAATGATGTTGCCAGTTTCAGTGAACGCGCATAATTTTTATATTATTAACTTAATTATTACGCGGGTGTGGTTTCCGGCTTAGAATAGACCACCCCATGTCCTCCCATGGGTTTCGTAAAAGGCGACTAAGGGACATATGGCTGATGGATGGGCAGCAGCATCTATTAGCTCAAGGTTAACATCTTACTGCGATCACCAATCCGTCTGCCAAGCGTGGTGATTATGGCAAAATCCCTCTACGATCCTGGCTTGCCAAGGTCTGTTAAGAGGAGGCCCATGTTCAGCAGTGGACGTCAACGGGCTGTTGATGATGATGATGATATTATAACACTTGACCTAACCTAACGAAACGAGACTAAGCTACTGTTATAAAAAAAGAAAAAAACTTCGACTTCAACAAGTCCTGTTTAAGTCCATTGTTTAGGTTTCTAGGTTTTTTTAACCACCCAAAACCTCGTTAGTTTTGCAAGTAACTAGAAAGATGATCAACTTACATATACATTTATATAAAGATAGAACACAGTATTCACACATTGCATATCGATTCTCGATTCGCTAAAAATAAGCATAGATCCATTTCGACTGACCTCCGTGACTCAATCTATATCTATATCTATATCTATATCTATATATATATATAAAAGAAAGTCGTGTTTGTTACAACACTTATAACTCGAGAACGGCTGGACCGATTGCCATGGTTTTTGATTTGTTGGATTTGTTTCCGTCCCGAATAGCAGAATACATTTTAAAAACAAAAGAAAGTCGTGTTACACTATTTATAACTCAAGAACGGCTGAACCGATTTGGCTGAAAATTGGTAGGGAGGTAGCTAAGAACTGGGAGAAGGACATAGGATACTTTTGGGTAGGGGTAGGGTAGGGTAGGGGTAGGGGTAGGGTATGGTAGGGGTAGGGTAGGGGTAGGGTAGGGGTAGGGTAGGGGTAGGGTAGGGGTAGGGTAGGGTAGGGGTAGGGTAGGGGTATGGTAGGGGTAGGGTAGGGTAGGGTAGGGGTAGGGTAGGGGTAGGGTAGGGGTAGGGTAGGGTAGGTGTAGGGTAGGGTAGGTGTAGGGTAGGGGTAGGGGTAGGGTAGGGGTAGGGTAGGGTAGAGGTAGGGTAGGGGTAGGGGTAGGGTAGGGTTAGGGTAGGAGTAGGGTAGGGTTAGGGTAGGGGTAGGGTAGGGCAGGGGTAGGGTATAAAAGTCCACCCGTGCGAAGCCGGGGCGGGCCGCTAGTCTATATATATAAAAGAAAGTCGTGTTTGTTACAACACTTATAACTCGAGAACGGCTGGACCGATGGCTATGGTTTTTGATTTGTTGGATTTGTTTCCGTCCCGAATAGCAGAATACATTTTAAAAACAAAAGAAAGTCGTGTTACGGTGTTAGTTACACTATTTATAACTCAAGAACGGCTGAACCGATTTGGCTGAAAATTGGTAGGGAGGTAGCTAAGAACTGGGAGAAGGACATAGGATACTTTTGGGTAGGGGTAGGGTAGGGTAGGGTAGGGTAGGGTAGGGTAGGGTAGGGTAGGGTAGGGTAGGGGTAGGGTAGGGTAGGGTAGTGGTAGGGTAGGGTAGGGTAGGGTAGGGGTAGGGTATAAAAGTCCACCCGTGCGAAGCCGGGGCGGGCCGCTAGTAATAAAATATACAAAATTAGAATATATGTAGAGCAATTCGACTCATCCCAATGCAGGCTTATAAGGTTAGAGATTCATTATAATCAATCTCTCAAGGCGCTGTAACCTTTCCGAGTTCTACCGCTAGCTAATGTTAATGGATAGTTCATCCTCAAAGGATATCCTAAACGGACTGCTAGATCGGATTAACCCAGTACCATGACTGGATAAATCAGTTAAGAGATAATTTGTACACTCTCTCATCAGCATCTGAAAGAATTATTGAACCTATTTAAATATTTTCAGTATATTTTTAGCTTAACGCGAGAGACTACATTTATATACTATGTTTTTTACAAAAGTTTTCTTCAAGGAGGCAGCAATGATAAATGTACATGGCAAAATCAGCTCTAGGGCTTTGCAATAAAAGATAATCTAGGATGTACAAGCCCGTAACACAGGTTTGATGACATTTTAATCTGCATTTTTTAATGCTATCAATTGTACTCTAACTATTGTGTGCTATCAAAATTAAATTTTTATCTGAGTACTAGCTGCTCCCTTCGGTTTTACCCGCGTTACTCGGCTCCAGTGGGTCGGAGCGTGCATGTTTTGTAGCCTATATGTTAATCCAGCGTATAACCTATCCCGGTGCAAAATTTCAGCCAACTCCGTTCATTAGTTTTGGCGTGAAAGAAAAATAAAATAAAATAAAAATCATTTTTATTCACGTAAACCAATTACAGGCACTTGTAAATAGTCAAACATTAATTAGAAAAATTTAATTAATTATATTTGTTATTTATTTATATCTATAAAATTAATTATTTTTATATTATCATATATTTAAATGTTATTATTATAATTTATTTATTTATTTATATTGTTCTTAGCGACACAAAATGCTTGTTCTGTCTATATTATGTCAAAACAATTGTCATTATTCGGGTGGACCATGAGCATATAACGACGGACGCGCTTTAATGCTATCACCGGATCCAATGCGCCCCAACTGAGAAGATCCGGCGAAACAAACTCAGTGGGTTAACAAATATCCATCCATCCATCCATATTTACAAACTTTCGCGTTTATAACATTAGTAGGATTATCAACGAATACAAAATTAAAAGATACGTTGCCTGGTATGCTTATTCTATTAGCTGTGACTCAACAGAGTTATGAACACGAAGATTTTCTCTTTCAGAATTGGCTTGCAAACATACCATACCAAATTATGACGTTCGTTCCCTCACCCGCAGTGCACCATATTTAGCGTACAATTGTTTAGGCTGGAGCACAATATGTAGCAATTTGAGAGACAATGACACTGAAACGCGATAAACGCATGGCTAAATCATGAGCTAAAATAACTCCCAAAGTGGCTATATTGCTCGTACGTTTCGCCATAATATAGAAAAGTTATTTTATGTAGTTTGAAAGTAGCGCTTTTAAGTACATCGCAGGTAGTAAAGGTAGATAGATATCGATTGACCTATTTCGCTCACCGGTTCATTCATATTTTCGTTTCGAAAATCATTGAAAGCATTTATTATTATCTCGCTTATCGCTTTGAAATCTCGGAGGTCGTGGTTTCAATCCCCACGCCGGACTGGAAATCTTTGTGTAAATTCTAAGGTCTGGTTGGTTGAGGTTCTACCATCCGTGCCTCGGAAAGCACAACCCGCCTGCCAAGTGTTATGACCATGGTAGCCATTCTCTGGGCTATGTTCAGCATTAGACGTTTTATCTAGCGCATTGTAGATACGTATAACACACACTTTATTAATTTATATATATTCGCGCTCACTTACTTAATGTGTTAAAGAATGGCTTTTTTTTAAGTAAACAAAACTTAAGTAATAGTTACTTAAGTTTTTTTTGTGTGTTTCCATTTATTATATGTGTTACGGCTAATAGCCGAAGTGCGGCTACACCTAGGTTTAGCCGGCTACAACTAGGTGCAGCCGACCACATGCGGTTAAACTTAGATCAACCTCAATAAGTCCCTGTTCAACTCCATTGGTTTAGGTTTAGGTTTTTTTTTTAACCACCCCAACACCTTTTTGTGTCGTGCATAGGTAGGTATTGTTTAATTTAATTAAAACCTAGTTAAACCTAACCTTTTTTTTTTTTTTGTTGACCGGGGGGAAATGCACTTACGCATTCGACCACCGCCGTTGTGAAAACAACGGCGGTGGGATATGTGGGGACTCGCCCTCTCCAGTGCGTGGTATGCTGCTCATACCACGAGGAGAGGACCCTACCGCCACTAAAACCCCCCGGGTACTCCTTCTTCCGCCATGAGTGTGAGGGCCACCGGGTATCGCTGAGAAGCGCTTGCATTTCCGGTGAACCCCCACGGCGGCCGTCCGCAGTTTGGATGGTGCCGCGGACTCTCCGGGGCCACTTTGTATGTGGCCCGTATAACCATTAACAGGACGCCCGGAGTACTCAGGCGTCCCTCCTCCGCACGGGTCAGCCTCTATAGGGAGCAGGGCCCATGTTCCCTACTCCCCGAGGCCGAGCCTAAGGCGGCATGCGACGGGTCTCAGCCCGCCGCCTGCGGCCAACACGCCGCCTGCGAAGCGGGTGTGCTCCGGGATCTTCCTCCCTTGCCCGCTCCGCAACCTCCTTCTGCGACATGACACGTCCACAGAAGGAGGCAACCGCCGCCCACGACCCCTCACTTTCGACCATCTTAGAGATGATGGTCGGCAGCGAGAGGTCGGAACCCACAACTCCGATGAGCTCAGTACGCTCATCGGACCACCCCGGACACACCTCGACGGTGTGTTGCGCCGTATCGTCGGTGCCCCCGCAGTGGTGGCACCGAGTGTCCGGCTCCCTCTGTGCCACATTGCACAGGTAGTGACCAAAACAGCCATGGCCTGATACCACCTGTGCAATGTGGTAGGTCACATCACCCCATTTGCGACTTGCCCACTTTGAAAGGTGGGGCCGGATCGCCTCAATGACGCGTGATCCGCTCCCAGACGCGGCTTCCAGCCGCTCTTGCCAACTCCGGAGGGTCTGGCGACGGACTTCACTCCGCCACCGTGCAATGCCCTCCGGGAAGGGGTCGCGGCCAGAACGCGCCCCCTCACACCTCCGCCGGTACGCGGCGGCCAACGCCTGCGCCTCCAGGTCCCACGGAGTTAAACCTTTTTTTTTTTTTTTTTTTTTTTTTTCCGGGGTAAAAATGCGTGATCGCACTTCCTCGCTGGCGCAAGAATCACTATTATGTGATTCTTGCGCCAACGAGGGGCATGTGGGGCTCTTCCTCTATAGAACGCGGTGCGCTGTCGCACCGCAGAGAGGACATACCCACTAAAAAAGCCCCCGGGCGTTCCTCCGTCTGCCGTTTAGTGTGAGGGGACCCGAGAACCATATGGGCCTTTGGTCATCCCCCCACGGCAGAGTTCTTCAACAACTCTCGCCCCGGTAAAAGGGCGAGAGTTTCCCTCCCCCTTGGCCCCATCGCGAGTGTTAAGCACCCGCGATGGGTACCGTCCTACTCCTACAGGGGCGCCCGGACGCAAGGCACTCCCCGACCTACTCATGAATGTGACCCTAGGGAGCAAAGTCATGCACTCTGCTCCCCAGGGTCACCCCTTATGGCGGGAGACGACGGAGCTCAGCCCTCCGCCTCCCGCCAACGCGACGCCTACGAAGCGGGTGAGAGCTGGGATCTTGTTCTCTCACCCGCTCCGCGGCCTCCTTCTGCGAAACTACCGTCTCACAGAAAGAGGCCATCGACTCCCACGATCCCTCGCTCTCGAGCATCTTCTGTGTGATGTTCGAAAGCGAGAGATCGTCACCTACCTGAGCGACGAGCGCACTGCGCTCAGTCGCCCAAGCCGGACACTCGACCAACGTGTGATGCGCCGTATCATCAGCGCAATCACAGTGGTGGCAACGAGTGTCCGGCTCTCGCATTGAGTTAAACCTAACCTAACCTAACCGAACGCAAACTAACATGTTATCGAACTTTAGCTGCTTCTCGAAGATAAACCTAAGTTTAGCCGGCTAATCTTAAGTTTATGTTCACACCTATACCTTTAGCCGTAACATAATATGAATAAAATACATAATATACAATTGTTTAGTCTTAATATCTATTGCATAACTAGTTTGTTCATTATTTCGCGGATTTTTTTGTGGGTAACATGTTCACCTAGTAGTAAATACTTTCTGTTATACATTATACATATATAAACTAGCTTCCCGCGCGCTGTTTCATCCGCGTATCTCGCGTTCCCGTAGCAGCTTTATAATTAAATGCCCCCCTTTTTCACCACCTCAGGGGTTGAATTTTACAAAATCCGTTCTTAGTGGACCTATACGTCACAAAAGGAAGCCGCAGTCCAAATATCACGTGTCTAGCTTTAGTAGTTTTGCCTCGGCGTTGATGAGTCAGTCAGGACATGTTACTTTATATACTACTAGCTTCCCGCGCGCGGTTTCACCCGCGTAACTCCCGTTCCCGTGGGAAATTCATAATAAAATATAGCCTATGTTCTTTCTCAGGCTCTAGACTATATCTGTACCAAATTTCATTTAAATCGCTTGATTAGTTAAGGCGTGATTGCGTAACAGACAGACAGACAGACAGAGTTACTTTCACATTTATAGTAAGGATAGCACCCGCTTAACTCCCGTTCCCATGGGAACTTCATAATTTAATATAGCCCATGTCACTCAGGGTGAATGTAACTTTCCAAAGGTGTTTTTTTTTTAAATCGGCACATGTGTTTTTATTACAAAAATACAAATCTTTCGTCTTTACAATACTAATAGCATAGATATAGATATAAACTAGCGGCCCGCCCCAGCTTTACACGGGTGGACTTTTATAGCATATGTTACTCAGGAATAATGTAGCATTCTAATGGTGAAAAAATTATCGAAATTCGTTCAGAAGTTTTTGAGTTCATTCAATACAAACATACAAAAATATAAAAATACAATCCTTTCCTATTTATAATATTAGTAATAGATGTAATGTGTAACTGTTAGTATGCCCCAATTAAGTTAAAATTAAAAATATCTCAATTCTTGCATAGTTAAATATTTTATTTCTATTCTCTAAACCATACAAAAGCCGCTTAATCTCGACACAGTTACTATTTGGAACCTAAATAGCTGCAAGTAATGTTCAGAAGGCGTGGCGACCGTACATTAGAGAGGTCAACTCAACTAATTTACTGCGGGCCTCGGGCCAGTGGTAATACTCACACGGATTATAGCTCATCCAAGAGCATTATAATGGACCAAATTGATTTACAATAGCACCGGTTAAGATTTAGTAAGCTTATGTGTTAAGCCGCGGTCAAAGATTGAATAATGAGCTAGGGTATTGATAATGTAGCGAAAATTAATGTGATTTACTACGAGTATTATGTAGAAGCTTACCTGTAGGCGATATCTATACTATTATAATAATAATATTATAAAGAGGAAAATTTGATTGTTTGTTTGTTTGTATTAAATAGGCTCCGAAACTACAGGACCGATTAAAACAATTCCTTCACCGTTGGAAAGCTACACTATCCCAGGATGACATAGGCTATATTTATAGCCTTCCTTGTTAAATGGGCTATTTAACACTGAATAATTTTTGAAATCGGAACAGTAGTTCCTGAGGTTAGCGCGTTCAAGCAAACATACAAACTTTATTATATTAATATAGATATAAACGAGTAGTAGCAATTATCAAGGCATCGGCTATCGGAATATTGCTTTGATAAAAGTATTGTGAATGGATAAAAACTCTAAAACATTTAGTTCTATTTTAAATATCAGCTGCTGCTATGCAGCTCGAGGCCCGAGGCCTCGGAGCCCGAGGCCTCCCGCTCGTACTAATGCCTCGTTAGTCTATAAATAAATTATAATGCTACATCACTTGGCAGCGTAGATAAAATAAGAATAATAAGTGTTAGCCTAATTGGTTAAAGCGCAGGCCACACTGACAGCGGGCGAACATCGTTTCACCTCTTTTACATACTTCCCAATTAGGGGCTTTACCTAAGGTGGTCGAATTTTATTAATCTCAATTTTGAAATATAATAAGTGTTACCAGCTGTGTGGTGTCCGCCTTAGAATAGGCTACCATTTCTTCCCATGGGTGAAGTAAAAGGCGACTAAGGAACGTACAGCTGATGAATAGGCAGCATCTGTCAGCTCAAAGATACACACCATAATACTGCGACCAATCTGCCTGCTAAACGTGGTGACTTATTTTTTAAACGTGGTGATTATGGCAAAATTCCTCAACGACTCCGGCTTGCCAGGGTCTGTTTAGAGGAGGCTAATGGTCAGCAGTGGACGAAAACAGGCGCATAAAGTGTTACCTCCGCCCTTATCTAACTGTCAGCAATTTAGGCACAGTCACGCGTTTTGGTGGAATTTCGGATAAGTGCAGGTTTCTGTTTATGTTTAAGCCGCTTATACATCAACATGTAGGTGAAGGAACAAGCAAGCTAGTAAGTGAAATACTTTGTGCTTGTACTTTTGCAGGTCGTTCTTGCAATGCGGCCGCCGACATATGTTTATAATGAGTTCGTTTTCACGGAATCGCCGTCGTATCGCAGTCGGCGTATCAATGCGGTCCCGACCTAAAAGCTGATATTATTATATTTTCCGTCTGGAATAAATTTATCAACAACACATTTGATCGAATAAATTTTGTAGAATAAGCACCTCTATTAAGCATATATTTTTTGATGAGTAACCAAAGGAATCGTTTTATACAGATATATGTAATCATTGCCTCTGACTAGAATTCCTCTTGAATCTATATATATAAAAGAAAGTCGTGTTTGTTACAACACTTATAACTCGAGAACGGCTGGACCGATTGCCATGGTTTTTGATTTGTTTGATTTGTTTCCGTCCCGAATAGCAGAATACATTTTAAAAACAAAAGAAAGTCGTGTTAGTTACACTATTTATAACTCAAGAACGGCTGAAACGATTTGGCTGAAGGACATAGGATACTTTTGGGTAGGGGTAGGGGTAGGGTAGGGTAGGGGTAGGGTAGGGTAGGTGTAGGGTAGGAGTAGGGGTAGGGTAGGAGTAGGGGTAGGGTAGGGTAGGGGTAGGGGTAGGGTAGGGGTAGGGTAGGGGTAGGGTAGGGTTAGGGTAGGGGTAGGGTAGGGCAGGGGTAGGGTATAAAAGTCCACCCGTGCGAAGCCGGGTCGGGCCGCTAGTTATTTATATAAATAACAATTTATATGCGGCCGTAGCCCAATGGCTAGGGCGTCAGACCTGTGATCTTGAGGTCGCCGGTTCAAACCCCACCCATTTCACTACCGAAGTGAACCCACTCGTAACACAAGAGTTTAGCTTAGCACGAGGGGTTAACAAGAATACTAGTAGAATGCAGAACTCTGCTAGTAATCCTTTTTCTTTAATAATAATAATTAAATACGCTATTAATAAACGGTTCTTGCAGCAGTAAGGCAAACAAATAATCTGAGACTAACGATAGCAAAGTAAACATCATCTATACATCGTTAAATCTGTATATATAAAAATGAATGTTTGTCTGTATGTCCTTTATAGAATGGTAAACTATGCATTTGATCATGTGCAGATCTTCAGCAAAGTGTTGGGCATGAGTCTGCCAAAGTTTCTGAGTTAGTACGACCAATCTTCGACAGATGGCGCTATAAAAGTCTTCCTCTATCTACTAATAAGTTAAATAAAAACACGAATACAAACTTTAAAAAAATAAGTCCCATTAAAAAGAAAATATCTCATATAAAACAAGTTAAGCTTGATATTACTTAACTGGAGTTGTGAAGCTTGTACAGGACCTACTGTAGGTTATAAAAACTTTTTTCATTATTTTCTTGTATAGGAAGCTTATTGAAAATAGCACTGTCATAGTCCCCTTTGTTTTATTGTAAATTGCTGCACAACGAGTGTTTGTATGTCTTTGTTTGGTAGTTGTTTTGAAGGCGTATTTGTACGCCTTTTATTAAGTAATACGTTTAAGCTGAATTCTTAAGAAAGTGGACGTCCTTTTTAAATCGTAGTACTGTGATTCTGTAGTTTGGGTTCTAACACAAAGTTAGTCGCTTTTTGCGGTTATGACATTTAGAGTCCATTAGTAAGAAGTTGTTAATTAAGGCAATTTAATACGAATGTTGGTAAAATAAAGTAAAAGAAGGTTTTTTTTGTTCGGATGGACATACGTAGGTAGCCCCGAGGCTTTTGCTACTTCACCGGGTATAAAGGCGAGCAGAGCTCCAGCCTTAATAAATGGTTTAAAAACTAAGCAACCTGCACAAGTGGGCGCCCCTTGTGGGGCTTGGACCTCGACTCAGGGCGGTGCTGGCGATGAGATTGAGGATTATGACTTTTAGTATTTTAGGGGAGTTTTGTGCAACTGTCGCTCTACTTTACAGTTTGCGGGTCTCTCGGACTTCTGGTCTACGACGGCATCGGATGGTTCTTTGCAAACTAAGGGTCAGAAGGACGAGGGGGGACGCGTCGCGTTCGCGGGAGTAAAAGAGGTATTGCAATGATGTCTACGTCAAGTTTTTCACTCTTAGTTTAATAAAGTGACTCTTTCTGTCATAATAATGTCGTTTGGGAATTTAAGCGTCGAAATAACAAAACTGCTTATTAGCAGTTTTTAAACCCCATCTTTTAAAATATATTCGTAATATTTTAAAACATAACTAATTTCATAAGAATTCAATTTTACAGTAGGTACTATTTTCTAAAAAAGCGTTACAATTTGTCGGTCGTTCCGCGTTTGTCAAGTGACTTTGCTAGGATGTTAAGTATGTGTATGTAGCATATATGTAGGTAAAACTCAAGTTTGACAAGCCCCGGTCAAAGGCGCAAAGTTTTGACATAGGTATTCCGTGTTGTTCCGGGTAACAATCCCGGAATAATTTTACCAACCTCACCATAAAATAGTCTTTAAACAACTTTATACGAAATACTTTATACACCTCATGTTAAACAATTTGCGTGTGGCGGTTCTCAACTCATAAATAAATGTTGGGTACATTAAGGTTGTTTAACATGTTTTGTTAAGTTATGAAAAAACAAGAATTACTACAGACAGTAAAGAAATGGAAGCTTGCATACTTTGGACACAACATATAATACATACAACGTGTTTTTATATTCATCATCAGCCCGTATAACGTCCATTGCTGAACATGGGCCTCCTCCTGAGGGATGGTATTTGCCATAGTCACCACGCTTGGCAGGCGGGTTGGTGACCGCAGTATTATGTTGTACCACACAGGGAAACGCTGCTGCCCGTTCCTTGATATACGATTGTTATAGATGATGTAATAAAAATCGGGACCAACGGCTTAACATTCGGTTGCGATGCGCGGTCGAATACGGTCGCGTTTGCGCTGCTCCGTGTAAATATTACATTCGCGAATTGCGCGGCTTTAGCCGCTGCCCGGATTCCGCTATGAGTACTGAAACTCTCATAGCCAATGAAGTTCTGGCATTTATTAAACATGCCATCGACTACATGGACGAGGTCAGCATCTTGCAGATCTGCAAGTCATCTTTTAAGGAGGATGAGATTAGCAGTGCCAAGTTGCTGCTGTTCACGACGCTCGGCAAACTCAGCCAGATGCCGTCTCGGCGAAGGGATGGCACCGAGAAGAGTATCCAGGACATCGTTACGCTGATGAAGGAGACCGATCCGGACGACGTGCCTGAATTTGTGGCGAAGGATCTGCACAAGCTGCCTCCCGTCACCTTCGACCACGTAGATGTCACCAGGCTGCTGAAGGATATCACACTCCTGAAGCAAAGCCAGGTCGAGATGCAGCATCAGCTGGAGGTGTCCAACAACACCATCAGTGACCTACGGGCAGAAGTAGTGCTATTGCGCAATGCAATTTCTGCAAGTAGGTCACCTATCGACGCCGCAAATGTGAACACGCGTCGCGGGGCACAAAACGCCTCCATCTGCAGTTTCGAGTCGGCGGGCTCGAATGCGTCACCAGCTGCCGAGAATGCATGCGTTGCAACGTGTGCCGCGGCCGTCCCTGCCTCGACACCGGTGGAGACGACGACATGTGTAGGTTCAGCGACCCCGAAACGAGCCTATGCAGCAATAGTAGCCGCCGCTAAAAAGCCTGTTGAGCCACTAAACTCACAGGTTAAAATAGCGGACAAAGTGAAAGGGGGTAAACGGAGCCTGCCAAAACCAAAACAGGTTCTGAAAAGGCAGGCTCCAGTGAAGGACACGGGCGACAGCGATGGTTTCATCAAGGTGGAGAAGAGGATGAAGAAGAAGCCTCCTTGTCGGAACCAGTGTGGTACTGCGCTGGCAGGACCCAACACGCTGTTGCGTCCAGCCGTACCGACAACGCTGATGTACGTGTCAAGACTGCATCATTCCACGAAAGTTGAAGAGGTCGTGGAGTACATGCGGGTGAAGACCAACTGGACTTTGAGGGTCGAGATGTTGGAGCCGCGTCACAAAACGAACTTCAAGTCGTTCGTGGTGCGTGTTCCGACGCAGTATCTCGAGAAGTGCCTCAAAGAAGAGTTTTGGCCGAAAGGTGTTATGTTCCGCCGGTTTCGTGGCCAGCTACGTGACACCAGTCAGCGAAACACGACGCCGACACTTCGTGTACATTAGTATTAAGTTTTTGTTTATTAAAATATGTATTAGTTTATTACTGTTAAGATTATTGTATGTATTTTTTTCTATGGGCCTCCGATGCCTGAAATAAAATTATTATTATTATTATTATTATTAACGTGCTTTCCGAGGCACGGAGGGTAGTCCCTCAACCAACCAGACCCGGAAAGAAATCTTATAATTTACACAAAGATTTCATGTGCGGTGTGGGAATCGAACCCACGACCAGATTCAAGGCGAGCCAAATACCGCTACGCTACGGAGGTTGTCGCTACGGGTGTTTTTATATTAAATAACGCAGTACCTCTTGGGTGGTGATTGTGCTCATAAATATGAACAACTTTTTCTATGAGGCCAACATTGTAACTCGAAGTTAAAAAATCAGCTGTTCCATACAAATTGTCTACCTAACCTACTCGACTAAAATGTATAAAAAAGTTGTTTTTTTTCGAGCTATAAAGTTGGTCCCATATTAAAAGTTGTTCATATCCATGAGCAAAATCACCACCCAAGAGGTTTTACGTTATTTAATTAAGACGTTGTATATAGACTGTATAATTACGACATAATTAAAACCACAATAGAAGGGAAAGAAGGAAATAGAAGGAGGGGATGGACTTGAATCAATAATTTACAAAATCGGACTGGACTACATGAAGCCACATTTAGTAAAGCTGCGGTAGAACAGTTCTAGATTAAAATGTTATTTATATACCTTATGTGCAGATAAAAGGAAGAGAATTCAAAGAAATTATGGTTGATATTTGAGTCATAGCAAACAAACTCGTATTTCATGATTTCTAAACACTAACATACAGGCCTAGCTAACTGGTTAAGTGGCTAATCAAATTCTCAATGATTTGTTTTACCCAAGTTTTATTTTTGTTGTAGAACATTTGTCATGTTAGGTCCAAATATGGTAATGTCAACATTAACGCTGAAATAGCTTTAAAAGAAAAAATCTTCCACGTATACGACACTTAAAAGCATATCAATCAATTCTGACTACGGCAGCACTCGCGTCATACATTATCAAAGGCGTTACTTGGACGTCTTCCATTCGTTGTTCTGTGGCTGTACTGGATATGACTCATTATTTTGATTTTTTTTCTATTGAAATAATAATGACATAATGAATTTATTCAGCACTTAGGTATTTACATACACTTGTACTTGTCAAAATCACAATGAAAAAGAAATATAATTAATAGGTTATTATTCTTATTCTATGAATAAATAAACTACTTAGGTAACTATAACTAGCAAATGCAACCTGTGAGTGCTGCTAATTGTAGGACATTACAGACAATGTACTCCGTCTGTCCGTGTGTCATTAA
Organism: Nycteola revayana; assembly: GCA_947037095.2. Taxonomy (NCBI): domain Eukaryota; kingdom Metazoa; phylum Arthropoda; class Insecta; order Lepidoptera; family Nolidae; genus Nycteola; species Nycteola revayana. Next base: position 37,986,988 of record OX344838.1, on the reverse strand, counting down.
TTCCTCTACTCATAATAAGTTCATATTTACTTATATTGTCCCACTGCTGGGCAAAGGTCTCCCCCATAACCTACCACTCTTCCCTTTGTGCGGCTTTCTCTGGCCAATCTCTCATGAATGCGTCTAGATCGTCACGTTTCTTTTATTATTAGATGATGTTTGTTTAACAATCTAAGTTTTCTTACTATTCAAAACTGACAGTTTCTTTCGTCACAGATTCACATATTTATTATAGGGCTGTTAAAAAAAAAATGGTGTGACCGATTTATGTTGGACAAAAATAAATTATTATTGATTCCGATCGGATGAAATCAAACATAGATAAGGTTAAGGCTTAATTACAAATCGACTGAAAATCGATAATTAGGTTCATATATCTTTATCTATAATATTATAAAAGCCTTTCATAAATTGAAGAACTATGAGTTTAATAAAATAAATTGCCACTATTAAATCATTATTATTATTATGATTAACTTTAACAGCTCTTGAAAAGAAATTGAGTTAAGTATTTTACTTGACATATCCAGCATTAAGTTATTTCTGTGTTTATCCGAATTTCCTTACAATGTTAACATTGCGGATGCCAGCATATATTCTTGCTTCTATTTCGTCTGCCCACGCTGGATATTTGCCATTTCCAACTGCAAATGTATCTTTGTCCCACAGTTAATGCTCGGAATACTATCTCTTGAACGTATATTTTAGCTGTTAGCAAAATGTTAGCGATTTGGGCTCGTAAGTAAAGCTGATCTGCTAGTAATGATCGATGACTGGATCTAACCAGGAAATTCATAAAGTTGGCCAATTCATAACATTCTAATATTTTTTGTTGAACTGAGAGATACAATATGTTTTATTAAAACTCGGCACATAATTAGAAAAGGCTAAATACGCAAATTTTTATATAATTTCAAGTAGGTAATATAATGGTCTGTTATGTTATTTAAAGTTACCAAACTACATCTGTATATCACGATTTCTAATTCTAAGAAAGGGTTGTAACCTGTAGTCTTGTCGTCATCATCATGATCAGCCCGTATAACGTCCACTACTGAACATGGGCCTCCTCCCAAGGGAGGGTATTTGCCATAGTCACCACGCTTGGCAGACGGGTTGGTGACCGCAGTATTATGTTGTACCACACAAGGAAACGCTGCTGCCCGTTCCTTGCTATACGATTATTATAGATTATGTTATAATAATCGGGACCTACGGCTTAACGTGCCTTCCGAGGTGCGGTGGGTAGTCCCTCAACCAACCAGACCCGGAAAGGAATTTTAGAACTTACAAAAAGATTTGCTATCCGGAGTGGGAATCAAACCCACGACCTCCGACATTTAAAGCGAGCCAAATACCGCTACGCTACGGAGTCTTGTAGTTTAATTTAATTTAATTCTCTGAACAGGCAAATGATGTTAAGTGGCATGAAGTGGGCCGAATAGGACGGCTATTTCTAGTGCAGTAGATATACAGCAATATCCCGGTTGCAGGCCCTTTCCACTTAGGCTTGTGAGCTATAGTGGCCTTACTGACACACAGAAGCCCAGCATTTATCGGTAATGTTATTGTGCTGTAGTATTCCCAGTCAATCAGCTATTTGATCGTAGGTCATGACCTTTCTTAAAATATTTTTTACATAATTCTAGCATTTGGCATCCCATTCTATGTTCAGCAATGAACGTTAGACAGGCCATAATCATATTGATTTGGTAACAAAACAAAAAAATATCTTAACATGCTTATTAGTAACGCTGTCTGTTAACCACACCTAAATTGATCGTTGAGGTGGTCCTAGAAACATTAATGAATAAGTACTACTTTCGGCATTTTGCAGACACCAACTTTGACATTTATAATATTGATAAGGAAATCCTCCTATTCTATACATATTCCTGTTATAATAATTCTAATGATAATAAGTATAAACTCAACAGTACGAATAGAAAATCCGTGGCGTGGAAAGCTTGCAAATAAGCAGTTATCGATAATGACAATACTGCTAGTTTGATGATCCGTAGCCAAAAACTCCTTATTGCGTAATCTTTTCGCAGTATTTTTCCTTGAGCATTATCCATATTTTTGCTGAACGTATATTTGGAGTAGAAAACATTGTGAATGCAATTTATCTTTACTGGGGATATGATGAATGCTTGTTTACTAGGTGAAACTGTTCGAGTGAAACTGTTTTAGCTGAGAAAGGAGAATTGGAACAACGTTTAAGTATAAAGAAGAATTAGAATAAAGAATTGTAACAAAATAGTACTGGCAATTGCGTATCTAAAGTATGCCACTTAATAAGCATTAGCATGAATTAGGCGAAAGATGAAAGGCATTGTAGAATTTAGTGTATTTTTAACTTCATTTCTGTAAAATTGTAGGTCCACTTGTATTGTTACATCAGAACTAAAAAAACGATTTATTTTTACAGGACATTGTTAAGCATCACAGACAGAGCCTAGTCCAAAAACAAAGAATACGCTTCCATTTTACACTCTCTATATTGTGACGTAATCTTCCTTTTCAATATCCTATCTCCGGTTAGTAAGCCTTTGGTTACAGAGATAGTTACCAGGTATCGGATTCTATTAGGCTTCTAGATATCTGTAACGGTGGTCTTTATTGTGCCCCAGATAACTAGAGCCAACGGCTTACATGTACCTATCGATACCGGGCCGAGCCGACGGACAAATTAATCGGTTTTGTAGATACGTACTATAGGGGACGTGCCGTGTGGTTTTCGGTTTAGAATAAACCACCCCATGTCCCTTTTACGACACCCTTGGGAAAGGATGTAGTAAAAGGCGACTAAGGGACATATAGCTGATGGATGGGCAGCAGCATCTATTAGCTCAAGGTTTACATCTTACTGCGATCACCAATCCACCTGCCAAGCGTGGTGATAATGGCAATATCCCTCAACGATCCTGACTTGCCGAGGTCTGTTAAGAGGAGGCCCATGTTCAGCAGTGGATGTAAACGGGCCGTTGATGATGACTATACGGGACAAGACCGGTGAACAATAAATTCACTTGCGCCAACCAGTTTATTTATAGAGATACGATTCAGAGTTTAATTAGTGAAATGACGAAGTATCTAAGGTGTTCCCTTAGATACTTTTGTTATTTCACTCTTTGAGATCTTTAAAATATTGCCAGGTATTTGAATGACACATTTTGAAAATGTAAATTCTTCAAATAGTCTTAATTCCCAAAATCTTTTTGATTATTTTTATTGCTGTATTTTTTTAATGGTATGATGGGGAGTATTACATTAAAAAAAATTATAAAAAAATATTATGAAGAAAATAAACGATATGAAATTTAATTGTCAGTTATTTATTGTGAAATATCGATATTTACATTATTTGGCCGCATGTGACCTAAAATCTTTGAATCTTCCAACGAAGAAGGAAGTTCAATATTTTTAGTTTCTGGTAATGGGAATACTAATACTCCAGCTAAAATCGCCATTACACTAAAAATTGTACCAGAAATTGTTTCAGATAATGCATTAATTGGTGGAGCAACTATTTGGCCTACTCTCGATAATACAGAAAGGAAACCTAATACCGAATTACGAATAGAAGTTGGAAACAGCTCGACTCCGTATAAAAATACAATAATAAATGACATAAAAAATGCAGAATTACATATACAGGCAACTATTACTCTTACCCACGCTAAATGTGAAGGAATACAAATTACTGCTATCATAAATAACCCTGAAAAGAAGTTAGTTGCGATCAACAAGGGTCGTCTGCCTACAAATGTCAACAGTATAGTGCAAATAACTGTTCCTGGTAAAAGTAAGGTACCTGAGATGGCCACGTTTGTATGTATGTTACCACTCATTTTACCAATATATTGAGAAACTCCATAGTACCCCATGCCACACACAAAATATATAAAAGACATACACATTAAGTTTAAAGTTAGTCTTCTGTGGCGGAAAATATGACAGAACTTCACATTTGTCCGGGATTTCTTGGAATGTAGATGTGCCATGAATTCTTCGAGTTCTTGTCGAATAGAATCAGTTGGTTTTTTATTGCTGAAAAGAAAACTTTTACTAGAAATCGTACTTTAAAATTTTCTTCTCACCATGTGTTTAACGTTTCAACTATGAGTTATGTTCCATATAAATAAACAGTAAAACACTGTACAAATTAAATGTACAATTATAAAAACATTCAAATACAAGCCATAAATTACAAGCCACAATTAAGTTTTACATCTTAATCTGCAAATATCATTACACTACCATTTCATTTAATAAAAATGTTTTAATTAATTTATGTATTTGTTTAGTTATTGTTTGTTTAGTAATTTTTCTACCTTCTGAAATGTACTTTCGCAGGTCTACTGGAGAGATTTCATAAGTAATAAGCAGTCACTTTATATATTGCTTTTGTTTGTCCTATTGTATTTTCATAAGGTTGTTGTTATGTGTGTAAGCATTAAATATATACTAACAATGTTGCAATTTTTGTCAAAACAGCTTCAGCTTTATCCACATCGCCAATATGAACCAACCATTTTGGAGATTCCATCAGCACAAAATACAAAGACGCACACAACAAAACAGGAATCGATATAGCAGCTTGCAATTCGTCGCAATTTCTCAGTAGATGAGATATTCCTGCTAGTGATATGTGACTAAGGTTTACTGGTATATGGTATAGGGATGAGACTACATCTCGGTAGCTGTTGCCGCAGTACTCCACACAAAGCACGTAGCCAGTGACGATGGCACCTCCGATTCCAATACCCTCAATGCAGCGCATAAAGATGTAGGTAGTGGTAGTAGGCATAACACTGACGAGGAATCCTGATATTGCGATGAGAAAGCAGCTCGATGAAAACATGGGAAGACGGCCGTACCTGAACAGATATCATTTAAATATAGGTTAAGGAGTAACTATACGAAGATTTGCAATAGTCATAATCATCATCAGCCCGTTTAACGTCCACTGCTGAACGTGGGCCTCGTCCCGAGGGAGGGTATTTGCCATTGTCACCACGCTTGGCAGGCGGGTCGGTCACCGCAGAATAATGTTGTACCACACAAGGAAACGCAGCTGCCCGTTCCTTGATATACGATTATTATAGATAATGTTATAACAATCGGCACCAACGGCTTAACGTGCTTTCCGAGGCACGGAGGGTAGACCCTCAACCAACCCTGAAAGAAATCTTGAATTTACACAAAGATTTCCTGTAGGGATCAAACCCACGACCTCAGAGATTTAAAGCGAGCCAAATACCGCTACGCTACGGAGGTTGTGTACAATGTATAAATTATAAATAGAAATCCAATCTCAGTTGTAAGTCATTCAGAATTGTATGGCAAACATAATTTTTAGATGAACTGAACGTTTAAGAAACTACATTTGATTTGACATCAAAATTAAGTTAAGACTGACTGTTTTGGTTTACATTTGAGATACCAAACGTGAGCCAATAATCTAAAACTCTTTGATTTTATATCATTCTCTATTGAACATAATTCAGTTCACTGGCACAACTGCAAATGAGAACCCGCAATCATAGTTTTGAAATTGGTCAGCGTTAGCAATTTGATATTAACATCCATTTACAACGTTATACAATAGTTGACGTATCAACCTAGTAGATACCAAACAAATACCTGAGAGAGAAAGAGAGAGCAAGCCCACTGCAACATGAGATGGAAGAGTAGCCTACTCGCCAGAAGGTAATTTTGTTAATTTGAATGATACAGTATTCTAACACTAAGTTTGCTAAAGCCTTGAAGCCTGCCCATATTGCCCATGGAAGAGGCAAAATCCTCATCGCTATCTAATAATCAACATTTGTACGTACAAAAAGTAGGTATGTTTGCTTATAATGTACTAGCTTTCCGCTCGCGTAACTCCCGTTCTCGTAAACACTTTATAATAAAATGTTGCTTATAACTTTCCTCAATAAACTGACTATCTAACACTGAAAGAATTTTGAAATCGGACCAGTAGTTCCTGAGATTAGCGCGTTCAAACAAACAAACTCTGCAGCTTTATAATATTAGTATAGATGTAGCACATGAGCTATTGTTTCCTGGTATAAAATGAGCTTCATAACTAGCTTCCCGCATTTTCACCCGCTTAATCTTTGTTCCCGTAGGAATCTTATTGTTAAATATAGCCTATGTTATTCATGATCTGGATGATGCTCTTTCTTATGGTAAAATGATTTTGGAAATCAAAACTAACAATAAATTTTTTCCTCTGTATTATATGAGTAAAGATTACACATATCTCTATAGATATGTGTAATCTTTACTCATATAATACAGAGGTTTTTTAACTTTAAACTCTTAAATTTTCTCTGTTTCTAACTACAGTTTAAGTTCCGTTTCTGTTTAAACCCATTACTAAATTGAAAATTTTTGGATCTCTGTGACTGATCTTTCCACATAATGTGGAAAGATCAGTCACAGAGATCCAAAAATATTACTTAAACTGTAGTTAGAAACAGTGAAAATTTAAGAGTTTGAAGTTAAAAATACGGTAAACGAGTTTAAAGCACACGAATTTAATATAACAACTGCGCCTTATGGTTTAACCCGCGTCTAGTGGGTCGTAGCGTGATATTTTAGGTATATGTTAATCCACCTTATAAACTACCCGCGTGCAAACTTTCAGCCAAATCCATTCAGTAATTTTGGCGTGAAAGAGTAACATACAAACTTTCGCATTCATAATATTAGTAGGATTATGTACTATTAAATGTTTTCATACATATTGTTTGTAATACTCTAAAACTAAAAGCCACATGATAAACACACACTCAATATGCGAACCCATTTATTAATTAATTTAAAGACTATATAGATATTTCATAGTACTGATGAATCACGGTAATGATGTTTTCATTGAACAAACTTTACCGTTTCATTAGTTTACAGTTCGGTTGTAGTAATAACTGAAATCATTATTCCGTATTAAATATTCTGCTTTTAATTAAATTCATTAAATTTCGAAATATGGAAAAGTATTAAGCAATGCTTCTTAATTACGTATCTCTTTTATTCCGATTGATTTATATAGTCCATTTATCTATCTAGGCTTATACTACTTAACCAGGCAAAAAGGCGAGCAACCATATTAAATGGGTACCTAAATCGTTTAAAATAGCCCAATGGCTAGGGGCGTTGGACTTGTGATCTTGTGGTCGCCGCGCCGCGCCGCCCAGTTCGATCCCCACTCATTGCACTACTGACGTGAAGCTACTCGTAACACAAGCATTTTAGCTTAGCACGAGAGGTTAACAAGAATACTAGTAGACTGCTAAACTCTGCTAGAACATTTTTAACTACTAACTTAGCACAATGCGCAAAAGAGCGCCCTTTATGAGGCTTAGCCTACCATCATTGGAAGTGTGGAATCCACACTTCCAATGATGGTAGGCTAAGTTCTTAGGCAAGTTCTTAAAATACATTAATCCACACTGTGGATTAATGTATTTTAAGAACTTTAGGTTAGCTTTGTACAAGTTTTGTTCTATATTTCTAAATTGAGATTAATAAAACTCGACAACCGGCAGGATTCAAACCTGCATCTTATGGTGGTCGAATTTTATTAATCACAATTTTGAAATATAGTATAGTATAGTATTTAAAGTATAAAACAAAGTCGCTTGCCGCTGTCTGTCCGTCCCTATATATGCTTAGATCTTTAAAACTACGCAACAGATATTGATGCGGTTTTTAATAGATAGAGTGATTCAAGAGGAAAGTTTATATGCATGATACATCAGCATTGTACCGAGGCGGGTCGCTAGTATAGTATAAGGTCAACTTTTCCATAAAGTGTTCAAAACATTTAAAAAAAGTTTTGTTCTAATTCGAACTGTAAAATAGAACGACAGTTTACATACTTTTTTAATGACATTATAACTTAGGTACAGATTAAACTAACTTCGAAATCGTCAGTATAACCTAGACTATCGTGTATTGTAGTGCAATGTTTTCATGTAGGTACATTAATTATAGATTCCTCGAAAGAGGAGGGAGGGAGGAGAGGAAACGTTTTAATACAAATGGTAGATTATCCTACAAAGTAACAACAACCAGTTTAAAAATCACAGTGTATAAGTTCTACTTACTCGTCAGCCATAAATCCGAAACTGAACGATCCCAAAAGCGTTCCAACATAAAGCATGCTTTGCGAAAAGCTGGTCAGCCACTCTTCATCACAAATTACATTGTACTTAGTTTGCATAGTTTCCGTAAATACAGATCTATCCCAAACTGGATCATCACAAGGACATTGTCCACTAGAGTTAGAACTAATATTTTTACAATAAAACTTCATGGGCGGAGAAAGGAAAATTATACTGAGTAGATGCCATACCACTGGTATTTTAGCGGCAAACATAAAAAACAGGAAAAATATGTGGTAGCGAGTTATGCGATTAAAATATTTTTCGAACAGATTATTATTGTTAACGTCAGGCATTTTCGGGTCTTTTGATAATAATGTGTCCAATCGCGTTGGTTGTGAAATAACTACGAATGGCCCGTCGTGGTTTTGTCTTTGATACAGTCTATATACCTATATCATAAAATACTTTTTACTAGCATTAAAAAATATTGTGAAAGTATGTATATGCAGTTTTTTCAAAGCTATAATATCGTAATCATAATATTTCTTAACCTTTTTTTTCCGTTGGGAAATGCGTTGACGCTTTCCCACCGCCGCTGCAGCGTATTCGCGCTCTGGCGGCGGGATATGTATGTGGGACTCGCCCTCTCCATAGCGTGGTATGCTAAGCTCATACCACGAGGAGAGGACCCTACACCACTAAAACCTCCCGGACACTCCTTGGATCCGCCGTTGGCGGGGGCCGGGTACGCATGAGCAATCCGGCCCCCCAACGGCACCCGCGGCCAAAATGGTACCGCGGGATCTCCGGGAATATTTCTTAACCTAACAAGTTTTAATTGAAGCGGCCGTAATCCAATGTCTAGGGCGTCGGACTTGTGGTCGCTGATTCGATCCCCACCCATTGCACTACCGACGTAAACCCACTCATAACACAAGTATTTTATCTTAGCACGAGGGGTTTACAAGAGTAATAGTAGAATGCAAAAACTCTACTAGTAATATTTTTTTTTAAATAAAAAAAGTATTTCCAATGTCAATAGATGCTGCTGCCTATCCTTCTGTTACTGTTGTATGTCCCTTAATTGCCTCTCCCGATACACGAGAAGTTATTTATGGGGTGGTCTATTTTGAAAACCACACGACAAAATATTACATTTTAACTATAATAATGCCACCATATTTAAGTTGTTAACTGTTAAATGCTCTGGTTCACTAGAATAAACCTATTGGTGCATGCTACATAATTAGAAGAGGCGGTTCAGTGGTGCAACTAAACCAGGGTGCTACGTTCCCGGTCTGGTATTGGTTTTGCAAGATACGTAAGCTTCCTTTTGTGTAACTTGTGTAATACTGCTTTTCATATGTAATGCGGAATACTAATCATTAGACTGGATCATCGTTTCTCAACTAGGGGGTCGTGACCCTTGGGGGGTTGCGTATGTTATTAAAGGGGGTCGCAGTCTGTGACGGTCAGTCAGTCTGTCACAGTAAGACCTTGCTACAAACTATACAAAATATTTGTTTATTAAAGGAATACATTTTAGTGTAGTGATTTTTTAGTACCCTGTCAAATTTATAATTAGTCCTAAAGAAGCTAAAAAATTAAGCCATGTCCCTTTTATATGATACAATATCGAGACGCAATAAAATTAATTATAAAACTTATACCTACGTTACGTATCAATAAACTAATAATAAAAATATTATTTTAATAAAGTGATTGGCTCGCAAGACTTTTACTTAACTTTTTGGCATTTTCGTGGGTCGTGACATAAAAAATGTTTGAGAAACGATGGACTAAAGGTTACCTACTCGTAGCATAAGAGATAATTTCTAGTCTCAGTTAAATTCCGCAACTCGTTAAATTAAATAGGTATTATACCAAACACTGTTATGATTGTGACGAAATGTTTTTTTTTAATACCTAGTAATGTTGGTTACTGGTGCCACAAAAGTTTGGACATAAAATAAAAAGACATAAATAAAAAAAGGTAAAGAATTTATATTCATTTTCTTAAGACTTTATTAATTAAGAAATATCTTATAAGCTACTAGGTATTCGGTTTCTCCAATTTCATAATTATCATCATCATAAGTCAGTATAATCAACAATGTTATATCAACAATATAATGTCAGCTTATTCTATATACTTCTCCGCGCGTTACTAAATTGTCATTGCCAAGAGTGACATGGGTCAACGTGGAGCGTCGTGTCTTTGGAAGCGGGGCGGCCATCTTGAACTGTCTTCAAGAAAGGACTTCTTTGAGAGCAGCGGCCAGCGCAACACGTTTGCGACGAATCGCTATCTAACGCGTTAATCAATGTGTATTTTAGCGTATTGGTGTACCTATCGATAATGTAAATAGTGATCGATGTGATTTAGACATTATTTCCGTATAATTTACTATAATTAGTAACTTATTAAGTGCAGTAGAGGCGTTTATTTGATTTATCATCAACTACCCTACGGATATATACTTATATATATATACTTATAATTATTGTAAATGAAGTTTACAAGTCATGTACCTACTTGTACTTAAATTTTTGTACCTATACAGAATATAAAAATGTTACTTGGTTTGAATTTAAAATATTCTAAAATGAAAAGTGGGTAATCTTAGTATTTTATTGACATTAAAAGAAATTGACCACAAGCAGAATTCGATAACCAATTAGGAGTCACTGTTAGGGGTTACATTTGGTGTTCCATATTTCTAAAATTTAAATGTGTAGGTACTAAATAGGGTTGCCACTCGTACTTAAATTTTTCACGCTCTGCCCATTTGAGGATGTTTCGCCGGACCGTCTCATGTGGGTCGTGTTAAAACCGGCAGTAGAATAACCCACTGAGTTTGTTTCGCCGGATCTTCTCAGTTGGGGCGTATTGGATCCGGTGGTAGCATTAAAGCGCGTCCGTCGTTATATACTCATGGTCCGCCCAAATAATGACAATTGTTCTTAATATAATTTAATATAGACAGAACAAGCTATCGGACACAATATAGTAAAATAATAAAGTTAAGACTAAAATGATTAAAAACAATAACTAAAATACCTGCTTAATATGCTCATTTAAAATTGTTAAAATTATACATAGATTAATAATAAATTATTGTTTTGACTATTTGCAAGTGCCTGTAATAGGTTTACGTAAATAAAAATGATTTTTATTTATTTTATTTTTATTTTACTATATTATATAGTATGGTACTATATTTCAGTCAAATATACTATATATTATAAAGAAATAATATGGTACAAAAAGTACCAACTATATGAAAACAATGTATGTTGATTTATTTTAATATGGATATAACATGCTGGTCAACCAACCAACCAGCAACCTTGATGGTCGAAGCAAAGAGTAATAGAAAAATAAATGTGTACTATTTTTTTTCCTGGATTTCCCAAAAGTATTTATATATTTAGCAACTTGTTGTAAAAAGTAGGTACTATATAAAACAAAAAAAAAGGTGGCAACCCTAGTACTAAAGTGTTCAGAAAGATAAAACTTACGAGAACGAAATCAAAGAATCTTAGAAATTCACGTAATCAAGTAGTAACATATTATGTTAATTGTATCAAGTTGTAATCCTAGGTAGGTACTTAATATTCAGTTTATTCCACCAGAACACTGTATTCAACAGAATCCGAGGCAGCCAAGTTTTGATATCATACAAATGCCTGCCAGATCCACGTCATGATATGACAGTCTGTAGCAGTCTACAATTCTGTTTACTGCAATCCTGATATGTAAATTTGTTATCCATGAATACGCTATTTCACTTTCATAAATCTAGACCCCAGAAGCAAAAGGATGGATGTAATTACTATTATCTTCAGAAGCATTTGGTCGTAAGTGCCAGTTTACGATAAAGGCACACACGACGAATGTTTCTGACGTATAATGGTTGCTTCTAAGCTGTCGGTGCAAGCGCACCAAACATGGATGGCCGGTGGCACGCGGCGCGGGAAGGGGCCGTCCTCGCGTGGCACACTGTGCCTCAGAGACATTCCGCGACGCACCTCCACCCGTGACACATACGTACTATCTTCTTACATTTGTTTCTCCTTTCGGATTATACAATGTAAAAAAACAGTCCACTCTTTCATCACACGGTAGGATCCCGAACAAAGCCCAAGAAATATTTTTGCAGTAAGTAAAACTTCTTGAAAATACACTAGTTGACGATAACTGTCGACACTCCTGAGTGGCTAGACAAAATGCCACTATAGCGGAGTGATCGCTAGCAGAAAATCGCAAAGGCAATGTATAGATGCTTGACGTTTCTCACGTTTAACATTTGTTACAATTAAATATGCAGTTAGCTGTCGAGTTTACCAGGTATATGATTATAATCATAATTATTAATCAAAGACTTTTAAAGATGACAAAAATAATGATCTCGGAGTTTCTTATAGTTTTTGTTCTCCGAGTGTCACACCGTAGGTAGATAGAGAAAGACTCGTAGGAAGCTAGGATAGGGTCCGGTCGTCCTCGCAAGGCGAGGCTCGCGACGCGTTCTATGCTTTAGACCCGCTCCCAGCCCGCGCTGGTTGATCTTAATTATATTTTATAATAAGCGATTATCACATGCCATAACAACATTGGTAAATTTTATTTAATAACATTATTGTTGAAATTCAAACTAATTTATTAGTCAAGATTGTTTTTTCTTTTCATTATCATTGTATTTGACATATAATAAGTACGATCGATTCGTCTACATTATCAATAAACGTTTTCATTTCATTTTTATTCACATTTTTTTATACTGACGGTGTAAACTTATCTCTTTTATTGACTGTACCTACTTATTATAATTTTAAAGTAGTTTCTCTATCCCAACAAGGTTTTAAACAACCTATTATATACTCCATACACCACAGTGGTTAATTCTGCTATACCATCCGCATACCTAGCACCAAAAAGGGTCGGGAGGTCGGAGATGTCGGCAGATTTTCCGTGTCCCACATAGTCCTAAATTTTATCAACCGTCCTATTTGCAAATTTAAACCTTGCTTAGTATGAAATTAGATTTAACCGTTTCTGTTATCTGGTAAATCTATTATCTTTATACGGGACAGTTATGTGTGTGAGTTATAATGTAGTTTGTTAAGTATATTGACGAGTGATATGTTTGTATTGAAAATTATTATTTTTGGATTTTATGAGGACAAAGTGTTAAGGATTTGATAACGTTTGAAAAAAAAACATCTATACTTGTTCATGACCAATTCTATATAGGGTGACTGGTAATTAGTGACCGATACCTAAACACATAATTGTGCTCATGATAACAAACAACTTTTACTATGGCACTAAACCTGAAATCGCGAAAAAAAAATCAGCTGCTCCCTACCATTTTGACGAGTTATGTGAACATGAATGTATGGAACGGCTGATTTTTTTTCGCGATTTCAGGGTTGGTGCCATAGTAAAAGTTGTTTGTTATCATGAGCACAATCATGTGTTTAGATATCGGTCACTAATTACCAGTCACCCTATTATTAATTCAATGTTTGAAGTTTTAGTACCTAAGTTTACCGCTTGTGGCAATAGATGGCGTTAGTTCCGAATTATAAGTCGCAAGCGTTTGATTCACCCGGTTTGGTTGAGTCACCGACGGATTTTTATAATAAAGAGTATTAATATTCAATGATTTGATAGTTTAGATTACACCCTAATTAATCTTCTTATCATACAAAAGTATTGCGGTGCTTAACAATATATTGCCAGTAGAGATGGGTTGGATTAGTTAAAAATGATACCTAATCCTAGTATTTTAAAATACCTGTTCCATTTACCTAATCCTAATATTTATTCAATATAGCTGGCCTGTTACCAATATTATGTAGGTATCGTATGTGGATTACGTAGGAAATATTCAGCATGATCGTTCCTGTTATGTAATCGGGAAGTTGGCATATGAAAAGTTTATAATATGTTTTCACTCGTACTAATCATAAATTATGGTTGAAATTGAAGTACTTTCGAAATTAAATTTATAACAATTAATATTCTAGGTAGATTTTTATTAATTATTCCATTCATGGTAGAATTGAGAATTAGTCGAATAGAATATTGTAATTCACTTTTATTTTATTAACTTTGATATCGATACTAAATTAGATATATGTCATATTAGTTACGCCTCTAGCAATGTCAGAGTATTAAAAAAAAAATAAGGAATGTAAATTGTACTTTAAGTAACGAATATTTTGTACCATACCTAATCCTCAACGCTTTTGATTAGGTACGGATTCGGATCGAAAAATACCTAATACACTAACCTATTCTAATATTTATGCCTCACGTCTAATTGCCAGCATACCTGTGGCTCAGAGGTTACGGTAGTTGCTACTAAGAGCTGGTGTTCTGGATTCACCCAGAACAATTATATGTGAGAACCACAGCAAATTTTTCAGAGCCTGGGTGTTCTTTGTGTCCATGAATTTGATGTTTTCCCTCACGACACACAAAAAAAAAGTTTCGTCCGCGTTTCATCTATTCCCGTGGGAACTTCATAATTGAATATAGCCTATTGCCTTTCTCGATAAATGAGCTATCTAACACCGAAATAATATTTCAAGTCTGTCTCTGAGATTTGTGCGTTCAAATAAACTCTTTAGATTTTTATATTAAGTAAGATACTGTGATTAATTAATCTGTTGAACTTTATGTTTATACGCCTAAAGGTAAAGAATGGCTAACATCAATATAATTGAAACAGTGGTATTTGTGCCTTTATCCACCGATTTTTATTGACAATAAATCTATTATGAATTACGAGAGAGTTTATATTTAACGAGTGATCCGCACCGGCGTCGCACGGGTGTAATGCTGATGCATTATACATATAAACCTTCCTCTCGAATCACTCAATGTATAAAAAAAACGGCCAAGTGCGAGTCTGACTCGCGCACGAAGGGTTCCGTAAACTTCCGTATCAATTTCAAGTGCCAATTGCTAATTGAAAAGCGTATGTTTATGAAATTCAATAGTTTATTTTTAATTTTTATACTTACGATTTATGACGTATTAAAAAAAAAACTACTTACTAGATCTCGTTCAAACCAATTTTCGGTGGAAGTTTGCATGGTTATGTAAATCATATATTTTTTTTTAGTTTTATCATTCTCTTATTTTAGAAGTTACAGGGGTGGGGGGGGACACATTTTATCACTTTGGAAGTGTCTCTCGCGCAAACTATTCAGTTAAGAAAAAAATGTCATTAGGAACCTCATCATCATTTTTGAAGACCTATCTATAGATAACCCAAACGTATGGGTTCGATGAAAAAAAAAATTGAGTTTCAGTTCTATGTATGGGGACCTAAAATTTATTGTTTTTTTTCTATTTTTGTGTGAAAATCTTAATGCGGTTCACAAAATACATCTACTTACCAAGTTTCAACATTAAAGTTCTTATAGTTTCGGAAAAAAGTGGCTGTGACATACGGACGGACAGACAGACAGACAGACAGACATGACGAATCTATAAGGGTTCCGTTTTTTGCCATTTGGCTACGGAACCCTAAAAAGCCGCATCAAAATCAGTTGCGTAGTTCTAAAGATCTAAGTATACATAAGTACAGACAGACAGCGGGAAGCGACTTTGTTTTATACTATGTAGTGATAATAACATTAAGTATCTTTCTTTTTAAATGAAGAAAATACTTACATAAATAACGCGTGACAGCGGAATTTCGTCCAGACATTTGTACAAGAACTAATCTCAAAATCAATGTTTTACCACTAAACTTTAGCTAAAGTTAATTCTATTAGCCGTATTTGAATAATCCCGAAGCATAATTCACAGCAAGTCGCTTCGGTTACGTGACCAAAGTTTATATATTATGCTCAAGGTTTTATGTTCAATTGTATCTTGTTTAGGTACTTGTCGTATATTATTAAGACTTGATATTAAGAAAATGCAAGAGGGAAACGAAGACGAAGGTTTCCGTACCAATATTTAGCAAAACAAAATGTTTTTGAAGTATCACTACTCACTTTTGGTTGTGATTTTTAAAGCAAAAAACGGCATTAAAATCACATTCGTTGTATTGGAACCCCCTTTATCAAGATTGTTGATTATATAAGGGGGGGGGGGGTCATATAGCACCTCCCTTAAATACTTATTTTATTTGTGAAAATTTTAACTGTCTAGGTATTACGGTTCATGAGGGACAGTCTGGTGACAGACAGATGGAAAGATAGACAGCGGAGTCGTAGTATTAGGGTCACGTTTTCACCCTTTGGGTACGGAACCCAAAAAAGGGAGAAAACTATTAAAGACGTAATTTATCTAGTTTGTTAATTTATTTAGTGATCGTTACTATCAATATTTATTGTCTTATCGTGTTTGGATTACATATACTTTAGAAAATTTATAGACTCGTCGTATTTGTTTAATCGACCGTTTAAACTATTTTCTTTATTATTTTAACTGTAAATCCCTAAAATATATAGCTTTCCTCGATAAATGTGCTATCTAACACTTGATTTTTTTCAAATCGGACCAGTGGTTACAGAGATTAGTGCGTTCAAGCTAACAAACAAACTCTTCAGCTTTATATATTAGTAAACATACAAATTAAACGTCTGAATTAGTAAGCTCAGTTCCATTGTCGAGGGGGACTTTACAAACTAATAATTCACGGGAACAAAGGACACCCAGACCCAAAACAACTTACTATCCTGCAATATATCCCCATTTATAGTTGTACAAAGTGGGGATAATTTTCTGAAGTAACAGTATTTTTACATAAATCAAATTACTTTAACCAGGCGGTAACGCTGGGTCATTTTGACCCAAGTAAATTTTAAACTACATATTTCATCTTTGCATCGGTCATATGATTCGAACGTTTCTGTAACTAAAGATACGTCTCCCATCCACTTCATTAGTACTCTGGGAAGAAAAAGCATTTATAAATTAAATAAAAGTATTTTTATATCAATCAAATTACATTTAACCCGGCGATAATAACGCTGGGTCATTTTGACCCCAGCCCATTTTAAACATTCTATATTACACACTACATTAATTTGGTATATTCGATTATCAACTTTATTAGATACAGCTTTACGCGCGCGGTTTGACTTCAATCATAATTAAATATAGCCTATATCATCCGGGGCTAGTGTTGCTTTCTAACGGTGAAAGAATTTTTCAAATCGGTCCAGTAGTTTCGGAGCCTATTAAATACAAACAAACAATCAAATCTTTCCTCTTTACAATATTAGTATAGACTAGCTGTCCCGCGCAGTTTCATAGATCCCGTCATTTGTGTCGCGTCATCACAAATTACGTGGCTTTCTATCCGTAAAAGAACTTTGAAAACCGGTTCAGTAGATTTAGATATTACGCCCTACAACGTCACAAACTCCCAAACTTTACTTCTTTATAAAATTATTATAGATAAGTATAGATTGTCACTTTGAGTATGTTTCGCCGGACCGTCTCATGTGGGCCGTGTTGAAACCGGTAGTAAAGTAACCCACTGAGTTTGTTTCGCCGGATCTTCTCAGTTGGGGCGCATTGGATCCGGTGGTAGCATTAAAGCGCGTCCGTCGTTATATGCTCATGGTCCACCCAAATAATGACAATTGTTTTGACATAATATAGACAGAATAAGCATTTTGTGTCGTAAATAAAAATTATTTTTATTTTTTTTATTTTTACTTACGCGGTTTCACACTATATTCGACAATATATGGCTATTGACAATATATAGCTATCCGACAATCGGAGGGCCCCACACCGGACAAGATTTTTTTGTGTAAATTCTAAGATTTCTTTTCGGGTCTGGTTGTTTCAGGGACTACCCTCCGTGCTTCGGAAAGCACGTTAAGCCGTTGGTACCGATTGTTATAACTTCATCTATGTATAAAAATCGTATATCAAGGAACGGGCAGCAGCGTTTCCTTGTTTGGTACAACATAATACTGCGGTCACCAACCCGCCTGCCAAGCGTGGTGACTATGGCAAATACCTCCCTTGGGAGGAGGCCCATGTTCAGCAGTGGACGTTATACGGGCTGATGATGATGATGATGATGATGAGGTATAGATTGTCACTTACGCGGTTTCACACTATATTCGACAATATATAGCTATTGACAATATATAGCTATCCGACAGTCGGAGGTCGTGGGTTCGATCCCCACACCGGACAAGAAATTTTTGTGTAAATTCTAAGATTTCTTTTCGGGTCTGGTTGCTTGAGGGACTACCCTCCGTGCTTCGGAAAGCACGTTAAGCCGTTGGTCCCGATTGTTATAACTTCATCTATGTATAATAATCGTATATCAAGCAACGGGCAGCAGCGTGTACTTGTGTTGTGTCTATACAACATAATACTGCGGGATGATGATGATGATGATAAAGCTATTGAAACTAGTCTAGCTTAAGTTTAAATTTTCCCATGAGTCAAAATGGAAAAGTCAAATATTTGATCCAAAATCTCAAATCTCTTTTTTTTTCATTGAAAACAAGACCATTTATAAACCAAACAAAACCGGTGAATTCTGTTATTGAATTGTTTGTCCGTCCGTACTTCCAATCAAGGTCCAATTTGAACGTACAGTTTCAGCTCTTTCAGACCTAAAAATCCTATGCAGCGTATAAGAGTGTGTTCATGAAAATTTAAATTAACGGCATATTTTTGTAAAATAAGAAGTAACTTGGAATTCGGGGTTTTCAGTAGAGTTGCCCAACTATCGATAGTTTCGCTATCGATAGGTGACCTCGAAAAATAGTAACAATATCGATAGTATTAAAGTAATACTATCGATACTATCGATATTATCGATAGTATCGTTGTATTAAATGATCAAAACTATCAATACTATCGATAGTTTGCAAAGCTATCGATACTATCGAAGACCAACCCATGTTTAGGAGCAATACTATCGATACTATCGATAGTATTGCTCCTAAACACACATTGGTCCTCGATAGTATCGATACTATCACTAATATCGATACTATTGATATGACGTCAACTATCGATAGACTATCGATAGTATATCGATAGTCGACTATCGATAGGCAACACTAGTTTTCAGATCTAAATGCCTGAAATAAGATCCAACCGTTGCCATAATTTAGGACTGTTAAGTCGCTATCATTTAAGAGTAAAACTATCAAATGAGACATTAGACGAATGAAGTAGTACCAAAAATAAATACCTATATAATAAATATTTAATGTTTTACACATACATGTACTAATGCTGAGTCTCAACAACTATAAGGCTGTAGTACAACCTCACGCTGCGGTCGACACCCTACACCAGCCGGCTACTACCATCCGGACTGAACGAGACGTGGAGACGAGTCCTGCTTCCCTCGCTGCCGCTACCATCTACCTAAGGCGTCAGCGAGACTACTGCCATCCTGCTTCCTAAAAAGCTAAGTGTATTGTGACTAGCTACTGGTCACCTACTCAAACCGAGTCCTAGAACCTGCCCCCTATTCTAACTGTTGTAAATCTTTAATTCTTATTTTAAATAAACTATAGTGTACTGAGTGATCTGTGTTTATTTCCTCTCTTTATATAAAACTCATCTCTTTTCATTTATGTAACACGTAATTGGCTACACCAACACGTCCTACGTTACAGTGGGCCAACGTGATAGTGGGGTCTACGTAACAGTGGCGTGTGTGTACTACCTACTCGTATTTTGTATTTTATTTTGTAGTTTATTTAAAACTTCAGAACGATTAAATTACATAGGCGGACATTAAGTCAGCCTTTGAACTTTTGCCAAATGTATTCTCTATCATTCCACCAAAGGGCGGTGCATAGACAGTGTAGTAGGTGCACTATAAAGAGACTGTATCTGAATAGACACATTCACACCACTAAGGTCAAGCAAAAGGAATACAATAAATTACATATAAAATTACATGGATAATTTATTTACTATACATATCTATAATATAAAAATGAATCGCTGAATGTGTTGCTAAGCGCAAATCTCGAGAACAGCTGAACCGATTTCGCTAATTCTTTTTTTTAATGTTCGTGGAAGTTCAAGGATAGTGTTTACGGCGAGAAAAATTCGAATAATTGCCTGAAAACCCCTTAAAACAGCCTTTTTCTTTTTCCCATACAAACGTTCTAACTAACGTTCTAACTAAAATGTAGAGTCAATTTGAGCTTTATTTTGTTAATTAAAAACTTGAATTTTTTTGCCAAGATTTTTTAGGGTAGGGGTAGTGTAGGGTAGGGGTAGTGTAGGGTAGGGGTAGTGTAGGGTAGGGGTAGTGTAGGGGTAGGAGTACCGCATAAACGAAGTCTCTACGGCCCAGTTTATTTTATACAAATATTTAGGTCTTTTATGTATCGATTGAGGCAGTACGAAGTCTGCCGGGTCAGCTAGTACCTAATATATATACATATACATACATCAATAAAATATAAAATGTTTGATTGTTTTAGCGATTATGAAACAAACTTACTTTGAATTAACGGATCTATATAGATAGAATAGTCAATTTCAATCACTATTTTGAAGGGCACTGAGTACTGCTTCAAAATGAAGGTGCAATGAGGCAATAAAAGAGCAAGCTTATGATAACAAATAATATGACCTGACAACATTGAATGGTAATGAATAACAAAAAAAAAAGATGACATACAAAAGCTAAAAGAATTAGAAAAATAATAATAATTTACAAGGTTTAAAGTTTATAGAAAATTAAGCCAAAGGTTTGGTAACCCAATCAATACATATAACAGTTACAAGTAAACTTACGTTTTAAATATAAAAAAGGTTACAAAAGTAACATCCACTATCGCAGCTGAACATGTGAAATACTACCAAATCGACTGAAACGCAAAACGGTAGTATCTACCCTTAAGGCCATCTCGCTCTATAGGTGCCGTCTTGGTAACGGCTCGGCTCCAACCCAGCAATTAACTGGTCATTGAAATTTGAGCACTAGAATATTGTTTGTCATTGCCTGAAGGCTTCTACTAGCCGCCACCGTGCAAACTGCGACCCACCTGCGGGTTGCAACCTTTCAGTCCTCATAGGTCCTCAATTTCAGGCAATGCCGTGCTGGAGCTGTTATAATGCCTCTATAGTATGCGATGACCATTACTCAATACATTTATTCTGGAGCTGGTAGAATGCTTGTATAGTATATGACGACCGTTGTAAATAAATGTAGGACAAAAAATATAAAAGATTCCAATTAGTTGATAGCACTTCACTTTAAACGATTGATACAAAATCTATACTAATACCTATATAAAGCTAAAGAGTTTGTTTGTTTGCTTGAATGCGATTAACTCAGCAAGCCATTTATAAAGGTCACAGATCATTAGAGCCACCCGGCACCCACCCTGAACCGCCTCGTCGCACGGAGTTCACTCGTTATCGACAGGTGGTCCACGGGTGGACGCCACGTTATCACCTACAAACGTCGCGTGGTCAACCAGTAGACTCTGCGCGGTCAACGAGTGAACGCCGCGTGGTCAACGAGTGAACGCCGCGTAGTCCAAGAATTTTCGAGTAGTATCTAGTAACAAGTGGCACTAGGTGAATAACTCGCGGGCAGCGCGCGGTCCAGTCGGGACCCGCGCGTTGGTAATGCGCAGTCAACGTAAGGCAAGCATGCGAGCAGCGAGTTGTCACCGAGTGGTCCACCCGCCCTCCGCGCGTGGAGGACTTACGACCGAGGCGACCCGGTGACGCTACGGAGTTGATATAGTGACCGCATATCGCATATGCGGAGTGGGTGCCGGGTGGCTCTAATAAGCGTTTACCTTAATTCTCCTAGAAAAATAGCAAGCAAGCTATAATTCATTATGAAATTCCTACGGAAACGAAAGTTATGCGGGAATTACACGGCTAGCTTACCGCGTAATTATTAATAATAAATGATTTATTTAGTAGAAATATGTGATTTTATGTAAGCCAGTCATAATTTTAAAAATATCTTCCCCGTTCATTTCTTACGTCTTCTTCTTTACAAATAATTATGCTGGAAAACATTTATTTACTTAAAAATGCACTTAAAATAGTCTTAGAATTTCCTGCCCACTCAAATAATTATACCGCCGTTGATCACAGTTTCAAGCAACTTAATAAGAGATAGTTGGTGATTAACGTCACCAGAAGATGTTAGGGCGCACACAAGCTAGTATCAGAGGCTGCAAGTGATTTATGCACTGTGAACACCAAACGCCACGATAAGGGACGTGCACGGCGCCGTAATTTAGACCGGTGTAGCCTCGGCTTTACGATATTCGTCAGTCGAATTTATAGCGTATGAGAGAATAAGCTACTTTTATAGTTACACTAGCTATCCCACGCGGTTTCACCCTCATAAATCCCGTTCCCGTAGAAAATTTAACTTTAAATGTAGCCGAAGATATTTACAAATAACATGACTTTGTATTGACATACTGCCTGCCTTATTAAAAAAAAAAAGGATTTCTCTCAGTTTCTTGCCAGTTCTTCTCATTGATGCCACGTCGAGATCTGGTGGTAGTAAAAGAAAAGAACGCATCATAATAACATTATTTAAAATATTTTAAATATGTCTATTTGAATAAAGAATATTTGTCTTTGACTTTGACTGTTGATATTGGTAAAAGAATTTTCAAAATCCGTTCAGTAGATCCAGAGATTTACACCCTACAACGTCACACACTCACAAATTTTACCTCTTTATAATAATATTAGTATAGATAAAAATGTAAAATGCTGAACAAACACTAAGAACTAATTCTATTCTTTTGTTCAATGAAGTTGTAAAGAAAATTCCAAATGAATTTGAAATGAAATATCCGTAACAGACCTTATGATACGGATAAAACTATAAATTCAAGATTTAATAGTAGATGATCTGAGAGAAATTGTCTATCGTAGTAGTAAAATTTTTCGATTTCAGTATTTATGACGTAGTGCATAAAGGTGACCTAACATCTGCGATGTAATATCGTCCTTACAGAAAATATTTTCGATGTTATCTAAAAAGCAACTTCTTTCAGTATTCTATCATTAACCGGCTATCAATAACGTTTACTGTTGAACATAGGATAAGTTTAAATCCCTCAATGAAAAGTCACAGAAAAATCCCTCAATATCATCGCCAGCGACCGCCCTGAGCCGAGGTCCAAGTCCCACAGCCCACGCCCTCTTGCGCAGATTGCTTAGTTTGTAGCAATATGCTTAAGCCATTTATCCAGGCTGGAGCTCTGCTCGCTTTTATGCCCGGTGAGCAAAAGCCTCGTGGCTAACTACATAATGTCCGTCCGAAAAAAAAGTGTTGCACATAGGCCTACTTCGTTGGTAGTGTTGCCATAGTCAGTATGCTTGGTAGGCGGGTTGGTGACCACAGTGTTGAGTACAAAAGACACACAAGTCTGCACATTCATGATATGACAATAAAGAACAACGGAATGTGCTTTCCGTGCACGGAGGGTAGGACCTTCACCCAAATATACCCAACCCAGATATAAAGAAATCTTTAATATTACATTTTTATACATTATGAAAAAAAAAGTCAACAACATATTAATTATAATACCTACCAACTCACAGGACACAATTTTATATAAATTAAGTAAATATACCTATGTGTGTGTGTATTTTAATGTATTTTTTCAATTGTATACTAAATATATAGTGCGTAAGTTCATGATACTAACAAAATGAATTACTGTTATCTAATTTTAATCTGATTTTAAATAAATAATAATTATAATATAGACATAAAAAACAAATAGAAAGCTCAAACAATCACATTGTACCTTTATTTGGTTTTAACTACTGTTTAACTTCCAAATCTCTATCTATAATCTTACATGCTATTGGCATGCCCGCAAACACACTTTGCATTGCATGATACACAAAAAACACTTAAGCTTTTGAGCTCGCGTGAAAGTTTTTACCCACAAAAATGAGGAGAAAAAAAAAGACAAATGAAATAATAATAATATCCCTTATTTAAAACAGTAATTTTATTGGAATTTACTAATGAACACATTTAATTGTATTATTTTATGATATTTTACGCTTTTTATTTTGCAGTAACGAACCTATCATGTTTTATTTATAGGCAAAGTTCTACAGAATAGGGAAAAAGACTAAAAAGAAAACTATTTAGTCCTTTAGTTAGTAGAAAACTAAAAAATAGTAGATACTTATTTTTTTATTTATAAAATTATTCAAAATTCACAATGATACAGAGCAACAACAAACTATAAAGTTCAGGAGAGTGGGGCTTGTGACGTCACTGTTACGTTAAATTGTACCTAGAAGTCACGTCACATAAAACGTCAACGCACTGTGTTGTTGTTTTGTTTAGGGACCGAAAAAAAATACATGTCTAATATTTTTCGACAATCTAACTAACGGACTAAATAGATTTTTTAAGTATTCATTCCTATTTCTGACGTACGAAAATAAAATCAGCCGATCATGCTTCCCAAATCTCATTTGACACTTAACAAAAGTTTTGACAGTTGACAAGCTAATTACAACATTGATTAAAACCTTTCAGATCCCTCGTAAGTCTACTTAGACATGACATGCATCAAACTTTACAAGAAAAGCAGGTCACTGCCCTTATTTATATTTCACATTGCACACTCCGTTCCATATAAAACCATACTTCTTTAAAAAGCAGTAGAACGTTTGTAAAAAGAATATCAAAGGAGGCAGGGTGTCACAACACTCGAGATAATTGTGCAGGCCGCGTATAAAATGCAGTGATACCAGTGTCGACCGTCCTGACCGTAGCGTAGGCAGCTATTGTCCGCAGCAAGAGTACTTTGTGCGTTGTACTTCCGCTTATATTCTCTGCAGAAAGTTGGGTGTGTAGTTTAAAAGAGGTAGCGGTTAGTATAATAAAAGTTGTTCAGTTTATTTTATACTAGAGATATGTAGTTCGCGAATGAATCCTTCAATTGAAGTAGGTACTTCAGTTGGAATCACTCTGTATCTCTTCCGTTCAGTGCAGATTCATATACTTCAATAGTTCAGTTTAGTCCATTTAGTTCACAGTGTTAAAATTCTTATATTCAATATAATACGTACACAATATTATTTAATGCTTTTAAATGAAAGCTATAGGTATTAATAATTAAAAAAACAAAGAACTAATACAAAACAATATAATCATTCTTGTTATTAGTTCATTGCACGATCGATGATCGTTTGAAAGACCTGCGAAAATTGATTCAAATGAATCTAGTTCATAAACTGAACTAGTGAAGTAAATGAATTCGATGATCGTTTGAAGGACATGCGAAAACTGATTCAAATAAATCTTGTTCATAAGCTGAACTAGTGAAGTAAATGAGTGATATAGTTCACTTAGTTCAAATGAAGTATATCACTCTTTTCACTTCAATGACACATTTTGCATGTCTATCTCATTGATTCGTTGTGATTTGCTGAACTAAATGAAGTACTGAACTAAATCAGTGGACTACTTCATTGAGCCAAAAGATATACTTCATTCATTTCTTTTTACTGACACATTTTGCGCATGTCTATTTTATACTAGCTGAGCCGAATCTAGCTGTCTTAATTAAAACTCTACATTAAATTGAACTTTTAATATGAGGCGTGATAGATCTGAACTTACCGTGGTGAGTAATAAGAGCAGCACGCATTCTGTGAATGTTATGTCAAAAGCCATAAGGTTACATTAAGATTACTTTAGATAATTTAATGTAGTGGTTAAGTATTCTTAAATTTTCAATTTTTTTGCTGAATTAACTTTTTTTTTTTTTTTTTGAATTAGCGAAATTGGTCCAACCGTTCACATGTGATACCGTGACGAATGTAAATAGCGATTCATTTTTATGTAATGGAAATAAGGATTTGAAATGCGGCGGATTTTACCCGGGAATATTAGTACCGTGTTTTAGGTTATATTTTATATCCATGCCAAATTTGAACCCAAATTCATTCAAACTATTATTACATCATATTTTCTCCTGATAATTTCTAATAGCTTGCAGCCAAATAATATCTTGCGTCCTTGTTTTTTTTTATTACCAACTAAACTGTTGACCCCACAGATGATGTTCTCTCTCAACTATAAATATTGAACACGAATTTGTATTGATTCGACCCAAGCATCTATTTTAGACGATCGCGATATTTATTTTTTTACATCGTCTTAGACGATATTTGCAGCACGCATTCTGTCAATGTTATGTTAAACGCCATATGGTTATAATATTCTAAATCGCTAAGGGGACTTTTTTTCTGGTACTAATCCCACCCACACTCCCGTCACTGCAACTCCTGTAAGTCAAAATCAACAGTGGCACACACTGAATTTTTTTTATTGTTTTTAATTTTTTGAGCTATTTTCTTAAATTATATTTTTAATTATATTAATAATAATCTTCTTTTTATTTCATAAGAACCTTCTCCTAACAATAAAAAAAATAAACAAAGCGAAATCGTTCAATTATTTCAGGTCTAAAGACAGAGGACGGACGGATGGATTAACATCTAGTTGAGGCTTACTAAAAGATTGTCTTTGTTTAACTTTAAAAAGAGATTCTTACAATGACATTTATAAGAATACCTTTACAATAAAAAAATATATTTAACCGCTTCTTCTATAAGATCAAAGCATCTTCCGTTCACACGATAGTCTGATATCCCTTTATACATGAAATATGGTTGGCTAACGTTCTCTAAGACTGTACCAAGTAAATACACAATGCTGTTTTATCCCAGCTCTTGGCTTGTTGTAAATTTATTAGTAACCGCTTCTGCGGTCTAAGGCGTGATTTTATTTAGAACGGAATTTCCAGTGTGTATACACATATTATTAACTTTGCTTAAGGTTATGTTTACGTGAAATTTGTGTTTACATGCTAAAGGAATTTTGTGTTCAGGGTCTTTATTATTGTCTAAAGAGAAAGCAAAGGAACTTTTGAAATCGGTAGTTCCGGAGACTATTCAATGCAAACAAACAATTCTATCTTATAATCCTACTCATATTATAAACGCGACAGTTTGTAAGTAGGTATGGATGGATAGATGTATGTTTGATACTCTTTCACACCAAAACTTCTGAACGGAATCGGCTGAAATTTTGCACCGGAATAGGTTATACGCTTTATTAACATATAGGCTACATAACATCACGCTCCGACCCACTCGAGCAGAGTAACGCTGAGTAACGGTATAACCGCGGGGCGTAGATAGTATTACTATAAAAGTATTGTTTTTGACTCGCTATTATCATGTTCACTTGTGTTAATATGTAATTATTTAATTAGTCTAAATACTCATTTTACTAACGTTATGCTCTCCCGTATCTGTCTATAAAACATTGCATGTTTTATAGAGGTAGATATGGTACGTGAATATCCAGTAACATTCCATACAGAATTGGATATACTTTCTTTTTTTGGACGGACATGTGTCCGCCCCGAGGCTTTTGCTTCTTCACCGGGTATAAATGCGAGCAAAGCTCCAGCTCCATAAATGGTTGAAATAACTACAAATTAAGCAACCTGCGCAAGACGGCGTCCCCTATGGGACTTAGACCTCGGCTCAGGGCGCGGCGGTTGCTGGCGGAGAGATTGAGGTCTATCGGTTTTTTTTTGGGAGTGTTGTGCAACTGTCCCTCTACTTTACAGTTCACTGGCCTCTCGAACTTCGGGTCTACGTGGGCAACGGAAGGTTCTTTGCAAACTAAGAGTCAGGAGGGCGAGTGTTGGACACTTACAGTATGGATGTACGGGTATATCCATTTCTATACGAGTACTGGATATCGGTACTCGTACTGTATTTACTGACTTACGAGTATATTACAGACATACAGGAACAAATATATCATAAGTAAAATGTTAGACGTGGGTTAATACATAATGTCTATCAGAAAAAAAAAGTTTGTGGGTAGTATAAAGTTCCATGAACAATCTTCTAATTGGAGACTTGACATTTTACTAGGTGGGCATACTTCCACCACCAAATAGAATATCACAGCCAAGTAATATGATTCATTGATGTATTCCTATGAGTGAGTGAGTAGGTTGACTCATATATGGGGGTTGGGATGCATTACATTGGCTGAGAGTCGTGCATTTGAATAAACAAGTTATAAATATGTACCTTCATTAATAAAATTAGTTGTATGTACTCGACGCGACGGTCCAATAGTTAAATATAATTGATTTGATCCGAGTTCAAGTACAGCGGAACTATTCAACGGATACTGGGTACCCTCTTCAGTTTGAGTGTATTCAATTAATAACTCTACCGATGCTAACAGATGTTGAGAGATAATATTAGTATAGACATCTCAAAACATGGATGTCTTTACAATTTTTCGAAATTTAAAGAGGAAATATTTAATTGTTTGTTTCATCATCATCATCATCATTAGCCCGTATAACATCCACTGCAGAACATGGGCCTCCTCCCGAGGGAAAGTATTAGCCATAGTCACCACGCTTGGCAGGCGGGTTGGTGACCGTAGTATTATGTTGTACCAGACAAGGAAATGCTGCTGCCCGTTCCTTGATATACGATTATTATAGATGATGTTATAATAATCGGGACCAACGGATTTACGTGCATTCCGAGGCACGGAAGGTAGTCTCTCAACCAACCAGACCCCGAAAGAAATGACGGAGTAGGGATTGAACCCACGACCTCCGAGATAAAAAGCGAGCCAAATACCGCTACGATACGGAGGTTGTCTGTTGGCATTATAATATGCATTATATTGTTTGTTTGTTGGCATTGATTAGGCTCCGGAACTGTAGGACCGATTTAAAAAAAAATACTCCATAAGAAAGCTACGTAAGTCAGGAATAAGATTGGCTATATTTAATAATGGAGTTTCCCCGGAAACGGGAGCTACGTGAGTGAAACCACGCGCGGGAACCAAGTCGATTCTTATGCGAAAACCACCGTTAAAATGACACAATGCAGCAAATGGTAATTTTTCGAGTGAGTAAAAAACTCATAGAATTTTCCATAGACGTTAGAACAATACAAGTACACCTTTTACTTTCATTTTACTTCTATTGGACGATGCGTTTCTCCGGCAAACGTGTTTACCTACTATGTGTTTTCATTCTCTGGATGAAAATGACCTGAGGTATCCTGCCGGGTGGTACGCTTGCTTGGGTTTATAATAAAAACAACAAACGATGAACTAGAATACCTCTATATTGGGTGAACTATGAACTACTTAATATAATATTAATATTCTTTAATGATATGATAATAGTAATAATATGAATTAATATGTACGAGTCTAGGTGGCCGGCGTGAACGGAACCATTGCAAGATGTAGCCAAACTGTACAACGCCATCTATTGACAGTTTTGGTAAACCGGTACTGAACACACAATTGGTTTCGAACACGAGCAAATGGCATCAAAATATTAGAACCGCCAAAGAATTAATTACGTGATGTTCTTACTTAGAACAGAATATAAATATTTATTTTAAAGAAACACGACGAGCTGATGATGATGATAAGGTATCATCGTCATCTTTACCATCAGGCCGCATACAGTCTAATGCTGATTGTGAGCTTTCCTCGAAGGTGGTATCGCTGAAGTCACCTCGTATGGCACGCGGTTTGGTAACCGCAGTATTATATTATTATCTACACTAATATTATAAAGCTGCAGAGTTTGTTTGTTTGTTTGAAAGCGCTAATCTCAGGAACTACTGGTCCGATTTCAAAAATTATTTCAGTGTTGGATAGTCCATTTATTGAGGAAGGTTATAGGCTATATTTTATTTTCAAAAAAATTAGGGATCCGTAAGAAAATTGCGATTTTGTAACCCAAGGTGTAAAATCGAAAAGCTATTTATGCGTGCGCTGCAAAAACTATTCACAAAAGAACAAAATGATGTACTACAGGTTTGTAGGTCTTATTAAGATCTACAAAAAATTTCGCGTGAGCACATATCTAACTATCATATTTTAGTCACAATAACCGCTTTTATGTTCATAAAAAATATTAAATCGTCTGAAGAAAGAAACTACGTTAAATGTGTATCGTAATATTAATCCTTATCCAAATTAAGCATTATGTTATCAAGGGTATTTATGTAGAAGTAAAATACTTTTTGTTTTATTCCATTCGGACATTTCGTTGAGAAATTATCACGAGTATAAAAACGCAACGAATTGGTACCTAATAATGAGTTGTTTGCCAGAGTTTTATCAACATAATAATATTAATCTTTATCGAAATAAATGTGTTGTTGATTAAGAGTATTTAATTGTGAACAAAATTGATGTTCCCACGGGAACGGGAGTTACGCGGGTGAAACCGCGTGCGGTAGCTAGTGTACAGTACCTATATACGAAAGTAATCGTACCCAGTAACTGTCTACGATTGGTATTAATTATATTATGATAATCAGGACTAACGGATTGACGTGCTTTCTGAGTCTCGGAGGGTAATCCTTCAATCAAACTGAAACCCGGAAAGAAATGATAGATTTTACACAAAGCTTTCTTGTCCGGAATCCACGATCTTCGGGATTTAAAGTTATTTACCGCTACCACGGCGGTTATCGGTCATATTTGAATAATTTTAGTTCAACATATTTCACCGTATACGCAGTATGCAAAACAATATTACAAAATTATGATTCGATGATATAAAAGAGTACAAATAAATAGATTTAAGGTAAATGCAAATAAAAGTTAGGAAGTCGTTTTTTAGGGTTCCGTAGCCAAATGGCAAAAAACGGAACCCTTATAGATTCGCCATGTCTGTCTGTCTGTCCGTCCGTATGTCACAGCCACTTTTTTCCGAAACTATAAGAACTATAATGGTGAAACTTGGTAAGTAGATGTATTTTGTGAACCGCATTAAGATTTTTACACAAAAATAGAAAAAAAACTATAAATTTTGGGGTTGTCTATGAATAGGTCTTCAAAAATGATGTTGAGGTTTCTAATGTCATTTTTTTCTAAACTGAATAGTTTGCGCGAGAGACACTTCCAAAGTGGTAAAATGTGTAACTTCTAAAATTAGAGAATGATAAAACAAAAAAAAATATATGATATACATAACCATGCAAACTACCACCGAAAATTGGTTTGAACGAGATCAAGTCAGTAGTTTTTTTTAATACGTCATAAACCGTAAACCGCAATTTACCTTTCATTCAATCAACTAATTTATTAACATCGATCAAAGTTACAACGAACTACAAGAACTTTTATACTATTTTCCTTGTTGTATTCTTGATATCAAAAATAGGTAGGCACTTGAAACTAGTACGGAACCCTTCGTGCGAGAGTCCGACTCGCACTTGGCCGGTTTTTATTGAGATTACCGTTTCCTTCATAAATAAAAACGTCTTTTCAGCGCCATCTATTTACTTTTTTTAAAGTTTGTGATTTGCTATTTAACCACTACATATAAAGATGTTACCAATAAAAGAAATATGACTGCCTGTACACATTTTTTCTGTATACTCGTATATACGAATAATATATTTTACCTCGCTTAGTCTACATAATCTGCGATATTCGGTCCGTGAAACAAACCCACAAAGGATCTGATCCTGGTACTGTCATGCATACGTCAGTCTGTCTAACCCACCCTCAAAATTTTGACATAGACATTTGAAATTTCAAATGCAACAAACTTCTTGCGTTCCATTCTAGCTCTATTTTCTGATAGTTATTGCTTGTAGTTTATTTAAGTGATTCTTTTACATGATTGTTCAAAGTAAAAAGTTTAAAATCATTTATTATGTAAAAATGACATTTGTTTGGAATCGTCATATTTCTTTCCCTACTGAGAAACACTGCTTTAAAACTCAGTAGAATCCTCTTTTTCACAAATAATAATATTTTACAGTATCTTGCAATTTACATTGAGATTTGGGCGACTCCATGCCAAGCATTTTTGTAACTAAGATAATCAGAATTCTTACAATAAGCCCTGCTACACAATTTGGCATTTCCAAAATTGATTTATTGAAAATTTCCTTATATTTAATTGGGCAGTTTGTTGTAAAACCGTATACACTGCCCCAAAAAAGAGTTACTTATTTTGCGGAGACGGCTGGCACGTACCACAAGATTATGCTTATGTACTGGTGTTGTGTGTATCATTTTTTGTAAATAAATCAATATTTTTGTGTACATACAATAATTTTTCAAAAATATTTTCTGATGCAACGGTTACAATATTAATTTATTTAAATTTTACTCCTAAGCTTTCTCGGGGCCCGGTTTGTAAATAGCCCTTACGGCACTTTTTTGCAATAAAACAATGCTATTAATATCCGCGCAGTTGTGAAAGTAGCTGAAATAAACTATTCAGCCGTATCAACTTCAGTGAGCCGTCTAATAGTTTTTACTGAATATGTTGCAGAAATTAATTTTCCTGATATTTTCTAAATGTGTGGTTTTCATTGTAGTTTGGAGTCAATGGATTGGACTCCACAGGGTCCAAGCCATTTGCATTGGCATAATCTAACATTGGGTATTGAAAACTTGATTACTTTAGTTTTTGTAAAATTTAAACAGAGATAATTAACATGAAACCAATAAACTACTTTAGTGTGCATTGTTAACTTCGTCATAATCACGTAGTTGTTTATTAATTTTGAATTGAAATTAACACAATGTTTTATTGTTTGTGTTTATCAATATCTATTATCTATCTATATATATAAAAGAAAGTCGTGTTTGTTACAACACTTATAACTCGAGAACGGCTGGACCGATTGCCATGGTTTTTGATTTGTTGGATTTGTTTCCGTCCCGAATAGCAGAATACATTTTAAAAACAAAAGAAAGTCGTGATAGTTACACTATTTATAACTCAAGAACGGCTGAATCGATTTGGCTAAAAATTGGTAGGGAGGTAGCTAAGAACTGGGAGAAGGACATAGGATACTTTTGGGTAGGGGTAGGGTAGGGTAGTGTAGGGTAGGGGTAGGGTAAGGTAGGGTAGGGTAGGGGTAGGGTAGGGTAGGGGTAGGGTAGGGGTAGGTTAGGGTAGGGGTAGGGTAGGGGTATGGTAGGGTAGGGGTAGGGTAGGGGTAGGGTAGGGGTAGGGTAGGGGTAGGATAGGGTAGGGGTAGGGTAGGGGTAGGAGTAGGGTAGTGGTAGGGTAAGGTAGGGGTAGGGTAGGAGTAGGGTAGGGCAGGGGTAGGGTAGGGCAGGGGTAGGGTAAAAAAGTCCACCCGTGCGAAGCCGGGGCGGGCCGCTAGTATATATATAAAAGAAAGTCGTGTTTGTTACAACACTTATAACTCGAGAAAGGCTGGACCGATTGCCATGGTTTTTGATTTGTTGGATTTGTTTTCGTCCCGAATAGCAGAATACATTTTAAAAACAAAAGAAAGTCGTGTTAGTTACACTATTTATAACTCAAGAACGGCTGAACCGATTTGGCTGAAAATTGGTAGGGAGGTAGCTAAGAACTGAGAGAAGGACATAGGATACTTTTGGGTAGGGGTAGGGTAGGGTAGGGTAGGGTAGGGTAGGGTAGGGTAGGGGTAGGGTAGGGTAGGGGTAGGGTAGGGTAGGGGTAGGGTAGGGGTAGGGTAGGGGTAGGGTAGGGGTAGGGTAGGGGTAGGGTAGGGGTAGGGTAGGGGTATGGTAGGGGTAGGGTAGGGGTAGGGTAGGGTAGGTGTAGGGTAAGGGTAGGGTAGGGGTAGGGGTAGGGTAGGGGTAGGTGTAGGGTAGGGGTAGGGGTAGGGTAGGGTTAGGGTAGGGGTAGGGTAGGGCAGGGGTAGGGTATAAAAGTCCACCCGTGCGAAGCCGGGGCGGGCCGCTAGTAATATATAATATAATATCATTTATTTGCATGAAATACGGTAGGCATAAGGTGTTATACAGTTGTAAGTACATGACATATTTCACCCTCAATGAGGGTATGCAAAGATTATGTTTAAAACATGAAGTTACAGTGATGTTTATTATGATGCATTACAATTACAATTCTAAATTATTTAAATATAAATAGAATCAATTATTCGAGTATAATCATAGACATAGTAGGAAAAACATCAGCGAGCAGCAAATCTACAGGTGCTTTTATTAAACAAATCTAAGAATCTATATCTTCTATAATAATGTACATATACGGTGTTCAAAATAAAATGGCTTTGATGTTTATGGTAACAGATGTAGTTATTACTAGGGACCGGATCATTTCCATATTTGCATATGCATTGGCATATTTAAGCCATTCTCAACGGTACTAGCATATTTTACCTAAGATCTAGTTATGATGCATATTATCGGTATATTAACAATATTTTTCCGGCTGCACTGCAGTCATCCTGCTGTCCGAAATGTGATAAAAGTAATAATATCGCGAATTTGAACAAATTTTATACTCACAAAATAAATATATACATTAATAATAATAATTGTAACGTTTACAAAAAATTAAAATAATTTTAATGTCGTTTAGGTAATGTTACCTATGGTCGCCTATTCAAATATAATTTAATAATTGTATGCTGATTTTGAAATAAAAAAAAATCAAAACTTACGTTTTTTAGGATTGAATCAATAAATATCATTTAATTTTGCTTATTCTGCCAATTTGCGTGCATATTTCAAGCATTTTCATACATATTTGCAAGCATATAACAAGCTTTTTATGTTGCATATAATCCGGTATCTAGTTATTACGTTAGGTAAGGTTAGGTTAGTCGAAAAAATTAAAAAGAAAAGTTTAATTTCGGCAAAAAATATTGTCTATATTGAATTTCATAACATGCTAGTTAGGTCAACTGTAAAGTATTCTCAAATACAGCTGTATTCTTCTTTTATTTAAGAAATGTACATAACATCATATAATCGTAAATACAAAAAGGTGTAAAGGTGTTTGCCTTCTAAACAAAATCAATAACTGGACCCACGTTCTTGCTCAGTTGGGTATGTTTCGCCGGACCATCTCACGTAAGCCGCGTTAAATCCAGTAGAAAATAACCCACTGATTTTGCTTCGCTGGGTCTTCTTAGATGTGGATTTTATTTCTGTGAAGTATTTGATTTAATAAAAATAAAAAATTACGCGAACACTGGTCACTCTCACTTCGCCATACATCGGGAGATGTGGCGAGCATCTAGTATTGTGGGCCAGTAGATATTCTAATTTTATTTGTTGTATGGAAAACATAATTAACTCATCATCATCAGCCAATCAAAGGTTCAGTGCTGAACATGGGTCATGAAATTTGGCGTAAAGTTGTATTATATCTGCTGCCCATTCCCTGGTACACGTTGTTTTAGGTAATGTTATAACAATCGGGACCAACAGCGTGTTTTCCGAGGCACAGAGGGTAGCTCCTAAATAGTCCTAAACCAAACTGACCCGGAATGAAGTCTTAAAATCTACTTAAAGATATCTTGTCCGGCATGATGATCGAAACCCGAACCTCCGAGACTAAGCGCTTACATCGCTATGCTATAACGCATAACGGTGGTAGTCTGGTAAATAGTTAGAAATAGATAGTATCATTGTACTCACACATCTTGTATAGTACATTACCATAATTATTAACCACAATATGTAATAAGTTATTGTTATAATAAAGGTCTTCCTCAGATAAGCAACATTGAATGAGATTCTAACAATGGAACTATGGTCTATTCACACCAGCTATCTGTTCTCTCATATACCTATGTGTAGTACAATAATATCTTAATATATTGTAATTATCATAAGACTGTAACACGGTATTGTGGGGAGCGTGTATAAGATAATATTATTATATTATCGAAATTACACTCGAATAGACGCAATATATTATTATAAAGCTGAAGAGCTGCTTTGTTGACTTGCTTGAACGAGATAATCTCAGGAATGACTGGTCCGATTTGAAAAATTGTTTCAGTGTTAGATAGTCCATTTATCGAGGAAGTTTATAGGTTATATCTTATTGTGAAATTCTCATGGGATAATAATAATATGTACATAATAATAGCACTCGGGGAGTGGCCCATGTTAAAAAAAGTATGTTTGTGTGGTTGTTACGGATGATCTTAGCAGCTGGCTGGTCCCTTTTAGTTTCTGGACAGTGTATGACGCGACTTTCACAGGGAATTTTATGAAGTTTATTATAGGCTACTTTTTATTTGGTATGACTGTTTGTTTGTTATAATAATATAAGTTAATAGATTCAAAACACAGATTACTGACGTTGCTCAAAAAGCCGCTGAGCTGAAGTGGGAATGGGCCGGCCACGTCTGCCGTATGCACAATAAGCTGTGGGCCAAAATAACCACCACGTGGAGCCCTGACACAGTAAGAAGGCGTCGCGGCAGACCCCGTAGAAGATGGCGGGACGAGCTGGACAAAACAAACGACCAGTGGCCTAGTTTAGCCCTGGATCGAGAGAGCTGGAAGTCATGGGGAGAGGCCTTTGCCCAGCAGTGGGATGATGCAGGCTAGCAGTAATAATAATAATAGATTTCCGCGCGCCCGCGTGGTTCTCGTTTCGGTGGGAAATACATAATTTTATATAGCTTAATGTTACTTCTGAATAACGTAGCTCTCTAATGGTGATATATTTTTTGAAATTAGTCAATTAGTTCCGAAGCCAGCAATCCAAACAAACAATCTAATATTTCCTCTATATGTATAATATTAGTTAATAAAATCGTAATGTTAAGCTATTGATCGAATAGCAGCGTTTTACCTGAAATAAAGCGCATATTAAAATACTAATATTTGTATGAGAGTAGCGTCACATCCTTTCCACTTTGATACCAGTTTTTGTAGTATTTGTGCTCTTAGTTTCCGGTCCCATGACATAGCGGTTACTTGTCCAATTTTGGTTTTGTCAAATTATAAGTATTTTCTTTAAATAACTTCTTATCACCAGGCTAGACTAAAGGGCCGTCTTGCTCATGCGTACCCGGCCCCCGGCGACGGCGGATCGAAGGAGTGTCCGGGGGGTTTAAGTGGTGTAGGGTCCTCTCCTCGTGGTATGAGTTTAGCATACCACGCTATGGAGAGGACGAGTCCCACATATCCCATCGCCAGCGCGCGAATACGCTGCAGCGGCAGCATGTGTAAACGCATTTCCCCCCAGACATAAAAAAAAAAAGGCTACAAACTAAAGGTTATAGAAAAGGTAACTATGTATTTTAATATGCGTTTTATTTCAGGTAAAACGCTGCTATTAAAAGATGTAAGCCGTTTTCTAAAAGCTTTATATGATAGATTTGTTTGTTAACGCCTGGTGACGCCACTTAGAAACTTCAGAAACGCCAATGTGATACGATAGTTTTAGATTTGAGTTTGAGACGTGCAATGCACGGTGGGCACTCGTAAGTTTGCTTTGTTTTAAAATGTTTACACTTATGAAAACTTGTCAGCAGCTAACGATATTTATAAGACATTTCATATTTTGTAACAAATTGAATTTCCCAAACTTACTCAAGACATAGTCCGAATTCTTTTAAATCAACACTTATATTGACGGTAATTCCGCACTCTAGATGACAAGTTGGTATTTAAGTGGTATTTAAAAGATAGTAGGTACACAAAGTACAACAAAAAATGAAACTGCAAGAGTCTTAGTCTTACTATTTTACTTTTTATTTCTATTTTTACTTGCTTTTTTACTGGGCCACAAGCCTCTTGCCCAGTAACTTTATAAGCTTATTTTTACTCGTTAGATTCACTGTTAATACAAGACTATATGTTTTTTATAATAAAGGAGAATGCCCACGGCGCTATGGACAAATGTACTCAATTCAACATTTTTGTCGCAAAAAGTTGTAATGTTGAATTGGAGTGTACCTATGAGTATAGGTAGCGTTAGTACATTAAAATTTATAAGACCCATATTTTATCAGAAACGAAATAATTTTTTAAATAATTTTAATAGTATCACAACTCGATAGAATTGTTGCTATATTATTCTTAGACGGTAGATTTTTCGTTTATTCCTTCATACCTCTGCATAAAGTTCTATCTGTATGTCAGCGGGGTGCAACATATATAATACTAGCTTCCCGCGCGCGGTTTCACCCGCGTAACTCTCGTTCCCGTGGGAAATTCATAATAACATATAGCCTATGTTCTTTCTCAGGCTCTAGACTATATCTGTACCAAATTTCATTTAAATCGCTTCAGTAGTTAAGGCGTGATTGCGTAACAGACAGACAGACAGAGTCACTTTCACATTTATAATATTAGTAAGGATTAGTAAGTATATGAATCTGTATACTTGAAGTAGTCACTCTTTAATGCAACCATTATCATAACGCAAGTGTAGATTTTCGGCTTAAAATTGTCATTTCATATATTGAGTACTACCGGTACGCCAGCAGTATTAAAGTTATTATTTATAAATTATTCAATTGTGATATATACAGGGTGTCCCAAAAGATTAAGTAGCTGGGAAAGGGGGTGACGGTGGTGGACACAATGGTCACTAGAAAAATAAAAAAAAAATCCGCTCTGGGTATTTAAAAAAAAAATGGCATTTTTTTTAAAACTTAAAATTTTACACCTTGTTATTTTTGATGTTGATGTTGATGACCTTGTTGTTATTGAAGATTACATAACAGCATTTTTTTTAAATACAGCCATATTTTTAGGTACAGTTAGCACAAGGTGTAAAATTTTTAGTCTTTTAAAAAATGCCATTTATTTTTTTAAACACCCAGAGGGAATTTTTTATATTTTTCTGGTGACCCTTGTGACCATCCCTATCACCCCCCTTCCCAGCTACGTAATCTTTTGGGACACCCTGTCGGAGAATAAAATATATAAATATCGAAATTTATACCTATAAATATATGTAACAAAATGATCTATAGAATTTCTAAATAATTTGATCTTTACCGATATTATAATCCGTCCGTCTGTCCTGCGATATATGACAAATATTCACATTATTATAAGATGTGTGAAAGGTAACAGGTACACAATTCAATAATAAGAATTCGGCCGAGGTCTAAGCATCATCAGGAAATCCATTTGACTTTAACTGGCTACTACTTGTTAGGACAAGTTATGGCACATTACTTGTCCTAACCAATGCCGAACTCAGGGTATCACTGGTGTTAAAAGCCGATTTATGTAAAGCTTTATGATTCGCGGAACGAATGACGCTTTACAATCGATAAAATGTTATGCAGCGATACAGCGCTCTAACCTAAAGGTTAACTAATGACTAATGTCGCATCAGCCGCGCGCGTCAGTCGCATGTAATTAATCGCGTGCGGTTACGATCGGCCGCTATGCACAGAATGATCCTGTGTAAAATGTCTGAGTGTACCTACGTGTAAAAATAGTTGCTATGGCAGGGCGAAGTACAAATAGCCCTTTACTGCCATCTATCAGGTCAATGTAAATATTAGATGACGTCATTAATCTTACATATTTTTTTAGTTATAGGTTCTTAACACAGTACATTTAATACTGGTCAATAGGGCGATCACTTCATCATCAGCCCGTTTAACTTAAACTACTAAAAATGGGCGTCCTTCCAAGGGAGGGTTTTGCCATAATCAAATCGCTTGACCGCAGTATTATGTTGAAACACCCAGGGAGAAGCAGCTGCCCGTTTCCCTGGTATACGATTATTATAGATGATGTTATAATAATCAGGATCAGTGCAATGGCTTAACGTGATTTCCGAGGCACGGACGGTATTTCTCCAACCAACCAGACCCAAATAGAAATGATCACAAAGTTTCTTGTCTGGCGTTGGGATCAAACCCATGACCTTCGAGACGTATAAAGCAGGACACATAACGCTTCGTCACGGAAGTTGTCTTCACTTGGCTTAGATTTTACATAAAAATTTGTTGTCCGGCGTTGAGATCGAACCCACGACCTCCAAGACTTAAAGCGAGACTTGTACCGTAGCACTTTACTTGGTCTGAAAGATTTTCCCTTTTCGTGACATACACCAACATCTGCTTCCTCTAAATGGTAATGAAAGTAGTGCGCTATCGTTTTGGCAACAGACCTAACCAATGCCGATTCCTTCCCGCTTAGTGACATGACAAGTCAGGAAAGGGCCTTATTCCCTTGAGACGGCAGATGCTATTGGATGCGGAGTTGATTGGATTGCCACATTATGCGTTTTTCTGCTGACCGAATTTGTATCTCCTAATTACAATCATTAGATGAGGAGACAAACGAAAAAGAAATTCTCTTGACAATTCATAGACAACAACTTGCTGCCTAAAATAACTTAACGCAAGATTCTTTTTTAATACCTGACTCTATTTGGTTAATATTATTATTTTGTATAAACATTTTTCAATTATTTTAATTTCGGCACTTCTGATATTTAAAAGTACTTCTTCATGTGATATTTCGTCTTATTCAATTAATAATTTTGCGTAATTTACAGACACTATGTCAATATTAAAATAATTTTTCACATTAATCATGTAAATAGGATCCCATGATACTTAAACTTATACAAATATTTAAAAATGTATGTAAAAAGACTAAATATTATTACAAAGCCAACATTATCTATAATATCGTCACTATATCCGAATCAAGTTATCTATCGTGTCGGAACGTCGCAGACAATAAACGCTAACCATTGATCTCTTGGAATAGAGCAAACTAATTCATAGTCGTCATCTATTCTTACACCAAGAGCCCGTAATATAAAACGACCACCCATAGGTTCTCTATTTTTACTCATAAAATTTCATGAGTAACAACTAACATGGCATACTGCTACTTGTCCTAACATTTGTTACGCATAATACTAATTTACCATTACTTTTTAACCACATTTTTTTAAGTCATAACTACTATAAGCATAATAATTATTAAGTATACTATCCCAAAGCATAAATTTACTTACGCATAATGACGCATAAGCATAACAACTATACACCGAAAATTTACTACTAAAATATTATGTGGTTTTTATTTCCCCGTAAAAAGCATGCAATCAAGCATGCAGCGTATCTGTCACGGCTCCGGGACTGCGTGGCTACGGCGCGCGGCGGTTCGGCAATTCGGTTCTGGCGTTGTATGGCCGCAGTTCTAACCTAACCTAACCGATTGTCATTTGCCCACGATTCGGTTCTACAGTTCGTGACAGACTCGCCGGCCGCTTCATCATTATACCAAATAACCATTAGACGAATAAACAATATGCCTTACAACTTTATGCATATCAAAGTTATAAATTAAAAAATAGGATAAACTATATTTATGCTAAATTAAACAGTATGCCAAAAACCAATTATGGCACATTATTATTATGCCAAAGAAAAATATGCCTAATTCATTATACCATGTTTAATTATGACAAAAAAATTTAGGTCAAAAAAGAGATACCACCATATACCCACCCATAGCTACTTTTAGTTATATATATATGATTTTGTAAGTAAATAAAGCCTAAAAGTAAAATAAAATTACTTGATATTATCAATTTTTTTTCATGATGTAACCTAAGTGTAACGTAAAATGAACGTTATACTTAGGTTACATCATGAAAATCACAAACACTTTTGGAATTTCCAAAAATTATGATAAATAATATTAAACAGGTTTATTTTAAGTTGTTAATTGAAAAATATCATAAAAATAATAATTAAATGTATTTTAATTTTTTTACTCAGCATTGATTTTTTTATAGAAACTCTGTACCCAAGTGCAGAGGTAATTAAAACCTCCTGGTTTAAAAATTACACATAACACTTTTAGGTATAATACAGAATATTTCCGAATCAACAATTATTTATTTTATTCCTTTAACTTAAGTGCATTATTAAATAATTTTAATGGCAGCGTTACCATATGAAGATTTAGTATTCATTTCATATCATGCTTTAAATAATATAAATTTCCTTTTATTTTATACTTTGCACATTTATGCATCCTTAAATTTTAATAGTTGTTTTCTCGCAGCAATTTCGATTAAAAGATTCTTATTTAAATCGAAATCGCCCTTTCACGGAAAACGAACGAACATTTCCATGTAAACGTCAATCATTAAAAAAAGAAGTCTGGTACAAAACTTAAAATAAGCGGCCATAGCCCAATGGCTAGGCCGTCGGACTTGTGATCTTGAGGTCGCCGGTTCGAACCCCACCCATTGCACTACCGACGTGAACTAACCCGTAACGCAAGGATTTAAGCTTAGCGCGAGGGGTTAACAAGAATACTAGTAGACTGCAAAACACTTCTAGTAATCTTTTTAAAAAGAAAGAAAAATAAACCTAAAGCCAAACCTAAACCTGAATTTTAACCATACTTAATAGTTGAATTATATAGTATTCCCGACGCTAAAAATTAACGTATTTTGCTTTAAATGCTCAGCCTGAAATTTATTTCTAATATTTATCTTCTTTTACTGAATACCCGTAGGTAATCGTAATTACAATATCATATAAGTGTATAATATGGCTTTCAGTTACATAATAAATTCAGTTAACCCCGTAAGAGTAAGGGAAGGTTCATATCTGACGGAACTTGCGTTGCGTATTATCGGTCGCGTAACGCCAGAACAGACAAATGTATAGAAAAACACTTGACCGTTCACACTCAACTGATGATACGTTAGTGCGACCGATGATACGCTCGACGTATTTTACGTCAGATATGAACCTTCCCTTAATCAGTATTTCAAAATCCAGATGTCCCAAAACTAGTCAACCCATGTAGATTTATTATTAGCTTGGTAGTAATTATAATACATATATCGCACACAGGTATTAACGCGATAAAATTACCTTTTTATATTACCCGACGTTTCGATCAAGTTACATTGATCGTGGTCGCGGGAAGACTGTATCAATGTAACTCGATCGAAACGTCGGGTAATTTAAAAAGGTAATTTTATCGCGTTAATACCCGTGTGCTATATATTATAATTATGATACGCGAAAGTTTAAAAGTTTATATTGGTAGTAATTAGTTTGTAATTTAGAAAATTCTTAATTTAGAAAAGTCTGTTGGTTTGTGTATCAAAATGAACTGCATAATTTGTGATTTGAAAATAAATTCGGGGGAGATTATTAAATGTAATAGCTGTAAGGAGAATTATCATTACAAATGTGTGAACATTACCTCGGTTGAATTTAAAGAGGGGCAGACACAATTGAAACGTACTTTTAAGTGTAACTCGTGTTCCAATGTAACCCGACGAGTACGCTCAACGGATGAAACTCCCACGCCTAAAGGGACCTTGAAGGAGCCCGATCATTTTGCACAGATGACGGAAAAAGTCAATAGCATAATTATGGCACAGTTAGGTGATTT
The DNA here is from genome assembly GCA_947037095.2 of Nycteola revayana. NCBI lineage: Eukaryota > Metazoa > Arthropoda > Insecta > Lepidoptera > Nolidae > Nycteola > Nycteola revayana. The sequence goes on along the minus strand of OX344838.1, from coordinate 37,943,640 downwards.
TGAAACGAGACTTATGAAAGAAATACAAACTATGGTTAACGTGATAGCTTTAGAAAATAGTAAGCTAAGGCAAGAATTAAAGGAAGCCAACGAAAAATGTAGGTCTTATGAGAAACATATTGCAATAATACATAGTGAAAAACAGATTGTTCAAGAAAACAGGGATACCATAGGTCATATTCAACAAAAAGGTGCCATATTTACACCAGCAGCTACAAGCGTAGATGTATCATCAGGCAACATCGCGAACAGCGCTCGGGCGCCGGCCACGGCCGCGCCGCCGGCGTCGATGCGCGCGCTAGGGCACGTCGCAGCGGCGACGCTTACGCTCGCGCCTGGGCCCGCGCCGTCGCAGCCGGGACCTGATACCAACTACGCGTCGGTGGCCAGGAGACCAGCGAAATTTCAGGAGGAAGGACAGAGTAATAGCCAATGGATAGAAGTTACAAGGAAAAAGAGAAGTAACCCGATAATAAAAGGTGGCAATTCGTCAGTTGTTTTATTAAAAGCGGTCGAACGGAAAAAGTATTTACATATTTGGCGATTGGATAAAACTACTACGGAAGAAATATTAAAAGAGCATATTACAGGCATATTGGGCAGCGGTTCGGAAATTTCTATAGAAAAGTTAAGATCCAAGATTGAGCGGGATTATGCGTCATTTAAGATTGGCGTCACTGTAACTGACTTTGACAAGCTTTGCGACCCGGAATTGTGGCCATTAAATATAGAAATATGTGAATGGATTAATTGGTTTCGTCGACCAACCAATCCAAACCAAATGCAAACATAATAATTTGAACTTTAATATATTATATCAGAACGTGAGAGGAATTCGAAGAAAAACTTCCCAATTTTTGTCATTGCTGGAATCCTCAGGGTGTGATTTGTTTGCAATCACAGAAACCGGTCTCAATGCAGCGATAAAAGATTCGGAGTTTGTTGTGCCAGGATATCAAATATTGCGTTGCGATCGCGCTGACGGACGCAAACAAGGAGGAGCACTTTTAGTGGCCACACCGCGATTTGATTTACGGCGAGTGGCGATCCCGGGTAACGTCAACGTAGACGATCACAAATTTGAACTAGTGTGCGCGAGTGTGTACAAAGGGAATCGTTTTTTATTTACGTGTTGTACAGTATACATATATTCCTCCGCAGACTGACGAGAATGAGTTTATGGTATTGTTTAAAATATTGGAAAGTATATGTGTTAAGTTTAAAAATAAGTTAGTAGTTTTAGGTGATTTTAATTTGCATTCCTGTAACAGTAGCATTGTTAATTATTTTGAGTATTTTATGGCGTTTTGTGAATTCTTTCAGTGTAACGAGATACCGAACTGTAGTGGTAGACAGCTGGACCTCGTACTGGGCGCACGCGGCGCTGGCGTGAGCGTGCGCGGTGCGGACGAGGCACTGCAGCCCGTCGACGCCTACCACCCCGCACTGCACGTGCGCCTCGCGCTAGCCGCCCGCCCCGCGCCCCGCGACCGCCCCGCGCCCGTCTATACTCCTGAGCTGAACGTGCGACACCCGTATGCGCAATGGATATGCCACGAAAAATGGAATTTTAACAAAACCGATTTTAATACCTTGTATCAATCTTTGAGTGAAATTGATTGGACCGATTTATATTGCTGTACGGATCCAGACGTTACATTAAGTTTATTTTATCATAAAATCTATGAGGTCTTTAGTATGTGTGTGCCCCTAAAAAATACCAGTTCGAGGAGCAGTAGGTACGTATACCCAGTATGGTATACGAGTGCGATCATTAGGGACATACAACTCAAATATTCACTACATAAAAGGTACAAATCTAGTGGGGCGAGCGAGGACTATGAAGCGTTTTCTCGGTGCAGGACGAGGGTTAAACTCGAGACCGCCCGAGCTCACGACGAATACCGGAACCGCGTCCAAAGTCACCTGGCAAAAGAACCGCGAGCATTTTGGAATTTCATAAGATCCAAAGCCGGCAACACTTCCAATCGCAAAATAATAAAGGACGGTAAAGTATTGTCAGAAATTGAGTGTGCGGAAGAGTTCGCCCGGTACTTCGAGTCTGTGTACAACCGGGAGCCGGCCACGCTGAGCGTGGAAGCGGCCAGCGCTGACGCGGGGTGCGCGTCGGAGGCGCAGGGTGCACGCATTCATCTCGAGCGCCTTCGCGCCAATGAAGTGCGCCGCGCACTCGCGCGTTGTCCGTCGAAGCGCTCGGCGGGGCCCGACGGGATACCAGCGTTTTTGTTTAGGGACTGCAGGGCAGTATTAGTCGAGCCGTTGCTTCATCTGTTTAACATCTGTATTGAGACTGCGACGTTCCCGGAACACTGGAAACTTACTCGTGTGGTGCCAGTACCGAAAGGCAGTAGAGGATCGGCGCCCACTGACTACAGACTTGTGGCCATCTTGTGTACTCCGGCGAAGGTATTCGAGGCGGCCATCCATGATTGTCTTTATCCGCAGGTGAGTGCCCAGTTGTCTGACGCTCAGCACGGGTTCCGACCTGGGCGGGGGACGACTGGGAACTTACTGGATCTGATGACACATCTGGTACCCGCAGTAGATGCTGGGCTGCAGGTGGACGTCGCTTACTTTGATTTCCGAAAGGCGTTCGACACAGTCGACCTAGACATCTTACTGGCCAAGCTGGCCGGTATGGGGTGCACCCCACACACGTTAACATTCTTCGCCTGTTATTTCCCGGACAGAAGTCAATATGTCGACTGTGGCGGACATCTTTCGGATCCCTACCCGACAAGATCTGGGGTGAGTCAGGGAAGCAATTTAGGGCCTCTTTTGTTCATCTTGACAGTCAACGACTTGCCGAAGGTAGCCAGCAAGTCTGCGCCTTTACTTTTCGCGGATGACCTTAAACTGGTCCATAAAATTGAGCATAACGCAGATCACGCCACACTACAGCGGGATATTAATAGCATAGTGAATTGGAGCTATCAAAATAGGCTTTATTTCAATGTTAGTAAGTGTTCCGTGCTGTCTTTCAGTCGCGCACGAACCCCGCGCCATTACCAATACCTTATGGACGGGGCGCCGGTACAGCGGGTGACAGAGACACGGGGCGTACGCTTCACTGCTGATCTACAGTTTCGGCAGCATATCACTGATGTATGCAAGAAAGCTTATCGGAATCTGGGACTAATATTACGCCAAGCGAACAACTTCACAAACATAGGCGCTTTGAAAGCACTTTACGAGGCACTCGTGAAGAGTCACCTGGAATGCAATGCTGTAATATGGTCACCACACGAAGAGAAGTACAGGCTGATGTTGGAGCGTATCCAGAACAAGTTTGTTAGGTTCGTGTATTTGAAGCAATATGGGATATACCCGGGCTATCCGCTCCTTTACCCTACTCTATTCGTTCTGGGTATGGTGGGGTATTACAGACTTGAAGTGAGAAGGGAGGTCGCTCTCAGCGTCTACATATTTAAAGTGATGCGCGGAAAAATCCATAATCCGAACGTGTTGGAGGTGCTCATGCTACGCGTCCCGAATGAGTACGTAAGGCGACGGCGGCGGCCGGAGCTCCTAGCCGTCCCGCGCGCGCGCACCTGCCTGCTGCAGCGCGCGCCGCTCACGCGTGCGCTGCGGGCGCTCAACACGTTGGCTCACAGAATTGATCTCTTTTCGTGCACGCTGAGCGAATTCACACGGGCCGCTTATTGTGCAATTTGTTTAGTTTAAGTTACTATAGAGTTACCATTTTTGTTTTAATTTATAAGTACATAGGCTATTGAATTAGGTATTAAGTACCTGTAATGATAGTTTTATGTGTGTTTAAATAAATAAATAAATAAAATAAATAAAATATGTAACTTCAATATCGCTTTGGATTAGTCTGTAAGAAAGATTAATAAATAATTAATAAAAAAAAACATGTTCTCGCATAAGTTCATGAGTACAGTGTGAGTTCACGAGCTCTTGGTCTATAAGCATTTCATTGTGCCGGAAACTTAATATCCACTAGAGATCGAGAGCCTATTGTTGGCCGCTCATCATGACGATATTGCAGCCGCGATGAAGATTAAATGCATTCATCCTAGTGTCATTTGTACTAGTATATCATTGTGCGGTTTGAAATCTTTTGATCCGTATTAATAATGTTGGTGTAATTCGAATCATATGTTATTTTTATTTTTTATTATATGTATGTAATTTCCTGTAATTTAGATATTATAAATTAGGACTAAATGAATCGAAGACACAAGCAGCAGTGTTGCCAGAGGAAACATTTATTATTTTCGTTATTAAATATTAATTGTTTGGCGGTAAAAAAAAAAAAATAATACGACGAAAAGTGTAACGTGCTCTTTGAGGCACAGAGAGTAGTCCCGCAACTAGCCAGACCTAGTTGTACGGTGCGGGAATCGAATATCAAACTTATGAGGCGTAAAGCAAGACCTATACCGCTACATTAATAGGTTGTATTCATCAACTTCATCATCATCAGCCCGTATAACGTCCTCTGCTGAACATGGGCCTCCACCCGAGGGAGGGTATTTGCCATAGTCACCACGCTTGGCAGGCGGATCGATGACCGCAAAATGATGTTGTAACACACAAGGAAACGCTGCTGATTATTATTGATGATGTTATAATATTCGGGACCACCGGCTTAACGAGCTTTCCGAGGCACGGAGGGTAGTCCCTCAGCCAACCAGACCCGGAAAGAAATTTTAGAATTTACACAAAGATTTCCTGTCCGACGTGGGAATCGAACCCACGACCTCCGAGATTTAAATAGAGCCAAATACCGCTACGCTACGGAGGATGTCTGTTGTATTTATAATATTTCAATCATTATTAACTTGCAATCCTTTTACTAATCATATCCTGTTGTAGATGGAGGTGGTACGTCGCAGGATATTCATATCCTCATCTTAAAGCAAACAATTAAAAGACTATTAAGTCACATTGTTATTACTATGTATTTTATTTATAAGTTTCGATGTTGTTTGAATAAAATCAATTTTGTTAAATATCGCACTTTTGTATTGAAAAAAATATTATTAACTAGCGGCCCACCCCGGCTTCGCACGGGTGGACTTTTATACCCTACCCCTACCCTACCCTACCCCTGCCCTACCCTACCCCTACCCCTACCCTACTCCTACCTATACCCTACACCTACCCCTACCCTACCCCTACCCCTACCCTACCCCTACCCTACACCTACCCTACCCTACCCTACCCCTACCCTACCCTACCCCTACCCTACCCTACCCCTACCCTACCCCTACCATACCCCTACCATACCCCTACCCTACCCCTAACCCACCCCTACCCTACCCCTAACCTACCCTACCCCTACCCTACCCTACCCTACCCCTACCCAAAAGTATCCTATGTCTTTCTCCCAGTTCTTAGCTACCTCCCTACCAATTTTCAGCCAAATCGGTTCAGCCGTTCTTGAGTTATAAATAGTGTAACTAACACGACTTTCTTTTGTTTTTAAAATGTATTCTGCTATTCGGGACGGAAACAAATCCAACAAATCAAAAACCATGGCAATCGGTCCAGCCGTTCTCGAGTTATAAGTGTTGTAACAAACACGACTTTCTTTTATATGTATAAGAAGATGTGGCAAGGTTTGAGGATCAGCGTCCACATGAAATGTAAAAATACCAATTATATGAAATAAACGATTATTATTATTATATAGGGTGACTGGTAATTAGTGACCGATACCTAAACACATGATTGTGCTCATGATAACAAACAACTTTTACTATGGCACCAAAACTGAAATCGCGAAAAAGAAAATCATCTGCTCCCTACCATGTTGACGAGTTATGTGAACATGAATGTATGGAACAGCTGATTCTTTTTCGCGAATTCAGGGTTGGTGCCATAGTAAAAGTTGTTTGTTATCATGAGCACAATCATGTGTTTAGGTATCGGTCACTAATAAAATTACCAGTCACCTTTTATAAGTCTTTAAATTTAAATTTAAGGATCGAGACTCTAAAATGTAATCAAAAAAAAATAATCATTTAGTTTACTGAAAATTGACGCTTTGTAAACGCTTACTGCGTTCTACAAGTCCATTATACCTATATTACATTTTTCGCAACAATTTCGTTACTGAGCCCCTAAAGTGATTGCAAAGCAATTTATATTTAGTCACGTACTTCTATACAAAAATGACAATTTACGACCGTCAAAGTGAAACTCATTTAAAGGCCATAATTGCCTACACAACGACTTCTGTGCAAAACTTTACCAATATCGGCTTTACAAAATTACTGGGGGAGTAACAAATCGCTAGAAAAAAGACGAACAGTAACAAACAAAAGTGCTAAGCGGAGAGTACGACAATAAAACAGGCGCGACAGTTTAGCACTTACTACAGGCCTCTAAATTAGCGATTCATTTCTGTTTTTAGATCTTTACTTTCTTTACATACATACGTACATTCACACCTCTTTCCCATCCCCCCTCGTCCTCCTGACCCTTAGTTGGGAAAGAACTATCCGATGCTCTAGTAGACCCGAAGTCCGAGACTCCCGCGAACTGTAAAGTAGAGCGACAGTTGCACAAAACTCCCCTAAAGAAACTAAAAGCCATAATCCCTCAATCTCATCGCCAGCGACCGCCCTGAGCCGAGGTGCAAGCCCCACATGGGGCGCCCTCTGGCGCAGGTTGCTAGTTTGAAGTTTTTAAACCATTTATTAAGGCTGGAGCTCTGCTCGCCTTTATGCCCGGTGAAGTAGCAAAAGCCTCGTGGCCTCGTGTCCATCCAAAAAAAATAGAAAAAAAACTTTTCTATTTTTTTCGGATGGACTCTTTCCCATAGAGGGTAAGCAGATACCACTTCCTTCCACTTGCAACGATCTTGACATACCGATTTCGACTCTTCTACATTTATTAATCTCCTGATGCATGTCCTTTGAGTGGCCTTTCTTAAAAACATCCTCGGTTTGAACGTGGAACGTCCGCCTTGGTCTTTCCCGTCCAACACTTCCGTTCACATTCGACCTAAAAATTTTACTTATTAGTGTCTTTTCCCCTCTTCCTTGCTTTCTTACGGATTGAATTACTTGAGAAATTGATTGTTTATTTAAATATATATTTTTATATATAGTATCGAAGGTTCGATCCCCACGCCGGACAAGAAATCTTTGTGAAAATATTTCACAAAGATTTCTTTCTGAAATATCTGGTTGGTTGAGAAACTACCCTCCGTGCCTCGGAAAGCATGTTAAGCCGTTTGTCCCGATTATTATAACATCATCTATAATAATTGTATATCAAGGAATGGGCAGCAGCGTTTACTTGTGTGGTACATCATAAGACTGCGGTCATCAACCCGCCTGCCAAGCGTGGTGACTATGGTAAATACCCTCCCCCGGGAGGAGGCCCATGTTCAGCAGTGGAAGTTATACGGGCTGATGATGATAAAATATCACTTCTATGAGCTACTACGACTGTTACGTAGCTGCTCCGTAGCAGCTACGAAGGAACGTAGTTAATGACGTCATCATCACGAAGGCAGGTCAGTTGTTGATATTAGATAGGCATCAAGTCTCTTTATGTTTCAACAGTCAAAGCGGTTTTAGCAATAAATTTACAAATTTAGATAACAAACTTTCTACTATTTTAATAATACGTGTTAATTCGTACGATCGCGATTTTACTAGCCATGTCAAGGCTGCGTAAGTAATGAAAAAAGTAGTCTCATTTCGGACCGCGACCGTTGCTAACGACCATACCTAGCATACTGTTATTTTGCACCTTTACTCTTAGTTTATATTTAGTTAGCAAACTACTACTGGTACTTGGATAAAAAAAGTACTCAGTTATAATGGTAATTTGGAACAGTTTAAACAACACCAAGTTAATGAAACTGAATGTAAACCAAGCTTACACTTACTTAGTATTTACATGTTAAAAGGCAAGAGTTTTTATTTTTAGTTTCCAAATAATAAGAATTAAATAAATATTTTGAAACGAAATTTATTTGACTTCCGTAGCCCTTAGTAGTAATTGTGCAGCTTTTTGGAAGTCAAAAGCTGCACAATAAATGAAAAAAAAAATAATGACCAACATGTATGTACATTTCATTAATTGAGAACGACTTGCCTAATTCGGCAGATTTTTTATTGTATTGGTATCATAAGCGGCCATATCCATTTGGCAACCCCAATGGATAGGGGCGTCGGACCGGAATTGCACTACCGACGTGAATCCACTCCTAACACAAGCAAACTTCGTAAAATGAAAAGATAACTATAACCTTCAAAAAATAAAAATCTGAGAACGTAAAACTGGGAATATAAATTTTGGAAAAAATCACAGAAACGGTAAACGTTTTCATGTAAAAATGTTCATCTTTTCATCTTACATCTAGTGGGATATATAATATGCACAAATTAAGTTAAGGCACGTGAATGAAACTGCTAGTACCAAAATGTATTAATTCAATTCTACATAACCCGTGAGCCCAAACCAAAAATAAATTTGCACACAGGTTTTCTTTACGATGCAGACACGGAACAAGGCCAAAAATCCCCTCGGGTTTATGAATAAAGAGAAATTCCGCTTTAACGTAACGCTATAACAACGCCTTCGTATAATTTTCTATATAGACTTCTCATATTACACTGCTACACTTATCGAGATTATTTCTAGGCCAATAATTGGTGAAAAATAGTTGGCCAATTATTGGCGCAAAATAGTTGGTCAATCATTGGTGAAAATGGCTATGAATTGTAAAGAAAAAAACGTTGACATATTGAGAAGAAATAAGAAAATTAAGATTAGTAACCATTACCTGACACTGGCAGAAATTGCAGAATAAGTCGGCAGACTGCCATTCAAAAAAAAAAAAAAGATTACTAACTGTCAAATTTTTTTTTAAGTCATGGCTTATGACCCTGACATGGCTTTTATGAGTGCAATAAATACAACAACTGCCTTTTATCTCGTGAGTTCTGATGCCTTTAAGCTGACTCTGCTTTGGGCAAGCGTGTTAATGATACAAGTACCGACGTTACAATTTCATCTCTAACCACTACGCCGCCGTCCGCATGTTACAAACGGTCGAGAAACGAAACACTCCACTCTCCACACCAACAGCCCGTATTCATCGGCCTCCTCTTAACATATCTTAGCAGGCTGGATTGTTGACGAATATTGCCATAATCACCACGCTTGGCAGGCGAGTTGGTGATCGAAATAAGATGGCGGGAATCCTTAAGCCGATTAATGCTGCTGTCCGTCCATAAGCTGCCATCAACAGCCCGTTCACGTCCACTGCTGAACTTGGGCCTCCTCTTAAAAGACCTTGTAAGCCAGGAACGTTGAGGGATATTGCCATAATCACCACAAACGAGAGGCGGACTAGTGATCGCAATAAGATGGTGAGAATCCTTAAGCTAATAGATGCTGCTGTCATCCATAAGCTGTAATCATCTGTAATCCAATTGTCATCTCTTACGTGTGTGTGTATGTTTGTAATGAATAAAGGAAAAACCACTGTGCCGTGTTCAAAAAATATTTCACAATTGGAAAGCGACATTCCTTGAGTATTTAATTTTAAGTTCCCACGGGAACGGGAGTTACTCGGGTGAAACCGCGCGCGGGAAGCTAGTACTTTATATTTGCGAAAGATGTACAGTCAGCAAAATAGATTTTTGCTCACTATATATCTTTCGACATTGTGAAACGCATTTTAAATTTATATGTACAGGCTTATGGGGAAAGTTTCTTATTATGTGCGTTTGTATACAGTTAGCAGCGAACTCTACACCCATAAAGAATTACCGGCTGTCGTCGTGACATAAACATATTTATTTACATTATTTGATACATATGGTAAACATCTTTTGTTGTCTATACATTTCCCTTGGGACATAAAAAAACTGCACGTCAAAAAAACTGCGCGTGAATCCTAGCAAAGGCTAAAACAAAGCTGCAATACACTGTTACAACGCGATTCAGTAATTATTTTTCACTTCAATAAGTCTAGTTTAGCTTTGATGGCGAAGAGAACAATGGTTTGCGTACCATGTCAAAACAATGGATGTCATTAATTAAAACCATAATGAAACAACGTTAGGACTGCTAAAAGCTTTCATCGTGGATTGAAAATTGGTTCTGCTAACTGCCTTGTTTTGTAAACAGATAAATAATACGATCACATTTTGTTAAGCAGAATTGTGTCCAAAAATACAATTGTTTGAAATACAATTCAACGCAGTAGGTTAATTAAATGGACTACTCATTAAAATTTATTTGGTATGTACCAAATCTAATCCATTAATTATTTTAAATGAAAATGCATCGAAAAGGCTCACACAACTGAATATAAGAAATGCAAAAATACAATCAACAGCCGAAGAAAGGCCAGAAACTGAGTTCATCTCAAACAGACAGACACACGCGGCGGCGACTTTGTTTTATAATATGTAGTGAAAGTAGGGATGTCCCTTGGCCTTGTCCTTGGGCCGGATTGCTCATGCGTACGCGGCCCCCGCCAACAGCGGATCGAAGGAGTGTCCGGGGGGTTTTAGTGGTGTAGGGTCCTCGTGGTATGAGTTTAGCATACCACGCTATGGAGAGGGCGAGTCCCACATATCCCATCGCCAGCGCGCGAATACGCTGCAGCGGCGGTGGGAATGCGTAAATGTAATGCATCCTGGACAACAATAAAAAAAGGATGTCCCTTGTGTGAGCCTTTTCGATGCATTTTCATTCAAAATAATTAATGGATTAGATTTTTATCTATACTACACTAATGTTATTGAACACGTGCTCGCACGTGTAACAAGTGAGCTTATTTGGTACCCTTATGTATTTTCCTTTTCCCGTGTACACCTTACGCTACCCTATTTCTTTTTCTTTTGCTCGAAGAGATCGCTTTTAATGATAAGGCCGCCGATTGCAAAATATAATTAAATTAATTAGAATAATTCTCATAAGATAATATAGATGATAAATTTACTGTATTGTTTTATATTTTGCAATAAAGTGTACCTACTTCTTCTTTTTTTTTCTACTCTATATAATAATATTAGTCCTATCTTAATCTATACCTACTAATATACTATTGTTATAAAGAGGAACGATTTAATTGTTTGTTTTCATTGAATAGACTCCGGAACTACTGAACCGATTTTAAAAGTTCTATCACTGCGAGAAAGTTACGTTATCGTTATAAGATATTGAGCCTATGTTAAATAGGCTACATTTAATTTCCAATTAAGTGGCCTTAGCCTAATGGTCGCCGTTTCAATCCACTCATTGACCTGAACCCACTCGTAACACAAGCTAAAATGCTTGTGTTAGAATTGGGTTCAGTCAGCTTACCACGAGTGGTTAACAAGAATACTGAAGAATACAAGAAACATGAAGTTAGAAGTCCTCAGCCTAAAAAAATATTTATTCATATAAGAAAGAAAGCTAATATTTGCGCATCCATAGTGATTAACGTAGCGGTATTTGGCTCGCTTTAAATCTCGGAGGTCGTGGGTTCGATTCCCACGCTGGACAGGAAATCTTTGTGTAAATACTAAGATTTCTTTCCGGGTCTGGGTTGGTTGAGGGACTGCCCTCCGTGCCTCGGAAAGCATGTTAAACCGTTGGTCCAGATTCATTTTCAAATTCAAATTCAAAATTTATTTATTCCGTAAAAAATGGTTACATTTGTTTGGAATCGTCATATTTTTTCCCTACCGTGCCGTGTGTGACGTGGCGACTACTGAGAAACACAGCCAAAAAACTCAGTAGAACCCTCTTTTTAAAAATTATGTTATATCACAATATTTTATTAACCTAATTACAATATACTTTATTTTACATTGAGATTAGAGCGATTTAATCCCAAGCATTTTTGTCACAAAGATAATCAGAAATTGTATAATAAGCCCTGCTGCACAATGTGGCTTTAATAGTCATTTTAAACTTATTTATAGACAATTCTCTTATACTATTGGAAAGTTTGTTGTAGAACCGTATACATTGCCCCATAAAAGAGTTACTTATTTTGCGGAGACGGCTAGCATGAGCCACAAGATTATGCTTATATCTGGAATTTACACTATGTGTGATGCTTTTTTTACAAAATGAGTCAATATTTTTATGTACATATAACACATTCTCATATATATATTGTGATGCAACGGTTAGAATATTTAAGTATTTCTTTAAATTTTTCTCTCAAGCTTTCTCGAGGACCCAGTTTGCAAATAGCCCTTACGGATAAAAATGCTATTTATATCCGCGCAGTTACCCCAAAGAAGAATCCCGTACGACATTATGCTGTGAAAGTAACTGAAATAAACTATTCTAGCCGTATCAACATCAGTGAGCCGTCTAATTGTTTTTACAGCATATGCTGCAGAACTTAATTTTCCTGACATTTTCTCAATGTGTGGTCCCCATTGCAGTTTGGAGTCAATGGTGATACCTAAAAAAACTGTGGTTTCCACAGGGACCAAGCCATTTCCATAAATATTTACATTGGTGGAAACCTGTCTAACATTGGGTGTTGAAAACTTGATTACTTTAGTTTTCTTATCATTTAAACAGATATTATTAACATGAAACCAATGAACTACTTTAGAGAGTGCATCGTTAACTTCGTCATAATCATGTAGTTTTCTATTAATTTTGAATGTCAACGAAGTGTCAATGGCGAAGAATACAATCTCATGTTTATCCCTTACGTAGTAAGGTAAGTCATTTACTTACGTATATTAAAAACAGAAATGGACCCAGGATTGATCCCTGTGGAACTCCCATTACAACTGGTGATCCCGGAGATAGTTTGCCATTAATATCGACCTTCTGAATTACCCAGATATGAAGCCAGAAGTTTGAGAGCCTTATTCCTAACGCCATAGTGGTGTAGTTTCCTGACAAGAGTCTCATGGTGCATGCAATCGAATGCTTTGGACAATTCGCAAAATATTCCTAAGGCATCTTGCGAATCCTCCCAAGCCGCGAATATACTTTTCAGTAAGTGTATTCCTGCATCCACAGTTGAGAGACCTCTGGTAAATCCAAACTGCTTTCTGTGAAGTAAATTATGTCTATTAAAATGACTGAGCAACTGGCTAAGCATTATCTTTTCAAATATTTTACTAAGAGTGGGCAGTTCTGAAACAGGTCGATAGTTCGAAGATTCAGAACTATCTCCAGCTTTAAATAACGGAATGATTTTACTATATTTCATCAAGTCAGGAAACTCACCAGATGCGACACAACAATTGAATATGATAGCTAGATGTGGAGCTATAGCAGTAATTATTGAGGATATCGTTTTAACAGATATACCCCATAGACCCTAAGTGTTTTTCATATTTATGGATTTAAAGGCGTTCAAAATATCTTTGGGGCTGACTGTAGAAAATTCAAAAATTGTGCTGCATTCTACTACACTCTGCTTGAGGAGCAGCTCAGCAGATACCGAAGAAGACGACAGAGTCTTTTTAGCTATAATCGGAGTGTTAGAAAATATAATTCAAACTCTGTCGCCACCTCTATATCTTTTTAATGTCTACATTATTTATTTTTAAGTGAAAGTCACGACTACGTACTTTTTTTCTACCAGTCTCACTATTAATCATATTCCAAGTGGCTTTAATAATATTACTTGAATTTTTTATTTTATTTTTTATGTTAGTAGGTAGACCTAGCATCGGAACAGGCTTCTTTAAATCATTTTGAGAATTTTTTGACATACTCTTGAAAAATCGGAGAATGGTTATAAGTTTTTTCTTCATAAAGTTCATACAATTTATTCCGACTTTTATAAATATCAGCAGTTGCCCAGTCACTAAACGACACACGGTCGCTTATAGATAGAAGTTTGGGCGTAAAAATGGGTCTAAACTCACTACTAATTAAATTGAATAAAGAGTTTTACATGTGATCCGCAGTGCTGTGATACATGACAAATCTATTTTTTCTAATATATTCATTTTAAACCTTTCTAAACGGCTTTCAGTAAATGGTATATAATTTATACTTTTTTTTGTGTCACTACTGAATTTGGAAAAGAGACGAACTGACCAGAGTGATCTGACTGAATATTATTAATTATAGATTGCTGGAAGGGTTTTACAGTGGTAAAGATATTATCACTACAAGTAGCACTTGTAGCAGTAACTCTAGTGGGTTCAGTAAACATATTATGTAAATTATATGACTTAAACAAATTTAAAAAATTATAACTAATTGAGTCTTTTTCTAAAATATTGATGTTAAAGTCTCCACAAATTATAACAGTTTTATGGTTATTGGATAATTTATTCAAGGCATCCTCCATTATATCTGAAAATGCCTCAAATGGCGCGCAAGGAGGTTTGTACAGGCACACAACAATGAATCGCTCCAACTCAATGCATGAAATCTCGACTACTCGCTCAACAGAGAGGCTCACAATGTCATTTCTTATCTTAAATTTCAAATTATTATTTATTAATATGAAAGAGCCACCATGTATATGCTTTTCCCTGATGAACGAGCTTGCAACCTGGTGGTTATTGAAGCTGAAAATGAATTGATGGCGATTGTTATAACATCTAATATATAAAATTCTCGTGTCACAGTTTTCGTTGCCATACTCCTCCGAAACGGCTTAACCGATTTTGATGAAATTTTTTGTGCTTATCCGGTATCTATGAGAATCGGCCAACATCTATTTTTCATCCCCCTAAATGTTAGGGGTAGTCCACCCCTAAATTTTTATTTTTATTTTTCAGACAAAGTTAGGGGTAGATTAGAGGTAGGTGTAGGGTAGGGGTAGGGTAGAGGTAGGGTAGGGGTAGTGTAGGGTAGGGGTAGTGTAGGGTAGGGGTAGTGTAGGGTAGGGGTAGTGTAGGGTAGGGGTAGTGTAGGGTAGGGGTAGTGTAGGATAGGGGTAGTGTAGGGTAGGGGTAGTGTAGCGTAGGGGTAGTGTAGGGTAGGGGTAGTGTAGGGTAGGGGTAGTGTAGGGTGGGGGTAGTGTGGGGTATGTATCGATTGAGGCAGTACGAAGTCTGCCGGGTCAGCTAGTCATCTATAATAATCGTACTGCGGTTGCCAACCCGCCTACCTAGCGTAGCGACTATGGCAATACCCTCCCTCAGGAGGGGGCCCATGTTGATGATGATGATTATTTAGATGGACCATAAGTATATCGACGGACGTGGTGACTATGGCAAATACCCCCCCCCCCCCCCCCTGAGAGGGGGCCATGTTCAGCAGTGGACGTTATACGGGCTGATTATAAATGATTTACAAAGAGTTGGTTAAAAAGGCAAAGATAAAGATATAAAAGAACACATACTCTGCAACAAATTCAAGTTATAAGGAATGTTACACAAGAATAATGTGCGATAGTTTCCAAGCCACTGAATATAATCGCTTATTTAAACGATGACGGCTTTATTGCTCAGATACAATAAAGCGTATACTAACAAGTGTGGACATTTATCGAAGTTTCAGCCAATATTTATAGTTAAATATTTCATGAATTTATATATATTTACAATCTTATATTACATGAAATGAATAAAATACGTAATTTACAACTAAAAGTAGCTTATTTAAACTAAAACTAACTTATGATATACTACTATTCTAAATCTATTCTACTTGGCAAGGTTCCCAGAATGCGGGCTTACCTGCTGTGCAAAGTAAAAACCAGCAGTAGGAGAACGTGCCGCACTAAAGAGGGTAGCTGCGTTTCATGAATTTATTATCAATTCATGAAGTCTCGAAGATTACCACACGTTTCTTTTACATATTATTATAATAGTTATTCTTGAGTAATAATGGCTATAGTCTAATCGTAAATAGGGTCCCAAATTAGAATACTTGTGCCTGAAGTCAGGAAGATTTAACAGGATTCATGACATCATAGCCAAAATCAAACTACTCAAATACATGAAGTACTCAATACTCAATCATTTATTGCATTCCACAGTGTTTTTAGATGGTATATTATAAATTCAGTTCAATGTGGACCGTGACTGGCATAGCAAAGTAAAAGTAGGAGAGTGGGAGGTTTTTAATTACATAACATTAAATAAGTGCAATATCATAATAATTTTAATTAAAAGACTTTCATTTATGAAATCGTATGCCAGAACATGTTACTTGAAAACTTTTGCGCTTTCTCTTTTGTGTCTTAAACGAGACTATTTATCCCGCTCAAATTCACCCACGCAGCATTTTTTTTTGAGCGTAACTCTTTTTATTTTTGTGAAATAAATGTAATATAAGTTAATTAATCGTCATTTCAGCAATCCTTTACTGACAGCAGCTGTAAACTTTGGAAGATCAAGTGAAATAAATGTGAAGTAAATGAAGAGAGTTCCTAAGCTAAAATTAAGAAATCTAAGAAAGAGTAGGTAGGGTCCCCGCATTTTTTCAACAGTTGCAGCGTAGCTTCTTCAAAACTCCAGATTAAATTACTAGTCTATGTAACTCCTGGATATCGCACCTTACTAAGGCCAAAGCCCCTGTGATCAAAACAGTTTCGTTTGTCGTTCCTTGGTGCGGCTGCTGACATAATTTTCTTGACGCTACGAGATTTTAAGGCCCCGGCCAAGTACTGAAAAAAAAGGTTCTGTAGTTTCAGATTTACATACATACATATAATCACGCCTTTCTCCCATGGGGGTAGGCAGAAACTACAGAACGCCACCTGCTACGATCCTTACACACTCCCTTTGCCTCGTCCACGTTCATACATCTGGTCATACACGCACGCCGGTTGCGAGTACTAGGCACCTGACCTTTCTGGAGAACATCACCTATGAGGTCAGTGTATGTCGGCGTTCTTTCCCGGCGTTTCCACTCACATCTGCCTTGTACCTTTCAGATTTAAGTCATAATAAATGTTCTCTCTTTACAATATTAGTACAGAATACGCTAAGACAATACCACTAGCTTGAGTAGGACATATTTATATGTCCGTATATCTTGCCGACCACAACTTACCCACTTATAACAAGTCTGAGTTACGCCAAAGAACACAACGAAATAAACTCGTAGATATATTTTATCAGCCACATATTCTACAACCATCTTGTGGAGATGGATACATAAGCACTGTTGCGGTAGGAAATACGTCAATGGGCAAAAGAAGTAACAAGTTTACCATTAATTAAGTAGGCCTTAATTAATTTAAGACAACCTCCGTAGCGTAGCGGTGTTTGGCTCGCCGTGGGTTCGATCCCCATGCCGGACAGAAAGTCTTAGTGTGAATTCTAAGATTTCTTTCCGGGTCTGGTTGGTTGAGGGACTACCCTCCGTGCCTCGGAAAGCACGTTAAGCCGTTGGTCCTGATTGTTATGACATCATCTATAATAATCGTATGTCAAGCAACGGGCAGCAGCGTTTCCTTGTGTGGTACAACATAATACTGCGGTCACCAACCCGCCTGCCAAGCGTGGTGACTATGGCAAATACCCTCCCCGGGAGGAGGCCCATGTTCAGCAGTGGACGTTATACGGGCTGATGATGATGATGATGATGATGATGATGTTGAATTAATTAGTAATATCACTTACCATTATTCTATGGACATGATTGTTATTCATTAAATATTGGTTTTGATAAATTAATCATAATAATAATATGATTATGATTAATTGATCATAACCATAATCAATTTACCAATTTTCTTTTAATTTATTTAATTATATTAATAAAATATAATTCGTAAAGCAATTCAGGAATTTATCAACATTTTTAAACCCAGTTTTGTATATTTAACATATTATATCATCAATTTCTGAATTTCAATTACCATATCGATCATAAATAGGTTAAAAACGAAATAAGTTTGTAGGTCCCTATGAAATCCTACTAAAAGTATGGATGGATGGATGGATGTTTGTTACTCTTTCACACCAAAACTACTGAACGGAATTGGCTGAAATTTTGTACCGGAATAGCTGGATTAACATATAGGCTACAAAACATCACGCTCCGAGCCCGAGCAGAGTAACGCGAGTAAAACCGCGGGGTGCAGCAAGATCTTTTTAATCTTACATAACATAAGTAGAGCGAGTAAAGAGTAGTTGTGTACACAAATTTATTAAGGAAATCCTTTGATGACTGAAAGCTAACTCATCTAACACAAAAAATAAAATTACATACAAATTTTTTTAATAGTTATAAATAAAATAGTTGATCAATGTCAAGTTCTCCAATGGTGTTGAAGATCTTAAAATGTTAAGCATATCGAAGACACATTTTTATTGGTATCTTCATCATTATAATCAGAAATATGTATACATCGCATCACTGTCACGTTCTTTCTATTTTTTCGGAGACCTACTGTGTTTGTTGAATTCAGTCCATCAATGTCCACGGCTGATGAACTTTACGAACGTGATACATTTATTTAATCCAATATATGTTCATTTCATCCAATTTATTTTAATCAATACTGTACGGGTCTATTTTGGAGGACAAAAGAGTGCTCTCTGTGCTCAGGCTCTGACGTGACAGTGGCAGTTGTGTCTTGTTACGAAACTAACAGCTTCCTTGTGACGTTTTCAAACGTTCCAAATTGCAGGGTGTCAGTGTGTCAATATGTATGAAGACGGAAAGAACCGCATGAACCTTAAAGGCTTGTTAATTGTTGTCTGCCTTGTTACATGTCTTGCTATGATGTACTTCGTTACTTTAACTGTGCAGTCCATCGTCTTCTTCAGCTTTGGAGATAATAGAGCTACTTGAATGTAATTAGAATAGAATTGAATGCAATTTAAAATATTTTTGTTATAATATGTAAATTTTACACATATTAATAAGTAGTCTATGAAGGTTTTTTTTATCGGATTGACATATGTTCGAGGCTTTTGCTATTTCACCGGGCATAAAGGCGAGCAGAGCTCCAGCATAGATAAATGTTTCTGAAAAATTACTATCACTACATAGTATAAAACAAAGTCGCTATCTCTGTCCCTATATCCTTATGTATGCTTAAATCTTTAAAACTACGCAACGGATTTTGATGCGTTTTTTTTAATAGATAGAACGATTCAAGAGCAAGTTTTATATGTATAATATATCAGTATCCGCCGGGGCGGGTCGCTAGTATTAAATAATATTAATATTATATTTTGTTTATTTTGCCAATCTAATGCATTTTACTAGTCAGCGATATATTTAATCGTACATACCTCCAATTTTCTATATTTCAAGTGTCGCTAAAATTAAGGACAACTTTTTTTTTCAAAATTGAGATTACGAAACAGCCGGTCCTCGAAATTTATCAATCTCTTTTATAACACGTCTCTAAGAGGTAGGTCCGGTTGGGTATCCACCGTGGCCGAATGGTTAAGACATTAAGGGCTATACCTTAAATGCAGGTTCGAATCCTACCAGTGGTCTAAATTTATGAATCTATTTATTTTATATTACAAGCAGAGTTTTGCAGTCTACCAGTATTCTTGTTAACCCCTCGTGCTAAGCTAAAATGCTTGTGTTACGAGTGGGTTAACGTCGGTAGTACGAAGTCAAAGTCAAAAATTCTTTATTCATATAGACACATTTAAAATATTTTAAATCATGTTCTTATGATGCGTCCCTTTCTTTTACTACCACCAGTACTGGACGTGGCAACTCTGAGAAGAACTGGCAAGAAACTCAGAGGAATCCTTTTTTAAATAAATTTGATGTTACAATTATTAATAAAGCAGTATTGTTTCAGAGCAACTCACTCCCTTTTATAATAAGCTATTTTACATAATTTATCTTTCACATATCGTTTAAACTTGTTTGTAGAAAGATCTCTAACATTATTAGGAAGTTTGTTGTAGAAGCGTATACATAGCCCCATAAAAGAATTGTTTATTATGTGGAGACGTGTAGCATGTAAAACAAGATTATGCTTAGTTTTAGTATTAACATTATGAGTGTCGCTTTTCTTAAAACTATCAATATTCTTATGAACATATAAAAGGTTTTCATATACATATTGTGATGCGACTGTTAGAATATTAGTCTCTTTGAATTATCCCCGTAGGGAAACTCGCGGACCAAGTTTATATATGGACAGCTCGTTTCTGTAGTACAAATATGGTGTCCGCACAGTTTCCCCATAGAAGAATCCCATAAGACATTACACTATGAAAATAACTAAAGTAAACCATTCTAGCAGTGAGTCGTCTCATAGTTTTAACAGCATAGGCCGCAGAGCTAAGTTTTCCTGATAGTTTCGCAATATGTGGGCCCTATTGCAATTTGGAGTCAATAGTTATTCCCAAAAAAACAGTTGACTCCACTGGCTCCAACTGAAAACCATTTACTTTCACATTCGTAACAATTTCTTTCACATTGGGTGTAGAAAATTTAATGACTTTGGTTTTGTTTTCATTTAAAAGTAGATTATTAACATTAAACCAATGGACTACCTTCGAGATTGCATTGTTTACTTCGTCATAGAAACTTCGTCGTGTAACTGTCTATTTGCAGCAAACAATACTATCTCATGATTATTTCCTACATAGTAAGGTAAGTCGTTTATATACACCAAAAATAAAAATGGCCCCAGGATTGAGCCTTGCGGGACGTCCATGGATACAACAGAGCCTGATGATATTTTCCCGTTTATATCAACCTTCTGAATTCTATTGCCCATGTAAGAAATCAGAAGATTGAGAGCCTGGTTCCTAATGCCATACCGGTGTAATTTCCTGACCAGAGTGTCATGGTGAACGCAATCAAATGCCTTAGAAAGATCACAGAAAATACCTAAGGATTCCTGTGAATCTTCCCAGGCCGCGAATATAGTTTTTAACAATTCAGTCCCCGCATCTATGGATGAGCAACCCCTCGTAAACCCAAACTGCTTTTTATGTTATAGATTAAATTTATTAAAGTGTCTGAGCAATTGACTAAGAATTAATTTTTCAACAATTTTGCTCAGAGTGGGCAATGTAGAAACAGGTCGGAAATTCGAGGGATCAGTACTATCACCGGATTTAAATAATGGTATAACCTTACTATGTTTCATCAAGTCAGGAAATACACCAGAAGCAATACAACTATTAAATATGTTTGCTAGGTAAGGCGCTATTATTTCAATAATATTAGATTCAAATTTAACAGAATGATCCCATAGGTCTTTAGTTTTTTTCGTCTTTATGGTATTGAAAGCATTAATTACATCTTTATAATCTATTAAAGTAAAAGTAGAATCAGTAGCGCAAGCAGAAACACTTTCTTTTAATAGCGCCTCAGCAGATATTGAAGATGAATTTAGAGTTTTAGTTGTTATTAAAGGAACGTTAGAAAAGAAATTCTCAAACTCAGTTGCAACTTCCATATCTGCTGAAATATTACCATTTTTTATTTTTAAATTAAAATATCTATTACAATCTATAGCTCTTCCTGTTTCATTATTAATAGTATTCCATATTTCTTTTATAATATAAAATAATAATTTAGATGAGTTTTTAATTTTATTATTTATATACATTGATTTGGCAGTGGAACAGGCTTCTTTAAATACTTTGGAATATCTAGTTAACTGGTTCTTAAAATTCGTACTTTTATTAAAAGTCTTCTCATAATACAATTCATACAATTATTACGACTTTTGTAAATACCAGGTGTTGACCATTCACTGAAACTTAACTTACCGTTACTCATCAACTTGGTTTTAGATGTAAATATTGTATTATATTCAGCAATAACCATATTAAAAAAATAATTATAATGCTGATTTGGGTTATTGTGAATTGGCAAACCTGATAATTTATATGACAAGTTAAATTGAAATGACTCTATACGACTTTCACTAATGGGTACAAAACTTATTTTTTTACTTTGGATTTTATTAACTTTGTTGGGAAAAGATAGTAACTGTCCACAATGGTCCGACTGTAACATATTAATTACAAATTTATGAATAGGTTTTAAGTCAGTAAATATATTATCTATACAAGTAGCACTAGAGGCAGTAATCCTCTTAGGCTCAATAAACAAATTATACAAATTAAAAGATTTAAACAAATTCAAGAAGTTACAGGTTAATGTATTCTGTTTCAAAATATTTATATTAAAGTCTCCACAAACAACATATTTTATGACCATTCGCTAATTTGAACAGGGCTTCCTCCATTATTTTAATTGAAGCTTCATAAGGCGCAGATGGAGATCTGTACACACTCAAAACATGCAGTTGCTCGAATTCAATACATGCTATCTCTAAAACCCTTTCAACAGAGAGGCTTACAATGTCAGTTCTTTCTTTAAATTTTAAACATTTCTTTACAATGATTAAGGAGCCACCTCGTATCATACGAACTCTGCTGAATGAGCTAGCAACCTGGTGATTATTGGAACTGAAAATGACCTGGTGGCTTTTGAGCCATGACTCAGTAATACATAAAATATATATATTGTGACAGTTCAAAAAGTGACAGTTCCAATTCTAACTCTTTACCTAACATCCCCTGCATGTTACAATGGGTGGGGATCTAACCGACGACCACAAGATCACAAGTCCGAGGCCCTAGTCATTGGGCTACAGCCGCTTATCTTCATTTAAAAATTTAGTGATTGGTAAACTTTTCCGGAAAACATAAAAAAAAAATATAAACGTAACATTTTTCACAAAAATTATAACCTGATCCAAATTTTCGAGATGAAAGTGTTAGTAGTTAAAAGCCTCAGTATTCACGAACCAACATTTGTTGGTCTAGTTCCCGCTTAGCACAAAAGATGGTAGCGATGAGAATGCACTTTAGTGATGTTTCCTGAAGCGACTTATTCTGAAACGTGAGGCTATGTACACCCCGCGTTTCTTCAAAGTAATTGCAGAAAAAGTTCCGTTGCTTTTTCACTGCTAAAATAAATTCGAGCAGTAGATGAAAATAAAATGAATGCGAAACAATTTAAGCTTTGTGAAGCGTATGCATTGATTTTTTTTTATATCTTTATATTGGTAGTTAAAGGAGAAATTGTGCAAAAGGTTTTACGGTCCAAAACTTATGAATTAAAATATGTCCTGAAATGTGATTCGACTTCATATCATTTCTTTTTAATATCACTGTGATAAAACAGGAAATTCTTTTAACAATCTAAAATAATCAATTATTGCTATCGTTTTTAAAAAAGGTGCTACGGATTTTTTTACTAATTCCTACATGCCTAGTTTAAAAAATTAACAATTATTTATGCCGGTTAAAATAACACTTTTTAAGGCGTTTTGTCAAATATTTTACACTAGCAGTCTGTGGGCTAATCATACTCAAAAAGCAGGCAGCGCACTTCGCTTTCAATACAATAACGCCTTCAGGGCGCTGTTGAGGCTGTAGTGCGTCAGGGATGTTCGTGGATGCGCACACTGACGATTATTTCGCGATCATGCGCAAAAAAGTGGCATAAGTGATACGTAGGTTTAGGGGAGGCAGCAATAGCATTCTGAAGGTGTTAGCAGAAAGGATAGAAGGGCCTACAATGGATAGATTTATTAAGTTGCATGTCAGACATGGAACTTGATAAATCTTCCTCTAATCTTTGCTGTATTTTTATTGAGTATTTTTATTTTTTATTTTTGTACATGAGTACATGTATTTTTGTACGTGTTACATACTAACATAGACTTTAAGTTTTTACTGATTACTAACACGCTATGGGCCGTCGACGCATGAAAATAAACGATTTTTATTTTTTATTTATTATTATTATTACGAAATAAATTATTAAAAAATGTTAGAATTTGTACAAATGGAATAGGGCCGTCCCGAGACAACTCCATTCCGTGAAAAGTTGATGGAAAGTGTAATAGGAACACTTAAGTCTGAAGACGAAATGAAGTGATGCAACGATGGTTTCATTCAGACTGGCAATCAAGCTACCTCGAGAAATACACGGTCCAACGTCCATTTTTATTGTTATGCTAGACTTTTGTTTCTAAACTCATTATATTTTTGACATCTTTAGAGCGTATAACGTTATACGCTCTAAAGGTGCTAATGAACATGGGCCTCTTTCCGAGAAAAGGGTTTTTGCCATAGACACCGCGCTTTGCAAACGGATTGGTTACGGCAGTATACAATTGAAATTGATGTTATAACCAGAATCAAAAGCTTAACGTGCTTTTTAAGACACGGAGGGTAGTCTTGCAACCTACAAGACCCGGAAAGGAATCTTAGATTTTACACAAAGATTTTATGTACGCCGTGGGATTAAACTCACGATCTTATTCCTCTGAATAGTTTATGTGTCAAATAATTCCTTCATACATACTATTAAGCATTAATTTAGATCATTAGTACGATATCTATACTAATATAAGAAAGAGGAAATATTTGATTGTATGCTTGCATGGAATAGGCTCCAGAACTACTGGATCGATTTTCAAAATTCTAACACCGTTAGAAAGCTACGTTATTCTGAAGTAAAATAGATTAAAAAGAAGTAAAATAGGTTAAAAAAGAAGTAAAATAGATTAAAAAGAAGTAAAAGAGGTTAAAAAGAAGTAAAATAGGTTAAAAATAAGTAAAATATGTTAAAAAGAAGAAAATAGGTAAAATTAAATTATGAATTTCACCCGACAACGGGAGATACGCAGGTAAAACCGCAGAAAACGGTATGCGAATAATAATATGATAATTGTTATGGCATTGATATTGAACAAAAAGTATTCGCACAGTTTTAATAAATATTATTACCCCAGCGTCGAAATTATTAATTAGTGACGTAGACGAGTTAACCGCAATTATCACGTGTACTTAAATATATTGCGCTGATTAATTTATGATTGATTGACTAAAGGGTTATTTAATTATAGTAGTATTTGGTATAGTAGCATAAAATCGCGTCCGACGATATACTTATGGTCCATCTAAATAATTATCATCATCAGCCCGTATAACGTCCACTGCTGAACATGGGCCTCCTCCCGAGGGAGGGTATTGCTATAGTCACCACGCTTGGCAGGCGGGTTGGTGACCGCAGTATTATATTGTAACACACAAGGAAACGCTGCTGCCCGTTCCTTGATATGCGATTATTATAGATGATATTATAACAATCGAGACCAACGGATTAACGTGATTACCGAGGCACGGCGGGTAGTCCCTCAACCAACTAGACCCGGAAAGAAATCTTATAATTCACACAAAGATTTCTTGTCCGTTGTGGGGATCGAACCCACGACCTCCGAGATTTAAAGCGATCCAATTACCGCTACGTTACGGAGGTAGTCATTTAAACAATAACATACTCAAAGAACAGAACTATTGACTATTAAATCATATATAAAAAATAAAATTGTATTTTCATACCTGACAGCTTTTACGCTAAAGCTATGCAAATCACCTATTTCTTATAATTATAACTACAAGGTTATAGTACCGTAGACCACATACATACGCTGCGGCAAGTAATACAGAAGACCGAAGAGTATAACTTGCCGCTCTGTTTAGCGTTTGTGGACTACGAGAAAGCCTTCGATTCGGTTGAAACATGGGCCGTACTTGAGTCTCTCCAGCGATGCCGTATTGACTATCGGTATATCGAAGTGTTGAAATGTTTGTATAGAAACACCACAATGTCGGTCCGAGTACAAGAACAGAGTACGAAGGCGATTCCACTAAAAAGAGGCGTAAGACAGGGAGACGTTATTTCTCCGAAACTGTTTACGACCACTTTGGAAGACATCTTCAAACTTCTGAATTGGAAAGGACTAGGCATCAACATCAACGGCGAATACATCACTCACCTTCGATTCGCTGATGATATCGTGGTCATGGCAAAGTCGATGGAAGAACTCAGTACAATGCTCGAAGACCTCAACCGAGTCTCCCAACGGGTAGGTCTTAAAATGAACATGGACAAGACGAAAATCATGTCTAACGTCCATGTTGTGCCTGCCCCTATAATGGTTGAGAATACGGTTCTTGAAGTTGTTGACGCATATGTATACCTAGGACAGACAGTCCAATTAGGTAGGTCCAACTTCGAGAAGGAGGTCAATCGCCGAATTCAACTCGGATGGGCAGCGTTCGGGAAACTTCGCAACGTCTTTTCCTCCAATATACCTCAGTGCCTGAAGACGAATGTCTTCAACCAGTGCGTGTTGCCAGTGATGACCTATGGATCCGAAACGTGGTCGTTTACTATAGGCCTTATGAACAGGCTCAGAGTCGCTCAACGAGCTATGGAAAGGGCTATGCTCGGGGTTTCTCTACGAGATCGAATCAGAAATGAGGAGATACGTAGAAGAACGCGGGTTACCGACATAGCCCAACGGATTAGTTCGTTGAAGTGGCAATGGGCAGGCCATATAGCACGGAGAACAGATGGCCGTTGGGGCCGAAAAGTTCTCGAATGGAGACCGCGGATCGGCAAGCGTAGCGTAGGACGTCCACCTACTAGATGGACGGATGATCTGGTTAAGGCCGCGGGATCACGGTGGATGCAGGCCGCTTCTAACCGCAACAACTGGAGATCTATGAGGGAGGCCTATGTCCAGCAGTGGACGTCCTACGGCTGAAATGATGATAACTACAATAACTAAACTAAATTAATTCATTCACATAAACCAAATTATGTTTTGACTGTTTGCAAATGCCTGTAATAGGTTAACGTAAATAAAATCTTTTTTTTAATTTATTTTATTATATATAGTATATCGTTTTTATTAATAGTAGATACGGCCAGACTAGTGTATTTTAGTTATTTTCATAGTATTATGGAATTCTTCTATGGGGAAACTGTGCGGACATTGATACCGGGAGAAGTTCAAAGAAATTAAAATTCTTACTGTAGCTTCGCATTATGTATATGAAAATTTGTTATACTTACATAAGAACATATAAATAAGTTTCAGAAAAAAAGTGATATACATAATATGAATACTAGCATAAGCATGACTAAGTTGTACTTGCAACTCGTCTCCATAGAATAAGCAACTCTTTTATGGGGCAATGTATTTGCTTTTATAACAAACTCCCAAATAATATTAGAAAACTACCTGTTAATAAATTTAAAGCCATTGTTAAAGCTAAATTATGTAAAAAGGCATATTATAAAAAATCAGACTATGTAAATGACAGAATGGCATGGGAGTAACTTGGTCTGGAATGACACTGCTGCTAAACAATATTGTAAAAATAACGATAAATTGTATTTTTTTTAAAAAGGATTCCTCTGAGTTTCTTGCCAGTTCTTCTCAGAGTTGCCACGTCTTGAACTGGAGGTAGGAAAAGAAATGGACGCATCATAAGAACATGATTTAATTTTTGAATTGTGTCTATATGAATAAAGAAATTTTGACTTTGACTTTGACTTTGAATATACATATAGGTATATAAAAGTACCCTTAACCGAAGGACATGCATAAAGAGATTAATGAACGTAAAAGAGGCAAAAGTGGTATGTCTATAGGTATTTTAGGTATGCGAGTGGAAGGAAGTGGTCGTTGTCTAACCTAATGGGAATAAGGTGTGAATGTATGTATATGTATGTTTCCATTCACAAAATAGTTTTACAAATCATTTAAATAAAAAAATAAAGTGTCTAGGTAAAAATAAAAGTGGTACTGTATTTACTTATGCTTTTCGAGTGGATGAATAGTTCAGAAATTAAGCATTCAGCTGTCAAAACTCTTATTGTATGTTTAAATCCTGTTGTATAACTTCTTAAACAAGCTGTCTCACGCAGTTATACCCAAATAAGGGTGTTCAATTAGGGTTTCACACATACGCTCACGTCTCTACGCTTCGGACATGCGTAAACTCATATATACATATGTGGCCGTGTGTATTCCCAAGCTTGCGTCCCTACGCTCCTTTGTGCTTTCGCTCATCCGTCTCCCACTCTTTTACTGCCTGCCTATTTTTTTTTATATTTTTTTATATTGTCTTTCGTTTGACCATAATCTCGCTTGATGGATGGCGAAGATAAGGCCTAAGATGATACACGCTTGCCTAGAAAGTGTCTGTTTACTTTAATCTTACTCTCATATCTGCTCTCCTTCCCGTCCATACGCCCATGTCATGTCACTTGTTGTTTCTGAGATTGGAGTGAAACCGTAAGAATCTGTAGTTTGGTCCGTCCGCGTGTCAGTTGTCAGTGTGACGTATAAGAAGTAAGTTACGTAGAAACTTGACTTGGAGGGTTTATTTTCTGTGTGACGTATCCGATAGGAAAAAAATTTGAAACGTCCACCTCTAAGATGAAAAGGGTTGGCAAAGTTTGTATCAAGCAAACGAAATATATGCGGGCAACACTACAACTACTAAAGCGGGAGTTTGTTTATTGGAACGAGCTTATCTCATGAACTATTGGTCTGATTTGAAAAATGCTTTCATTGTTTGATAGCCTATTTATTCAAGAAAGATATAAGCTATATTTAATTATGATTTTGAATTGAATAGTGCCTTTTGATGTCGAAACATTGGGGCCGTGAGAACCGGGAGCCAAATTTATTTATATAAACCTCGCAGCGGCCCTCTTTAGTGCGGCACGTTCTCCGAGTGCTGGTTTTTACTGTGCACAGCAGGTAAGCATTACCATTCAACGGGGCAATGTTGGCAGCAATCTGAGAACCTTGCCTAGTAGAATAGATTTAGAATAGTAGTATTTTATAAGTTTTATTTTAAATTAGCTGCTGTTAGTTGTATATATGTATTTTATTCATAAGCTAACTGACCCGACAGACCTTGTCCTGTTTTAACTAAAACTCTTAATTAAATTGAATTTTTATTATTAGGCGTGATAAACCAACCTTGGCGTGCACTAAGAAAGACTAAGAAATTTAGATTTTTTACATCCTCCTTGACGATACTTGCAGCACGCATTCTTTTAATGTTATGTAAAACGCAATACCTAATGTTACTTGAGAAAACCCTTACAAAATTTAATATGGTGGTTAGCTACTACTAGTTGTTTATATGTATTTTATTCATTATATATTGTTAATATGCAATTCAAACGAAAATGGGAGTTACGCGGGTGTATACGCTTTAATGATATCTATGAAGACCTCTACAAATTTCAAGGGGTGGTTTGAAATCAATTGTTGTTTGAGTTAGAGCTAGAGAACAAATAATACAGCGATATCAATTACAATGAAACAATACGCCGATCCCAAGGTATACCAATAGGTATTTGTTCTTAAAGCTTACCCGAGGTTATACACTAACATCAGTGGCGTAATTATAATGGTTAGTTTTGGGCCTGCGGTGTTTGTTTTCTTTTTTTTTCGGTTGCACTTACGTGCGGTAAATACGTTGAAGTACTTACTAAGGACAGCGGGAGGCTGTATATTTATCACTAGCTGCGCCCCGCGGTTTTACCAGCGTTACTCTGCTCCAGTGGGTTTGAGCGTGATTTTTTGTAGCGTATATGTTAATCGAACATATAAACTATCCCCGTGTAAGGTTTCAGCTCCATTCAGAAGTTTTTGCGTAAAAGAGTAACAAACATACATCCGCACATACTAACTTTCCATTTATAATATTAGTAGGATAAGCAAGCATTACCGTGTGACTTCACCGACGTATTTGCTTCCCGTGTGAGCCTTGTCATAGCATTTGAGAACTCGGTTCCATAGTTTTAGCTTTATTATTACAAACAAAAGTTCATACGCGCTTTAACACTATTACCAGAATCAAAATTTACCAACTGAGAAAAACCAGCGAAAAACACCCAATACGTTCAACGCCCACTTTAAACCTCCTGAATATCTGAAAATAATCTTAAAATTTACCTTTTGACCTTGGTCTCCTGTGCTCTAAGCAAATAGTCCCTGAAATGTTGCCCCTCTTGTCACCATTGTTACGCCGCTGACTAACAGCAAAGCAACCTTTGTTGTTCGGTAAATATCTGTCGTGTCTTCTAAATATTTACTATTGTTTCTCGAATCTGTATTTGTCATAGGACTTCGGTTTGTTTATAAAAATCTCACGTTTGAAATGAGAGCTTTATTGTACGTTTGTTTATCTACGTTGTATAAGACACTGATACTTAGACAGCGTATTGAGTGCGAACGGTTATTTCATGAACTGTTCGAACGGCAAATGAAATGAAAATGTTTAAGGCGGAAACATATTGTTAAAACGCGACGCGACCTGATGAAACGTGACGCGTGTTGAGTCGAATCCAATGTATTGTTTTCGATAGACCAGAATCACACTATCAACACCCAACGCGACGCAACGCAACGTGTTTTTTCTTCAAATTTCGAATGTTCTGCTCAAATTTATATTTATATTTTTTTCTTTGATATTAACCTTCCACTGGCATAAAATAAGCACTATAAAAAAAGCATTAGCGAAATTTGTATGCGTTTACGAGTGATGGGATGATCAAGGGTAGGGATTCATCTATTATATCTATATCTATCTATACATTAATGAAACTTTAGAATCTAATTTAAAAAGACAAAGTATCTAGTGTTAATTCCGCTAAAAATGTGGCTATATGCTGTAATGCAATGGAAAATAAAACCTGCAAAAATACAATTACCAGCCAAAGACCCAAAGCCAAAGAGGGTCTTTGGCTGGTGATTGTATTTTTGCACGTTTTATTTTTCCTTCCTGCATGTGCATAATTTTTGCGGGCGGGAGGGTGGTGCAAAAATTGCATTACAGCATATAGACACATTTTTAGCGGAATTATTAACACTAGATATTTTGTCTTTTTAAATTAGATTAATATGGATTTCCACAAAGTAACGCCTGATTCTATTATATGAAACTGTAGAAGTCTAATAAAAAAAAAAACGCTTAAAACCGAGTCGGGGGGATGTTAGAAGTAAAATGAAACACTTCTAGATTTTTTTTTATTGTTTGTTTCTTTATATGAAGCTGTTGCACCGATTTAAATGAAATGTTGCAACATTTTAAATAACAGAAAATTAATGAGTTCCCGTGGGATACTTACAAAAACCGAAAGAATAACCACACCACGCGGACAAAGTTGCGGCAATCATAAATTGTAACACATTTATAACTTATGAACCTTTTTTACGCGTGTTGAGTTGAGTTTCCCGAGGAGAACTGGGGGTTCACTTGAACCACTTTGGGAATCACTGGTTTAATGGTAGGTTTATTTCAATTTAGCACATTACCTACCAACATTCCTGCGAATCTCTAATGTAGTTGTTTTTATTAAAACTTAGTATCCCCACAGAGGATCCATTTTGCGCAGTGTTACCAACGTAAATACTTTTTGACTTAATAGTTTTCTTTTTATATTATTTCATCAGTTTTTTGTTTTTATCTTTTATTATTATTGTTTGATCAAAAACTACATAAATTTAATCATAATATCTCGACCGTTGCCTTTTTATCTTATACTAATATAACTATAAAGCTGAAGAGTTTATTTGTTTGCTTGAACGCGCTAATCTCAAGAACTACCTACTGGACCGATTTGAAATATTAATTCAGTGTTAAATAGCCCACTTATCGAGGAAGGCTATAGGCTATAGGGGACGGAAGTTACGCGGGTGAAACCGGAAAGCTAGTTTTTTATAAAAACATATCAGGCAATGGTCCGCCATGCAGCCGACAATACGCAAGTTGCTTAGTTTTGTAAGTTTTGAGACCATCTTTTATGTTAAACGAAGTAGCAAAAGTTTCGTGCCAAAAAACATCATATTATAATGTCCAACCGAAATAAAACTTAAAAAAAAAAAAAAACCATGTAGGTAATTGCTTTTAATTAAAGTGGCCGTAGCCCAATGGCTAGGGCATCGGACTTGTGATCTTGTGGTCGCCGGTTCGATCCCCACCCATTGCACTACGGACGTGAACCCACTCGTAACACAAGCATTTTAGCTTAGCACGAGGGGTTAACAAGAGTACTAGTAAACTGCAAATAAATATCGCCGCGACACTAATTTTCCAAGTTTCTTTAAGGACAGAATTCTGCTCTAATAGCCTATTCGCGGAAAACAATTACATTTTTTATTGCTATCACCTGCCCTTTTCTATAACACCATTCCGTTTATGGGTAGAGCTACAACTCGGTTAATAAAACAAAGCAAGTGTGTACGATATCCTAATATATATACCTACTTACATTCAAGTTTTATTTTGCTTTGAGAATACATATCTAAATAACCAAGTGCAATATATACCTATGTCACCGGAATATAGTAAGAATCGTGTTGATTAACCTTCTAGTTAGTTAATAAACTAATGAGGTTTCGGGTGGTTAAAAAAACCTAAACCTAAACCAATGGAATTCAACCATTAGTAAATAAATCTAAGTAAATAAAACTGTGTATGCTGTGTGGTTTCCGGCTTAGAATAGACCACCCCATGTCCTCCCATGGGTGTCGTAAAAGGCGAATAAGGGACATATGGCTGATGGATGGGCAGCAGCATCTATAAGCTCAAGGTTTACATCTTACTGCGATCACCATCCGTCTACCAAGCGTGGTGATTATGGCAAAATCCCTCTACGATCCTGGCTTGCCAAGGTCTGTTAAGAGGAGGCCCATGTTCAGCAGCGGACGTCAACGGGCTGTTGATTATGATGATGATGATGAAATAAAACTGACTAAAATTATATTCTGACCTGTAGTCAAAATAAAGTTTTAGTCGGTTTAATACGAAAAATATAACGACACGAACACAAGAAGAAGAATGGAATTCAACAGGAATTATTGAAATTGAAGTTTTTTTTTATTTTGTTGCAAAAGTAGCATAGTCTCGTTTGGTTTAGGTTAGGTAAAGTGTCTTAATAATTAAGTAAATAATAAAAAAAAATAATAATAATAATTGGTGTCACACAACATTTAAATTAAACTTATCTAAAGGGCCTCTGCGAGTTGGCTTCGGCCCCCCATGCCTTCGAAAGGTCCGGAGCTCCATAGATCCGAGATAATGGTGAAGACATACAATAATAATAATAATAATCTTTATATTTAAAATATTGTAGTATACATATAAAAAAAAACCGGCCAAGTGCGAGTCGGACTCGCGCACGAAGGGTTCCGTTTCAGTTACAAGTGCGTACCTATTTTTGATATCAAGAATAAATAAAAAAGCGTATGTTTATGAAATGAAATGTTATTTTATATTTTTATATTCGAGTTGATTGAATGAAAGCTAAATTGCGGTTTACGATTTTTGACGTATTAAAAAAAAACTACTTACAAGATCTCATTCAAACCAATTTTCGGTGGAAGTTTGCATGGTAATGTACATCATATATTTTTTTTAGATTTATCATTCTCTTAATTTATAAGTTACAGGGGGGGGGGGGGGACACACATTTTACCACTTTGGAAGTGTCTCTTGCGCAAACTATTCAGTTTAGAAAAAAATTACATTAGAAACCTCAACATCATTTTTGAAGACCTATTCATAGATGACACACGTATGTTCGATGAAAAATTTTTTTTTGAGTTTTAGTTCTATGTATGGGGAACCCCAAAATGTATTGTTTTTTTTTCTATTTTTGTGTGAAAATCTTAATGCGGTTCACAACATACATCTACTTGCCAAGTTTCAACATTATAGTTCTTATAGTTTCGGAAAAAAGTGGCTGTGACATACGGACGGACAGACAGACAGACAGACATGACGAATCTATAAGGGTTCCGTTTTTTGCCATTTGGCTACGGAACCCTAAAAATTAATCACTTTCATTAATATACAACACTACAATTAAGGCAATAGGTGAGGTCCTGTAGTCCTAGCTAGGTTACAAAATAACCTGTGTTAAGGAGAAATTATGCGCGTTCACTAAAACTGGCAACTGAATTTAACAATATGAGTGGCACGAAAGTTGATCAAATTACGATTCGAATTATTTTCCAGTGACATATGTATATAGGGTGACTGGCAATTAGTGACCGATACCTAAACACATCATTGTGCTCATGATAACAAACAACTTTTACTATGGCAACAACCCTGGAATCGCGAAAAAAAATCAGCTGTTCCATACATTCATGTTCACATAACTCGTCAACATGGTAGGGAGCAGCTGATTTTTTTTTCGCGATTTCAGGTTTGTATATATAATAATACATCAAGTTTCATCACAAATTTAACTAATATTATATATCTTATAAAATTTTGATTGAAAAAAGTCTTCAGATCAAGACTTAATTTAACAGCCTTTTACGTCCACTGCTGAACAAAGGCCTCCTCTTAACAGAACGTGCCAATCCAGGGTCGTTGAGGGATATTGCCATAATCACCACTCTTGGTATGTGGATTGGTAATCGCAGTAAGATGGTGCATCCTTGAGCTATAGATGCTACTGCCCATGTAGTTACCTCTTACGACACCCATGGGAAGACATGGGGCGGTCTAATCTAAGCCGAAAACCACAAGACAATATTGATTAATGAACGTTAAAAAAATCGCGAATGGCCATCTAACCTAGTGTGACCTGTAAAGATGTATTTTATTGCAAAAACTTCAAATCTTTTTTGTGTCACCCAAAGCTAGCTTATATCACATCACAGCTTGCAATACAGCTCAGTTTCCTACTAATTGCGACATGTATTTAAAAAAAATACTTTAATCAATACTTCAGTTAAGTGCTATATGAAAGGTATAAAAGAAAGTAGGTACGGAAGACAGATGTCATGACCGGTTATACAAACAAAGTGTTACGTAGGTACTTAATCATTCTTTTATACTTGTCACAACGACTTGTTTGTTGCTAATCATAATGACGAAGCTTGCCTGTTACGTAAAAGTGGGTTTCTATATTGATTTAGTAAAGGCCTTGGGAATATTTTGTTCTAACACGATGACATTGTCCCAATAATAAATACCTATATAATACATGTCGCGACATATCTCTTCTAATGAAGCGATCGTAGACCAATAGCTAGGGCGTCGGACTTGTGATCTTGTGGTCGCCGGTTCGATCCCCACCCATAAGACTACCGACGTGAACCCACAATAATTTTAGCTTAGCACACTTAGTTAACAAGTACAACAAAACCTAGTAAACAGCAAAACTCTGCTGAAAAAAAAATGAACGCGTGACTTTAATGTTGGCTTAGTACAAACGTAGCTAAAGAAAAGCTAACAAAAAATTTCATCAAGAATAATACTTTAGTATAGCTAACTGTTACAAAAAACTTAGTAACTTACCACCAAATAACGTTGCGTCATCTTTTTCTCGCGCTATCTGTTTTCTAGTACACGCATTGATAACAAATATTTGCGCAAACTTAACCATGTTGATAGCTTCGTGTTTGTACAGTAAATAGACAGGAGCATAGTTCAATGTTGCCACACGGGACGCTTCCGATGTTTCTATACCTAATATTATTTTAGATTTTCTGATACTGTTTTGTGTTACACTTACGAAAAATGGATGTAGAAATAGTAGATTGTTTATCTAGGGAGCAAACAACTATTTTAAAGGCGAGAGGGTTTTTTTTAATCCAGAGCGGAGCGAGGGATTAAAAGTATGTCACTCGAGCTTAAAATAGTGTTGCTCCCAAGGTGGACACTCTACTTCACTACTCTACTTCTGATTCACCTCTTTGCTGATTGAAAAATTATTAACAATATCCATATTCCAAATTCAAATCAATTTTGGTCCCTAAGGGATTAATGAGCTATTTTGGTTCCTGTTAACGAGGAATAAACTAGCTCTTTTTGAATAGAAGTGATAAAAATACTATTTTTGCTGTGTCAGATATACTAACTCAATAAATAAACACATATTGGGCCAAAAAGTAAATAAATTATAGGATGAGTTGCGATATGACTACGGTAGTAAATGAATCTAAGTAAATAAAACTGATTAAAATTATATTTTGACCAGTAGTCAAATATAGTTTTAGTCGGTTTAATACGAAAAATATAATCAGGGTTATTTAATTTATTTCATAATTATTCTTATTAATACGTTCCCCGAGTGCAGGTTTTTACTTTGCGCAGCAGGTAAGCATTGCCATGAAGCTGGTGGCGGTGGCGGGCTGAAACCCGCCTACCGCTCCCTTCGAGGCCGATCTAGGCCTTCACACTCCAGGCGTCCCTATAATTTGGGCAAATGGGGCACAGTAGTGTGGCCTAGGAGAGCCTGTGGCGCCAATTTGGCTGCGGGTGCCACCGGAGGGCCGGATTGCTTTTGCGTACCCGGCCCTCACCAACGGCGGACGGAGGAGTGTCCGGGGGTTTTAGTGGTGTAGCGTCCTCTCTTTCTGGTATGAATAGCATACCACCGCTATGGAGAGGGCGAGTCCCACATACTCCACCGCCAGCACGGGAATGCTGCAGTGGCGGTGGGAAGGCGTAAATGCATTTCCCCCCGGACAACAAAAAACAACAAAAGGTAAGCATTGCCATTGAAAGAGGTAATGCTGCCAGCATTCTGGTAATCTTGCTAG